>OZ017740.1:302572080-303172080 GCA_963969285.1 Odontomyia ornata
GCTGTCTCGAACCCAGATGGCCGAGGTACTAGATTTGTCAGGATACCACGCTTGCGAGTCCTTGTTATGATGTTGCTCGCTCAGCAACAGGAGGTCAGCTTTCTTATCCCTCGCAAACTGCTCAAGTAGGTCCTGGGCGTTTGTGCTTCGGTGCAAACTGACCTGCAGGATACGGATCATTTGAGTATCGATTTGGCTTTAGTTAGGGCCTCCTTGAAAACCCAGCATCTCCCTGTCCCCGGCTCATGTTTGAGGTCGCCGGGTGCTAGCTTAGCATCCTTGCAAAGAATACATTTTGCCTCGTTCGTGCACTCCTTCCTTTTGTGCCCCGTTTCACCACATTTGTAGCACAGAGATTTCCTGTCGGGTCCCCTACAGCCGTACGCGGTGTGTCCGTATTCGAAGCATCTGAAGCAGCGGATAGGGATCGCTCTTCTCCGTATCCTGCAGATCACCCAACCTATCTTAATTTTGCCCTTCGCCAGGATTTGCTGGGCGTCTTTATCAGCTAGTTCGACAATAGCCATGCTTTGCCCCCTTGTGTTTTCACGTGTCAATCTTGCCTTGACTTCACTTAAGCTGGGGAACTCCCTCCTAATGGCATCCTCTACTTAAGCTTTGTCCGTGACGCAGTCAAGGTCCCTGATTTCCAGGTTGGCCATTGGTTCGAGCGAGGCAACCGTGGCCGCATCTCCAAGAACCTTTTGAACCGCGTCACGGAATGCATCTTTGTTTGTGGCCTCTGGCCCGAATTCCACCAGCAGGCCACCGGTCCGGGTTGGTCGAACTGCTTTGATGGCAGTTTTGGTGTCGTCTGGCTTGACCGCTCCTTTTATTTCACGGAGGACATCTGCGTAGGTTCGGCCCTTAGTGGGTTTAATAAGCAGTGCCTCTCGCGAGGGTTTGCGCCGCGGTTCGCTTTTTGTTTTCTGCGGTATATCGGGGGGTTCTTTGTTCTTTTCGTGGTTGAGCTCTTTGTCTGTTTTTTCTAGGAGTAGCTTTTTGGCCGCTTTTTTCGCTGCCTTGTTTCGCACCACATGAAGTTCCTCGCCTGGAGTGTCAACTTCGTTTATGGTCTCGTCCTTCCTCCTTTTCTCACGGTCGCCTTCAATTGGGCTACCGGCCATTCTTTTGCTGCTGCTAGGACCCACTGATGCCTCGAGGGAGAGCGTGCCTTTTTGGTGCTTTTCGGTTGCAAGCCACCTCCGCCTGTAGTGCGTTATGCGGCCAAAAAGCTCCTCCAGTTCAAGAATGCCATTCTTGACACTCTTGCCTATGTTTTTCTGCACTTCGCAGGCAGCCCTCAGTTGTTTGACGATAGTCTCCGCTTTCCGAGTAAGCCGCTCCTCTTCGGCGCGGTCAAGGGCGATTGTGTTATTTGGCGCCACCTCTTGGGAGAGGCCCCCGTTTCCTAGCCCTTTTGCTTCTATCGCTAGGATAGCTTACTGGCCCTACTGATGACATGATCGTAATGTAAATGGAAACGCATTTTTCTGTCCAAAGTGACACCAAGGTCTACGATGCTATCCACCCAGCTAAGTTTATGATGGTAAAGATGATAATTGTTGATTAAAGTTAAGTGTTTCCGTGAAAAACTTATAAATTGACATTTTTCAAAGTTCTAGGAGAGTTGGTTAATTTGAGACCATACTAACAGAGAGTTGATTTTGTTTTGAAGGAATAATGTATCTTGTTTATTACATGGTAAAGCTTAAGATCACCGGCATAGAAAAGATGAGGAATATCCGACAAGACCTCAGAAAGATCAGAAATGAAGATGTTAAAAAGGGGAGGGCCCAGATGGCTGCCTTATGGTACACCGGAGCAAACATTTATTTCTTTGGATATGAAACTTTTTTTGAGTCCGATTATGGAGATATGAGCCAAGCTAGTTCAGTAAGAAACCACCGATTCCGAATCTTTTAAGCTTGTGTATTAGGATTTCGTGGTTGACCCGATCGAACGCTTTACTAAAATCAGTGTAAATCGCGTCAATTTGGTGCCCCAACTCAATTTCACAGAGAATGCTAGGCACCATCACGGATAGATTAGTTGTGGTCGAGCGATTTATACGAAAACCATGCATCGTTAAGCCGTGGCTCAATAATGGGAGATAATTTGGAGCAGACTATTTTTTCAAATAGTTTTAGTGTAGCTGATAAAATAGCAATACCTCTGTAATTCTCAACCGTCCCCTTTTTTTATTTTTATATATTGGTGTCAAATGTGATGACTTCCAAGATGAGGGGAAAATTCCAGCAGCAAGGGATTTGTTAAAGAGAATATATAAGAGTAAGATCAATGGCTCTCTGCAGTTGAATAAAATGTAAGGAGGGAGTAAATCAGGGCCTGGTCTTTTATTGAGCTCAAGATCTTTTATTGCTTTGAGTATTTCATCTTTTGAAATAAAAATTTCCTTAATTAAAACGGCTGAATTAAGATCCGAGGAATGAGCATAGTACGAAGAGCTGGTTGTAGAATAAACGTATCGAAAGTGGCTGGCAAAAAATTCACAAACTTCCATTGGATTGGAAGAGCTAGATTCCCGATATATCATGAATTTAGGAAAGCCATGAGACTTGCGTTTTATATTTACGTCTACATCTAACGTTGTAAGAGTACCAGTCCAGTCAATTTGACGAAGATAGTTATTTATGCCAACATAGTCAGCATTATAGAAGTCGTATACAATATTGTTATCGTAAGATAGCTGGTTTGCTTCATCGGTAGTGGACAGCTCAACAGAAAGTGCAGAATGGTGGAGGCTATTAGAAAATAGGTGCTCTGTTTCACTAGCCGGATTGACCACTACGTCATCGTATGCATTTGTAAATATCAGATCTAGCCAATTACCGTAATGGTTGGGAGTTGAAACAATTTGCTGCAAATCATTACCTAAAGTGTTATTAAGTTCGAACTCAATATCGTCCGAAAGATTTATTGGCAGAAGACCACCATCAGCTTCGTCGACCATGAGTGACAAATTAGGGCAATTGAAGTCGCCAGAGATGATAATTTTGTCTTCTTCCTTGATGGAAGCAGCCAGTGAAGAAATTACATTAAACACATCATTGTGATTATCTCACTTGATTTAGGTGGAATATAAAAAACACCAACGTATAAATCCGATTTCTCCACTTTGATGCGGACGATTTTATGTTGTTAAAATTGATCCGGAACTGTGCTGACCAGCTTCCTGGAACAGGAATTATGCACAGCAATAAGAACGCCACCGCGCCGGGTCTGTCCAGTGCTATGATAATCTCTGTCGTTCCTATAAATAGTCCAGTTTCCATCAAGAATCTCTTCGTTTACAAACGAATTGTACAACCATGTTTCAGTCAGGGAAAGAACATTAAAATGCATGATTAGGCGTCAAGAAAGAGTTTATTGATTTTTCCTCTCATACCACCACAGTTGTGGTAAAAGAGTCTGAGGCGATTGGAACTGAGTGGGGTTTTACTGGGAACGAAAAAATTTCTGATGCTGCTCTCTAGATCGTTGAAGAGAAGATATATAATTGCTGCTTACGTGTGAGGAATAAGTGTCCAGATCTTTTTTGGCTTGGGCTGGAAATATACCGTATTCTTCATGGTATTTAAAATAAAGTCCACGGAGAGCCCTTATTTCAATGGCAAGACCTTCTCGTTGGATTAAAACTTTAATGTTTATTTTTGTTTTACCATCGATACACGTAGTATCAGGAGCTTTGTGCAGATAGGCCAGGAAAAGTCTCACGTTATCGTAAATTCTGTTATCTCTTAGCCTATATAGGAGATATTTGGACTCGAGATCTTCGCTAGAGTTGATTGTTGCCCTCACAACTGGTGGTAGAAGGGGGTCTAAAAATGAACTCTTCTCATTTGTCGAGTTTACTGTTGAGGCTGGTAGTTGAATTATATTAGCTGAGGATTGAATTTGTACACCTCCATGTACAAAATTTGAGTATTCAGTGGACTTTTCCTTATTTTCTGCTATTGAAGTGGGGTCAATACGCTCTTCTACCAGATCATTGGTACTTATAGATGGCAAACTGCTAGAAGCACTATTATTTTTATGAAGGAATTGGATGGATTATCTATGGTAAGGTCAATGGAACTAGGAGTAGTGTCTTTTGAAACTAAATGGGAAATTGGGTTTACAACTGTGTTAGTAGAAGGCTTAGAGTTAAGATCCTGGTTAGTTTTGTTTATCGTATACATATTTTTAATTTGAGGTTCATGCGATGGTTTCGTTGATGACATTTTTCGGTATTTATTTCCGGTTGTTGACTTGGCTGATTTCCACTTGCTGAATACCATATCCTTCCAGATATAATCGCCGTTTTTGACTCGGAGATTAGTAAAAAGCCAGGCATATTTCCTTGGAATAAGCACTTTGAATGATGGCCTTCGTTTCTTACGATTTGGGATGTCTTCCACTTTGCAGCCTTTGATCATCAGACACGTTTCAAATTTCTGCTGCAACACAACGGCATTCAGGTTTTTAGGTACTTTCTTGAAGTAAAATATCTCCAAGATGTTTTCGCTGGCTTTTGTAGTTCTTTGAGTGTTTGCTGATTTGACTGACTCCAATTTCTTTAATCTTTTGTTCCAGTCATCCAAAGACCAGGTTTACGACACGGGAATAATGAATTAATGAAAAAATTAGTTTACTTAACAAATCACGATTATTATTCCTCTATAAAAATTAGGTAAGAATAGAACGTACACGGAGCCCCCCCCTCGCGGCAACAATCCAATGTGTTTGTTGTGCTTTATAGGTCGGTGGAATCACTGATCAATATATCTTCAAAACTGCTGCTGGGAATAACACTACCATCAATGGTGACCGCTATAGAGCCATGATCAATGACTTTCTCGTTTTGGAATTACTCTCCGTAATGCAGGGGACCTCTATTTCAACAGGATGGTGCGACATGCTGTACGACTTATTGAAAGAACCATTTGATGCGCGCATTATTTCTCGTTTTGGACCTGTGAACTGGCTTGCAAGATCATGTGATTTAACACCGCTGGACTATTTCTTGTGGGAATATGTCAAATCACTCGTCTACGCGACAATCTCGAGACGCTTGACTATTTGGAAGACAACATTTGCCGCGTAATTGGCGAGATACAGTCCAAATGATTGGTTCGAGTAGTCGAAAATTGGACCTCTCGTTTGGACTTCCTCTGCACCAGTCGTGGCCTCACATGCACGAAATCATATCCAAATAAAAATGGCAAAAAATAAAAGCAGGGTAAATAAAAGCAGCAATCATTTCGCAATATTGGAAGAACTGAGCATGATGGACATATAAGAAGATGAAACAACCGAGGTTCAAAGACATGGTAATTGAGAACAAGAATATTAAAAATATAAGGCTACATAGAATATTTAAAAAAGAAAAATAAGAGGAAAAAACCAACTAATGTGTCTGCTGGTCCTTCAGCCAAAATTACTAAGAATACCGAAAAAGTCCAGCTAATCAACGACTTCGCGCAGCGCGGTGGGGATATGGTTTGGCTATTGGCAGCCAAACATAACATCAATAACTGCGAAATCAAAAGAATAACCGTAGATAAAATAACGATAAGAACAAAATCACTGATCGACCAAGTCAACCAGAGATGCCTTGAATTCTGGGGCGGTTCCGCACTTCACATGTATTCCAAAAAGTGAAAAAATCAGACTTTTCTATTGAAGGGTCGGGACTTCGGAGAGGATACGGTCTATCTGTTTCAAACGCTCAAAGAACCCTCACAAGAAATTTAATTCATTTCAGTTAAAATCTTTGCAATGAAGAGAAACACCTTCAAAGAGAAAAACTTTTACGGCTTTAGTTAGTACAAATTTCTAATAACACCAATTCAAGTGCCCATCAACAGATCAGGCACCTGAATTTCAGAGTGGTGAGGTGCGAACGCCTCCAGAAAAGAGACGTCAATCAGTCTTACCGCTGTCAATGGTTTCACCATATGGTTGCCCACTACGCCCTGTACTACCAATGCGTTAAATGCCCTCGGAGAGTGTAAATTGGCTCAGACGGAGCCTCAACAAAAATTTTACAGCGTCAATTGCGGTGTATTTTATCATCCAGAAAGTCAATCTCAATAGCGCTTTATTCAATACTAATTGTTATAATTTTAGAAGAATATAAAATAAATTCCAAACAGTAAAAATACGAAAACTTAATGACCCAAATGACTCTCTAAATTTCTACGTTATCTGTTAAACACATTTTATCAATAAAGGAACATAGCAAATTCAAATGAATTAGGATCATTACATATTTTATGATTCGATTGGAAAAAGGAGAAATAACCAACCAACACTATTCCAAAATTATTTATAATTTTGACACAACAGTGAACTTCAATCCTACAACGAATATGTTATAACCTGATTCTGATAAAATTCAACTAAAAAACGTTATCTTATAGTAAAAAAATGCCATCGCAATATTCCTAACTTATTCTAAGTATCGAAACATATGCCTAATTTTTAACACAAATGAGCAACACTAAAGGATGCAATAATGAGCCAAAACTCTAAAACGAAGTAACGAAAAACACAAATGCAGAAAACAAACACGAATAATTTAGACCTTGTCACTCAGCTACCAATACCTAGATTGCTCCGTCCCAGCTTGACCAGCTTCAACAAATCTAGCAAATGAGCATTTCCATTGGAATTTTTGGTCTCGTGAACTCAAATTCGGAGGATATTTTATCTTCTTATCGAAGGCCTGTCTATGTATGTATGTGATATATGATTGGGACGCCGTCAGAATCAAAAATATATCGATTCATGTCCAAATACACGAATGCTTCTGGCGGAACAAAGCAAGTCACAATATACCCGTCTTTAGGGTGGAACGGCTGTGAAATCCAGAAGTTTTCACTCACAGTCACAGATCTCGCGATATGATTCCGAAGAAGTTTCAATATGAAGATATCGACTCCCATCACTTCAGCAGTTTGATAAATCCTTCTATTCGATATATAATGCGTACAATGCGTCTCAGGCTTTCTGTACAAACCAGTACATGCACGAAGACATTTCCTTTCGAAAACTCTTAATCTTTCCATCGTACTAGCACTCTGGTTGTACCAGATCTGGCATCCGTATGTCAAAACTGGCCTAACCAGGGTCTTGTAACAAATAACTTTAACTTTTTGATCAATGTATCTGGAATGAAAGAGTCACCGAAGGGCCATGACTACTTTTATTGCTTTACTGAGCATGATTTTGACATGTTCAGTAGAGTACATATACTGATCGAGATGAACACCGAGGTGTCGAACACAGGATTTATGTGGAACCCGCTATGAACTACCTTCACCAGCCATAATGTGGAAATCCTTCCAATTACGTTTCAGGCCTTGACTGGCACCCTGCAGCGTTGTCCGAAACAAAATTGTTTCGCACTTCTGCGTATTGATTTTCATTTGCCAATTGTCGCTGTAGAGCTGCACATCATTAAACATTTTTAGAAGATTGCTCTGCACTATTGTAGCTTTTCGGTCTGCGGTGTATTTGATAAGATCATCAGCAAACGCTGCCAATGATCGCGTTGGCGAGACATTAAAATTAAAGCCGTTCAATAGCTTGCAAATGAATATTGAGAAAAGCAGAGGCGCAATAACTGTTCCCTGCTGTAGACCATTGAAGACCTTGAAGTCGCGCATTGTCTCCAGATTTCCATCAGTTACAACCAATGATATGCACTTTCATAAAAACGCCATCTGGGTCCTGTGGGCTAATACCCCTCAATTTTTCCGCCTTAAGTATGAACGGATTAAGATCCGGACAATCTTCAGGTGTAATTTCGACAAAGCCAACGAGGGATGGTTGTAGTCCAAAAATCGTAGATAAATATTGTTGTCGCGAGTGAGAAGAAGGCTTTTCAATCTTTTTAACCTTAGGATGATTATTGTCTCATATCCTTCCATATTGTTTCGATGTTTAATCTTGGGAACTACTTTCTCAATCGTTTCCGACGTCAGCTTCTCTAACTTAAAGCAAGAGTTGCCATCATCAGAAGGAGGACATTGCTTTTGGTACTCCCGAATAAACTTCTTTTGAAACTTTCCCCAGTCTATTTTTAATTCAACCGATGATTTTCATGTTGAACCGGAATGAGGAAGAGATCATCCCTTTGATGATTGATTTCCATCACGATTGCGTTATGGTCGCTATCATAAGGAAGCACCTACAGTTTCCGTTGAAGACTATTAAAGCTGAATTCAAGTCTTGCGTCAATAATGCAGAGATCCAAATATGAATTTGCCCTAGCGTATGTTGGAAACTCCAACCCATATGATTGCACCTGTATTCAATTTGGTTCTCTGTTATCCACGATTCCAGGAATACACCTCTTGGATTATTGGTGGCGTTCAGACATGATGTATGTTTGGCATTCAGGTCACCAGCAAAAATATAATAATTATGCAGCCTGTTCAAAGGAACTGAGCTCCTCCTTGAACTTGAGAACAGTTCCACCAGTTGCATAAGCAGAAATAACGCAGAGGTTATCCCCCCCTGGCAGTGAGATTTTGATAACGGACACTTCAAGAGATTCAAAGCTTCTGAATTCGACTTTTTCAATATTTTGGAAACAATAGGGTCTTCGAACCAATATCTCAGTGCCACCTCCCCCATCACCGTTTACCCTATCGTTTCTTACGAATTCAAAATCCTGGAATGTCTTGCCATGAATTGAGGTGGGTTTCAGTGAGAAGCATGATGTCAGGCTTTTGCTTAACAATAAATACAAGGAGATCATCACGTCGATGTATAGAAACAATGGAGTTGACGTTGATCGAGATGAGACGAGTTCTATCGATGGGAATGTGACTGGATGACAGCTTATTTTGAGGCATTTGAAAGACCTAAACACTGAAAAAAAAAAATAATTTTCGTATCTTGTTTATCGACTTTCTCCGATGAAGAATATAGTTGCTGGTAAATTTTGAGAAGCAGCTCATTATTGCCACTTACATTATTTACCACATTTTCTGCTGGTCCTCCAGGCTTGACGAAGTTCGGAGCTAAGACACTGCGGTGTAGTTCTCTTTGCTTTGGGACGAAACTCTCTAGTATCTTGATATCGGGAGCATCCTCGATATAATGCCGGGTGACCAAAAACTCCACAGTTAACACAGTATGATTTCTCTTTTGGCTCCGTCTGAGCCAATTTGCACTGACAGGGAGCATGAACGTCCTTGCATCTGACGCATCAATAATGCATGGCGCAGTTGGCAGTCAAATGCCCAAATCTTTCACACCGATAACACTGATTCACTTCACTTTTCTGGAGGCGTTCCCACCTCACCACCCGGAAGTTTAAGTATCTTATTTGTTGAAGAGCACTTGGACTGCTCTTATTTGAAATCTGCACCAAATAAAGTGGTAAATTTGTTTTTTGACCGTCGATCTTCTTGCCGCGAAGGTTTTAACGGAAATAAATTCAATTTCAGGGCTGCTTCCTTGAGCACCTAAAGAAGATTGACGGTATCTTTTCCGCAGTCCAAGCCGTTCAACAAAAAGGTCTGATTCTTCTCACTTTTTGGGGTATAGGTGAGGTTTGGAACCTCCTCAGAATTAAGTGTATTTTTAGCTGATTTGAAATCAACCAAAGATTTCGTTCTGATTGTTAGTTTTTCGTCATTAACTCTTTGAATCTCGAAATTAATTAATTTATTTTCGGCGGCCAATAGCCGAAATATATCCTTTCCGCTTTGACCGAATTTGTTAATTGGATGAGCTTTCTCTGTATTTTTGGAAACTTTTTGAGTAGGAACAGCAGAATTGCGAGCTAGTTTCAACGTCCATTTCTTGTTGGAGTCCGTCCAGCGCTGCATATAGTTTTGGCTGTCGTTAGCGCTTCTAGGTCTTAGTATTTCTTCTGGTATTACTTGTTTGACAGCTTTCTAAGCCTTAGTTTCCGCATTTATTTGCTTTACCGGCTCTGCACCTTGAGTTTTCTTCTCTCTCTCTTGTACATATCTTCGAAGCTGATTTTCAACTGGAAGTCGAATCACTTCTTGTTTGTTTTCGGCAACTTGAGTTTTTCGCCCGCCATCTGCGGAGCTTTCTTGGTTACTCGTATGTCTTCTTTTATTGACGATTGCCGCCAATTTTATATTGCTACTCTCCCCGGGGTCCCCCAACGGAGGGAAGCCGTCGGGCTCCTCCATACCAGCAGTCCCGAGTTAGCCTTTGGATTATTTGCTTTGTTGATTTATCGAAGTAAAATAATATTTGATATGATTCCGTGGGTCGATTCATTCGACGATAAATGCTTTTTCCAATAAAATCAAAATTTGCTTTTGACTGCCATATAAAAAATTAATTTAATGTTTTGAAAACTGACTTTTGTGAAAAATTAATTAATTTTTAAAATTAATGACAGGAGCGATTAAAAACACGTCTACACGCAACGAGTGCTAGACGTAGGTAGCCTGGTATTATCGTCGCGTTTCTCCTGTTCTATCTTTTCGGTATATTACCTAGGCCATCGACGCCTATCCGGTCAATAGATTTTTCATTTTGTTGACTCTGGTCATCGAAAAATTCGTAAGTGCGAAAAACATTTTTGTAGTGGGCCCTTGTGCTGTGGGAATAGAACCCGCCCCACGACACCACAAAGCTAGCTTGCCAGCGCATTAACGCGTCCCCAGGCAAGGCCATTTCCAGCTGAGCATGTATTTTTCGCTCGCTGAGGCAGCAGTCCCCCGCTGCAATCCTGTACAGATAAAATCATCTACTAAAACATAACAGACACATTCCACATCGTTTCCGCAGTTGGGCGTCAAATAATATGGTACGCGTTTGATATTCTTTAGCAATCGATCGCCTACGAGTAATTTACGAGCTACCAAAAATATGACAATATCATGGATTAATAAAAATAAATAATTCCTGACAATACGCTCCTACACTCTTTTACTATATAAAGACACGAGATAACAAAGACGTTTTACGAGGATTAGATGTGTGAAAATGTTTTAACAAGTGAAAGGAACATTAAACCAGTTAAAATCGATAAACATCCTGGAAGGATATGTGAAAGTTTTATATATGCATGCACAATTTCATCATTATAAAAAGATAGCAATTGTGATTTTGTAAAATTTACAATATCATTATTCAGGGCGAACTTGATTAAGGCGATATTGCACGAAAGTTACGTTACTGATAATCATTTTTAAGAAATATTTGAAGCAAACAGATGTGGCCTTTAAGGGATGCATCAGACTGCGACTATATACTCGCACTTCTGTCGCAAGTTACACATGGTTAAATGGAAGCCCTCACACTGCGATTTTCGACAATTTTGTCCCATCGGCAGTCGCAGGAATTTGCGATTTTTCCTAAAACCAGTTTAGTAGGTAGTTTTTGTGATACTCGCGCAGGCGCACATCATTTGGACATTTGACGCTGACGTGCATGGAAGTTTCTTGCATAGCGCGCAAATGAGTTAGCGCATGTGTTCCTGGCAAAGACACCTTCAAATGAGCATATTAGTTCTGCGCATGCCTGAAGTTCCTTTGGAAATCTTGTCGTAGTCTGTTCGTATTTGCGTTGTGGCCGAACCTTAAGACAGTAAAAGAAAGCAAACAAGTAGCGTCCATAAATTTTTTTCAAGTTTATTAAAAAAGTGCATTAGAGAAAGAAATAACACAGGTTAAACTGAGTTCGAGCAGACGTTTAGTTTTCCCCAAGAAATAAATTTTTAAGTTAGAACTACCGTCGTAAAAAAGAATTTTTCGTCTAGCATTCGTTGCGAACAGACGTGTTTTTAATCGCTCCTGTCATTAATTTTAAAAATTAAATAATTTTTTACAAAAGTCAGTTGAAACTAATTTTTAACTGAAAATCATCACCGTCTAATTATTTGAGCATTTATCGAACAATTAAAGTTTTTTTCCTGAAGAAGTATCAACAAGCGAAAATACATTCAAGGGCTGCAAAAGCAACGAGATGGAGGAGCCCGATGGCTTCAGCCATCACTCAGAACCATCGTGTCCAACGACGACGGGCGAATAAAGCTAAAAAGAAGATTCGATAACAATGAAGAAAAACCGAAAATTTTATCAGTCATCGAGATCGAGCAGTTAGTCAAAGCTGAGAACTATGTAAGAGAAAACGAGGAACTGAAACTTCGAATAAGTCGCTAGAAGAATTAGTTGGAAAATTAACGTTCAACAAAGGAAAGAAACCACCAAGAAAGTAAAAGAAGTAAAGTCAAAAGTGACCGAAGACAAAAAATCGAGGAAACCGCAACAGGAACCAGATCAAGTAGATGTCCTCAGCGCAGGAGGAGCAAACGTTAGTACGAACTACTATGCAGCGCTAGCTGGGTAAGGGCAACAAACATTATGAACATTCTTTTACTAAAACTGAGAATGAGAGAAAAAACCAAAAGTTTTTCTGCTGGTCCGTCGGGCAATGTTAATCAATAGAAAGAAAAAGCAAACAGCCAAAGATATGGTCTGGCTTTTGGCAGCCGAAAATAAATTAAGTGATTTTGCGATCAAAAGAGTGAATGCCGATAAACTGAAATTAGAACTAAGTCATTGGTGTGCGTTAAATTTTGGAGAGGTTCGGCACTTTACGTACACCCCCAAAGGCGAAAAAACCCAGACCTTTTTCTTGAAGGGTCTAGACTGCAAAGAGGACACAGACGATCTCCTTCAAGTGCTTCAAGAAGTTGCACCAGAAATAGAATTTAGAAAGTTTGTTGATTGAATTTTATTAGAATAAGGTGATAACATACTAGGTGTAGGATTAAAGTTCACTGTTGTGTTAAAATTATAAATAATTTTGGAATAGTGTTGGTTGGTTTTTTCTCCTTTTTCCAATCAAATCATAAAATATGTAATAATCTTACTTAATTTGAATTTGCTATGGTTTCTTTTTTGATCAAATGTGTTTAACCGATAACGTACAAAATTTAGAGAGCCATTTGGAGCATTAAGTTTTCGTGTTTTTATTGTTTGAAATTTGCTTTACATTCTTTTAAAATTTATAACGATTAGTAATTGAATAAAGCGACTTTGACTTTGGCTGACCATCATAAAAAAATTATTTAAAATATTTTTGAAACAATAAGAAGTACGAAGTGCACTTAGTACTCATAATTGATGTACATTTGATATTGTTAATTTTTTTTTATCATGAGTACCTTGAATTTTACGAAACAAAAATTAAGAAATTTCGGTTACCTATTTTTAATTAATTTAATATTTAATAGATAAGTTATTTAACACATATTTATACACAAATATTAATATGTTAGTATTTCTAATTAAATTCTTTGATATAGAATAGTATCTAATACCGAAAATGAATTGCTATATATGTAGAAAAATACCGGCGTTTTCCTTTTCCTTCGAACGGGTATGAGACCCGCAACGTTGGTGGGCTCTTCCCTGAAAATCAGCTAGCTATCGGGTGAAGCTCCCTCTCTTTTTGTTGTTTCAGGGGCTCTCATCTGGAATGATTTACCTTCCACTCAGCTCATGGCCAAGTCATCATTTTGATCTTTGATCTGGTTAGGAAGGGTACGAGGGGGCACCACTATCGACCGAATGCCCCACTCTTTTTGTGGGCTGTTAATACCCGCATCAACAACGGATTCGTATTCAACATCACGCGTGTTATGCAAACGCAACCACAACGTGGCATATAACGTGAGCTAGCCGTCTCCGCTACGAGTTATCAAATTTCATCATGACCTCGAATGCCATTACTGAACTCAGCAGACAGACGGACAACCACATTTTAGATTTCTTATTTCAGACTCTTCTAAATTCTACATTTTTGCAAATGTGCAAGAATGGAACTTAATGGTACCTTTGGAATTAAAAAATATCATTTTAAAAAGTCTGTTGTAGTTAACGCCTAGAAATAAAAAGAGGTGTAAGAAATTAAAACTTTTGGACCAGATGATTCGCACTAACTGTAGCCATGATTTTCACGCTGAGTGCATGAAAATCTGGTTAGAAAGGGAAAGTTTGTGCCCACTATGCAGGTGTCAGCTGTCCTTACACGAATTAGCTCGGACAGACACCCATAACCAGCCAATACCCCTGAGACCCATCGCCCCATCTAACTTTCAAGGAGCAAAGCGAAGGAGCCACCCTACAATTTGAGGTCCCGAAGACTCGTCCCGCCTTTGTCACCGAGGATGCAAGGTAGGAGAGATCGAAAACCCCGGACGGAAGACAAAAATTCGAGAGCGGATGCCCGATCGATCCCACCCTTAACTGTAATGCATACTCCAACACCAGCAAATTCTCCTGAAGCAGCTGATACGGAGATTAACACCTCTACGCAACTAATAAGCCACAGAGAGTTACTGGAAATGATGCAGCTCATGCAGCAGATAGCATGCCTTTTCTACACACTCGAGGAAGCCGTTCGGAGTTCAACACCAAGGGAACCGATCCCTCAGCCTCGTAGCAATGTTCCGACCCCGGTCGGAGAACGAACGCAGACCACGCGGCTACAAATCTCTAACGAGGAGCATTCCGGACAGGTAGGCCCTATAACATCTTTTCAGTATGACCTAACCACAGTCACTACTGAAACAAAAGCGCGTCACTTTCCTGCAGTACAAGTGCCAGCGAGTTCGAGACCTGTACCGGCCATATATCATCCTGCACCCCAGCAAAGCATGCTTTCAGCTCCGACGGGACGACTAGTAGAAGGAGTAATATTCCCTCACATAAAGCCGCCCAACTTATTGCCCAATGGAAGCTAACTTTCACGGGAAACAACAATCTCTATTCTATAGACCGATTTTTGAGGAGGGTAGAACACCTCAAAATGGCCTCTTTGGATAGCAACTTTAGGCTGTTGGCACAAAACGCGCAGCTGATGTTCACAGGTAACGCGCAACCCTGGTTCTGGGGCATAGTAGATGCCAATCCCTATTAAGACTTGGATACCCTCAAACAAGCCGCTATGGAAGAATTCTCGCCAGGGGAAAGCGATACCCTAAATAAACAAGAGCTTCAAAACCGTTATCAGTTACAACACGAGACCGTGGACGCATACTATGCTGCGTTACGTGGCATGGTAGAGCGACTAGTCAGTCCTTTTTCAGAGGCCGACCTTCTGGAAATCCTCTGGTACGGATTACGTCCCGAACTGAGAGAACGTATGGCTTACGTGCCCAGGGATACCATTGGAGCGGTACGATCTTCTGCAAGGGTCATGGAGGCTATCCTTCAGAGCCAGCGTCATGCTGCGAATGCACCACCCTCTTTTCCTCGTAGAGACCGTCCAGATCGACGCTTCGTACATGAGCTACAGCCTGATCCTGCAGCGTATACCCCCTTTGATACGTCGGTTC
The DNA here is from genome assembly GCA_963969285.1 of Odontomyia ornata. Lineage (NCBI taxonomy): Eukaryota > Metazoa > Arthropoda > Insecta > Diptera > Stratiomyidae > Odontomyia > Odontomyia ornata. The sequence continues at coordinate 302,587,430 of OZ017740.1, forward strand.
AAACCCTCCCAGAGAGATCAACCAGCCTGCCTACCGTTCCCAGGATAACTAGTGGAACAGAAGTAGTAGAAATTGACGAAGTGACTGGCCGACCAAGAATCACTATGTGCCAGAACTGTCGTCAACCTGGCCATCGATTCTCCGCATGTCCGTCGGAACCTACCGTATTCTGTTATCACTGTGGCAAGGCCAACACATACGCCCCAAAATGTACGGGTTGCCCCAGATCAAAAAACGGGACAGCGAGTGCGCACAACACCCGGCGACACTTGTAGCTGCATGTTGTCTGACTTTGCAAGACAGGTAAAGGAACAACACCAGGATCGGATCAAACGCTTCACCACTATCTTAAGCAGCGCAGATGGAACCCGCCATTACATTCAGGGCAAACTCTTCACCGATATTACCTTTAAGGGAGTAACCATGCCTATAGAATTATACATTATCCCTGCACTGACCCAGAATTTATATCTCGGGGTGGATTTCGTTCGGAAATTCGGTCTTGCACCTGGCCTTTTCGCATACCCACCACTTAACTCCATCGATGCAGTGAAAGATTCTACATCACACCACACACTTTTCAACGCACTTTATACTAAGCACAAGAGCGACGACTAGCAGCAGCTGTAGCGGCTTTTCCGTCGCATGAGAAGGAAGGACTTGGCAGGGCTACCTTAGTGTCACATATTATTGACGTCGGCGATGCTAAACCGGTCAAACAACGACACTTCGCAATATCACCGGCGAAATAAAAGTCGCTATATGCTGAAGTTGATCGGATGCTACAACTAGGCGTCATCGAAGAATTACAAACCGCCTGGGCGTCACCCGTGACCCTAGTAGTTAAACCCAAAAAGGTTCGTTTATGTTTGGATGCAAGACAGCTGAATGCTGTGACCATAAAGGATGTATATCCGCTTCCTTTGATAGAGGGAATTGTGAGTCGTCTTCCCAAAGCGCAATTTATTACCAGTCTCGATCTTAAGGGCGCGTTCTGGCAAATTCCGCTAGAGCCCGCCTCTAAAGATAAGACAGCGTTTACTGTCCCCGGACGTCCACTGTACCATTTTGTCACCATACTTTTCGGACTTTGCAATGCTCCTCAGACAATGACTCGTCTTATGGATAAAGTGATACCACCACACCTACGATATCAAGTGTTCGTTTACCTTGACGATTTACTGCTCATTTCGGAGACCTTCCACGAGGACATCATATCGCTGCAAGAGGTAGCTCTGCAGATCAGGAAAGCCACATTAACAATCAACATCAAGAAAAGTTAGTTCGTACTTATGCCACATTATCGGTCATGGAACCATTAGGACTGATCCAGAGAAGACCCAAGCTATCGACACTTTTCCGTTGCCAAGTTCCACCAAGCAACTATGTCGCTTTTTAGGTCTATGTGGATGGTATCAACGCTTCGTGAAGAATTATGTAAGTTCGTCTGGTCCGAGCCCGGCTTTCGAGCTTTCGAAGAGCCTGACAACTGCTCCCATTCTCAACAGTCCGGACTTTGTCAAACCGTTCTCAATCCATTGTGAAGCAAGACAACATGGGGTGGGAGCAGTCTTAGTCCGGATTCTTTAAGAATCGGAATTAATTCGATTCCCTCATAGGGCATACATTACACCCTGAAGGTCTGTAGATGTAATTCGCGCGATTATTCGGAAAAGTCGCCGCGTCTCATTATTGATGTGTCCCATTGCCACGTCACAAAAAAATCGTAAGCGTGAAATTTTTTTGTAGTGGATCCTTGAGCTAGCGGAAAGAACCCGCCACACGACACCGCAAAGCTAGCTGTCAGCACGCTTATGCGTCGCCAGGCAAACCCATTCCAATTGAGCACTAATTTTTCGCTCGCTAAGACAGCAGTCCATCGGTGCAGTCCTAAACGGACGTTTTCCATCACTTCAAAAACTACACCGCTGTAAACAGTGTAGCGTGGAAATAGATTAAGATATAAATTGTTGTGTTATTTATTGTCCCACACGTTAAAATATTGGTAAATCTAAAGAGTATTGAGACTTTTTTTGCCATTTTTCAATTGAATATTTTTTTTATTTAAAATGGATTTTATTTAAGTACATATTGTCCATTATTATCTGTGACCTTTTGTCATTTTTTGGGTAGAGCCATTATTCCATCTATGTAGAAATTTTCACAGTCCTTTTTTGAAGTAAATTTCTTTTCATTAAAGAAGTTTCGCAGAGACCGAAAGAAATGGCAATCTGTTGGTGCAAGGTCTGGACTATACGGTCGGTGCATCAAAACTTCCCAGCCAAGCTCTGTCAATTTTTGCCGGGTCATCAAAGATGTGTGTCATTTGGCATGGTCATGATGGAAGACAACGCCCTTTCTGTTAATCAATGCTGGCCGTTTTTGTTTTTTTGAACTGCTTGTTGCAATCTGATTAACTGCTGACAGTACAGAACCGAATTGAGTGTTTGGCCAGGTTCTAGCATCTCATGATAAACAATTCCCTTCCAATCCCACCATACACACAGCATAACATTATTTGGTGTCAATCCTGGCTTTGAAGTCGTTTCCGATGATTCACTTTTTCGATAATGATCTTTTTCGAACGACGTTCTCGTATCTTACCCATTTTTCATCGCCCGTAATGATTTGCTTCAAAAATGGCTCGATTTCGTTGCATTTTATTAGCATTTTACAAATGGGAATTCGGTCGATCAAATTTTTTTTTTGTGTTAAGTCATGCGGCACCCAAACGTCGAGCTTCTTTGTGTATGCAGTCTTACTCAAATGGTTCAAAACTGTTTGGTGATGGATATTCATTTCCTTGGCAATGTCTTGGCTGCTTATGTGTCGGTCTTCTTCAATTTTTTGTAAGATTTGATCGACTTTTTCAGTGATTGGTTGGCCTGAGCGAGGTACATCTTTGACATCAAAATTTCCAGAAGAAATGATAAAGTATCTTGACCGTAGACACCACAAATTTTTTCACGAGCCTGCGATGCATTCTCACCTTGATCGTAGTGATATTGTGAAATACGAGTATAACGAATTTTTTCAGAAATCTCACTCATTTTTAAATGAATACAACTTTTGAAACAAATGACGAAATACAAAACTGTCCATATGAAAATTGTAGACTGGAATCTCACCTTCCAAACGCATGTCAGTTTGTCTCAATCTGATTAGTATTGCCCGATATCTAGTGACAAAAGGGCTCAATACCTTTTAGACTATCTAATAAATAAAAGAGCTGCTAAAAAAAACTAAGAAAAATTTTACAATACTGGCTGCAATTCTTACGTTGAGTACAGACAGGGGAATTCTTCTCCCTACCCAATTTGTTTGAGCATTAAGGATGCCATATTGTAAAGTTATAATTATAATTGACCATTAGAAATGAAATTAACCCAATCGAAAACTACAAGTTATTTTTAAGTTTCTCACGAATTGAATGGGAAATTAATGAAAATTGCTTCAATTTAATGTTCATTTTTACGTCGAAGGCATATCGAATTTCCGAAGTAAACCAAGAAATACTCAAGAAAATTATTTTCCGTAATATTTTTATCTTTATTATCTTCACACTGCTATATCTATGTTTATAAATGCTTTATCCTTACAGCTTAGTAGTAACAATCGATAATCAATACCTGCTGTTTACATAAGAAACTCTCGCTGATAGCATCGCCCTAGATGTTGCCTCTATCAATCATCCACTTTCGCTTTCCTTCGGAAAATGTAAATATTGACTTAGAAGGCGGCCCTATTTCGCGAACAGTTTAATATGTTGCAGATAATAGAGAAAATTAAATGTCAGATAGGTGGATGGCACGGAACTATCTCTTGATGGCACCAGCAAGTGTATGTTATTCGAGGACTAAATGAGCTCTCGTCACTGTCCTCCTCATTTCGCAACTTTGAAGCGAACATACACAGCAAGTCTATGTATAGCTAACTTAAATGCTGAACAGAGTTATTGATTTCAGCGTCTGTCCAACGAGCTAAAACAGAACATATGCAGCTGGATAGATGTTCAACAAAGCAAGACACCAAGAAGAAAGAACAGCAGACCAAGGTTCTAAGATGATTCACCCGTGCTGGCGCGTTAGGACAAAGAAAATCGCGACTCCAGATCAAGAGCCAACTTACCGTGTTAACGAACTCTGCAATGTTTTGCGAGATTTTGTAGTTCCCTTCGCACCAATCGACAGGCGAACTGCCCGGTTTCAAGTGCTCCCACGTCATGTTGATGCCTGCACTGCTCGCGTTCACGAGGAAATCAAGAAAACTTCGAGCCCTTTCACTTATATAATTCTCGTTGTTATTCAACCATACGAAAGAAGTGAGCGTGGCGGTCGTAGCTCCACAAATTTTGAATAAAATATTTTTCGCCACCGCGTCGCATCCGACACAATGCACGTGAGTTTCTGGTTCACGCGCACTCGCACCCCGCACCGTACACGATTAATTTCTTCAATCACTAGCCAATTTCATTCAATAAATTTTAGCACAAGCACAACCAAGTAGCCAAATTCTGATTTACACACGCACTCGATGTGACACCCCGTCAAGCACTCGCAACTCGACCCAACTCTGTGATTATTTTCACAACCCAACCGTTCAACAGCAAAATTGGAACGATTCTGTCGACAAACCGACTATTTACTGGTCAACGAGCCTCGACCCCACAAAAAAATTTTGTCGTCTATTTTCCTCGGCACCAGCTGGTACTGTTGTTGCTGTTTCTCTCCACACCACTGTTAGTTGACTGTTGACGGCAGATAAAACGTCACAAAGACATTTCCGTATAAACACAAACAGAACTGCACTACCGACTAACGGTGAGTGTTGCAAGAACGATGAGTGTCGATGTTGCGCCGAGCGAATTGCTGTCGTCATGTTGCGAAATCTGAGAGAATAGTTAGTCATCTATGAATTGGAGAGAGCGGGAATTCTCGCGAAATTGCCATCGGTTAGGCAGGTTATAGCGTAAAATCAGCTGTTGGTCGCTGCCTGTCCGCATTTTTGTACATTTTGCTTTCGAATATGGAATGGATGTAAACAAAGAGATAAGGAGAACAAGTTTGGTGCATTGCATTGAATATCAAGTGCGATTAACAGTTAGCTAATAATAAAGGGGGTGTGGATGTGTGGTGATGCACTTTAACATTGGATATAAAAATTAATTGATTTGGAGGTGAAAGTTTTTATGATCATATAAATCAATTGCAACAGTTATTCATTAAATCAGTAAAATTTAAAAGTATCTGGAGTGATTCTGGTCAAATGTATTGGATTATGTTTATTTAATAAATATAATATATTCAATCAAACGTCCAGACGTTTAATAATATTTGGTCAAAATCGGTCATCAGGGTACATTTAAACGGATTAATGCGACTCTCGTGTAGAGATCTTTGTATTATTGGTGGCTTTCCAAACATGCTATTTATTTATTCGTAACGATAATCCAGTTACAGTAATGTTTCTAAAGAAAGAAAAATCTTAAAGGTGGCGCACAAATCAATGCATGGTCAAGTTGAAATAAAAAATCGTCAAAGGAAGTTAACCAGCAATAAGAATTGGAAATTACAGTAGGGAAAGACGATTACTTTAAGGAAGTGTGGAGTTGTATAATAAGCTCCAATTTAATTTTTAATGGGTACTTTTAAAAAGCATGTAGTAATCGAGCAGTTAGTTAAATTTACTATTTTCTTTTTCTTCCTTTTTTCTCTTTAAATTATTGGATAAATTCACATAAGATTCAAATTTTATTTATGTCAATTTATAGATTTTTTTTCTCTTATTTTATTTTTTTTTTATATATTTTTTCCGCACAACTAAAACTGCTCGATTATTCGGCGCCGGCAAAGGGTTAAAAGAAATTCAGGCATAATATGTCCCAGATCAACTAATCAAACGAAAAACCAGCTGCTTTGTGCAAATTGTATGAGACATCAATTTCCCTCCAATGTGATCACAACGAACGCAGCCCTTTAAGATTGATCTGGGACGATTCGAGATTTTTGACAGGGCGCAGGTGTGGTAATCAAGTGAAGGAGGAGGTTAAGTATTGGCGAGTGAAGAGGTTTGGTGACGTTCATAACTCGTTTAAGTAAAAACAAGAGTGCGTTGAACAAGAGGAAGAAATAACGAATTGGTGTGATTGTGCTCTTCAGAGTGATTGCCTTCTGCGAAAGGATCCCGATCATGTTCAACATTTAAAGGCAAAAACTAAAATTCCAGCGATATGGGATATGGATCCGTCTGATTCTGGGAGATTGGATTTGGCCGGTCGGAAAGGACTTCGTATCATTTTTTAAAAAAAAGGAATGAAAGGTGAAATTTTGGTGAATCAAGTGCATGGTGAGAACGAGATCTTTCGAGCCTAGTCGTCGTACACGCGAGCAGTTGAATTTCAGAATCTGGATTTGACAAGTTGTGCCCGATATTTGATTGGCAGTTTTATTTCTTGCCTGTATTTAATTTGTTTATCGTATGTCCATCCACAATTTGCAAAAATTTGACCCCTTTGCTGATGCAATCAATTGTGCTGATGATACTGTACAGGAGGGACTTGTGCACATAAGAAATCAGCAGAGAAATGGTCAAAAAACACTAACTACGGTGCAGGGCCTTTCCTCGGAATATGACCTGAAGAAAATCGTGCGAGCATGTAAAAAGGAATTTGCGTGCAATGGCACAGTAATAGAGCATCCCGAATACGGTGAAGTATTACAGCTTCAAGGTGATCAGCGAGAGAACATTTGCCAGTGGCTAACGAAATCTGGACTTGCGAAGCCAGATCAACTCAAGGTGCACGGTTTTTTTTTAAGCGAGACGAAGGCGCGTATGATCGAACAAAATTTTTGGACATACTGTAAAGAGAATTTATTCATCATTATCTTCATCCATCCCAAAGATAAATTCCCTGAAGCAACTATTGATTGCATTATTACGTTCGACCGTATACCGCTATTTGTTTGATCAGTTGTTATTACTGCCGTTTTATTACTTTTACCTCTTCCTGTATTAGCGGGGGCTATCACCATATTATTAACAGACCGAAACTGATTGCAGGAATGAAAAAAGTGAATCATTTCATAGTGATCCAATAGTATCCGACTTCGTTGGATCTGAAGATTGTTTGTTCCTTAACGTATGTGCTCCAAAATTGAAATCAGATAAGCCACTCTTTCCTATCTTTCTTTGCGATGAATATCTTGGTCGGAGTTTTGAATATGACAGTCAACGAAAAAACAAAGGAATTGTTTAGGCGAATCTGATTTTCATTCCGTGTCCATGAAGTGATCGGTTTATGATTGACGATTGGAAGTGAGTGGAACTATTTTCTGCGACGCAAAAACAGTCGACTGATTGTCTGCAACAATAGTGTTGGGCCCTTATGTAAATACTATTGTTAAAATTTTGGAAGCCTGGATATGCAATGGATTTCCTACTCTAATACTTACTTTAAACAACTTGTCAAATAATCGAGACGATTAATTTCTACAAACGACTTGTTTAAATAATCGATAGAATAACATTTACCGTACAGCAAGAGCGCCAGGAAGTTATTAAGACGGATCAACTCGTAATACCTGCAAAATAGGTAGCTGTTTTTCGAAAATAAGATTGAACAGCAGCGTCGGCTTGGACGCGAACAGGGTTAATCAGCTGTATTTTTTCTGGCATTCATTCAATGTTGTAAATGCCTGCTTTAGGACGCAGCCGACGGGCTTGCTATCTGTGTAGTCAAAAAGTAGCTATAACGGAAGAAAAATTTGAATTTCAGGACCACCCACATCATCAGCGGGCGCCCGACGAGGATGTTTGGGTGAATACCCTTATATTTTATTATATATATTATATTTTATTAAATATTCCTTTAATATTTAAACATTTTTTTTTACTATAAATTACTTTTATATTTATATTATTTATAATTTAAATTAAATTATATTTTTATAGATATGAAATAATAATTTTACATAAATTATGAATAATCTTTTTTAAATAAGGTTAAATATTATTTTAAATTTATCTATATATTTTTTTGCACATTTAGATACATATATTTTTGCATATTTTTTTTGTTGCGATCAGTATTATACATATATCTTTGCGTTATATTCCACAAACGTTATTTGAAGTGTAACCAGTTAAATTGTGTCGGAAGAATATTATTTAATTTTCTTATCGGAATATTGACCACAGATTATATCTAAAAGAAGACATAATTGTGAAGAAACGTAAGCAAAAATGAAGTGCTAATTTAAAAAAAAAATCGGTCTTTCCTTTCCGATAACTTTTGCCTGGGTATAGGACCCGGTACGGTGGCAGGCTGCCCCCTAAAAACATGAGCCAGCCGCAGGGTACTTAACTAATCCTTCTTTGTTTTAGGTGACATCGCGGGTTGAGTGGCCCAAGCAGAGTGCCACTTTATGGCACAGCGTTATGCAATCGAATTGTATAGTTCTATGGCATAAATTGGTCACCGGGGTACTCCCCTTCTGATGGGAAAGTTTATACAAGTCAAGTTGTATGAGTTTTCCACTCAGAAGAGGAAAACCTGGCCACTGCAACAAAATATGGATTTATTCCGGTTGGGTGGGTGCGAAGGGGCTCCATCACCACCCGGTTGCCCTTCTTTCATTTGTGGGCCATGAGCTTCGTCGGGTAATGACGAGGTTACCCCAAGTCCGCCTTTCTTTTCAGGCTCCACTTGTTCTCGGAACAAGTACTTTCTCCCTCGGTGTAGTTATCTACACTTTTTGCGACTTCGGTCGCCTCTTGATCAATTGACCACCAAATTCGTGAGTGCGAAATTTTTTTGTAGTGGGTCCTCGTGCTGGGGAAATGAACCCACCCCACGAAACCGCAATGCTAGCCTGCCAGCGCATTCACGCATCTCCAGACGAGGGCATTCTCGGCAGATACCTCCATCTTCTTCTTCCGAGGCAGCAGAACATCGCTGCAGTCCTTTACGGATTTTTGAAACTCAAAATTCACTATAAGCAGGCAATAAGTTTGATGAGGAGACCATACCTAAACACAGCATCGAAAGATGTTGTTGACCTTAAAATATGTAAGCCATTGCCATCGTCTATTCACTGAAAACTTGTACATGACGAAGGATAAAACCAGATAATATTGCTTTTTAGAAGTGTGGTATAAAGTATGTTAATCAAACTACTATAAAGTGAAGATAAGATAACCCAATGTTTACCCAAATATTAGCTTATAGCTTGGCTTGACACTATACGAACGTCAAGGGTATATGATTAGGTACATCAGCTGCTCAACAATTAGAAGTCATCTTGTAATCAGAAAAATAGTAGAGATAACATGATAAACAAATACGGAACAGGTACGGATTAGAGAGAAGCAATATTAGTACCTACTTCAAAGTCATGTTATTAAGAAGGAAAGACAATTATATGAAAGTATGTCAAATTTCCTACAAAATTTACTCCTCAAAATTTCAAAAACCTCTATAAGTCAGGTTGTGTGGATAAGAATATGGACGAAAAGGAGTAAACGCGCACTGCTAACGGTAAGAAATTAATTAAAAATGCTAGAGGCAGTAAAACAATAAAAATCATCGTCTATAGCATCGGTCGAAGTCAGGCCTTTGCCTCTTGTAGAAGTTGCCTGCAAATGTCACGGTTCTACGACCTGATTCGCCAATATCCGATCCCAAGTAGAGATCTGCTGTCAGAAGCTACTAAGTCCATCGTTTTCTCAGTTTCCCCATTGGACGTTATCCCTGCACTCTACCTTTTGTAATGATTTTTCTTTGTCCGTCTCGTTTGATCTAGATTTCCCGAAGGAAATCTAAACCGATCTCTGATCGGTTATAGACGTGAAATCTTAGAATGCGCCAATAGACTGTACCCAATAGGTCAACAAGTTCAAAAACTACTCCGAAGTGGCTGCTGGCAGGCTAGCTAGTTCGAAGAGGAATTTTGGTCCCGTCGTTTGTATTGCAAACAAAAAGTGTTCACTTGTTTTTCCCAACTTTGGCGTGTAGCGGATGATCTCCCTTGTTGCGTGTTTTTTTTTTGCCGTAATTCCCTCGATCTGTTGCCATTTCATCGTTTTAAACCCATGGTGGCGCGTGGGAAAATTGCGGAAATTCCGACGCTCGAACTGAGCGGTTGATGGAAATTATTGATGTAAAACGTTGATATTTTGAGTTCAAAATTATGTTCCCTTAACCTAATGCTACAACTGTCATTTGTCACTCTGTTCACTTCTGTAAATAAACATTGTGTTAAAACGTTGGCTAATTAAAATCATATTATTGTCTATAAAATAATAACATGGTAGCAGAGCGTAGTTTGATTTGAGTGGACCAACGTTTTTTCATGAAGATTGAGCAAAATAAATAGCGTTTTTCAAAGAGATTTTCTCGAAACTTGAAGGTGATAGTCGCTGAAAATATGGTGACTGACAATCATGGAATTTCAAGGCATTGAGAAGTTAAAAGGTTCGGAAAACTGGAATATTTGGAAGTTCATGGTGCGCAATTTATTGCGAGCAACTGAAGGAGCATACGAAGTGAGCATTGGAGAGTTGGTTCAACCAGTACTGGCGGCAAATACTAATGCGGCTGCGATTGATGCTCGCAATGCGGCAATGAAAATTTGGAATAAGAAAGATCGCGCCGCTTATCAAATCACCATCAAGATTCGAGTGTCATGAGTTTGATCGTCGCTTGCGAGACTGCTCATCAGATGTGGAAGAAATTGCATGGTATTTATGAACAATAAACAAGGCAAGCCGTTCATTCAGTTCAGTCTGAGTTTTTCAGTTTTGACATGAATTTAGCGGATGATATGATAAGTCATATTGCTAAATTTGAAGGTTTAAGTCTACGCATGCAGCTGTTGAAAGTTAAGCCCGAGGAGTCAGCTTTGATGGTCAAGTTGCTGGAAACTTTGCCTGACAGTTTTGAAAGTTTCAGGCAAGCTTGGTGGGCCAGGTCGGATGATCAGCAGACCCTGATCAACGTGTTGACATCTGATGAGCACAGGCAGAAACTTCGACAAGAAAAGGAGAACAATCTGACGGCACTGATGGCAATCAAGTTGAAAATCCAGTCCAAAGGTGCAAATGGAAGTCAACAAGGTGCAAGTGGAAGTCAACAAGGTTTAGCAGGTAAGCAGGCCAAAGATGATGTCAAGTCCAAACAAAAGGGGAAGAAGTCAGCTTTCAAGTGCTATGGTTGTCACGGAACTGGTCATTTTAAAAGAGATTGTCCAAACAGGAGGAAGAAGAGTGATGGGACATCTGAAAGTAAGGATTCGTTAGCGTTCGTTAGCGAAGTGTTCAGTGCGGAAGGCAAGAACGAAGCTTGGATCATCGATTCTGGTGCGACGGACCACATGACCTTCAAGAAAGAGTGGTATTCATTCTTTAAGGCTTTTTCTCTTCCAGCAGAGATTCGTATTGGAAACAATTCTGTGATGAGTGCTTTTGAAAGAGGAAATATTGACTTTGAGGTGCTTGTGAATGGCCGTTGGACTTCTTGTCACATGTAAAACGCGCTGTATGTTCCGGAAGCTAGGAGAAATTTATTCTCGGATACGCGTGCACTGGACAAAGGTATGACTTTCAGCTCATACCTTTGTTCAGTGTGTGAATTCCTTCTTGATGGTGTTGTCAAGGCTCAAGATGTGCGATCTGTTCAGCTGTTGAGGATGATGCTCAAGGTCAAGGAACAGGGCACTTGCTGTGTGAGTGAGGCTAATCTGGCGGTCAAGGACTCTCTTCAAGTCTGGCATGAGCGTTTAGGTCATGAGAATAAAATACATGTTGTGAAAATACTCAAGAATCACGGAATTGAAGTACAACAGGACGACAAATTCTATGGATCGCGTGTAGAAGGTAAACAACATCGAGAACCGTTCAAGTCACATCAACAGCGTTCATCTGTGCCAGGAGAAGTGATCCATGCTGACGTCGGTGTTTCACTTGGACAGGAGTCTATTGCTGGTGCCAGGTACTTTGTCTGCTTCACGTGTGATATTCAAGATTTCCTATGGTTTACTTCTTGAAGGAAAAATCGGAGGTGTTTGACGAGACCAAAGAAATGTTTCAGCTGGTGAAGACTTAACAAGGTCGACCGGTAAAGGTGTTCCAGCGCAACGGAGGAAAGGAATTTGACAACAAGTAGATGCGAGAACTCATGGATTCCAAAGGTACGAAGATGGTGGTTACGAATCCTTACACGCCTTAGAAGAACGGTTGTGCTGAACGATTAAACCAGGCAATTCGTGAGCTAGCACTAACCATGCTTGTTAGCAAGGATCTGCCGAAGTTTCTGTGGGCTGAAGCTGTCAACGCTGCGGTTTACATTCTCAACCAAACTAGTCCAACCTCTGTAGAGGCCAAAACTCCATACGAGTTGTTCGTTGAGAAGAGTGTTCATTTGAACAGTTTTCATATTTTTGGAACCACATGCTGGGTGATGGTGCCTAAAGAACGTCGGAAGAAGTGGGATGCTAAAGGCGTCGAAGCAGTTTTTGTTGGGTACTCGGAAGACACCGATGGTTTTCGTGTGTGGAAGAAGGATACAAAGCAGGTGATCCGAAGTCATGAGGTAGTTTTTGGTCCAGAGCATTACTCTAAAGTTCTAGCTTTGTTTCCTGTTGAAGAAATTGAAGTTCCTGTCGAGCCCCGTGATTTTCCCAGAGTCCTGAACTCACTTGAAGCTCCACACGTGCCTGAGGTCCCGGATCCTGTGTTGCCAGTCATTCCTGCTGAACCGCAAATTGAAGAAACTCCTAAGGCTGCAAAAGATACCAATCAAGGATGTCTTCAAGATAGAAGTAAACTTCAGAAACCTGTCAAATTGAGTGAAATGTTTCTTGCAGAGTTAGAAGAACCTCGAGACTACAAAGAAGCCATGAAGTCGGGTAATCGTGAACACTGGAAGGCTTCGTTGAAAGAAGAAATGTCTTCACTGAAGAAAAATTCAACCTGGGTTTTAACAGTGTTACCTCCGGGAAGGAAAACAATTGCTAATTGCTGGGTCTATCGTATCAAACGAGATGCAGAAGGGAAGGCTCGTCGCTACAAAGCTAGGCTTGTTGCGAAGGGTTATAGTCAACAAAAAGGTATTGGTTATCATAAAACTTTCAGTCCCGTAGCTCGATTTGATACTATCAGGACGATTCTAAGTGTTGCTGCCAAGGAAAGTCTGGAGTTGGCTCAATTTGATGTGAAGACGGCATTTCTAAACGGTGTTTTGAATGAAGAAATATACATGGATCAACCTGAAGGTTTTGAAGATGGTTCTGATCGTGTGTGCAAGCTGATTAGAAGTCTCTACGGACTGAAGCAATCTCCGAGGTGCTGAAACAACCGGTTCAAGGACATTCTTATCAAGTTTGGTCTCGTCCAGAGTGAAGCTGATCCATGTCTTTCCTTTTTTATGTCTGGTGAAGATAAACTGATTTATATTGATGATTACCTGGTTGCTGCAACACAGAAGAGTGTGATTCAAGAGTTCCTGAGGAAGCTGGAGATGGAGTTTAAGATTACAAGTGAACCGCTTGGCTGTTATTGTTGTACGCGGAAAATCTTCTTCAGAAGTTCAACATAGCAGAAGCCAATGCTGTTTCAACGCCCATTCACAAGTACGTGTAGTTGGAAGAGAAAACTGGTTTGAGAACATCTGCTCCTTATCGTGAAGTTGTAGGATGTTTGATATACTTAGCTGTTGCGACTCGTCCTGACATCGCGTTTGCAGTCAATTATGCGTCGCAGCTCTTGAAAGATCCGGAAGATGTCCACTGGTTGCTGGTAAAGAGAATTCTACGATACGTCAAAGGATCTACGTCAGTTGGTATCAGGTACGAGGCTGGTTCCAAAGGAAGTGTCTTGAAGGCCCTCAGTGATGCAGACTATGCTGGTCTGGTATGCTATACTCGTCGGTCTGTTAGTGGAATCGTTTTCATGCACAGTGGAGGACTGATATCCTGGGCTAGCAGATGTCATTGGTGTGTGTCTCTATCCACAACTGAGGCTGAGTATGTCACTGCTAGTGAAGCTGCCAGGGAAACTGTGCGGTTGTCTCGACTCTTCGCAGAAATTTCTCCCAAAGACAACATTCCAATTCTTATTGTGGACGATCAAAGCGCAATCAAGTTAGCGAAGAATCACGAGGACCAAACACATTAAAGTGAGGTACCATTTCATTCGAAAGAAATTGCAGGAAGGAAGGTTTAATATTCAACATGTTTCAAGTAATCAACAAATCGCTGATATTCTGACGAGGCCGCTGCAAAAACTTTGAAAGAACATCCGATTTACATTCTGATCCCAATGCATATTCTTGCGATTAGTGATTCACGTGCATTAAAAGAACATACCAATATACACTTAAACGTTTTATGTCAATGTGAAATTTGCTACAAATCGTATATGCACAGACCCGCTTTGACAAGTCATGCTTATTCATTTGGACAGCAACTTATATGAGTGCCGGAAGGGCGGCAAATTATCTGCTGGGGCAGACGGTTTGAGAAGACATCAAGTTTGAAAATTGATACCTAGTATGTATGCCATTATAACAATAAGTGCTGTACGCACACCATCTACGAGCGCTCGTCGAGGATGTAGGGTAAATACTCTTTCAATTTCTTTTGTTTATTTTTATTATATATTTATTCACATTTATTTTTTAAATTATATAAATAACCAAAGTGTTTGAGGAAGAGTTGATCATTTTTGTTGATACTAGTTTTAATCATTTCTTTAATGCGTATATTCTATACTGTGAACTGCACTCCCAGAGAATGGCTCACATAGAAGTTTTAAAGTTGGGGAAATGAAGATGACTAAAAACGACAGAATGAATTGTTAAAAGATAAACTCGGTCTTTCCTTTCATTGGGATCCGCGACGATGGCCAGCCCCTCCACTATAATAGGCTAGCCATCGGGCGCGCTCCTCCCTTTTTTGCGTTATAGGGGCTCCTGTCCGGGTAGAGTGGCCTTCCGCTCGCGTGCCCTTTTGTGGTGTGTTATGGGTTATGTGAGTCCATCGCATAATACTATAACAGAAATTCGCCACGTTTATATTTCTCATTTAAGGGAAAAATTCATACAAATTATGTTTGTATGAGTTTTTCACTTAAATGGGAAATATGTGGCCACGTCTACACGTCGGTTTTATTTATAGCTCGCTGGCATTTGTGCCAGACAATCAGCACCTATGTCCTACACGGATTTTTAGACGTGTGAAATCATTACACATTCGGTTTTTGAACCTGACCGGGTATAGGACCCGCCACGTTGGCTGGCTTTCACCTTGATGCCCCACTCTTATTTGGGGGCCATAAGTATCGTCGGTAACGACGAAGTCCGTCTGTTTTCTCCAGGTCCGGTTTGTCCTTTGAGTCAGCAATTTTGACCCTTTGTAGGTTACCTCATTCTCGACTTGGGTCGATATTCGTTGGAAGCCTTTCAATTTGTGAATGCGAAATTTCTTTTGCAGTGGGCCCTTGTACTGGGGGAAAGAACCCACGCCACGGCATCGCAACGCTAGCCTGCCAACGCATTCACGCGTCCTCAGACAAGGCCAATCTCGGCGGATCCCACTATCCTCTTTCGTCGAGGCAGCAGACCATCGCTGCAGTCCTCTACGGACATTTATATACCCTCATTTCACTACAGTGACGCCAGTCAATATGGAGTAGGAGCAGTGCTTGTACAGCTCACAGACTCGGATGTCATAGCATAAGTTGAAAGTCAAGGAGTTCCGGGTGTATATCAAAGGCAAACTATTCAAAATCGTAACAGATCACACTCCGTTGAAATGTCTGATAGGTCAATCCAACCTACATAGGTGTTTAGCCCGATGGACCCTTAAGCTATAAGGCTTCAAGTTCAGAATAGTACACCACCGAGGAAACGTAGTGCCAGACACTCTCTCGCAAGTTCTCGCCAGAAGGTGCAGAATTGGTCCTAGACGGCGACAGCTCTATGGTGATTGTAATAAACATAATCTGTCGAACAAGTCGAAGGTGGTCACCACGTTGAAACTGCTTAGTTTGTTATTTTTTTAGATTAAAGTAAACTACAGCCGTAAAGTTCCATGCTTTAGGCAGAGATGAGTGGTTTACTTCAGCCACTTTAACATCTTTAAGTTTCCCCTTGTAATGTCATGATCTTCTTCGGAGAAAGTAATAGTTGCTTTTTGTATGATATTTGCGTTTATCTCAAGCCTCTGAGTCCGCTAATTTTAACGAGACAAAAAATGTTGATTTACTGTTGAGTAGCTTAATTGACACATGATAGCACATTTCTAAAGAAAATAAAAATTGATCGGTACGTCTCGTAGAGTAGAATACGCGTGATTAATATTTTGTAGTGTGGTTTCATGGCTCGACAAGAACCCGCTTCATATGATCCCGCAAATGCTAGTGGACAGCTAGTTAGCTGAGCTGACACTTGTGCGTGACATCGGCACCCGTATCCTACACGGATGTTTAGAAAAAAAAATTCATTACATAATAGACCTGAGTTATCCAGCATTTAAGTCAGCAGGCTATATTCAGCTGCTAAGCACTATACAGACACAAAAGGCTCAGTCACTAGACGTGTGAGTGGTTGATGGATATACAGTATTTACAAGCGCCCATGCGGGAAGAAGAGCTGTGTAAATTGTGGGAACCTGAGGAAACGACCATTGATCTGATCAGAGCGGCTCCCTACCATCCTTTGAGCGCACACGGCGGCTATGACCAGACGCTCAGGTGTCTAAAGACTTGCTTCTTCTTTTGGCCAAAAATGACCCAGCAAATGAAGGCATCCGTGGCTGCCTGTGAAACTTATAAATACACCAAAGCACTGTGTCCGTGTGGGGCGTCCTCAATTAGGGGATAGAGAGTGCCCTACCTGGTGAGTATGTGGGAAATAAAATACCACTTGTTTACCAAAACCAACTTAGTCGAAGCGCTGAAAATGCTGAACTTAGTATTTACTTGTCATGAAACCAAGGCAACAGCCTCAGATCGGATTAGTCAAATGGCAACGACCATCGCAACGTATGAAGGCCAGGTGCGCTGCGACAACTTCTGGATGAAATAAAGAAATACAAAATCAACATCCTCACAGTATAAGGAAGTAAATGGCACGGTGAAGACACATTTGACATGCGAACGCACACCGTGTTTAAAAGCGGAAACTGCAAGGAAGCCATGAGTTTGGAGTGACTTTTATAGTTGACAGCACATTTAAACAAATTATTACCGACTTCAAGCCCGTTAAAGAAAGGCTCTCTGTGATTCGTGTCAAGACCAAATAGTTTAATATCTGGCTGGTCAACTGTCACATGCCCACAGAAGACAAGGAAGAGGCAATCAAGGTCGAATTTTACAACACCCTGGAACGCGCTGTCGATGTATTGCCGCCAAAAGACATTAAAATTGTTCTGGGTGACTTCAATGCAAAATTGGCGGAGAAACGGCACATAGAGGAACAACTGGAGAATACATCCTCCATGCAGAGACCTGCGAAAACGGACAACAGCTGATAGACTTCGCTGCTAGTAGAGGCTTCACGGTAAGCTCCACACAATTTCTGTAGCGAGACATCCATAAGAGTACGTGATAGACCATGTTCTCAAACAAAAACGAGCTGCCAGCATTCTTGACACGTGCTCCTTCCGCAGCGCTGTCTGTGATTTGGACCACTGCTTTATAAGGGTCAAGTTCCAATGCCACATCTCCAAGAGATATAAACAACGAGCATCAGTTACTCCAAGGAACCAGGTACACAACCTAAATGATAGTTCAGTAACGTCGACATACATGTCAGCGCTGGAAAATTGCATTAATCAAAACCATGTGGAAGATCGTAAAAGATGCAATAACAGAAGCAGAGGAGGAGGTCTTGGGGCACCCTATAAAGAAATGTAGGAACGACTGGTACCACGAAGAATATAAGGAAGCGATTAAAAAACAGGAACCAGACGCACAAAGAATACATCCAGCGACCAACTCGGGCCAAATAAGAACAATATAAAAACCTTCATTAGGCTAAAAAATGTGCCGAAGAAAGAAACGACTGAAGATCCAATAAATAAACGAAAATATGATCCTGCCATGAAAAAACTAAGAGACGGCTGCAATCCACAAACGAGTCTTTGCAAAAGTGTACAAGCAGCAATCCTAGGCAAACCAGTCGAAATTAAAAACAGATGGCTGAAATATTTCCAGAAGCTAATCACAGCGTCCCCAACAACGGCTGGAGCTGTGAACATTCTAGAAGCAGACGAAGTATAGGCAACAGTACGGGACCTCAGAAAATAAAGCTCCTGCTATATAAATACATCGATGTGCACCAACTCTTTGTAGACTTCATACGACAGTGTCAACAGAAATGCGCTGTACAAAATTATACTTGACTTTAGCGTCCCAACAAAACTAGTCGCATGGTCAAGACCACGAAACAAAAAACACAGAATCCCAGGCCAAGGTAAATGGTAAACTGACGGACAGCTTTATAACGGATTTAGGCTTAAAACAAGAGGATTGCGCTGGAACACATCATCAGGAAGACATCAGCTGAAACCTCGGGTACACTAATACTCAAGTCCCCACGATTGGTAGCATATGCTGATGACGGCAATATTATGGCACGTTCAATCTTAGATGCCAAAGGAGCATTTCTGAGCCTAGAATCTGAAGCAAACCGAATTGGCCTACGAATTAATTACCGGAGGCGACTACAACCTTGAAACTGTGGGTAACTTAATCTACCTTGGAGCCAACATGAATAGAAAAGGCGCCAAAAATGACAAGATTGGAAGCCGCAAAAAAAGTCTATTACTCCATACTTCAAATATTATGATCCAGAGTTGTGTACAGGCAAAATAAGCTCCGCATTTACAAAACACTAATCAAGCATGTGCTGTTATATGGAAGTGAAACATGGACCCTGATGTGTGAATCCGAAAAGGCAGTGGACGTATTTGAACGCAAAGTGCTCCGGAAAATCGACGGCCAGAGAACAGAGTGAAGACTACGTTGCAACGATGAGTTGTATGAACTATTTGACAATCCATCTGTTTCCTCCTGTGTAAAGTTACGTAAATTGCAATAGGCGGGCGATGTCGACAGAATGGAAGAAAACCGGCTACTCAAAAGAACATTAACGAGTAGAGCACAAGGTAGACGTCCAGCGGGAAGCCCGCGGACTCGATGGGAAGATATGTTAGAAGCTGACAGCAGATCCTTGTTGAGAGTAAGCAACTGGTGGACAAAGTTGCGGAACCGTGATGCCTGAAGGACATTAATCCTGGACGCCAAAGACCAGGTTGGGCTGCCCCGCCATAGATTATGATGAAGGACGATCAGTATGGAGGAAGTACTGGCTGAAACAAAAGCAGCAGTAAGGCTTGCTGATGGACCCGAAACTGAGTCTCAGCTCGCAGTCAACTAATGGCAAACATAAGGGGGCCCACCTCATCTAAAATGCGACAAACGAACAATTTATGGTGCGATGGTCCCAGCACGAAGCTATACCGGAAACAACGCCGAAGAGCTTTGTGGATTGCATTTGCATATCCGACAATCACCGAATTATTGCGAACTGAAAAATTCGTACGTATTCGTAAAAGGCTCCTGGCGAGGATACGTAATACTTTTGTTTTGTTTACTTGTCATAATTATCCTTCATCCCGAAAATTAAATTCCATCGTCGCTTAAACTGCCACCACTACAGCGAATTGTTTGGTAACTCATTTAGCCTGTCATTTTCAAAACACCTTATTATGTAAAAAGTTTACTTTACTAACATTTTTCATTAAAAAGAAAACATAATCTTTTAACTTACAACTTCTTTCATGCGTAAACAATAATTAGAGTCATCATTATTTCTCACAATAAATGTTTTTGATCTATATTTTAAAATTAAACTATTTCTTCTTTCTATCCTGTGAACATTTCGGACAGAACCATTTGCCTTTTGGTTTAATTGTTAATCCCACGCACGCAAAGTGGAACCATTCAATCGGGCACTGGAATGAAACAGAAGTAGAGGTCAATACTTTGAAGGTAACATTTTGACTAAGGAAACTCACATCAGGATTATCACAACCAATCATTTCACCATACGAGACTTGATGACACAAACAATAGGTAGGCTCGTTTGGATCCACAGGCATGTCCAGAACATCGCTTGGATGAGGGGTAAGATGTCCTCCATCGCCAGAACCTTCTTCTATGTCTGCTGTTGATTTCTGTTTAAAATTGGATGGATAAATTTAAATTATTGTCTCGAGACAAGTAGCTGGAAGTCAAACTCAAATATGGCAATGCAAATGAATATGAAATGCAAAATTGCTCATGCAACGTTAAAATGCTATTTATAAAGCTTGTGATGGTAAGTTACTTTGGTGTGTCAGCAATGAACTGGAATCAAGCGTTATTTACTTATTTTTAATGTATTTTATGCGTTATGATTGTAATTGGAATATATGATACCAAAGAATAAAGAAATGCGAATGAAAACTTAACCCAAATATGATAGATGCTTGTCAATGAATTATTAATGCATGATCCTTTATACACCAGAAATTTTTAAGCCGTATTTTAACCACTTGAAAATAAGTCCAATTCTTGCACTACTCAAACAAGTAACACATAATTAACTAAAGAAAATAAAGTGCAATAAGTATGTCCTGAAATTAAATATGTAACAACCAACCGCAACAGTTTCATAATAACAACTGAAAACAACTCCAAACGTGTAAATATCAACAGAAAATTAATAACAATACTTCTACAACTCCTTGGAATTGGAATTGTCGGAATAAATACCAAAATTAAATCAAAAATAAGTTCTATCCATTATTTCTTCTGTAAATCAGCAAAAATAAACCAAATGCAAAATGAATGTTAGTTTGAATGAAGATGATTTTACCTTTTGACCCTTGCGACCCTCTTTTTCTTGATTTACCTTCTGCTTTTTCTTGCCGGGACCACTTGTTGTGTTTGTGGCACGTCCTTCATCTTCCGAGGATGCTGGACGTTTTTTCTTACCTAAAGCTTTAGCATCTTTTGTTTTCTTTCGGCCTTCTGAAATGGGATAAAAAATCAATTTTAAAACCTAAAAATCGGAGCGATTGTAAGTTTTAGGGGTCTGAACAACAAAAAAACGCAAAAAAGGAAGCCCAATTCCTTGAGCTAGGGAGTATTTATATTGATTAATAGATTAGCTTACTCTTTGTTCCTGTCTCCTCGGACTTACTATGCGTCGACATTGTCTTATCCTGAATTTCCCCTTCGAACCTAGCCAAATCTGAATCCAGTCGTCGAATGTGTTTATCCACCAACTCATACGTTTGTATGGCCAACTGCACCTTGTCATCTCCATACTCTTTCGCCTTATTGAATAATCCTTGTATTTCCTTCAGCTTCTCCTTACGCACTTCATCGGTCAGCGATTCTTTATTATCAACCAAACGTTTCATAAAATCTTTAGCCTTCTCGTCAATTTCCTTCATTAAACTTTGCGCGCGAGCATCCAAATTCCGCATCAACTTGAAGTTTCGCTGAAGCTCATTCGGAAGTGACTCCAAGCCTGAAATTAAACATATTTTAAATATAAACTTCATTTGCCACCCACAATCAAATATTCACCATCAAGATAATGCTCTAAATATAATGCTGAAGACATTATTCTTTGTTAACTGGTTAAAATCATCTACAAAACTAATGGAGCAAACACTACGGACACATCAAAACATTAATCTGACATTACTTCATTCTCCGATGCTAGACAATTTCAAGTAATTCACAATAACAAGTTAGTCAACAGAAAGAGCAAAAAATAAAGAATGGCGCCAAAAATTGTTTAAAAATACTTTTCTTACGTTCAAATATTTATACAATTTTTTCAAATCATATTACCTTTAATTGAATTATCATACAATTGGCATTTGGAATAACAAAATTTGGGCCTGACAGTAAAAAGCTATTAATGATTATAATTGGAAATTTATTAATCATTTTTAATTGTTTATTGAATTCTTATTCGGTGTTTATTTGGAGAAGATAGACCGTAAAGTACGAATAGAGGATTATATATAATAGAGTAAATCCATATTGAGAAATTTATGGACAGATCTTGGAAGCGTAAGAAGAATAATTATCTAAGAAGGGATATTGGAGGAGAACTCAATTCACATTTGACAAAGTAAGTGAAATTTGTTTAATAGTTTGTACTTTCCTTAATACTTTTTTATTTTTTTTTTTAATACCTCCATTTCCTTCAACTCTCTCCATCACTCTTTCTTCGTCACACAACGCTCGTGCGATCTGCATTCACATTACGTCGCTTCACCCTTTGTGCCACCCAGACGAATGTTTAATACATCGGTATATGGGGCAAACTAAATAATATGAACTAATCCTTTTCATGAACATCTAGTCCAAAATCATGACCAGCTCTCAGAGATAAAAAAATCAATATAATACGCCGCATTCAAAAAAAAAAAACTCTGAGTAACTATCACCAGTATCTCGCCGATAGGGTAAAAAAAATGGCCTAAGATACTGGGCTCATAAAATCAGAATTACAAGTCCACGCTTCAATCAGTGCTCATTAAATGCTCCCTTAGTCTTTTCTTGAATACCAAAAGTGAGTTTGCTTACTTAACAATTTCTGGTAGATTGTTATATATACGCAGAGCATCATTCGTTGCATCGTTCTTTAGACGATCCGTTCCGGCAAAAGGTATTACGAATTGATCTGCACTCCTCGCATTATATGGGTTGATCTGTGATACCTTAATTAATGGTGTTCGTTCTGATCCATTTGTTTTTAAATTTTTGTAGATAAACTTGGCTTTCTTCACTATAATGATTTGACTAAAGGTTAATGATTTTGCCAATTGGTGATACCAAACTAGTTTGAGTAAGCATTGGCAGCTTCAGAATGTTTTTATACGCTTTGGTCAGCAGTCTGGATATACTGTTTAAATGTTGTTTTGCTGATTGACTCCAAATAAGTACTCTATAATGCAATTTCGTCAGGACAAACGCATTTAGAACAAGTTTCTTGATGTGCATTAATCCTCATAGCTTCTTAACAATCCAATTATTGGGGCTAGTTGCCTCCTTAAGCTATTTATGTGTGGTAACCAGGTCATACAATGGTCTATGATAACACCAAGATATTTCATTTCTAGCACTCTTTGCAATTTTTCGCCGTTAATATTTAGTTCGACATCTATGTCTCCTTTGTTTTTTTGCTAAAAAACTATATATTTTGTCTTTGTAGTGTTCAATACTAGTTTGTTTTCAATTAACCACTGATGGAATTTTACTAAATTCTCGTTGATAGTGTTCTCAATGGCAGTTTTGTCTCATCCTGAATAAAGTAGAAGTGTGTCATCAGCATATAATGTGTGGTATCCCGTCGACCCACATTTATTTAGATTATTTGTGTATAACAGGCACAACGTTGGGCCAAGTATTGAGCCTTGGGGAACTCCTGACTTCGTAGGTGCTTGATCGCTCAGGACATTGTTGATTAAAGTTCTCTGCGATCTTCCCTCCAAGTAACTCTTAAACAACTGCTTATGACTACCCTGAATACCATACGATTCAAGTTTAAGAAGCAAAAGGTCATGGTCAACTGTATCAAATGCTTTTTTCAAATCCACAAAAATTGCGATGACATAATCACCTCTGTCAAGTCCAAGATTGATGAAACGTATGACAGAATGTAGGGCATCCAAAGTACTCTTGTTCTTTTGAAAACCAAACTGATGTTGGCTTATGATAGAGTTTTCAACTAAGAATGATGTTAGTTGGTTGTTTAGTATTTTTTCAAACATCTTACTAAATCCCGTCAGCAGCACAATCAGGCGATAGTTATTCGGGTTGAGATGATCACCACTCTTAAATATAGGAACAATTTTTGCAAGTTTTTCTTCTTCCGGAAAAGTCCCATTCCTAATATGCACGTTTATAAAATTTGCCATAATCTCAGCTATGTCCTCCTTTATTATACTAATCTCATTCATCGTAATGCTATCAATGTCTGGTGCCGTATTCTTTTTCAATTCATTGACCACATTTAAGACTTTTCGTTTATTTGTTTGGTGAATGTGAATGATGGAATATATTGACATATTTTTAGTATTTAAATTGCTTGCTGAACTGGCAACGATTCCTTTAGTGATTCTTCCACCAATTGTTGAAGAAAAGTAATGAGTTCACCCCGTCACGTGGACAGGATGTATTAGAGGGCCCATCAGGATTCATTTGAAAATGTTGTGATATACCCTGAGTTGAAGAGTTATCCTTTACCTCATTTATTATTTTCCATTTCTCATTGGAGTTGTCAGCCACTGTTTCCATTCTTCTTGAAGAATATGAGAATTTAGCCTCTTTCACCAGTTGTTTCGATTCTTTTTTCGCTTACATACATACAAACTTGAAAGCCTGGTTCCCATTGTTCTTCCTGTAGTCCATGTATACCTTCCTTTTTTTAATACTTGCATCAATTACTTTTTTCGTTATTCAAGTCCGTTGTCACCTGATTTTTTCTTAATTGTAGAGCTTTGCTTAGCAGATATGATGATATTTTTGAGTTGAATGATATTATTTGGTTTCCGCTTTTCCAGTAATTCTCGTATGTTTGATTCAAAGAGCTCCTTGTCTAGATATCTGGACGTTTTATAGGTCGGCTTCTGTTTGTTCAGGGTTTGGTCTTGAATAGCTATTCTTAACACACGGTGATCCAGCTCCAGCCAGTCCTCCAATATGTATGTCATGCTTTTAGCGACTTTTAAATAATTGGTTACTATATTATCTAGACAGGTATTTGACACTGGGCGAGTAATTTTGTTATTTATGATTATCACTCCTTTCGTTCCTAGTATACTCGTATCCTTATGAATCCTTGATTCGGGTGATTCAATTAGTATATCAATGTTTGTGTCCGCTACTGTGATTAAATTTTTTTCAATTGAGAATAATGTATCTAGTACTGTGCAAAAGTCTTGCGAATTTATACGATTGGGGTTGTAGTACGTCCCTAATTTTATTTTTTTAGCCCGCATGGCGTACTTCAATTATTATAACGTTACATTTATCAGGGGTCACTCTCTTGCTAACGAGATTGATTGCATTTTTTACGTACATTGTTGTACCTCCACCTCTTCCAGATCTGCAGGAGAATGCCGCATTATATCCTTCAATATTTTAAAATCGTGCTTCTTCTGGCTAAATCCAGATTTCATTGAGAATAATCAAATCGATGTCAGGATTTTGCTGCAGGTAAATCTGAATATTATTTAGCTTGTGTCTTAAGCTTCTTATGTTAGCATACATGCGTGTTAAATGTGTTCCACTTGATTGATTTGAAAGATTAGCAATCATCGAAGTTGTAGTCGGTGCTCCTCCTGGCGATCAATATTCTAAGTTGAAGGTCTGGATACTCTACCGAGTCAGCTCTATGAGAATGATCAGCGTTATTATTGTTACCAATACAGTTGGAGCACTTCTCAATTGTGCTTTTGCAGTCCTTTAGGTCACGCTTTCCTTCACATTTTACACATATTTGATCCCCTTCACATTTTGTTGTTTTGTGATTGAATTTTGACATTTATTACACCTCGTTACGTTAAAGTCTTCCTTCATAAAATATGATCCATAATCTATATTAACGTATCAATTTATAAATCTCTTATACATGCTCCCATTTGCCTGGATGATGTGGAATCACCTTCCATTTCTTGTCCACCTAGCATGTACGAGTTTCATAGAATCTTGCTCCTCTATGATTGGATCTCATTTCTTAATTCCTCATTTGAATATTGATTTTCTAGACAAATGATGACAAGTCTAGGCTGTCGCAATCTGGTCTCAGCAATATCATAGTCATCTTTTATTGCCTCCGTTGCTATATTAAAGAGAGAAGTAGCCTTTTCATTAGTCGATGTTGTGATAATCGCCCCACCATTACGAACAGGTTGCATTAATTGAAGAGGAATTTTACATTTTGATGGCCTGATCTTCGACTTGAAACCAACCAGTGTTTTTACTGAGGAAGAGTGATTTCTAGGCTTAGTTATAATCCCTTTTTGCGATATTGTATTTGACCGATGCTCTCATGGAGAAATAGAATTTTTAATAATTCCGGCATATAAAGGCTTGCTCGCAGACGTGAATTTATCTATTAATAAGCTTACATTTGAGTTCATCTCTTCAATCTTTAGACTTTTGGTGCTGAGTTCTACATCCAGCATACATCCAAATCACATCTTCAGTTATGTCCATTATAGTCCGGTATCTCTCTTTGGACATTTTGATGCACCTCAAGTGGAACCACTTGAGGCAGAAGCCATCACGCCATAATACGCCGGTTACTGTCATAGTCTTTGAAACGCAACACAAATCAACGAAATGTGACTACAAAAACAAAACTGAACTCCTCGACCGATTTATGTAAACATTTCCGCTGCAGAAATAATTGATGGCTAAAATTGATGAAAGTCGCGAGGGAATCATTCACGCACACTTTTCTACTACAGTCAGTGGATTCGTAGACTAATTGAATTATACCTAGGCTCAATTCTGAATTCAATCGCGCTTTTGCGACTCACTCGCGGATGGGTTACGGTTGTGACGAATTTCAATTCAAGACTCCGCTACGTCCAAGCAGAAAACATTGTTGTACCGTACTCCCGGCTTACCACACAAATCCACCTCATTCAAAAGTCAAACACCGAATGACGTTTCCAAGCAGATCTCCCTACTTCTGGCGATCAGCAACATAACTCGA
The DNA here is from genome assembly GCA_963969285.1 of Odontomyia ornata. Taxonomy (NCBI): domain Eukaryota; kingdom Metazoa; phylum Arthropoda; class Insecta; order Diptera; family Stratiomyidae; genus Odontomyia; species Odontomyia ornata. The sequence continues at coordinate 302,614,221 of OZ017740.1, forward strand.
TTTTCTATCGCAACGGAGTTTCTTGATGAGCATCCAATGTAGTTTGCATTGCGGGACACTGTATTTCGTGGATAAGCTGCGTTATAAATGGGTTGCCGTGTCCAAATTTTAATTGTAAATATCAATCATAATTTTTTTAAATTTACAATTCTAATTGGATCAGCATTATGAAGGTTTTCGAGCAGTTTGCCTTGGTGACTGCTCGATTACTACACGATATTTACTTGAGCAGCAAGCATGAAATTTGTAGTCGGACCTTGCACTGGTGGAAAGAACCCGCCCCATGACACCGCAATGCTAACTGCCAGCATGCTTACGCGTCGCCAGGCAAGGCCAGTTCCGCTGAGGCAGTAGTTGACCGCTGCAGTCCTTTACTGACATTTTAAAATCTATATACAACGACAAGGCGTTCAATATGTTTGTGGATGCTTGGATTAGGGTCCATATTTCACCCCCATAGCATAGCACAGGTCTTATCTCAGATTTTTAAACTTGGCGCTTTGTGTTCCTGTGTATGCGGCTGGTCTTAAAGATCGTCAAAACTGAATAAAATATTTTATATGCAAGCTGTTTTCTTCCGCATATTTTGTACAAACTATTTCTATGCCTATAATATTGAACTTATCAGATGTAGTTCGCGTAGCCACATAATTAATTGTTCTTTTTTAGAAAAATTGCCTTACCACCCCAGGACTGCAGGAGAATATCGAGTCATACCCCTCAATTTTATAATATTCCACTTCTTCGGTGTGAATCCATACTTCGTTAAGTGTAATTAGGTCAATATAGGAGTGTAGCGTGATAAAGATTTGTCCATCATTAAGATTGCCCTAAACTCCATATGTTTGCGTATAAAATTTTGATTTACTTGCTGTCAATTTGTATTTATGTGTTCACTTGCTATCCTACGATCACAGTCAATGCTTCTTTTGCCTTTTATTTCTTTAAAAGCCGTCGGGCCTTGCTTTGTTGTGTAAGCCAACGCGTTTCGACAATTTTGAGTCATCTTCAGTGTCTTTTATCAATCAGAATCCTACGCTTAAATTCCAGGCAGTTCGTATGATTTGCTCTATGGGAATGGTTGAAATATCGAAGCAATGCCAGATAACCCCCCCCCCTAAGCGAAATGCTCCTTTTCTAAAAAATAAATTTTTCCCCCCAGTACTGCAGTGAAATCCCATAAAGTATGCCCATATACATATGAAGTGAATTCAATAAATTTCTTAAAAAATTTAATAAATTCATATTGAACCCCAAGTAGGCAAATCCATCAAATTTTTAGAATAAAATAATGCTCTCTAGATGACTATAGCATATTATTACTTTAAGAAATGTAGGACAGAGACAATACAAATGATTATGAAAAGAAGAGAGTTCAGTAGCAAAAATTACAAAAGATGGGTAGATTACTGAGAATACGTTTTATGAAATCAGGGGAAAAACTGGTTATCCATTACTAAATACACGATAGCCAAACATTGAAATATATTATTCCAAAAATAGTTTTTCACAATTATTATAATATATCATACATAGCACAAACAAACTAAAATCTATTCAAGTTTTAAAGACTTCTTAAAAGAAGGCACTTTTTCTTAATCTAATATGTACTATAAAATTAATACTACATATATAAATAATATTTGGCCTCATATTTGGCATACGTTTATTGCTATCAACTTTAGAGTCTGGTTTTCCTTGTGCAGGTTGTATTATTAAATTCGTTTGCTTTTGACTAACTTTCAGCAAACTCATCAATAATTAATGTCATATCTAAGTCCCTAGCAGTATCGAATTCAGTACTTATAATAGTTCTATCATTAAAAGTCATATCTGTCATTTTCGAGCACAATCTGCTTTTTATCAATTTTAATTTAGAGAAGGATCTTTCTGCTGTAAAATTCGTAGTTATGATACACATATACATTCTTAATAATATTTCTACATTTGGGAAAGTACTTGCAGCGTTATGGTTTTAAACTGAAATTTTCAGCATTTCCCTTTCTGAACTAATTCTTTTTGGTGTTTCTTGTTTAAATATTTTGTAATATTACCTGAACTGTAAAAATTCATTTCCTAAGCCTTCTTTAAGGTCATCTGGATAGTATAAAGTTTTAGCTTTTCCTAAAAGAAATAACCAAAATGTTTTTAAGAAATTTAAATCTCTGAAAAATGTCTGTATAAGCTGAAACTTTTTATTTAATGAAATGAGGAGTTGGTCAATAATAAGTAGAAAACATTTAGACCGAAAGGCATGTTTTGCTGGTAATGTGACTTTTAAAGTTCTAGAATAGTCCAACGGTTCAATTCTGACATTACGCTACCTGGCTATTTTGACATCATTAGTATATAAATTACTGCCACACAAATCGATGGCTTTATCCTCGTAATAGTTATAACATTCACGCTTATATTTAATGAAAGATTTTAAAGACTACAAAAGAGCGCATGAAGTATTTATGTCAATCTTCGAATCGTGTAAACTTTTAACTGTCATACTAGCTCTTGCCAAAATCTCATTCCACATTACCAAATACATATTAAACTCTAATGTGCACATTCGTTTGTAAAGCCAATTAACAGTGTCAAATTTCTTCCAAACATCTAAAAAATATTTGTGCTTCTCCACAGTACTTCATGGCATCGGTAGTAACTAAGTTTAAAGAATGCCTGAAACACGGAGCCCAAGATACAAGTTTATTTTCAGCCATGATTAAAGCTTGCGGTCCTATAAATTTTCCACTCATTGTGGAGGCGTTATCAAAAATGACTGCCCTCGGTAGTTTTTTATGTTGACATCATTGTCTATTAAAAATTTCATGAAAGTGCCAACCATTTTACTCCCCTGTGTCCAGCGTTAGAAACAAAGTTTAAAAATCTTTCTACGGGTTCTCGATCTTTTTCAATGTATCGAAAGACAATCGCTAGCGGATCCTTATGGCTCACATCTGTTGTTGAATCTATAGTAAATGAATAATAGTGCAATTCTTTAATTCGGCAAATAACCGTTAAAAACTGTAGTGAGAACTATGTAAATACCTACATTACCTTTGCCTTGATCTGTATACTTTGTAAAATTGTCTTTTAAAAAATGTCATGCTTAATTTGAAGGTCAATTAATCCAAGGTAGTGACCATTATGCGGGGAACCAATTATATCATTGCTTCCTCGAAATGGTAGATTTCTTTCACATAGATAAAATATTGTTTCTATAAATCTAACAAGCAGATTCTTCCAATACTGTTTTTAATTTTCTAACTGCTTAGAAATTCGTTCATCAATTCGGTAGAAATCAGCAACAATAAGCATTGTAAGGCCTCAATATGGTTCGCCGATAGCTCATGCGGACTTATTCGTATGCTGGGGGTCCTCCGGTGAGAAACCCTTTCATCAGTAAATTGATTCTTTTTTCTACCATACAACTGGCACAAAAAGCAATAAAATTTGCCTTGAGATGGAAAAAAGCAAAGTCATTCACGTTTGATCATTTTTTCATTTTTAAGCTGCCTATAGAACATAGATTTCGTGCAAGTTCGAGTGCAATCTAACATTCGCTTTATCGATTTCTTCTGAATCATGTCTTCATTGTCGCATCTTTGCTGTCTACTACTTCCTAACTTTACCCAATAATTCACATGATTTGACATATCAATAGGCCAAATTCCAATATCAAAATCATTTAAAAGCTCATTTTTCGGAATATCTTCACCAACTGCATGTTTGGATGCATAATTATTTTCAACGTTACTATTACTTGTCTGCAAGAAAAAAAAATCAAATCAAATGCGATAATAGATTTGTTTTCGCAATAAGGAAAATAGATTTTTTTGTCACTTTTTCCCGAGTCTTCAATTTTATTCTATAAGAATGTACTTAAACAAAGGGTTTTATCAACTATTTTACACGTTGTTTCTTCTCCAGAAAGATCTGCACTATTCATATCTTCCTTTTCTGAAATTGTCTGAATGGTACTACTACTTTGACTCTACAATTAAAAAAATTGAAATTGTCTGCTATAGTACTTCTACGAATTATTTTAGTCACAAATTTCTTCTACACATTTAATGTCATAAGAAGCTAAATAAGCAAGAGTGATTATATTGACTTATGCCTGAATTATTCTACCATATACTTGTATAAAACAAACAACAAAGCTTTCATAACATTTTAAACTACCTCTTCGTTGTTAGTATTCGGCAATGAACTTTCATCTGCAGAGTGACTAAAAATTTTGTTAGCTGCGGCACTTTAGACAAAATAGCATTTTCCTTTTTCTGCCTATCCTTTTGTCTTCTCCTTTTTCATGTCCTAACGAAAAACTCCTTGGGCCTATATGACGATCTGCGAATCGATCACTTTTAACGTTTACAAATCCGCAAAAAACACTAAGTAACACTAATCAAGTGTCTTTTTTCTGTTTTTTACTTCAAATTTGAATTCAATTAAATAAACTCCGAAAGGAAGAACGTTTCAGTCGTTTTGAGCGAAATTTCTTCACCCCACGCCGGTAAAGCACAAAGTGATGGACAAGCGTTGCATAAACGTGCCATTCACAGATGGGCATATAATGTATGTGCGGTTTCGACGGACTCGCAAAATGACTCCTAATGTTGCCCATGCATTTTTTAACGTTGTTTCATTGTGTTGCAGTAATACGACTACGTGAATGCGCTTACGTTTTTCTTTTAAGCATCGGCATTCACCACTTAGGCAAACGATTTTCGGCAGGCCAAAATTTTACACAGGAAAAAGAGTTGCTTTAAATGGTTTTAGGTATAATTCCTTAGAATGTGAAATTGAATATAAATTTAGAAGAATTTCTATCGGATATGAGGAAAAAATCCGCAGATGATTCCAAAACTCACTAAAACTGATCAAAATAATGTTTCTCTCTTCCGAAATCATTGAATGTTTTTATTTTTTTAATTAGATTTTGGTGTAGGCCCTTAATTGATGGAGGCCCCTAAGCGACTGTTTGCTCCGCTTACCCTATTAATCCGGCACTGTGCCGAAGCGAAAAGTCAGAATTAAAGGATTTCGTAATTAAAGTATATTTGTTTCTCACGCATGAAATAAATTACTATTAAACTGTCTATTGTGAATACACACTATGGTCTTAGTTTCAGAAAGTGACCACTAGGCCTTCTCCTTCAACCTACGTTATTCTCAAACCAGTTCTGCCAACTGCACGAACCTTCCAGATTGAAATTCGACAGCCGATGAACAAAAGGTCTATTTTCGGGACGTACGTGGAAAATTGTGTTTTTCGCTCGAAATCGCGAAAATAATCATTTCGATTTGATCGAACGTTTATTCGCTCGTTTCTGTCGCGAATAAAATCTTGTTTGTTATCTTGTAATGTGTTGCAACAGTGGTAATGCGGACAAAATGAAAAGTAGTTTCGTCGTGACTGGTCAAATGGAAAAATCGCTAGAAGACGATAAATCAGCTAAAAGTGGTTCTAGATCCGAGATAATCGCGTCTTGACGGGAAGGCCAATCGACAGTTGTAATTTGCATTCCTATGGGAAATTCATTTGCTTAAAGCAAAGGAATAATTTGTGCCCAATTGAAATTGATAAAAACGAGTGCTTGTGCACGAAGTAGTAGTGACCAAATAAAATCCATAGAAGGAAGAAATACATCGCGAACGTAATCATCAAATTGTGTCAAAAGCGATTAAAAAATTGAAAATATATCCAAGCAAAAACTTGTTCGAGAAATTTTAGAAGGAAAATTTCGCGTGCAAAAGTAGCGCAAGGGTATTCGGGGTGCAGAGAGTGCACGAGTGTGTGGGGGAGAGCTGGTCGATTTTTCTAATTACTCGTCGCGCATCCGAATTTCATCAAATCGAGTCGGTGCGGAAAACGTCAACCGAGCGAGTTGAATAATTTCAATTTTTTCTCGAACCGTGAAGTTTTGAAGAGTTTTTTTGCATGTTACTGTGTCGAAATTATACATTGGGGGAGGTTGCACGGATGCAAAGTGGGTTGAGATTTGTGAGTGGCCACGAAGGATTATCATACAAAATGGATACTTGTAGCAGCGACCCTAAAGAAACTTATCGGTAAGTTGTTAGTGCGTAGCGTGAGGTTTAAACTCGTTTATTCACTGTTAGTTCTAAGAACCCGTTGCCAGACACTTGTCGAAGGTCGGGGAACGAGTACAGCGTAATCACATTATGGAAGTAGGAAACTACGGAATCACTCGCCTACGTCACGCGAAAGAAGATTGTAAGGCTTGGCTAGAGCTTTGAGGGAGGCGTGGGGCCTGTTGGGGGATGAAAGAATGCGAGACTTGTTTGTCTTAACGTTTCAGTGGTGCTGCCTATGAATACGAAAATCTGAAGTGGAACGATTGCCAAGGCACGTACAAGTGTGTTGCCATTGAAACCATTCAGAAAGCAGTAAATCGGTACTAGAGTGGTTGGAAGAGTGTTAAATGATTATTAACTGCAATCAGATATTTATATGGAGCTTAAATTCACTTTCAACAACTCCTTAAAATGTTTAATGAGATTTCGTTGAAATAGGTCATGGATATCCCATTAAAATTGTCTGCGAATAGTGTCGAGCAATGACGGATAGCGAATTTCACAACAGTTTTATTTCGCGAACCTCCCTCCTCTTCTCAGACCGTGACGTGGTTATTGACTCACGTTGTTGTAACAACAAAGTGCTAGTTCCACTATAAACAAGTAAATCAACAAACATGCCGTGATGTCGGCCTTGAAGGTTCACATGTAGGAAGATTTTCACAGTTTCTTAATGTATAATAACAATTACTCGTCTATTCGCGATTCATCACCTGAATGTAATCAAGTGGAAAGCATGCGACCATTGACGTCATAAAGTGAATACCGTGGCGATTAAATTGCCAGATGTGGGAATTATCTAATTATATTTATATGGTTCTATTAAACGGATAAGATTTAAATTTATCTGAATGGTTTCAAATTCAATCATATACAAATACCGAGTAGATATGAATATTATTTCGAGTATGAATTTTTATTAGATTCAATATTTTATCGAAATTTTATAGTGTGAAATTCCCAAAAATTTTGATAAATATTCATTTTCAAATGACTGTAAATGCCCTTTCAGTACCTACTACTTCAGTAGCTGATTTGCTAATGGTACCCTAAACTTGCTTAGCAGTGTATGGGTTTACATGTCCAATATTATTATTTACCATGCTGTCTAATAAGTAACCGGACTGAGCCTGCCCCGCGCCGTCAAAGCGTCTGCTGACCGGTATCTGGTGCTGTAGTGGTGGTGGGGGTCTAGGTAAAGGGAACCGGGCTGCAGCAGTTGCCTCCAAGCGCTTGGAGAGATAGCATCGAGCGAGAGCGGAGTGCGTGTTCAGTTACGTCGTCGGAGTGAAAATGGAGCGTACGATCGAGCAACCAAACCAGAGTTTTTTAACCACGTTATTACAGGAGACGAGACGTGGGTTTTGGAATACGATCTTGAGACGAAGCAGCAGAGTTCGGAGTGGCACACACCGGCGTCACCACGACCGAAAAAAGCGCGCATGAGCAAATCGAAGGTGAAGTCGATGCTCATTGCTTTCTTTGACGTGGAAGGCATTGTTCACAAAGAGCTTGTGCCACCCGGCCAAACTGTAAACGGCCAGTACTACAGAGAGGTGCTCCGTCGACTAACCGCCCGGGCTCGCCGAGTCCGTCCGGAGATTGCCGATTCGTGGATCCTCCATCACGACAATGCTCCATCGCACACCTGCGTGCTCGTCACCGAGCAGTTGGCCAAACAGTCGAGGACAACGTTGCCACAGCGTCCTTACAGCCCGGATATGGCACCAGCGGACTTTTTTCTGTTCCCCAAGATCAAGAGGCACCTTAAGGGGATGCGGCTCGGGACTCTGGAAAACGTTAAACGTGCTACGACGAGGGCTCTAGACAGCATCGAGGTTGCCGACTTCCAGGGAGCGTTCGGGGATTGGAAAATCCGGAATCAGCATGTTATCGACTCCAATGGGGACTACTTTGAAGATTTCTAAAGAAAAATTGTACATATTTTGCCAATAAAAAATTCCCTGAGATCAGTCCGGTTACTTATTATTTAGACCCTGTATATACAGGGTTTATCAATAAGAGGTGTTATTTTGATATTTAAAGAAAAATGTCATTTTTTAATATAAATGATTGGATGTTTATTTCATTATAAAGAAGAAGGTATGCCGTTAATAGTGGAAAATAACATCAGGCGAATGACCACCACGACACGCTTACAGGACCATATCCTTTTCATGAAATTTTCCATAACCAAATCGCAAAGTGGCTGCCCTATGTCCTCGATAGCCTCACGAATTCCATCTTTGAGGTCTTGAATCGATGCTGGGCTGTTGGCGTTGACCTTTTCTTTCACGTGGTCCCAAAGGAAGAGGTAGCAAGATGTTAAATCACAAGATCTCGGTGGCCTATTGTGATCACCTCCGAGAGATAACACGGTCCGGAAATTTTTCCCGTAAAAGATCAATGGTTTCGTTGCTTGTGTGGCACGTAGCGCCGTTTTGTTGAAAGTAAACGTTGTCCAGATCAATACCATCCAATTCCGGCCATAAAAAACCATTAATCATCTCTCGATAGCGCAATCCATTCACCGTAACTGTTGCTCCAGCCTCATTTTCGAAAAAGTAAGGTCCAATGACTCCGCCGGACCATAAACCGCAACAAACAGTGAGGACAGAGAGGCTTTTCAACAATAACTCTTGGGTTTTCCGAGCCCCAGATGCGTCAATTTTGCTTGTTGACGAAGCCACCGGGGTGGAAATGGGCCTCATCACTCAAGATGATTTTTCGATGGAATTCTGGATGATTTTCATGCATTTCAAGGACCCAATCAGCAAAGACACGACGTCGTTGATGATCGACCGGCTTGAGTTCTTGTGTTAACTGAACTTCATAATCCTTAAGATCCAAATCTTTATGCAAAATACTGTGTAATGACGTTTGTGGAATGCCTAATTCCAAAGAACGACGAGGAATTGACAAACCTGGGTTTTCTTCAACACTTTCGGCTACAGGAGCAATATTCTCGGCTGTTCTTGAGTGACATGCACGGGTTTTATTCTTCACATCACTAAGTTGTCCCAACAGCTTGAATTTTTTCACCAATTTCTGTATTGCGGTCCGACAAGGTGCTTCACGACGACCCAAAAATGTTCGAGTTTTACGAATCGTATCTGCCAAATTTTCACCATTTTTATAGTGAATTTTTATAATTTCAATGCGTTGTTGAAGCGTGTATCGTTCCATTTTTATTAATGGCGTAGTTTTTACTTGTCAAATGTCAAAAAATGACAGCTTCAAAAGTGACATCTACCGAAATAGCAGGCTATCCGAAATAACACCTCTTATTGGAAAACCCTTTACTTCATCTGCAGACAACGGTATGTTCTTATGTAGTGCCAGGGAAGCAAGGCCGCTTAGTCTACTCTGTCCTTTAGTGTTCCTCAAATAAGTTATTATCCTTTTTAATGCTGAAAACATTCTTTCGGGAGTAGCTGTAGAGACCAGTAAAGTACACACAATTTGAAGGAGCTTGTGCACATTAGGGAACACTACCATTTTAAAAAGGCTTGATAGACAAGGTGCTTCACAACGACCTAAAAATGTTCGAGTTTCACGAACGGTCTCTGCCAAATTTTCACCATTTTTATAGTGAATTTTAATAATTTCAATGCGTTGTTGAAGCGTGTATCGTTCCATTGTTATTAATGGTGTAGTTTTTACTTGTCAAATGTCAAAAAATGACAGCTTCAAAAGTGACATCTACCGAAAAAGCAGGCTATCCGAAATAACACCTCTTATTGGAAAACCCTTTACTTCATCTGCAGACAACGGTATGTTCTTATGTAGTGCCAGGGAAGCAAGGCCGTTTAGTCTACTCTGTCCTTTAGTGTTCCTCAAATAAGTTATTATCCTTTTTAATGCTGAAAACATTCTTTCGGGAGTAGCTGTAGAGACCAGTAAAGTACACACAATTTGAAGGAGCTTGTGCACATTAGGGAACACTACCATTTTAAAAAGGCTTGATAGGCACTTTTGAAGTTCAGATGTTCTTTTGCCACTTTCGATTTTCAAAGTCTCAGTTCAGGATATGAGTTTCGCTCAACATAAGGGGCGTAAAACTCAGTTAGGGTCTCATACAACTGTCTCTCTGAGTCAGATGTCTCGAAAAGACACATAAACGCAGGAAAGACTTGTCCATGGTTTACAAACCTTTCTCTAAGTTGTTGAATGAAATAGTCAATGCATGGATTAAAAATGCTCACTCTGTAGTAGTCCTCCACAGTGGTAGTTTCTACATTGCACCTTTTGCGCTGTCGAGACGTGACTCGCCTAGTCCGTTCTTTAACTCCCAATGAGCTCCTAGTAGACTTGGCCTTTAAATAAATTTCTTTAAAATTAGGCCCAGATTGTTTTCTAAGCTCATTTAATTGCTGGATAGCACATTCAGCACTCAGTATACACTCCTTAAGGTCTAAAGATTCCCTTTGGTGCAGCTTACACAGTGGTAGTCCGTATCCAAATATTCCACTTGTTACAAATAATGCTACAAAAAACTCGAAAGTCTATTGCGTTCATTAAAATCCTTGCATCAGCCGATGCCGAGTCATTCCACAACGATATGGTGTCTAGTGCTTCATGAACATACGGAAGAAGCTCTAAGAAATCGTTGATTGCGTCATATTTCGATATCCATCTAGTTGCACTAAACCTCTTTAGTGTACGAGCTTGAGGCGTATCACTTCTATTATCAATGGCGTCCATCAGAACTGATTTCCCCTTGGGAGTGTTTAAAAAATTCATACGTTTTCTCAACTGTACCGAGACAATTTCGCACGTGGTAGAGTGAACGTAGGTAGGTAGGGTTATCCATTTTACGCTTGGGAAAGTAAAGCTAAAAAAGCACATAAAATATTCAGATAGGAACAAAATTTTTTATTCAATATAAAGATTAACCTTGCGATTATACGTGAAACATAACATCATTTAAATGTTCTGCACAGGATCTCTTACAGGCCTCAATCCTTTTGAGGTAGTTTTCAATGACTTTTCGGCACATTTCCGGCACATTTCCGGCAATATCTCGGCCATAACATCACGAATATTGGTTTTCAATTGCTCAAGATTTTGAGGATTGTTCGCATAAACACGATCTTTCGCATAGCCCTATAAAAAGAAATCCAAAGGTGTTAGGTCGCAGGATCTTGCGGGCCAATTGACATCACTCAATCTCGAAATTACGCGTCCTGGAAATTTCTCTTGCAAAAGTGCTCGATTAGCCTGTGTTGTGTGGCTTGTGGCTCCGTCCTGTTGGAATCACATGTTCTCCAGATCATAATCTTCAATTTATCTCCAAAAATAATCGGTTAACATCCGTCCATAGCGGTCAGAATTGAGTGTAATGGCTCTTCCTTGATCGTTTCCAAAAAAATACGGGCCAATACCACCAGACCATAATGCACACCAAACGGTCACTTTTTCCGGATGCAAAGGCCTTTCTGCGATCACCTGAGGATTTTGAGAGCCCCATATGCGGCAATTCTGTTTATTTACGTAACAAATGAGCGAAAAATGAGCCTCATCACTGAAGAAAATTTTGTTCGAAAAATCGTGATCAATGGCTTGTTGTTCAATTACCCAATTTGCATACATTCTGCGTTGTGTATGGTCTTGAGGTTTAAGTTCTTGAGTGAGTTGGATTTTGTACGGACGGAGATGCAAATCCAAATGCAAAATCCGCCACAATGAGCCGTAAGACAAGCCCAAATGTTGAGCACGTCGAGGGTCTTCCTCCACACATTGAGCAACGACAGCGATATTTTCAGCGGAACGAATGTTGCGATGATGCACAGGCCTTGCAATATCAATAACCGATCCAGTCACTTCAAATTTTCTCACTGTGTTCGAAATTGTTTGCTGTGTAGGTCGATTACGTCGGCCGTAATCGGCTCGTAAAGCCCTAAATGTTGATACAGCAGAATAACCATTTTTTAAATAAAATTTAATAATTTTAACGCCTTCTTCGATTGTTAACGATCCATATTTCTAAATGGCAGACCTTACTAAAAAAACACGCTTTGGATGACATTTAATCTTGACAGATGTCAAATGGCAGGGTTATACTTTTCTACCACGAAATGGATAACCCTGTATATTGACTTAGTATATCGCTCCCGTACCGCAGCTTACACACCATTAAATTTTCCCGCCATATTTCCGGCACCGTCACGCCCTTGGCCTATCATATACTCGCAATCAACGCCACCAGAAATCAACCCGTTAATGATCGTTTCAGCTAATTCTCGGCCTTTCATTGCCTCAGCTTCAAAAAAATTATAAGAAGTCTTCTTTAATTTCACGATTTTGGTTAATATACCTAACACAAATGGCAACTTGCTCAGTTGTAGAGATGTCCGTAGTTTCATCTGATAGCACTGTAAAACATTTGGCCTCATTTATTTGTGCTACGATTTTATTTAAAATAACTTGATTGCAGCATTCAACTATATCATTTTGAATTGACGGACTTAAATACTTATTTCTTTCGCCTGGACCTTCAAGCATTTCGCGCAAGTCAGTATCACCTACAGCCCTGTATTTTAGGATTGCCCTAAAGTTTCCTTCATTAGAGCAAGAGAATTCATCGAGATTATCTATTTCAATTCGCCATTGGTCCCCGTCTGGCTTCGCTCCGATTATTTGCCTCAGGACCCGTCGCTCAAAGGCGTTCAATATATTTGCGGATGCTTGGGTTAGGGTTCATTGTTTCACGCCCATAGCATAACACAGGTCTTATCACAGATTTGTATACTTGGGGCTTTGTTTTCCTGTGTATGCAGCTGGTCATCAGGATCGTCAATACTGAATAAAATATTTTATTTGCGAGCTGTATGCTTCGGCGTATTTCGTCTCTTTCATTGCGCGTTTTCGTTGTTTTGGCACCTAAATACACAAATTCGCTCACATTTTCGATACTGTATTCGCCAAGTGTGATATTTTGCGTAATTAAGGCATTTTTCCTCGACTGCCTCATGAAATTTGTTTTATTTTCATTGATCTGTAGCCCTTCTAGTTTTGCTACGCTGTCGAGTTTCAGGAAAAGTTCTTTGGCAGTTGTTAATGACCGTCACAAAATGTTTATGTCGTCCATATAGGCTACTACTTGGCTTGACTTGTATAGTAATGTGCCTCGCATATCGACAGGTAACTTCCTTATGATGTACTCCAGAGCCAAATTGAATAGCAATAGGGCCAGCCTATCTCCCTGCTTTAGTCCGATATTTGTGTCAAAGGCATCAGTGAGTTGGTTATTGATGCGGACTTGGGAGGTTGTCAACGTCATTGTCATTTTGGTAAGACGGACTAATTTGGCTGGGATGCCAAAACCAAGCATTATTTGGTACAGTACGTTACGATCAATACTGTCGTATGCTTTCTTCGTCAACAAAAATTTGGTGCACTTCTATGTTGAACTCCCAGCATTTTTCAAGTACCTGCTTGACTGTTAACAATTGGTCTATCGTCGATCTACCTGCTCTAAAACCACCTTGATACTCCCCAATAATACTGTTGGTGTATGATCCGTCTTTATTTTTTATAAATACAAATAATTTGTTTCGTTCAAAATGAAACACTTTTCTTAGAAAAAGGACTAGAAAAGCATTAGCGAAAACAGTAAACAATGTTGTTATAACTATAAGATATATTATTAGAGGCGGAAAACTGTAATCTGATGCCACTTCGGCTGTGATTGGTAGAAAGAACAATACGTGTTGCGCGTGCACTGCGTCAAGGTGTTGGAACTGTTTCCGTCAGTTATCAGTCTCTGTACAGGGTATGTAAATCGGGGACTACCAGTGACTACGGAACGGTAAATGCGGGATTTTGCTTTGATTCTAATACACACAGTCAGTTCACTTTCAGTTACATTCGCCGCTGCCACCGATATTCCAGTTACTGTATTTTCAAGCCTCTTGTCACCGATCTTGCTCGAGATCGCTTGGCACGCAAATACCGTACCGGTAAAATTCGGCAGTTTTTCTATTACTATTTGTTAGTTGTATACAATTACAACATTCTAAATATAATTCTTCAGTTTTATTACTTTTAAATATGGTACAGTAACAGAATTTCTTCTTAGTCAAAAGTCGTAACCTTGATTTCAGAATTTTTAATTTTATTTTTTACACATTATAGGGCCGAGGAGGGGATATATTCCCCTGATCCCCCCGTATCCACGCCACTGGGGGTTTTTGTTCCAATTCACTGGAATTTAGACATTTGAAGATAAACTTAGCTTTCTCCATAGTAATGATTTGACTGTAGGTGAATGCATTGGTCCCTTGATACACTAGTCTTGTTGGAGTGAGAACTGGAAGATATAGAGTATTTTATAGGCTTTAGTTAGCATCCTGGATATAGTATTAAGGTTTTACTTTGACGATTGGTTCCAAATGACAACCGCATAATGTAGCTTTGTCAGTACAAATGCATTTAGTATGTTTCTTTATATGCATTGGAAAATTTCCATATATTCTCAACATTTCTATCATTGATGCTAGTTGTCTCCTCATATTATTTATGTGTGGCAATCATGTCAAACAATGATCTATGGTTAGACCGAGATATTTAATTTCTAGTCCTCTTTAGAATTTTTCGCCGCTAATTTCTAGGTCTTCGGGGTCGTTCAAGTATTACGTAAGCAGATTTATTACAATTTTTCACCCCCTCCCATTTTTACGTAAACATTGTGAAGCGTAGAGCTAAATTGACTGGAAGATTGAGAAATTGCCCTCCATCATCCAAAACCAAGTCATCAACTGTTTGTTTTACTTTTACTGGTGGTGGAAGAAACCTGTTGCCTAGTAATTTAAATAGGCCACTTCTTCAACGACAGCATTCTATGTTTCTACATTTTACAATTTGAAGCAAGTATTGGCGTTCACGCGCATATTCGGAATACCATTTAACGTCTGGAAAATCTGGAAGTTCTTGTTCGCCCGGCGCAACATATTTTGCAGTAACATGATAGCCATGAATTTCCATTGAACTCCATACTTCAGCTAACACATTTCCTGCAAATTCGAAATTGGATCTTTCTAAATGTTCATTAATTGTAGCGCCACGTTCATCCAAATGAGACCAAAAATGGTCTTGAGGCAATATTAAACCAGCCAGTTCCCGACTAAGAGAAGCCATTCTGCGCTCTACTCTGTTATACGCCTTTCTGCTAGGAACATTAGTAGCTAAAAACAATGCATCGAGATCATGTCGCTTAAAGTGTTGTATAGCAAACCCTATAACTTTTTGATAGCGTGGATTTTCATCTGGCTCTCCATCAACCGTCATGATTACCACTGGTTTTACCAATCCATGGTCTGTTTTAGCTAATGCTTGAAGCTTTTCAAGTTCGAGAAGCGTCTCGAAATCCTGAGCATGAGTATTAGCAGTAGATGAACTATACTTTCCACTTCGGATAGCGGCTTGCGGTTGTCCCAACATACCAGAAGTGATATTGATACCAGCATAAACTGATGGTATTAATTTTTGCCGCTCAGCGATTACCCAGTCGTGATCAGGCAATTTGATTCTATATTCCATGTGCATTAGAAGAGTTCCTTGCTTATTTGCCGCGGTAACACCGATAGGGACTCGAGCTTTATCATCTTGACATATAAAAAATACTTGATCTGGTCCAAGTATGGATGCTACGCTCTCCAAATAATGGATTAATAGTTATCTAAGTGGTTTTTGTGATGATCAGCCTGAGCCCGAGTGAGCTTAACAGGGACTGTCGGCACATGTCTTCTTCACTCTGCAGAATTAGATTTTTTGGGAATCAAACGAATATATGTCGCACTTCGACTAATGTCAAATCCTATTTTACGTAATTCTTGTGTGAGTTTTTACACTGTGAATAGATTCCGTTCGTCTTCTATCATCTGCTGCACTCCCAAATAAAGCAATATCCGCAATTGTTTTCAATAGTAATGGTTGATCGTTTTCTAAGCGCAGACGTCCCACTAAATCCCTCAGGGATAGATTTTTTTAATTACTGGATTTCCAAGACAAATATCTTCTAACTATCTTTTCATACCATCTCTGTGTTTCTTCTGGACAACGGCGTTTTGAATCTTCCTGTTTAAAGACTGTTTCGCTGTTTTTAAATCTTCACACAGCTTAATGATCTGTTTATCAACTTCAACACGGCTTGGCATAGTATTTCTGGCAGAATACAATGCATTCAGATTTTTTTCGAGTAGAGAAATCTTATTTTTCATAGCTTCCTGAGAAGGTTTTGCTCTCGGCTGTTTATCTGTATTTTCTGTGTTTTCGCATTGCTGTTGTGCTTCCACTCCATGTTTTATGTCGTCTCCTACCTGTTCTTTAGTATCTGAAGCTGGCTGTTTAATTTGTCTGCAGGCTTACAGGTATTCGTTGGCTAAAAATTAGAACACTATAGGTATTGCTAATGATTCTCTTATTAAGCTTAAAAAGAGATATACTCGTATACACACTATAGTGAGTACATTTAACATGTTTCATTTACTTTAACATAGCGAAAATGAATCTACAGTTTTATACATTTATGCGATCAAATACAGGGTCGATTAATTATTGAGACACGTCAGTAAAGGTATTATACCCTTATAGTTACAAGAAAGCATGCCTACGAGGCCTTCTCTAAATTAAAAAAAAAAAAAATTGTACATTTTGTAAGAGAAACACGATGAATCAACTCAAAATACGTTTTTGCTTATCAATCCTATTTCTTATTGTGATCAAAATACTCTTTTCGGCCTCATAAAAAACTGCATTCAAAGATTATTAACAGCCACAGCCAGGAATCGAACCCTTCAAATACAAAAAATTAACACCCTGTATTTTTGTGACCAATCGACGGAGTCAATCATAAGGAATAAATCGATCTAATGAACATTACCTCTAAAATTAAAGGTCTGCTAATCATTAAACGTCAAAATAATGTTTTCTTTACTCATACTTAAAATGGTTTCGTCACACACCTTGGAAAACAAACGTAGTGGATTGGATTTGTTCTTAGTCGCTGCTTGCAATTCTTCTTCAATTCTCTTGGGGACAATAATATCAGAATCCTTGTCGGACTTTGCTTGTGACTTATAATTACGCCGCACTTTGAAACATCTTATTGAAACATTCAACTTTGGCGAAAGTGGATCAAAGTTACAAACATTAAATTGCTTTGCTTTGCTTACAACACGTCAAATCGACGTCTCTAATCTACGTTAATTGACTCGAAGAGATGAGTGATAGCGTCACCGTAACGAGCTTTGTACGTGGTCAAATTCCCGACGCGTGGAAGCATTCCGGGCTTCGCAATTCCAGCATACGCCACCGAAAGTCGAACCTAAACCACTCATCTATCACGCAAAAAGATGGATAGAATCCTTCCACAGCACAAAGGCAAGGTAGCCTATTTTTCTTGAGAGTCCAGGCAGGCAGATGGGAGGGACCCATCTGGCTGACACTTCCCATCAAGAAAATAGAAGGTCCTTACAGGTTTTACCCTGGGACAACACATCGGAAAGAATCTGTCGCGAAAAAAAAAAATAAAACGAAGGAGAGCGGAAGCAACAACTCAAGTGAAGTGACTGAAGGGGTGTCTAGCACAACTCCACTACTTCTGTTCATGGCACACTAGAACCGAGGTACCGTACATCCTCCGTAAAGGACCAAAACGTCAGAAGACGCAAATTTTTCCCCTTTAGGATGTTTGGGCCCCACGTTGAGCGCTATTTATAATGATTTTTTTTTAAAATAACTATTCCCTTCTGAATGAAGCAAATCTGCATTTTATACGGAGCGACGAATTGGAAATTCATAATTTTAAAATAGACTTGACAGCCCTTACGACATTAAAAGACAGCTGCAATAACATGTTATATTTTAAATCTTTATCTCTTACTTGTCTTCAATGGCTCCCTTGGACGATTGGCCCACTCCACCTGATCCACGCCCCAAAGTCGATGTTCTGAATACTCGCACACGCCAAGCTCCGTCCTGCTTGAGTTGGAATTGCATAGACTTTCTCCGGGTGGGTAGATTTTTTCAGGCGGCACAAACGATGAGGCGCTTCGACAAGGAGGGAACAGCTCTCGTAGTTGCGATATACTATTATAGTACGCAAATCAGATTAAATGAGAATAGCAAGTATTTAATCATTCCACTTATCATGAATAAATTGGCGCGGGGCGTACCGACGAATGACGGGGACTCATATCGCCTTATCACTTCGACTCCGGCCCATGTTCAGCGTCGCTAACAGGATACCCTATACCACGAATTCCTTTTTTTGTAGGATTGTAGGCAAGAAAAGGCTCACGAAGCCACGGCACCATACACCATCAGTCCAGGAAAAGACCGCGACGATCGGAAAATCACCCAACAATTTCGGTACTGTACACTTAACGAGCGGCAGAGTTTTATACTTTACCGTTGGATTCCGATTGGTCTACATTGAGGTAGATAAATGCTAGTACTTAGATTAGAGACAAGAGGTGATAGGCAAATGTCATTACTTCTAGAGAAGAGAACACGGACAACACCCGTCGACGTCAGTGGCGTAGCATAGGGTGTAGGGATCTGCTGGTCGACGTCAGTGGCGTAGGGGGTAGAGATCTGCTGGTCGACGTCAGTGGCGTAGGGTATAGAGGTCTGCTGGTCGACGTCAGTGGCGTAGGGTGTAGAGATCTGCTGGTCGACGTCAGTGGCGTAGAGTATAGAGGTCTGCTGGTCGACGTCAGTGGCGGAGGGCGCAGAGGTCGAGGTAATCACAGCTCCTCAACCGGTAATCCAGCTAACTTTTCTGGCTGCCCAGAAAAAGTAAAATTAAGAGCTCAAAAAAGAAAATCGACATGAGACTGTTAGGCAGGATAGTGGCAATGTAATGGTTTGGCCTGTATATCAGCGGCCGGCGTTGGAAAGCTGGTTTTTATTGAATAGAATGTGGAGATCATTTATATTAATATTGTAAAGGGAAATCAAATCTTAAGTGCCGATGAACTGGGAATCAAGCGTGAATTCCGATTCTACCAAGATAACGACCCTAAGCATAATTTAGGAATTTTGTGATCCTGGCTTATTCGGAATTGTCCTCATTTGATGGCTCCCCAGTACAGACACATTATTTACAACAAAAATGATTTAAAAAAAACGTTGTTAATAGAATGGAATAAAAGAACCCCAGAAATGACAAGGAAGCTGATTAAATTGATCCTGAATAGACTGAAAGCTGTGTTGAGTCGAAAAGGTGATCATACCAAATATTAGTATTGCACTGGAAAACTTCCAGCCGGATAACTTTACGGAAAACTTGTGCTGCATCAAATAAGCTGTGACATAAAATAACGCCTTTAATCTTGTTATTATTGTTTAGTGATTTAAGAATAATTTTTTGAAATAAATGAAATTATTTAGTTTAAGCTGTAAGCCACTGTATCTATCTGTACATTTTCAAAGGGATAATTTTTTCTTTCTATACAAAAAATTGTTTTAATAATTATAATTTCTCAGAATTTGGTACTGGAAAGACCTTCTAAGTGGTGGTAAAGTTTCAGACTTTGAACGCCTACTGTTTGTCAGCCCATCAATCAATGCGTCTATCTCAAATCTAATTATATTTCTTTTATTTCTATTTCCAGATCAATATACTGTCTAGTCAAACAATTGGACGAGCAAAAGAAATCTGCTAACAATATCATACAACTATTTGAGCCGGAACTCGAAAAAATTCGTCACGAACTAGTGGATCAGTGTTCGAAGCTACTCTTCGTCTATAACGAAAGTATTGGAAAGAAAACTCGCGAAATCTTATGGCGTAAGGGTTACTATGATTACATCGCTCTCATAAAAAAATTCAATCATAATAAATATCTTGAAAAGAATGAGAGCAACGATAAGGACATTACAATCAATGAATATCAACAACGAGTTCGTGAATTTATTTTTGAAGGCATCCGCAACTACAAATTAATAGCCATGAAAATTGAGGAATTGTACGATTTGGATTTGCAATATTTGATTGATTTTAAGATTATCACTGAAAATGAGAAAAGTTTGAAAGCGATTAAAGATGGAACGCATCACCAGATGAATGGATTTTCCGTTGCAGATAAATCGTTGGATGCGATTAGTTATGCATTGGATATAGTGCATTCGTCTTTTCTATCACTTGGCGATTTGCATCGTTACTTCATTGACTTCCACCTGGAGAGGAGTTTGATTACGAAAGAAATGGCTGCACGATTTTACTTCGAAGCATTCAAACTGAATCCCACGATTGGAATGGCGCAAAACCAGTTGGGAACTCTGTTCTATGGACAAAATTACGATTTGGACTCAATTTATCATTACTTATACTCGCTGATTTGTACAGTGCCCTTCGATTTGAGCGAGAGCAACGTATGCAAGCTGTTGCTGGCTCATGTAGATTATTTGGAGGGTCTAGATCCAAACAAAGTTGAGTTTAGCCTCCGTGACTTCTATGCACGGTTCTATTTGATCGTTGACATATTTTTCTTCGATAAGGATGTGCAAGATTTCAACAGCTTATGCCACTGTGTTCTTATTGATTTGAGAAAGATTTTATGCTCCAATACCATTAACATAGCGGAAGGATGTCTTTTTAAGATCGTTTGCATTCTCTTGTTCTGTTTGTCCAAATTGAAGATGATCAATTCCCAGAAAGTTTATTCACTGAACGCATTCCTGGTGGCCGTTTGCTCGGATCTTATTGATGCCAGCATTGTGAATATGGAGCAGTATATACTCACTAAATCGAAGCAAAATGAAAAATTCCAGGAAAGCTACACCGAAGCCTTCAATGAATTTGAGTCTGTAGTGAGGAAGAGTCGTGAAGACTACAAGACCTATCAAGAAATGAATGAAGAAAACAATATGTACACTCTAATCTCTAGAAATAATAAATCTGGTAACACTGATTCAGAAGGGAGGTCACAGCTATCAGACAACCACGAGAAAGTCAGTAGTCAGAATCAACATAACAAAAACGGCGCAACCCGCAGCAGTGATGAAGCTAAGGAATCTGATCTGAGAACTCCTCTTTCAACGAAGAGTAAACGTCGGAATCTGAAGATGAGACGTCGCCGCAGAAAAATTCAGCAGTCAGATGAAAGCAGCTGCTACGATTCGGAATCTGATTTCGATACGGATATTAGCTCGAATGAGGACCACAATGATGACTACTCTGATTTGAGCTCCAACTTTGAAAGTGATTTCAGTGACATTGAAGATGATGACATTAAAACTGGAAATGTTGAATTAGTGTGTCTGATTGAGGACGAAAAGCGTCCAACATTTTCGGACACTGAGGATATCGTAATTGAAGAGGAAAGCATTATCTATCCGAATGGCAACATGAAGCCAGATTTGATAAATGGATTGGCTCATATCAGCATTACAAGTGCTCCACTCAACTTCAAGTCAGATAGCGAAGAGGATAAGAATCAGCTTGATGATAAAATGAACGGCTCGCAACAAGAACCACCAGTGAAGCTTAAGTATCGTAATAAGTATTCAAAAATTGATCCAAACATTATCATTGACTTTGCTCAAACGGAATCCACAATGCGATGCTTGAAAATCTTATTCGACTGGCTCCGCATCAACCACGAAATACTCTTTGGTTGCTATCATTCCAATCCGGAATTCATTCATAAGATAATGAAATTGTTGAACTATTGCAACATCGATATCTTCACTAGAAAAGTATTTTTCGAGCGTGAATTCATTAAAACTCCAAACGTACGTCAAGATCTCGACCAACTGTTTGAAATTCGTTCAACGATTCCCTTGAGCGAGGATACCATTTTAAAGAATTTCGATTTGCTTCAAAGCACTCAAATGACATTGGATTGGGAATTGACCATACGTGAAGGAATAACTAAGAACGAGGAAAATATCATGCGTATCTTCAAAATGGTTGATTTTGGATTTTTCATATGCAAAATGAAAAAGTTCAACTATAACTTTTGCGCGAAAACGCGTCGATTCACGGAAAATATGAAAAAGAAACGCGAGAAAAAGAAATCATCACGACGTCGTGAACGTCGCGCTAAAAATGGGCGTAGGCGTGATGGCCAATCACGTCGTTTTAGTGAACGACGCAGTTGTACGCGTAAGAGTTATACAAGCAATGAGGAGAAGGATACGGTTGAAGAGACTCGTGCTACACCGGTCCCGATGCAACGTAAAGGCTATTTAAGGAATAGGAATCAAAATAGTGAAAGTAAGGTGCTGACTAGCAGTGGAGGTGATGATGAACGGACCTCATCATTGGCTGGAAATAAATGCGAAATAATGGGACAATTATGGTTGAGAAATGAAGTTGAAACATTGGAGTCGAAGGTGAGTTCGAAAATTAGTTTGAAATTGAAATTATGTTTAACTGTTGTTCTGTTTTCTCCTTACAGATGAAGAAGAAACCGATGAATGTAGTTCTGACACCATATATTGTCGTTGATGCCAGATCCTTGACAGAACATACAAATATTGTCAAGAATTTGGTAAAAACCAAGAAGTTTATCGTATTGATTCCAAATGCAGGTAAGACTTCATTCTCATATTTTTTCCTTCGTTATTTTATATTTAATCAGCTTTGATATTATTTTCTAATTCAATTTGATGTAACAACGATTTTAGATGCTTTCTAGTATAGACCATTCTGGCCAGCAAATATCGTAGCTATTGATAGTCAAATGAATTTAATGTTGGTCTTTGTCGATCTAGTTTTAGATGTTAGATCCCCGAATTTAGGATTCCGTCTCAACTGAGTGTCTGTGTTGTCCCGTTTAGGATGGGTGTGGCAATATCTGGCGACTTGCGTTTCCTAGTAAGAAGCACTACAGGATGAGGCAATTGCACTGCAAAGAACTTAATACTGCTATAACTTTTAGACTGCTGTTACTACCGCGGTCATATTTCACTCGATAATAGCTTATTACATTGTTTACAAGCGTTCAAAAGCGTTTATCTCGTTCTATGAAACAATAATTATTCGTGATAGAATTCAAAAATAATAGTAACATAGCGCTATATTCGAGCGAAACCCTCGTAGCAATTGTTAGTGCCCTCAAACACCTTAATGTCAATGAATCTTTCGCATCTCGACATCAATACGCTATGGTAGTGGTTGGGAAAAAACAACACCAGAGAGGCTTCGAAAAGGCTCGAATTGAACGAAATCTATAGTGCAGTAAAAGGCAAGTGGGGCTGCTTGGCTGAACACGTCTTAAAAATTGTAAAGCCGCGTAAATATCAAAAAGCTAAAGATCTCACCGATGCTTAAAAATAAGTCAGGTTGGATGAGGTGGAGCAGCTATTGCCCTTGCGTGATAGCAGTCAATTGCCAAATAACTTCTCCAATGAGGAAAATTTCCCATTGAACAAATCTTAAACAAAATTATCGTGTAAGTATACACGAGATTAAATACGAAAATTGGAGATCAAGACGGCGAACAGAAGCCAAGAATTTGGAAGGTGATCTGAAGTAACTAAACATTTCGGTCGTAAACTTTGGATGTAACAAGGCCTGCATCATCATATAAAGCACGTGTCTTCCAGAAATAGCTGATAGAGTTCCGCACTTAATTCACAGTGATTTAAAAGGAATAGTAAATACCCGTAAAGGACTGCAGCGATGGTCTGCCGCCTTGGCGAGCGAAGATGTTGGCGCTCGCCGAAATTGGCCTTGTCTGAGGACGCGTGAATGCGCTGGCAGGCTAGCATTGCGGTGTCGTGGGGCGGGCTCTCTTCCCCAGCACAAGGGCCCACTGCAAAAAAAAATTTGCATTCATGAATTAACAGATAAAATGCGGATCGACAGGTGTCGAGGCCGAGGTAACCTACTAAAGGTGGAGATTGCCAAAGCAAAACGACTGACTGGGCTTGGCGAACGCATGCGAGACTCGAGAGGATCTCGTCTTTACTATGTATACTTACGAACCCCCACTTCTAATGAAAAATATTAACGTTTCAAAATTATGTTAAAGTGTTATATGACACAATCACTTAACACTTTAGCATGAATAGGAAACAAGCGGAAGGCCACTATACCCTGCAAGAGCACCTGCAACGCAAAGAGAAAGGGTGAACTCATCCTATGGCTAGCTCATGAGCGGAGGGACCAGCCAACGTGGCGTTTCTTTTCTGTATTATAAAAATAGGTAAATAAATAATAAATTTTGTTTTTTTCCGACAATTCGCTTTGTAAAAATATTTTTTACAAAGACCTACTAGTTTCGCGACCTGTCTGTCCGTGTGTCACAGCAATTTTCCTCAGAAACCATAAAAGCTAGAATGCTCAAACTTTGTGCAAAGGTCAGAAATGATGGTCTCTCAAAAGTTTGTCTTACCAAAAATTGGGGGGGTCCCCCTTATAACGAAGTCGCCCTTAAAAATTTTTTTAATCAAAAGTCGAATTGAGTATCAAATGAAAGGTCCTGATTAGAACGATAAGACTCGAAAGAAACTACTCATTTTATGCATCAGGGGGGTCCAGGGGGTGGCAAAATGTACCAAACTACATAATTTATGATTGATTGATTTGTACCAAACTACATAATTTATGATTTCGCTCGTTCACTCCTGCGATTGCTATTGCGACCACGACAGGCACTCCCATCAGGAAAGGCTCGCGGGCGCGTCAAATCAAGAACCTTTTAAAAAAGCCAAATCCTGGGGGGCAATCTTTCACCGTTTTCACACTTTTTCTTGTTTCCTCCCTGTAATGCAATCGTGGGTTACCGATATTCGGCACTGGCTGGACAATTATTCGAATTCGATCCTTCACGCCTGATGTCCCGACGGTTTTAATTTCCACTCGAAATTTTTCTTTCTCTGCTGCTATCGTGAACCGTGAGCACGGTGCAAAATGAAATCGTAATCGATTTCCCCGAGACGCCGTTCTATGTGCGAAACGTACACACAATTTGCCTTAGCCCGACGGGGGACACACTCAAAATTGGCAAATCACATACAGGATGCGAAATGAATGTCGAATTGATTGAATATTTGTAGCAAAAATTAAATTTCAGTCCGAACGGCAAATGACAGCACACAACCACGACGGCGTAGACATTTCTCTCGCAGCTGACGCGCCCTCGTTGCTTATCTCGCCAAGACCCCCGCATGCCGGGAACAGAGGTTTACTTGGCGAGCCCTCTGCATGGCGGCAACGGTAGTTTTTTCCGACGATATAATACTGCAATTCTTTTTCTAAATTGCGTTGCAAAGGGGGTTGTTTTTATTGTATTTTTATTTAATTTGTTTTTTTTTTAATATTAGATATATAAAAATTTAGAATGCAAATTAAATTTAATTATTATTATTTAGAATTTTTTTTAAATTTATTATTAATCTTCTTTGTAGCACTACAGCCCCTCTCGGGCCTTCGCTTAGAGATAGTTAGAGTATCTCATTTTCATGACCGTATTGATTTTTTTCGGAAGTTGGTTTGGTCAGTACCATGCTCCCGGGTGCCTGTTCAGCTATGATATGACCTGATTAAATCAGTACATATCACCACTAAGTGAACACTCATAGTCTGTCCGAAAAATCCCCTGAACTAAATCACGTTGCTCCCAACGAGATTTGAACCTGGGACCTTCGGCTTATGCGTTCATGCTCTAACCACTAGACCACACAGACTTTATTATTAATAGTAAGATAAAATTCCAAAATAATTTTTTAAAAATATTTTTATATGAAATTTTTAGTTATTTTTTTATTATTAAATTATAAATTAAAATTAAATAGCTTAACGGGAATGTTTTTCGAGCAGTTTGCCTAGGTGTCTGCTCGATTACTACACTAGCTTTCGAATACCAATCCGCTCCACTTCTCCATAAGGTGCATTTGGCAGGCCAGGTTCTGCAATATGCGAGTGTTATGCCCTTCAGAAAGCCCTTCCCGAATAGACGAAGATATTTCGACAGTGGGAGCCACGCTAACGGCAAACATGTTGTACATTTTTGAATTTATTATTTAAATTGATTATTTTCCAACATTTTTTCTATTCATACTAAAAATGTATACCGTTCTAGAAAGGTTCCTTTCGGCAGGTTTGCCTTATAACTGGTTTTTACCTGACCCAATTGAAAAGGTTCAAAGAACGTGCCTCTGATACGACTAATTCTTTCAATGTTTCATTGACAGGCAGTTCCCGAAAGCTAAGGCTGTATTATTCCTCAAGATATTCGCATTCCAATCGCCTTCATCATTTTTGTGTCTACAGATTCCTTCTATTCACCTGTTGTGTTGCCAAACTAATAACGAATAATGCCTGCAACAGTAATATTGTTGCCACCACACATCTCCCTCAACATCTAGAAAGGCTGCTATTGTGAATTTGTTTGCAGCAAGGATTTCTTCTATGGCTCCAACTACCTTGTGAAGTGCAGTTTCTACCAATCTAGTCATAAACGCCAAATGTGCACGCTGATTTGCACAAATACCTACAACATCGATAGTTCTTGATATGCGAACCCAGCAACCACCTTTCTAGTGCTGTCAATTGAAAAGATATTAAGTCAATTGACTTCATTTTATGTTGGTTGCAATGAAGCAAACTCTTGCTATCCTCCATTGCTTATGTGTATCCTATTGGTGTAAACAAGCGTTACGTTACGCTAGAGTGTAGATTTTGTCCATTAAGCGTGTTATTGTCTGCGGCGCATTCCACAGTCCGAATAGAATGGTGACAAAATAGTGGAAGACCAGATACGTCTCCCTGTAGAGGTTCCTTCGCAGCTGGACCCATTTTTTGCACGCAAAAAATGTGTGGCAGGCATTGTCCTCCTCTCCTGTGCAAAACTGACACTCGGGGGACCGTGACTTACCAATCTTGTGCAGGTAAAACTGAAAACACCCATGCCCGCTCAAAATCTGGGTCAAATAGAAGTCAGTCTCACCTCCGTGGAGGACTCGCACGATTCCTCTCTCTAACCCTCTGCGGATTAGAGAGAGGAATCGTGCGGGTCCTCCACGTAGGACAAAGGTGTCATCAGTTCAGCGGTGTAGGGTGTGCGCGAAATATTTCCCGGGTGCCGCGTGTGAGGTCAAAAGACTACTCGTTGTACATCCATCCGCTCCTGTCTCCTGAGATGCGATCTCAGGGACTGTGTGGTGTAGATCGGAACATGTAATATACTATTATTCAGCTCGAATTTTAAGTTACCGCGGATTATGTTCACCAAAGCCTCCTCCGCTATATGTGTTCGTAGATGTGCCGCGATTCTCATTAGGCTTACATGAAATTGGTCAAAGGGTTCATGCGGAACTTGGTTCCGCATGTACAGTTATTCCTGCACTTTCTCTTCGGTGAGTCTGTAGTCAAACTGATCGCGCTGATCGCGCAGCGCCGAGCAGAACGAATGTGACTCTAGGCGGTGAACTGACAGTGAATAGCACCAATATCAGTTGACGATATCTCCCTCAGCAACAGAGAGTGGTAGTCGCCTCAGGGAATCTGTTCGGTGAGAGTCTGCACCTGATAGATGAATCGGTTTACAGGAGTGGTTGAATTGAAACCGCTAAATTTCAGGTGCCAGCTTTCGATGATCCGAGGATTGGGATCTCGCGTCGGATTAGTCATTTGTCCTTGTGGTACGTCCAGGTATAAGTGCCTAGTTTCTGACGGCAAACTGGCGTGATCATGTACTAAGAAGGCTGCGAATTGTCCTACACCCTGGTCGGAAACATTCTCAAAATCTGGGTCAAATAGAAGTCAGTCTCACCTCCGTGGAGGACTCGCACGATTCCTCTCTCTAACCCTCTGCGGATTAGAGAGAGGAATCGTGCGGGTCCTCCACGTAGGACAAAGGTGTCATCAGTTCAGCGGTGTAGGGTGTGCGCGAAATATTTCCCGGGTGCCGCGTGTGAGGTCAAAAGACTACTCGTTGTACATCCATCCGCTCCTGTCTCCTGAGATGCGATCTCAGGGACTGTGTGGTGTAGATCGGAACATGTAATATACTATTATTCAGCTCGAATTTTAAGTTACCGCGGATTATGTTCACCAAAGCCTCCTCCGCTATATGTGTTCGTAGATGTGCCGCGATTCTCATTAGGCTTACATGAAATTGGTCAAAGGGTTCATGCGGAACTTGGTTCCGCATGTACAGTTATTCCTGCACTTTCTCTTCGGTGAGTCTGTAGTCAAACTGATCGCGCTGATCGCGCAGCGCCGAGCAGAACGAATGTGACTCTAGGCGGTGAACTGACAGTGAATAGCACCAATATCAGTTGACGATATCTCCCTCAGCAACAGAGAGTGGTAGTCGCCTCAGGGAATCTGTTCGGTGAGAGTCTGCACCTGATAGATGAATCGGTTTACAGGAGTGGTTGAATTGAAACCGCTAAATTTCAGGTGCCAGCTTTCGATGATCCGAGGATTGGGATCTCGCGTCGGATTAGTCATTTGTCCTTGTGGTACGTCCAGGTATAAGTGCCTAGTTTCTGACGGCAAACTGGCGTGATCATGTACTAAGAAGGCTGCGAATTGTCCTACACCCTGGTCGGAAACATTCCCGAAATGTCTTTGATCAGACGGTCGGTGGTCAGTAGTTCTGGGAAGAACTCTGGATGGCCCTGCTTCCAGTGTTGGTACCTCATTCCTATACGTTGGGCCGGGGTTACGTGAGTGTAGTTCCCTTGTAATTCCCCCACCCCGCCAATTCTGCAAACTATGTTTTGCATCATACTCAACATTTATTGCATTTCTGAACCATGTGATGTCTGGGGAGGAGTCACATTAGCTACCTCCGCTGTTGTTGGAGACTTTGCAGGTTTGCAGGACTGTGATGTGGCCGTTCTCTGCGGTACTGTGAATGTGTCGATAGTCGAATTGTTATTCCCAACCCTGGATGATCGGTTCACCAAGATTGGGATTAGCGGTGACAAGGGGAGTATAATACTTCCCGACCGTAGCTGGTAGGGTTGGGTTTTTGATATAGCCCTTTGAGGACTCGGTGGTACTAATGTGGGTATCTGGTTCGAAGTATCCTTTTGGGTAAGGGCGAATAGTGTTAAGGGGGTCCTACAGAAAGGGCAATTTCTTTCCCTCGCTTGATGCACTCCGGAACTCGTGTCCACAGTGCGTGGCGATTGATATGGCGGGTGCAGTTTTTGACTGTACGCCACGCAATTTGATGGTTCTATCGCCAAATCCATCACCATTGCGGGCTGCGTCGTACTGCCATCGTATCAGGGTGCCTAAAAAATGATTTCAACAAAAGAATGGGGAAAAAATTGTTAGTGGCAGTAAGTGGCGAACTAATTACTAGCCTTAACAAACAAAAAAATAATAGCAAATCTGCACTATCTAAATATATCTAGATGTGTAAATATATACGTTTCACAATTTTTCTTTCCTTCCCGCATTCGACAATTCATTTGGGATTCACCGATAAGAAGAATCCTTCCAAAATAATTTCTGATAAACATTTTTCTTCGTCACTTATTTTGTACATTACAAATGTCTCTAAGCTATTTTAAACCCAAACTACTTAGATGAGTGAGAAGACCGATGTTAAGGTTTCATAAACGGACGATAGCACGACGCATTGAAGCATTCCGGGTTCATAATTACAAGGATATTCCACAGCTTAGACCTTTCAATATCGAATTGCATTATTGATGTCGAGGTGGTCAGGATCAGGGAATGAACGCGGAAAAACCGTGGCCCCGCGGTTGAAATCCTTTGGATCGAAGACTCTCAAAAAAATTACAAAGGGACATCTTTGAGTGTACTAGGGTAACAAATATCGGAGAAGTCGATATTCGTCAACTTTCTTAATAAGTAGTATGCCTTCTATGAGCCTACCATTCCGAAACTACTTGGGCAAGTCGCGATCGCTAAGCTGAGAGACATATATTAAATGTAATGTCTTTTCTGAGGCGCTGTTGCAGATTGGCCATCGTCGCTCACTGTACTCCAGGTTTGTCTTTATTCGCATTTACCTTTTGAAGATTCCTGTATATCTGAATTAGACAAAAGACGATAAATGCCCACCAGCAGCAGTGTTCGTGCTTTGAATTCCCCCAAGAAGCGTGAGCCGAAATCCTGTTGGTAGATAAGCTTTGAAAGCTATTCACCGATGAAGTGCCTCAATTTCCTGGTTGATAGTGTCATATTCAGCTTGAAAAATATGGCTCTACCAGGTCAATCTGCGGGCGCTTCGCCCATACTCGTAGCAGTACCAAGGATCTGATGACATTACTTAAAACATTTACACAATTCACGGGCAGTAATGCTCAGCAGATGATCGTGTACCTGGATGATTCAGTATTGTATCATCTCCTCTGTCAACGATAGCTTATATGTACCCTCTACTTGAACGGGATTAACACTACTGTCTTGAAGTTACAACTTCTTTTTTGCCGCAGTCCGATTTGAATTATGGGGTGTGTAAGTTATGGTCTTTCTGACGAGAATGTTCGATCCCTGCAACTACTGCTCTGTGTTCCTCAACACTTTTCGGTTTTTGATTTTTCATACTATAGGCGAAGGGTACTGTGTCTGGATTGCCGCAATGAAAACTATTACACTCCGCTTGACATACGGAGAACCTGTCAGCAGTGAAGTGAAGATATACAATGTCAGTGGGTTAGTGGGATCTTGCAGCCATTCTAGTAATCCGCCAGTCACGATTAACAAGCAAAGAATATACGGCGTTAGTAAAGAGGGTAGGGTATAAACGGTCTTCACTTACACACCTAGTCATCAAAACAATATGGGCACATGCTCAAGATTTTCAATTGAGGAGGTAAAACGGTAACGACTCTCTTTTTATCTTCTTCCATGTCATTTTATTTTTTGTTGTAGAAGTTTATAATAGCACACATTTAATAAATTTTAATTTGGCCTGATCGCGCAACGGAAAGAGCCTATCCAAACAACATAACAGCCAAAGGTGAAAGCCTTTAAGTACAATTGCTTTTCAGTTCACGAGGAATGAGAACTGATAATGCGCCCATTATAATTCCAGTACTTATATCGTGGAATCGATTACCACCCATTATTTTAGGAATTGAAAAAGGACTTTTATGAAGGGAATTGAATGCAAAAAATATTCAATTCCTTTACAATAAACCAATGAGATGCCCTTCAAATTTTTGTGAAGTAGCGATGGGGTCCTGAGGCGAATAATCGGAGCGAAGCTAGACGGAGACCAATGACGAATTCGATGTAACCATGAACTGTATGAAACTTTTGACGAACTGGAGGTCTCAACGATTGTAAGACTGCGGAAGCTGCAATGTGCTAGACACATGAATCGTATGGACGAACAACGGATACCCAAAAAGGTATTCGTTGGGAGAACCAGTGGGGAAACTGAGGATACGCTGGTGTGACTCGGTTGACGAAGAGAGTTCATCGCTGCTCAGATTTCGTAATTGCGAGGACACGGTCAGTGAACAGAGACAGTTGGAGGCGCTATTTGCAGGAAGGAAGGCTTGAGAGGGGCTGTAGTGATACGAAGAAGAAGAAGATTATATTTTCACTATTTTCCTAACGTCGCTTTTTACTCCTAAATGGTCACAAACTTATGGCACAATCTATTGGTGATGTTATTCCCGCGTGCTATACAGAGTTCTGCAAGATCGATGCCTGGTGCTCGACAATATTTCAAGCAATCTCTGGCATGTT
This sequence comes from Odontomyia ornata, assembly GCA_963969285.1. Taxonomy (NCBI): domain Eukaryota; kingdom Metazoa; phylum Arthropoda; class Insecta; order Diptera; family Stratiomyidae; genus Odontomyia; species Odontomyia ornata. Next base: position 302,645,959 of record OZ017740.1, read on the forward strand.
CTTGGGGAATGCATTGAGATACCGACAGCTTGATTTGTTTCTCAATGCTTTATATGATTGTTGGGTATTGTTAGCCATAATGTTATCCTATTGTCGAAAAATTGTCGTCTACTAATTCAATTTTTTCCCTCTGAAAATTTTCATCTTTTTCCTTCTTTGTTCTTGTTGATCGTACTGTATACCGTTTGTGTACTGTGCATTCTTTTCATTCATCGCAGCTGGATACTTCTCGTCGAATCAGTCATTTCTGTCACGCCGGGGTATATGTCATACTATATTCTTGGTTACTATATTCACTGAACCTTTTAAAGCCGCGCGAAGTTCATAAATAGACGTAGTGTTAGTTGTGAAAGCAACTCCTGTTTTCAAAGCAGAAGTTCACCCGTCTTTCATCACCTTGTGCCGAAGTTTTCGACATCAAACTTAAATCTTGACTTTACTCTGGCTTTATAAATGTAAAAAATTGGCAGCCGAGATTCGCTTTGACTTGACTTGACTTTATCGGTTTCGTAATTTGCCTCATATAGAATACTGGAGATTCGTCTCTTCCGAATTACAATAAAATGTTGTCCATTTAATTGAAACTGCGCCCGTCGGGGATCCCCATGTAAATATTTGAGTATTTTGATGCTGGAAACATATTTTTGCCAAAGAAGGTCGACTTTTTATTACCTATTTATTGGCAAATGGTTCAACGGCGTATTTCTTCTTTCTTCAACTTTGCGTTGTAGTCCTCCAAATGAACTTTCACAGAAAACCTTTAATGACCCCAGTCTGTACGTAGTTAACACATTCTAGAACCTTATAAGTCCGTGTTTCGTTTGCCTGGTCGTTTTCGTTGTTCCAGTCCCAAGTTTCTGCGGTGAAGTACTCGTAAAAAAAAGAAATCAGTTTGAGAATGAAAGATAAATTTACAACTTCATTTCCAGCTTATTACAAAAAGATTTGCATGGTTTAAAATCCCCAGTGTTTAAAAACTCGACCAATAATTATGGAGTTAAAAAGTCAATACAAAAAGAAATGAATTTGGAATAGTTACTTACCCCCTTTTGCTGTTTGATCGGTTGGCTACCAAAGAGGGTAGGGGCATTTGAAAATATTATTTATAAGTAAAGGTAACCTCTGAATTTAAGTGCGCCAAAAAGAAAATTAATAGCTGTAATCTCATATTAGACAGCGTGGCCACTTCTCACGCTGAATATTAACACACAGCAACTGCGATTCAAGAACGATAAACATATTTACTCAGTATGTTCATTTGATTTGTGCAGTCTATAAATATCCATAGTCCAGGGGGCTTAAATCTGGGAGTTGGGAGGGAAAAACCGTATGCGGCCAGCTGCTTCGTTCTTCAGTGAACACAGAAGCAAGTGACAGCGGGCAATTCTTTTTGTTTTAGCAGCTTCGGACAGCATCTGTCGCACCTTTATTAGGTAGGACGTGTACCTCAGGTCCTCTTCGGCAATTCGACGCATGGAAGCCTCACTTACACCCAAGATGGCCGCGATTTTTCGGAGCGAGCTCCCAAGATCCTCCGGAATGTCGGGCCTTTCGAATAACTTCCGGGGTCCTTGCCATCTTCTCCTTCGCATGAGTTTTCTTTGCTGGACTAGGAGAAACTTCCTCACAATTTTCCACCGCCGCATACTTCTGAGGAATATCGTGAACTGTGGACAATAACCGCCGCCCTTCGATTGTATTCCGCACTCGATTCCACTAACTCCGCCATTTAGAATTCACGCACGAATGCACACACGTCTACTCAGTTGAAATGACAACAAATGACTGCTATCGTTAGGATCCACTACAGCGACAAATTGATGTGGTTTCTCCGGATTTTTCTGACGCACCCTCTATATATGAATTAGTCCAGTCATCAAATTAAGAGTTAGCGTCTGATTATGGGAATAAAGTCAAACTTAGGGAATAACATATTCTTGGATTCCTGAGAACTGTGGTCGCAATAGTAACCTTTTGATAAAATTGAAATAAGTTTATTTAAATCTCACGCACAACCAATAAAAGCTTGCATGCTGCCCGCTTAAATATTTTCATGTAAATTCTTAGCGTAGTATTGTTTAAAATCATCAGTTAAATTCTGTGTGCAAAATATAGCTGAAAGTCCTGTCCTAGCAAATAAAGTGTAGAAAACAGCTCGGAAGGTTCCACTATTTTGTTTTGTCTGATAATATTGTTAGGAAAATAAACGAAACATTTTCTTTTTACAGTCTTATCTGAGCTTGATGACCTTAAAAAGAACAGTGATCGTGCACGTAACGTAATTCGTTGGTTGGAACAGGAATTCCGCAAGGGAAATCGCCATATGCGCTCTCAACGCGATAATGAATCGCAAACGTTATCACTCCTGAAGGTTCCTAAGAAACTTGGTAAGTGAATTGCTTCACTAAAATAGAATCAAACTAGTAATTCCTTCCCTCATCTTATTCTTATAGATCGCGATGCTACCACCTTCCTACAAATCGCTCAATTCTGCAATTATATCGTCAATCATCATTCCGACGGTATCGAATACGATGCAAACGTTCTAACATATTTGTCTGGCGACAATCTAAATGAGAAACGTGTCCCGAATTTCAGCTTCACTGGCATTTTAGAAGCAATCCCAGTACGCTTTGATCAAATTGCTAATTTCTATGCTAAGTATAAGAAAAAATGAGGCGATTGGAAATGGAAATGCCCCGGGATTCAATCTTGTTAAAACTTTTACAAAGAAAAAACATTGTGAAAATGGAGATTAACGTTTAGATACACCGAGAGCGACGCAATTTTTTGTGGCAAACGCGGCAGTTAAATCAAGTTACTACGAATGGGAATTAAAAATGGCGTGTACGTGAATTTACATCAAGAAACAAATCAGCAACAACAATAAAAAAAAAACTACAAAAGGAAGAAACAAACAAACATGTTTCGCGGTGAAACCTCATGTGTCGTCTCTTTTCTTAAACGGAATCAATGTTCACAAAATAACGCAAAAACAGCAAATCAACAACATCAAATTCAAGCAGTATCGCCATACCACCATTAAATTTGAAAACTAGCGTCAATAACATCAGCAACAGTTAAATATCAAAAACGAAAAAAAAATCCAATTAAAATTTCGCGGAATATTTTAGAAATATTAAAACATCTTCGCATCCCCAAAGAAAGCTTATCGTTACCTATAAAACATCGGGTAGAAGTTAATAGACACAGATTGCATTTGCTTTGGATTTCGCTTCTTAAACTTTAACACACCCCTTTTCGGTTTTGTTAAGTTTTTTTCCCCGTATCCTATATCGGCATGAAAGAGCTATGTTCGGCTTTCTGACGACACCAGATACATTGAAATCCAACCCTAGCAATGCGCCGCTCTGTGTGAACTCTCGTTTATTTAGGTAATGATAGCATAATTTCCGTAATTATTTCTTCTCTTCCGGGACTAATTTATAAATGCTTAAAAAAACCTTAAAAACCAAAAAAAATAAAAATATAAAAAAAACTCTAGTCGTACTTTCAAGATCTGGAGAATTCGACTAATTCCATGCAGACCTTCCGATCTGAAGTTCAGTAGCCGATAATTTCATCCTCTCATTTCTCCCGAATTGTTTGAGTTTAGTTTATCGGTTGCTAAACTTCAGTCGTAAGTAGTTGTAGACATCTCTTCTCCTACTGCAAATCGACGGAACATTGGGAACAATGTTACGAACGTTAACATTTTCGGCATCATTTCTGAGGATAAAATCTAGTAAAGGATTCTAGTGGTAATGATTTTATCGATTTCGTAGTAAATTTTCAAGTGTACGAGTAGACTCGTGTAGTAATGATGGCACTCTTGTCGTATGTAAGCGTGGAGAGCGAGAGAGTGTTGTGTGTTGGTTAAGTTTTTTTTTTCCTTTTCTTATTCTCCATGTTTATAAATGCAGTCATAGTCCTTATTTTTCACTGTCATGCTTTTTTCTTTTTTTTTAAATGCTAAATTCACAAGTGAAGATTTTCAGTGCTATGCTATTTGTAAAACCGGAATATTAATGGAACTTTTTATTTTAAAGAAAACTAAATATATCTGTAAGCAGCAAAATTATGGTTGTTTTATTTTGTTGGGAAATCGATGATGAAGTTGAAGTTGCCATAATAGAATAAACCGTGCCATCGCTGTTTGGATATGCATACAGGTATCGTCACCATATATCAGGTAAGTTTTGATTTTTATTTAATGTGTTGTATAGTATATAGCAAAGTGTATTTATTGGCCGAAGAAAAGGCAATGTGAAAATTGAATGTTGAAGGAGAATTGTTTTAAGGTTTTTGTACAACTTACAAAACCCTGTTGAAATCGGTCAGTGTAACAGCAAGTTTTCTCCAAAACTATAGCAGCTATGGGCACCAAACTTGGTTGGTAGATCAAAAGTGATGACCCCTTGAAAGTCTGGGTATCAATAAATTTTCCCAAAGTCATATTAAATTACTTAAAGTAAAAACCTAGTTTATTAGCTCCACCCATGCAAGTTACATTCTAACCTTTTCAGTTAAGCTACATTAAGAGATGCACCATATCTTGGAAAAATGCCTTTTTTTTTTTTTTTTTTTCAAAGTCAAAAGCGCTTTATTTAATACTCATCGTTATAAATTTTAAAAGAATATAAAGCAAATTCCAAACAATAACAATCAAAAAAAATTTAATGGCCCAAATGGCTCTCTAAATTTGTACGTTATCATAAACTCATTTCATCAAAAAAAAAACTATAGCAAATGCAATTAATTACGATTATTACATATTTTTACAATTCAATTGGAAAAAGGAGAAAAAACCAACCAACACTATCCAAAAATTATTTATAATTAATACACAACAGTGAAACTTTGAACCTACACCTAATATGTTGTAACTTATTTCTAATAGGGAAAAATGCCTTGAATTGCTTATCGATTTCAGAACATAATACGGAATTGAAGAAAAACTAAACCTAACATAAATGATCTCATATAATTATTATAATTAACACCACTTATACTATTAGTATTGATTGACTAAAAAAACCTTTTTTCAGGAAAGCTGAAAAACTGATTACCGTATCCCTGTGCGTTGCAGGAGACAGAAGAAACAGTTAATGATATCGTATAAATTTAGAGAGCCATTTGGGCCATTAAGTTTTTTTTATTGTTAATGTTTGGAATTTGCTTTATATTCTTTTAAAATTTATAACGATTAGTATTAAAAAAAGCGCTTTTGACTTTGACTTTGAAGGCATTATTAGAATTTTGAGTTTTAATGATATTTTAGAGCTGAAAATTGGATTTTTCTTGTTATTCCCCTTATGCTTAATTTTTTTGTTATTTGGAGTTGAACCCGATTACATTTTATCGATAAAAAAATTAATATGTTAAAAAGAAAGAATTAGTGACAGCCTCGTATGTCCGTTAATTATTATGTACTGCAAAAAAAATTATCTCACAAACTAGTAACACAATATAAAAAAAATAGGCACCTTCCGTTTTATGAAAAACAATTTTAAATTCACATTTGACTTATATTTAAGTATGATATTAACTGCTCGAAAACCTCCATAATAGTGATCCAAATTTTAATTGCAAAAATGAAAAATTTGATTATTCAAATCTACAATTAAAAGTTGGACACCGCAACACCTTTTAGCGCAGCTCATCTACGAATTGCATTGCCGAATGCAATCTACACAGACGGATGGGCTACGCTCGTGAACTACCGCTGCGGCATGCGCCGTAAGATGACTATTGGGAACAAAACGGAGAGTCTGCTTTTGTTCGCCACGGCGAGTACGTCGGGAGAAACGCAATCCATTAAAATTAGCATTAGTTCCGTCTTTGCTCAGATATTTTAATCGAAATTCCCTAATGGAGGCACGTTCCTATTCAAATTGCCGCATCGAGGAAGAGATAATTATCGAATTTCCCGGGAAATTTAACACACCATCAAAGTGACCATTTAACGCGCCGGCGTTATTTCTTGATCTAGTGCAGAAGTTCCCCTTTCTGAATAAATTATAATTTACCGTGGTGATTCTTCGTCGAGGCAAGAAGGATTTATATGGAAAGTGACCGTGCTATCTGGAAATTAGTGGAATTTCCAATACTTAGTGACTCCAAAATTGTTCCCCAGTGAAGAAAAATTATATAAGATTATTATCGGCAATAAAACATGCATCTTTGGTTTCTCAATACTAAACCTCAGTATAATTCGATTGTTGCCGCTGGCATTTAATGTAGACAATTGTGTGGGGTTCACGTGAATGCAGCGTGATAAAAATGTTAATTCGTTTTCCTCGGCATTTATAATTGAACCAAACAAATCTCATCTTCATTGCTACCCACCCACAGCATTAGCGCACCTTCGGTGTTTTGTTATCTGCATGGAAAAGCTACTTTCTCTTAGAGAAATGGATATTTGATAGGTGATTGGTACCGTTGCAAAGTAAAATTCATTTAAGACGAGGTAACTTGAGCGATCGCGCTATGATCCGGTATATAAAGAATGGGCTTCGGCATCCATCTTTGCAAAATGCGATCGCGAGCTCAATTTTCGACACCGTCAACGATCTTTTAGCCGCGATAGAGAATTTCGAAATGAATTCCATTCGAATTTCGGAGTCGAGACGAAATTTTGCACCACCTTCACCGATACAGCGAGGTATCATGTCATCAAATGCGCGAACGCAGCCGACTTCGAGCAATTCGGAATCCTGTCGAATCCGATGTTATAATTGTCTTGAGGCGGGGCATATTTTGCTGAACTGTCCAAAACCGCAACAGAAACAAAGATGCGGGAAGTGTTAACGAACATCACATACGACCAACCGATGTCCGGAAAATGAAACTGCGACCGCCGTCAGTCATGTTCGTCGCATAAATTCAACAGAACGAATTAATCCGCTTGTTAAGGAGCTTCTCGACAGATACAAAATTAAGTCCATCGACCCCGGCAGCGAAAGAACACTCATTCAATGAGCGATCGCAATGTCGATGGGAGGCGTGAAGCAGTGTTTACCGATCATCCTACGAGAATTTGGAGGAGCTTCAGTAACGTGCAGCCAGATACTCGAGGCCGAAATTCAGTTGGATGGTAAGTATCTAAATGCGAAAATTTTTCCGGTGGATGACGACTTGATCTCGGAGCCACTTTTATTGGGGTCAGATCTACTCTGCACATCAGGCAAACGACTGATCATTGAACTGGGAGCTTGTCGGTTGGAAAACCTTTCTAAAACGCTCCAAATTTTGAGCCAACGCTATCCGTCAAAGAAAAGGACCAACTGTATCAGCTCATCAGTGAGCATAGAGAATGCTTCTCTGAATCGCTTGCTCAGTTAGGTCAATGCAACTTGGTAACGATGACGATAATGTTAACGACCTTAAAACCTGTCCGACGCCAGCCATACCGGGTACTGTTCGCAAAGCGTGAGCGCGTTCAAGAAAGAGTAGACGAACTGCTCGAAAACGATATCATACGTCCATCATCATTAGAATATTCGTCACCAATTTTCCTCGTTCGCAAACAAGATGGTGAGGACCGTCTCTGTGTTGATTTCCGTGAGCTCAATGTTATCACTGAAAAGCGTCCATTTCTCATGCCAACTGTTGAGGAGCTATTATCGATGGCTGGTAATTTATTTTCCACGGCTCTCGATTTAATGTCCGGCTATTATCAAATACCAATCGCAGAAGACTGCAGGAAATACGCTGTATTTGTCACGCATGCAGGCCAATACGAATTCAACCGGATGCCTTTCGGCCTGTGCAATGCACCGAGTTATTTTCATGAGGTCATTAACAAGTTGGTATGACAAATGGGAAATTGAGCAGTTTGCTACGTAGATGAAGTAATTCTGCTCTGCAAAACCATCGCCGAGGGTTTAATCAAACTCCGTGAATTTCTGGTTATACTTCGAGATGCCGGCATTACGCTTCGGCCCTCTAAGTTTACGTTTTTGTCTAAACAAATCACGTTTTTGGGTCATAGAGTCGCTGAGGACGGAATAAAACCAGGAGCTGAAAAGACATGCAATTCCAGAGTTTCCGGAACCAACCAACGTTACAGAAGTTCCAAGATTTCGGGAATTGAGCGGGGTTTTCCACAAATTTATTCGCGATTATTCTCTAATATCGAGGCTGCTTACACTTTTGTTGAAGCAGAAGGACAATTCAAATTTTCGTTGGTCTACCGAACAACGAGACGCATTCGAAAAATTGAAATAAGCACTTTGCTGCGATCCAGTGCTCAGTGCATACGATCCGACGAAGGAACATCAAGTTCACACTGACGCGAGCATACTGGGTCTTCCCGGGATCCTCATGCAACGAGACGCCGGTGGCAATTTCAGAACGGTTTTCTACTATAGCCGCCTGGGTAGCGAATCTGAAAACAGATACTATAGCCATGAGCTTGAAGTTTTGGCCATCGTCGAGTCGTTAGAAAGATTTCGCATTTATTTGCTCGGTGAGCATTTCGAGATAATTACCGATTGCACCGCAATTAGCACCACAAGAACGTCGGTCGATGGTTTCTGAAGCCGCATCAAACATCGATCGGCTGAACGCAGGAGTCACGCAGATGCTCTAAGCTGGACTCTAAACGAACCACCGAACGAGCCAGAGATAGCATCGGGGAACATAATGCGAGTGGAAGAAAACGAAGACTGGCTTGTGCTCCTACAACGACAAGACGTGAAGTTGAAGGATTTAATCGAAGTTCTGAGGGGCGATATTGATTCCGCTCAATCCAAACAGATCGAGTCAGATTATCAATTATATAGTAAGATCGACCAAGATCTCAAACTCTTTGTTCCGTCTGCAGTCAGATGGAAAAATCATCCGCACGTACCACGATGAGATGGCCCACTTTAGTCTTGAGAAGACCATAAATCGAGTTCGGTAAGATTTTTGGTTCAACAATCTCCGAAAATACATCAAGTCGTACATCGCAGCTTGCTTAGAGTGCTGCTAAAATAAAGGAATCGCAGGCAAACCGGGGGGTCAACTCTATTCGGATGGAGTGACATCTATTCCGTTCTGGACGTTACACGTTGATCACCTGGGACCTTTTCCACGCAGTCGTCGAGGTGATTTGCACATCATTGGAATATCCGATTCGTTCAGTAAGTACTTAATTTTGAGAGCTGTCAAAACTACGAAATCGAAGCCCGTCATCGACACATTCAGAGAACTGACGTTGTACTTCGGTCTACCTATGCGTGTAATTAGCGATCGAGGCACTGCTTTTACATCACGAGAATTTGCTGAATTCTGCGCATCTAATGAGATTCAACATACCTCGAGCAAATGACCAAATCAATCGTGCAAATCAGTCCATCTTATCATTTCTAAGAACTGCACCAACTGATCATAAGGATTGGGATTTACAATTGTGCAATCTTCAGTGGTCTCTGAATTCGCAATGTGACTCAGTTTAGTCCCATCGAGTTGATATTCGATTATCGCCTTCAAGACGTCATCACGAATCGGCTAGTTATGACTCTAACATCAGATAAAGCGGCAGCTGATCTAACGGAATGCGAAATGGTTAACCGAAGACAATTGGCTGCAGAGTGAATTAACACCGAACTGGAGAAGTGGAAATTGAGGTTCAACGCGAAACACAAGAAACCTTTTATCTACAAGGAAGGAGATCTCATCGTTCTAGAGAACGTACCTGCTCCTACGGGAGAATCTCGAAAGTTAGACCCCAAATATCGTGGGCCCTACATCATTTCGAGAGTTTTACGAAACGAGGGCGTGGGAATCGCATGTCCCAACCAACGGAAATTCTGTTCGGTGTACTCGTATACGAGCGAAAAGTTGAAGCCGTGGATCGACGTGAGTCCTGAACTCGATTTTTACGATGATGCTGCGGATTCAGACATGGAGTTACGAATCGAGACGATTCAATGTCAGGATGGTCGAGTGTCATGGCAACACCAATTGAAGAGCACCGGCTACGAAAGAAATCGAGAAGAGTCAGTCGTATCCGAACCATCAACCGAGTCATTGTATTTTGAACAAAATAAATTGATTATTAACAAACGGTGCGCGTTAGTTAATTGTTATTCCTCTACAATTGTCCTGTTCCCAAGGTCCACCCCTGACAATTAGCTTTTTAAAGAAATATAAGGGTTAGAAAAATTATTCAACCAAACAGAGTCAACCCTAAATTAAAAATGTTTCAACAATACGGTAGCAGCTCTAATAAAAAATAAAAACTTTACTCACCCTATTACGAAGACTGGTTCAACTCAAAATGATGATTTAATTTACCTAGCACTAACCAAGAAAATGACGACAACTCGAAATAAGTAAAAACTATTTCTTAGTTAAAATCAACAACACGGAATCAACACAATATAAATCTAATTTGGTTTACACCGCGCACATACGTTTCGTTTGGCGTTTTGGCTGCAACTAGTGATGATCTCCGTTTTGGTGGGGAGAAGCGGGGCTTGCACGTTCGATAAAAGAGGGTTTTAGTGTCATATAGCGCTGAGTAGTGGAACTGACTTTGAATATGTTTTACTGGTCACTAGGTAGTGAGTTAAGGAGTTAAATGGTATCCATAACTAAAAAATTTGGGATTTTTGAGGTAGTTCTCTTTAGATCTAGGTGTGCGATATGTGCGAGTATTAGGTTGTCCCATGTCTCTTTTGCAAAACCGCGCAAAGATATTAGGATGCAGTGTTTGAAACTTGTGGTCTTGAACGTTCAATTTTAATATAGTAGCTATCAAAGAGTGTGTTTCGTTTACTTTAATTAATTTTATAAAGTAAGATTTTATTAACGATGGAAAATCAAAGGATACATTTTAGACATGTTATGTTTCAATGCTAAAAAACAAGGTTTTAGTGCTAGTGAAACAGTCAATGAAATTTTTATTGTCTATGAGAATGACGTTATAAGTGTTCAGACAGTTCGCAGTTGGTTTAGGAAATTTGGAGCCGGTAAATTTAATCTTGAAAACGAAGATTATTGCGGCCGCCCATCCACTACAAAAATACCACCATAACCATGGTGGGAGAAAATACGCGTTATACTGTTCGGGAAGTGGCTAATAAACGAACAACTGTCCATCATCATCTGACGGAATTGGGCTACATCACCCGTCCAGATGTATGACTTCCTCATTAACTTGCTAATTGCAATCAACTTAAGCGTATTTCAACATGTGATCTTCTCCAGCGACATAATACGCATCCTTTTTGAAGAGACTGGTCAATGGAGATGGAGCGGAAGCTGCAATGGGCTGGACACATGAATCGTATGGACGAACAACGGATACCCAAAAAGGTATACGTTGGGAGGACTGAAGGCCGGAGACCAGTAGGGAAACCGAGCAAACCCTGGTCTGACTCGGTCGACGAAGACAGTTTGTCGCTGCTCGGATTTCGAATTTGGAGGACGCGGTCAATGGACCGAGACAGTTGGAGGCGCTATTTGCAGGAAGCGAAGGTCCGAGAGGGGCTGTGGTGCTAAGAAGAAGAAGTATAGAATAAAGCGGTTTCCATCCTTCTTTGTCAATGTTTTTTTTATTGACATACGCATTTCGGCGATTTACTACCTCCGGTGTTTGGATTCGTTCAGATTCGTATTGTCTTTCTGTAAGCAGGTAGCAGAATTCCCTCTTAAGTGCGTTTAATTGCTGTTTATTAACCTTTTCGGCAGGTAGAAAAAGTCGGCGATCGTACCGAATATTTTTGTTTTTGCGTTCTTATGGTTTGGCCCGGTGGTTTTGTCTATAGTCGTGGCGATTTTTTCTTTGTAGAGCGGTTTTAATGGCTTATGTGGTTCGCCAAGTTAGATCCCGTTGTTCTCTCAGATTTTTTCATCCTTTTTTTGTAGTCCCTTGTTCATAATTGTTCGTAATTGTTTATAATGATGTATATAATAATAAACTTTTTCTTCAATATTTTATTTTTCAAAACAATTTATAATATTTGAGAACGAACTGAATCATATTCATTAATTGAATATCTACATACAATTCAAAAAAAAAATATTTTTATTTTTTAACTTCAAAAACAATATACATATCTAGATTTACATTATATGTTTAATATGTCAAAAGTAAAGTATTTTTATGTAAAGTTTATTTTATGTATGGAATGAATATTTTTGAGTTATTTTGAATTATAATAACCGCCACAGAACTTCCCCCTAGTGAAATATTTATATTTCGCGATAAAAGGAAAACTACTTATGTGGGGTTAGTTAACTGTTACTGGTTAATTTTTTAATTTTAATGTAAAATTATTCTTTGAGACTTATTGGAACGTTTGCCATTCATAAATATCATGTTACAAATCTTGTTTAATTTTACTGATGTCAAACGATACTTTTTTGGTCTCTATATTTCCATTATTTATTATTACTTTTTTCTTAATTGCGGAAAAACAAGGTTTTAATCGATCTACCGAAATATTACACGCTTTATTATTAATCTCAATAGTGAAATATTTTTCTTTTCTTTGCAATATTTTAAAGGGACCTTGGAACTTCGGTGCATGTATCTAAACTTTTAATAATTTTTGTGTTAGTATTACCATGATTTGCAGCCGGAATAGGTTTGAGAACCGACATAGCAACTTTCAGATATTTAACAAAATCGTTTTGTATTTGGTTATCAAATGATGGAATTGAAAAATCACCCGGAATTTTGATATTTTCTCCATAAAGTAGCTCTGCTGGAGAAGTATTAAGATCTTCTTTGATCGCTGTTCTCAAACCTAACATCACAAGAGGTAAGCTCTTGGTCCATGAAGGATTATTATGTCTCATAATGGTCGCTTTAAGCGTACGAAGCCATCTTTCGATCATACCGTTAGGTTGAGGATAATAAGCTGTAGTACGGTTGCGCTTAAAACCTAGAGTCCTTGCTAGTTCGCCAAATAGTTGTGATTCAAATTGTTTACCTTGGTCAGTACTATGGTTTCAGGAACTCCAAAACGTGCAATCCAAATACTGCATAAAGCTTCCGCACAAGATTGAGCTGTTATATTTGTCATGGGAATAGCTTCTGGCCATCTTGAAAATCGGTCAATAATTGTCAAGCAATACGTGAAACCTTGTGAATAAGTTAGTGGTCCAATAATATCCATATGAATTGCTTTGAAGGGTTTAGATACCAATGGAAAAGTCTTAATTTCACTTTTATTACGCCTTGAAATTTTGCAACGTTGACAATCTAAACAACTTCGAGTCCAGTGTAATAAACATAAGCAGTCGAGCAGCCCCGTGGTGATCAGGAGTGGCTGCTCCTGAAGAGATAAGGTGGTCACCCCGTCGAAACTGCTTAGTTTGTTGTTTTACTAGTGTAAAGTAAACTACATCCGTCAAGTTTCCATCCTTTACGCAGAGATGAGTGGTTCACTTCAGCCACTTCAACATCTTTAGGTTTGACATTCCCCTTGTAATGCAACGACCTTCTTCGGAGAAAGTAACAGTTGCTTTTTGTGTAATGTTTGCGTTTGTCTCAAGCCTCCGTGTCCCCTAACTTTAACGAGGCAAAAATATATTGAATTACTGTAGAGTAGCTTAATTAACACCTAATAGAACATTTCTAAAGATAATAAAAATTGATCGGTACGTCTTGTAGAGTAGAGTACGCGTGATAAGTATTTTGTAGTGTAGCTTCGTGGCTCGACAAGAACCCGCCTCATATGATCCCGCAAATGCTAGTCGTCAAGCACGCGTACGCGGTCGATAAGCGAAGCTAGTTAGCTGAGCTCGGTGTTGTTTTAGCTCGCTGACACTTGTGCCAGACCATCGGCACCCGTGTCCTACACGGACATGTCGAAATTCATTACAATGGCGCCCAACGTGGGGCCCGAAGGGGAATCAACACCACTCTCCTTCGAGTTCTCACATTTTTAATTTTGCTGTCGGCAGATGAGCCGATTCAATTTTCATTGTCGCCCTCACCATTTGATATTAACGTAGCATACTTTGGAGGGTTCCGTAAAGTAAAGATAGAGTCACCGATAAACTTTCTTTTGGTGTTGTTTGTCTTGTCTTCGGTATAGTAAGGTCTATAGCATCTTCTGGAGTTCTTCGTTCGTGGTGGCTCTGTCGCCTGAACATGCCGATGATGTTATAGAGTAGTGCGTCCCTTAATGTTACCAAAAGAAAGGTTTGCACATTTTTATATAGTTTGAAGTCGGACAGTTCTAATTTTGAACAAACTGATGGTGCCAGGGGTTTTCAAATACATTGCTTGGAATTGCGTCAGTTTTTGCTGGGAGCTAATCTGATGACCGGCAGTGATAAAATCCGCATCATCAATTAGTCCTGACCGACATCCGATTTGTTTTTATGATTGGTTAGCGGTTTTTATTAGCATACTTTCGTAGAAGACAGGGACTTGTATTCAAAGAGAGGGGCCTAAATTTATAACAACCAACTCTCCACTGCGGAAACAATTGTTTCTTGACTAGTGTAGAGCGAAATCCTTCAGTCTCTCCATGCCTGGGTCGGCATCGAAGAGATTGCCCTGTAATAAACATAAGCAGTCGAGCAGCCCCGTGGTGATCAGGAGTGGCTGCTCCTGAAGAGATAAGGTGGTCACCCCGTCGAAACTGCTTAGTTTGTTGTTTTACTAGTGTAAAGTAAACTACATCCGTCAAGTTTCCATCCTTTACGCAGAGATGAGTGGTTCACTTCAGCCACTTCAACATCTTTAGGTTTGACATTCCCCTTGTAATGCAACGACCTTCTTCGGAGAAAGTAACAGTTGCTTTTTGTGTAATGTTTGCGTTTGTCTCAAGCCTCCGTGTCCCCTAACTTTAACGAGGCAAAAATATATTGAATTACTGTAGAGTAGCTTAATTAACACCTAATAGAACATTTCTAAAGATAATAAAAATTGATCGGTACGTCTTGTAGAGTAGAGTACGCGTGATAAGTATTTTGTAGTGTAGCTTCGTGGCTCGACAAGAACCCGCCTCATATGATCCCGCAAATGCTAGTCGTCAAGCACGCGTACGCGGTCGATAAGCGAAGCTAGTTAGCTGAGCTCGGTGTTGTTTTAGCTCGCTGACACTTGTGCCAGACCATCGGCACCCGTGTCCTACACGGACATGTCGAAATTCATTACACCAGTTTGCAACATTCTTATTTAATGAAGGCCAAAAATGTTTGCATGTAATAATGCGACGAGTAGTTCGTATTCCAGGATGTGTTAAATTGTGAACAGTTTTGAAAACTTGTTCACGAAATTTTTCTGGAATGTAAGGCCTGATAGTTTTATCAGAAATTTCACAAAAAAACTTCAATATCTGAATTTGGCAAATTAATTTGACTAAACTTAAATTTCGAATTTGTCACTTTTGTCAAACATTCATCTACAATTTGTGCTTCTGAAATAGCTTTGAAATCTATTGCATTAGGAATTTCTATTTGAGAAATCCTAGAAAGAGAATCAGCAACTGCATTCTCTTTGCCAGAAATATGTCGAAAGTCCGTAGTAAACTCACTAATAAATGTTAGTTGACGGAGTTCCCTTGGAGAAGCTTTAGCTGGGTTTTGCCGAAATGAATATATTAATGGCTTGTGATCTGTGAACAGCGTGAAAGAACGACCTTCAATGTAAAATCTAAACTATTTTACTGCTTGATAATCCGCCAACAATTCACGGTCATAAGTACTATAATTTTTTTGAGCATGATTGAGTTTCTTAGAGAAGAAACCTAAGGGTTACCAGTCATCATTTATGCGGTGTTGGAGTGCTGCACCAATGGCAATATCTGAAGCATCTACAAAAATTGCTAAAGGAGCATCCATGTTAAGAAAAGCTAATACTGCTGCTTCGAACAATTGTTGTTTTGAAAAATTAAAAGATTCAATAGCTTCTGGAGGCCAGTTAATTTTTCTTTTGTCTGACTTTTTAGCTCCTATTAGATAACTGTTAAGTAATGCGTGATGTTGAGCTGCATTGGGCAAGAAACGACGATAAAAATTTATCATGCCTAAAAATCGTCTAAGTTCTAAAATAGTCTCAGGTAATTTGAATTGAAGAATATCTTGACACTTGTCTGCAGCTGGACGAATGCCTTCAGACGAAATGAAATGACCAAGAAATTTTATCTCAGTCTGTAAAAATTTACATTTGTTAATGTTAATTATAAGACCATGTTCTTGTAATATTTCAAAAATAATTTCCAAATGAGCTAAATGCTCAGAAACTGATTTAGATGCAATCAGGATGTCGTCAAGATATACAAACAAAAATTTAGAATTTTCAATACAGAATTAATAAATCGCTGGAAAGTTTGCGCAGCATTGCATAAGGTCATTCGGGTAAACTCAAAGAGTCCAAACGGTGTGCATATAGCTGATTTTGGAATATCTTCGGGTTCGAATGGAATTTGATGGTATGCCTTGGTAAGATCTAAAGTTGAAAATGTTTTGCAATTGGTCAGAAAATGAGTAATATCCTGAATATTAGGAATCGGATAACGATCTGGAACGGTTATGGAATTTAAACGTCTGTAGTCTCCACAACGACGCTATTCGCCATTACTTTTTTTTACCATGTGTTATGGTGAGGACCATTTGCTGTCTGAAGGACGGCAGATGCCTTGTTTCAGAAGAAAATTCAATTCTTTTTTAGCTGACTCATCTGTCCGGAGCTAAACGTCTAGGTTTGGACATGATTGGAGATCCAGAAGTAACAATTTTATGTTTAATATTATGTACTGGAAATTTAGTGAAATCAGATTCTAAGGTAATCGACTTGAATTTAATTAATAATTCTTTAACATTAGGATCAACATCCGATTGAACGTGAATTGATAAATTTGAATAATCTTCCTTAGAAATAGAGGTTATTGATTTAAGATTGGTAACTGGGTCAATTAAAGTTTTATTAGCTACATCTACTAAAAGACTGAAATGACCTAGGAAATCTGCTCCTATAATGGGACGTGTAATGTCGGCAATTATAAAGTGCCATGAAATATCTCTTCTAAGTCCCAAATTTAATGTTAATAACTTTCTGCCATATGTATCAATGGAAGATGCATTAGCAGCAGAAAGTTTAAATCCCGATGGAATTAATTTCAAATTATTTGATTTCGGAATCACGGAAATTTCCGCACCTGTATCGATTAAAAAATTCTTCTTTGAAGAATGATCGAGAATTAAAAGGGGGCTAGAAGAAATACTACTTAAATTTGCCGTCGGAGACTTATAAGAGGATTTAGGTTTTTTGAATTATTGAAAGTCTCCTTAGAATTTTTGTTAATAAATTTGCATGGCTCAATACACTTATGTGCATTGACACCAATTTTAGCATGATACCAACAAAATCCTCTATCTTTTGAGCGTCTGTTGGATGAACTACGTGAACGGAAACCTTGAAACTGGCCATCATTCCTTCTTGGACTTCTAAATCTTAATGATTCTCCAACAGCCTTAGTAAGTTCTGTAATTTGACTTCTTAACTCTGTAATTTGTTGTTGAACGTTAGGTTCTGATTTGGAGGAATTCGCAAACGGAAATACTGATGGTATATTTGAAACTTCAAAAATTTTATCGGACTTGATGCCAGATCATTCAAAGAGCTGGACCGATTACATGCTAATATTCCTTGCATGTTTTCCGGTAGTCTTTGAAGCCATAATTATCTTAAAAGATCATCTCCAACTTTATCCCCCCCAAGTTGTTTCATCTCACGGAGAAGTTGTGAGGGCTGTCTATCTCGTAAAGTGAGATTCGAAGTTAATTAACTTAATCTCGTATTCTCACTTGCTGAAAGTCTGGAAATTAAAGCTTCTTTTAATGTTTTGTAGGGAGTAGTGGATGAAGGATTATTCACTAGATCAGTAACTGTCCTAATGGCTTCAGGATCAAGAGCTACCAGAACATAATTGAATTTAGTTAATTCCGTCGTAATCCCAGCCAGGGCGAATTGAGCCTCCGAACGCTTAAACCATGTTTCAGGAAACTCCTTCCAAAATGAAGGTAGTGTCACTGCTGCAGCATTTACTGTAGAATCCCCTGAAGGACTCGCATCATGGAAATTATCTTCGGGCATAATTTAATTTATAATAATATAAGTATTCCTGCAAAAATAAATCCCTAAGGGTTCTGGGTGCGCTAAGCTGGATATATCTCCCTTGTCGCAGGATATATCTTACCCTTAATCTGCGATTTAATCGTTAAAATTTTATTTAAAGTTTTAAAATTTAAAAAAAAATATTTTTAGAAATTTTGAAAAATATTTGAAATATTTAAAAAATATGTATGAATTTAAAATGTGTGTAATTTTAGAATGTAATGTTGTACATAAATTCTCTTACTTAAACTCCTTTACGTTTCGGTTCGTAATACTTCTTTGAAAATCGTTCTTGATAAAACTGCCAATTGATCTTTGCCACACAATATTATGTCAGAAATATCCACAATCTGGTCCTAATATCGATTAATTCAATTCGAACGGCAATACCCAGGCGTTCGAGAGTAAAACTGGAATATAACTAGCCTGGAGGTCTTGAATTTTTGAAGGCGCTTGTACCTTATCGAGTTCACCAATTGTTCGAAATTGTTTATAATGATGTATATAATAATAAACTTTTTCTTCAATATTTTATTTTTCAAAACAATTTATAATATTTGAGAACGAACTGAAAAATCGCTGTATTTCGATATCCGTAATGTGAGGCAGTCAGTCTTCACTAATTGAGATTCCTTTTCGTTCTAGCAAGTGTTGAGCTCGACGCAACGTTACGGGAGGATTCTTCTCGGATATGCGGGCGATTGCCCTGTCCTCGGCGTCGATAGTTAATCGTCTAAACATCAACCAGGTAAATCATTGAACGTTTTCGACTCGATACACCGATCAACCCACTTGCCAACGAATTGATTCAACTTTTTAAAATATCGCGCTGCAGCGGAAACCGGCATTTTTAAGCCCTTTAGAGAGTAAACACAAGAACACAATTCTAGACCGTTTTGCGTACGCAGCACTCATTTTAACTATGTCCGATTTTTTCGAAAGTTACAAATCAACTAAGATCTCACTTGCAACGCGTAACAAAGATAACTAAAGGGAATTAAAGGATGACTTAATTTTCCAGGAATCAAGGACCGGTTTTAGTTCACAGCGCACAGGCTTTTCTGATACTAAGTGTATGTGGAAAACTTTAATCAAAATCACATTTTCCCAAACGAAATTTCATTCAATATATTAAATTATTGAAACTTTCATAACATATTAACTATTAAATACAATTAATAAATATTCTACTTTTGCTTCTTTCTAACCTGCACCGCTTCACCTAAAGCTTCTGCCTTCAATTTTTTGGCCCGTGCGCGCGATCTCCATACCTAAGAACAAATTCAATTTTAAGACTTTCAATCGATCGTTCCAAGATATTTCTACTTACCTTAATTGTATGATCATCACTCGTAGTTATCAATAAATCACTTCGTTTTGGACTAAACGCCACACTATTCACAACATCTTCGTGAGGATATTTTGCTAAACACATTCCATAATAACGATCCCATATATAAGCATGACGATCTTCAGCGCCACTGAAAATATATCGAAATTATAATAGTAAATTATTGTTTTTAATTTCAACTCTAGAGATGGTTACTCGTACCTAGCAACATAATCATCTGACACACTCAGAAATATGAAAAAGCACTCAATATTCGCAGTGAAGGCTTTGTGCGAACGATACGTTTTACCAACTAGCGTTAATCGTTTTAAATCGATTACATGAATATCAATTTCTTGGGCGATCGGAGGAGGATGAATATAATCAGTTATAACGTAGCCTTGCGGCCACGCTCGTACATTTACGTATAAATATCTGCGAAGAAATAAATGAGCTGTTTTAAGTAACACTAAGAGGAAGGATTAGACTTGCCTATGATCAGGACTTAGTGCCATTCCTGTAATGTGTCCATGCATTTCGATTACTTTATCTACTCGATCGAATTTATCCGCCACAGCAGCAAAATTATTCCAATCTGTTTCGACTTCCACCCTCTGTCGCAAATAAAAATTAATTGTCTCTACAGGCTTTCCTTATTATGAGGGTAGGATAAGAAATTTCTTACCATTCTTCTCTCACGTTGCTCAATTCGCCTTTTCTCAATGCGCTCCTTAAGCGATGGTCCGGGATCAAGTAGTTTCGGAAAATTGACATTTTTCATTCTCTTGATTGCAATTTGATGAGGAGTATAAGTTAAATGTCCAGCAGTGAATATTAAATATTTCGGATTGCGGTAGTCTTCGTCGTCGTCAGAAGAGGATTCAATGTAATATTTGCTATGATTTGGTGGAACTCTCTCATCTGTCGAATCACTGCTTTGGTTAGTTGTAGATGAACCTTCTCCAGCATTATTCTCCTTCGATTTTTTCTCTCGCTCCTTACTTCTAGTAGAACTTCGCCTTGACTTTTTCCGAGACGGTGAACACAAATCCTCTTTTTTTCGACGCCCATATTTCCGCCGAAATGCATCAACGTAGCGTATAGTTAAAGGCAGTGCTTTTGTTCCATTTATTGGGTACTCAATATCCGAATCTAGATCTGTTGATTCGTCACTGTTGAATACGAGAGGAGGTAATGATTTAAAATTAGGATCTTGCAAAGGATTTTTCTGAGACTCATTTTGTCGGTTGTAGTACAACATGTGCGCTTCGTGGATTCCGATTTCGCCATAACCGTCAGCTGTAGCGAATTCTTTGATAGCATTCTTAATTGCTTCTGCGTTCTCCTGTTCGTCGACCAACGCCTCTGCAGCGTAGGCCTCTTCCTTTTCGTTGTCAAACCACGGACAGTCTGCTACTGTAATACTTCGAATTGAACTTCCGTTGGCATTGTAGAATTTGTACAATTGAGTAAGCACCGGTTTCGTAGCATCCGAAATTTCTTGATCAGCTTTGTTGAGCCAAATTATTGAGCAGCTTACAGAGCTAGAGAGCCAGTAAAGGTCCCCTGATAACAGATATTTCTCACTGAACCATGTTCCGAAAACATCATAAGGTCTATTGCGTACGCGGCATTTGAGGTATGTTTCACTGTCTGGAGGGAGGTATTAATTGAAATAGTTGGATAGATGGTTGCACTGTCAGGCTTACCACTTATTGCGTAAACAGCTATTTCACCAGCAACTGAGTTGATGCTAGGCAATTGCACGCCAGAAATAAGAAGGGCTGTGTCCGATTTGTTGAATGACGAACACTGTGTGTACTTCCAATGATAAGTTCGCATATTGTAACTATATTTCTCGGTGGCTGGATGAGTTGCTGTCCAAACCTAGACAACGTTTAAATTTTAAATGTAGGGTTTTGCTTATTTTGTATATAGTCTTACGATACAGGTCGCATCTTTTGAGCACGTTGCGAACCACTTTCCATTATGAGAGAAACTAACATGCAGAACCTGATTTTTATGGCCATGTAGCACGTCCGTATTGACTAAGGGTATGTCCGATGAGATCCTTTTATACTCTAGCCGCCATGATTCAGCACCTGAAAGAAATTAATTTTTAGGTGAATATCTCAAGAGAACCAAGTTAGAGCTCCGATTTGGATAAGTTTGACACAATGGTTTACTAGACCGAATATAGTCAAGTTAACAGTAAAAAATCTAAAATCCTACGAGCAGAATCTAAATGATGGCTTTTCAAAGGCGAAAAATTAGCTAGATTTGTTGTCGTGACTACACTGTTTAATTGAAATTTGATAAGGTAGATAAAAAACATGTCTAGGTAACAAAATCAAATTTTTTTGGTCAGCGTTTGAATTTCAAAGTAGAGGCTGATCAAAGTTTGATTGGTTCGATGATAGGTGTGCTGATTTAATAACACCGCCATGCGGATGTATTGGTACATTCACGAAGACTGTCCTAAGCCACTGTAAAAGGAAAAGGGAGGACTGAAAGTATAGCGGAACTGTTTGAAAAGCAGTAGTGAATTATGAAATGGTTGTGTCAGCAAGGTGTTGCAGCGGTGTCCTGCAGCCTCAGGGAACCAAATATTGGTACTCACTCGAATCGACTTGGCCTAAGGGCGCGTATATGCGCTGGCAGGCTAGCGGCTGTGGTGTCGTGAGGCGCGTTCTTTCCCCTAGCATCAAGTTCTACTACAAATAATTTTTCGCCTACACGAATTCGGGGGGTGACAAAAATCGAAAGCGCGAAAGGCTTAGGCACGAACTAAAGATAATATTGCTCTACTTTCTACCTGTCCTATCCACTTGAACACTATCAGAAGAGCGACCTCCTATTTGACGAGCTGAATTGTAATCCACGCAAGAGGTGAGACATCCTGGTGAGATTGGCGCCCCTTGCATGCCTCCCAACCGGACTTAGGGTCCCGATGGCCGAGCGTAGTGTTTAAGGTGTATTTATAAAGTCCATGAAGGACAGCAGCAATGTTTACTTCCTCAGCGAGCTAAAATTTTGACTTGATGGAATGACTTTACCTGACTACAGCTAGCTTCTGCGGTGTCATGGGGCGGGTTCTTTTCGCCAGTGCAAAGCACACTACAAAGAACTTAATCATACGTCCGATTTCAAGATCTATTTCGGCCTGGCCAAAACCGCAGGAGTCTATTAATGCTGCTTACCCTACTGATGACACGTCATTCTTCCGTGTTCAAAGGAGAAGGTAACTAATAACTTAAAATTGGGCAAATGGATAGATTTGGTGCCCCCACGCACCCTCCCATTCAGATAGAAATCCTGATGACTAGGTCCATCTTCAGGGACCTATCATCGCATAGCGTGAAAGCCTCTAATACCAAAGAAGAATCTGCGACACTCTATGGGGTTTACATCCGAAGTGTATCCCCTCACGTGGCGATTTCTTACCCGTTTCAGGGATAAAGAAGAAAACTCAGTTTTGTTCGTTTAATAATTCATTTTTATTTCACAGAAAAAATCGATTTCGTAAATCAATTTAATTCTTAAACAAGTTAACTTTACTCTTTAATCCAAACATTTAAAGTGCAATCTAACTGACAGAAATATTTGTCTTGACTCAAAAGTAATCATCCTCTGACTCTCGAATTTAGAATACATTGTTTGCAATTTTAATATTGTTTATAATGT
Source organism: Odontomyia ornata (assembly GCA_963969285.1). Taxonomy (NCBI): domain Eukaryota; kingdom Metazoa; phylum Arthropoda; class Insecta; order Diptera; family Stratiomyidae; genus Odontomyia; species Odontomyia ornata. The sequence goes on from OZ017740.1 coordinate 302,669,043, forward strand.
TCCAAGGTCCGTTTAGGACGGCAGCGGTGGACTGCTGCTTCAGCAAGCGAAAAATGGTTGCTCAGCTGGTGCCTGGTGACGCGTAAGCGTGCTGGCAGCTAGCGTTGCGGTGTTCGTGGGGCGGGTTCTTTTCGTCAGCGCAAGGACCCACTCTAAAGAATTTCACGCTTACGATTTCTACTCTTGCGCCATTCGACAGGTGTCAAAGGCCGAGATAACCGACTGAAGGACATTGAACGTAAAGACGCGACGACCTCACCGTCTTAATCGCGCGCGAGGTCGGACACAAACCTGTCATTGACGCGAATACTCATGGCCCACAAAAAGAGTGGGGTATATGGGTGGTAGTGGTCCCCCTCGCACCCTTCCCAACCGGATCAAAAGAGCCATATGATGACGGCCATTTTGAGGAAGAGGAAGAGCAATCATCCCTGGCCCCTGAAACGATAAAAGAAGGAGCTTTTATTTGGAACAAGCCTGCCAATGTTTCGGGTCCGGTACCCGTTGCAGAAGAAGAAAGAAGACCGATTTGTATTTTAGTACATTTTTTCTTATTTAATTTCTGAGTACTTCATTTTCAACATATTTTGATAACGCAGGAGCCCACAAATTAAGGCAAGGAATAAACGACTCGAGCGAAAAAATTAGCGAAGCAAAATTATACACGTCCGTTGCGTTTAAATTCAGATTTACTAGAGTGATGAAATTAATAAAACAAAAAGAGAACAGAGTTGAATATATGTTTTAACATCTCCCCTCAAGTCGAACTCCGATCGAGTGTCACGTCAGCAACACGGAGTCCCCAAATGCATTTTTGATGCTTCGATGGCGCCAAAGATTTTGTAAGGATGTCAGCTATCATCCCGTTGGTTGGGATGTAACGGACTTCGATTGGATGTTCTTGTAGAGCCTGGCGGATGAAGTAATGTCGGATATCTATGTGTTTGGATCGAGCGTGGAATTTTGGGTTGAGAGCAAGTTTCTCGGCACCTTGATTGTCGTTGTACATTATTACATCGGAGAGTTCACTGAATCCAAGTTCTTTTATGAACCCGATGACGTGAACTGCTTCCTTCGCTGCATCTGTGAGTCCCATGTACACAGCTTCTGTGGATGATAGCGCAACCGTCCGTTGCTTTCGCGATTCCCAAGAAATAGCCCAAGGATGAACACTGAACCCGTGTATGAGCGCCTATCTTTTGTATATCCTCCCCAGCAAGAGTCCACGTAACCGATGAGCTTTTGATTAGTCCTTTTAAAACATAGCCTGTGATTCGATGTTGCAGCGAGATGTCTTAGAATAAGTTTACCGGCGGTCCAATGGACTTTCTTATGACAGTTCGTAAATTGGCCCGAATTGCTTACTGTATGTGAAATATCTGGACGAGTTTCTACAGGCAGGTACATGAGCGCAGCGATAAGTTCGCGAAAAAGGACTGCTTCTCCTGTGTTCACATTGTCGTCATCGGAATATCTGCTAAGTAGTTCCGGTTGCGAGCGGGGTACGTGCGGGTTTGCATTTAGTCATTCCAAAAACAATCGAGAATATTTCGAATATACCCAGATTGCGATAAATATGTTGTCCTTTTGGCGATTGATTTCGATACAATATTTTGCCTCTCCATGGTTCTTGATCTTGAATTTCGTGTCATTTTTGGAGGCGATCAAGATGTCATCGATGTAAACGAGAATGAACATTTCCTTTTATTTGTCGACGTATATACATGGGTCTGCATTTATGGGTGCGAAGCCGAGGTCTTGGAAAGTTTCGCTGAGTTTTGCGTGCTATTGTCTGCCAGACCGGCGCAAGCCGTAAAGAGTCTTCTTAAGTTTGCAGACCCTACCGCCATTTTTTGATTGGTCTAGCATTAAATTAGATTTCTCAATGAGATCTCGGTCCTTTTCCCTGACGACTATCGATTCGAGCATCTTTTCCAAGAGTTCAGGTAGATCCATGTATATTTCGGTGTTGATACTACCATTTAGGTAAGACGCAGTTACATCAAGTTGCAATATCTTCATGTCGAATTCTGTTGCTAGTGCGGTAAATAATCAAAGGGAGCTGAGTCTCGCACCTGGTGCAAATGTATCGTGAATGTCGATACCCGGAATCCTCGCGACTATTCGTGCCTTTTTCCGGCCTCGTGTACCATCAGCGTTCAACTTGTTCCTTAGAACGGTTCGACATCCGATGATTTTCTGGTTTCGGAACGATCGACAATTTCCCATGTATCGTTGATGATAGGTTATTTTATCTCAGCAAGTATTATATTGCGTCCTCCCATCCCTGCCTATCTGGTCCTGAAATAGCATAGCGCATTAGTATTTCGGATGCACAATTGCGATTTGCGCGTCGTGGCCTTCTTCGTTGATCTGGTCCTCTTGATTGTGTTCAATGACAGCGGTTTCCGTAGAGTTATTTAGAATTTCTGAAACTTCCGCATTCTGGTTGTCGTCGGAAACCATGTTGTGACACTTGATTTTGATTATTTTTGGCATTCTTGGACCACGTTTCATTAGTATGTTTGCTGTCGTCTCGTTGTCATAGTGAGGTTGGGAACTTGAACTGTATGAAAATGTGCTCGATGAGATTCATATTGGAAACTATTTCGTTTTGTGCAGCGTCAATTTGAACACCATGTGGACATGTTGATTCCTGGCTGAGTATGTGGTCGGAAATAAAATCTTCATATCTATTTTCGTCAAAAAATGTTACTTCCCTGGTAATTCGGATCTTTCTTTCGGTGGGAATCCAAATTCGAATATCCCACGAACGTTCCTTCGACACCTCTGGCATCGAATTTTCCTTTTCTTGGAGATTTATCGAGTACATAAAATTTAGTTCCCAAGTATTTAATGTCTGGTTTTCTTCCTGTCCAATTTTCAAATGAGGTACCTTTTTTGAGGCTTTGTGTGGCGCATCGATACCTGACGTGATTAGCCACAGCGATTGCTTCAGGCCAAAAGGATGGTGGAAGTCCGGATTGGACCAGCATACAATGGGCAACGCCGTTCTGCTGTGGTGTATTTGGAGTTGATAAACGTCTTTGCATTCCAGCGTCGTTGAAAATCGAATTGGTCTTTGAATTACAAAATTCCGTTCCGTTCTCCGATTGAACAGCTTAAATTTTTCGACCTGTTTTAGTCACCACATTGTTTTTATACTCGATGAACTTTGAAACCGCCTCGTCTTTATTTCGAAGAAAGTAGACTTTGCACCAACGACTTTTATCGTCCGTTAATGTAATAAAAAATCGCGCTCTTCCAATGGAAGTTGAGCGCATATAACCGCACAGATCTGTGTGTATGATTACAAGAATGTCTGGCGATCTATGAACGCGAGTTGGAAATGGTTTCCTTGTAAGTTTAATAGCGGCACATACTTTACAATTTCGTAGCTGGTCCGCATTTCACGTGAAATTGCAGCCATTCGTTATTTTTCGCGTTTTTTAGATCGTATAGATTCATATGGCCGAGTTGCTCATGCCAAATTTCCATATCGGACTTCGCTGCTTCGATGTCTGCCACACAAGCCTGGTCGTCCGCGTTACGAAGATAAAACAAATTTCCTTCGCGATCGGCGATCATTTTCCTGATGCCTTGCTCGTCTGACTTTTGCACAGTCCTGACGAAATAAAATTTTGTGACCTTTGTCGACGATTTTCGCGATTGAAATTAAATTAGCGCGGGATTCAGGAACGTAAAGCGTATCTTCAAGCTTTATATTTCGAGTTTTCTCGCCGTCTGTCGTAGAGATTATGACGTTTCCGCGTGCTTTTGATTGAGCTGTAGCCAACCTAATTCCATTGTTGACTATTTTCACGTTTGTAAACATTTTGACTTGTTGTTGCATATGTGTGTCATGCAACCGCTGTCCGAACACCATTTGGTTTTGGTTTATTTTATTGTAGTACAAAATTTTTTCGTTTTTAATTTCTGAGTACTTCATTTTTAACATTGTTAGAGTCGTACGTATGCTATACTTGTATCATTCTTCCCTTTTTTTCTTTACGATATCGTATTTCTAACACTGCATCCATTTTTTCTAACTCCTGCATCCGTTTTTTTCTTTTTGAACAAAACCAACTTTTTTATTTGAGTGTATAATAAATTATTCACACAATAGGAGAAGCAAATAATCCTTAATCATTCAAATCTATTTCTTATTTAATTTAGAATAGCTACTCGACTTTCTTGATTAAAAATGAAGTAGACAATTCACTATTTTCTCTTCACACGCTGCATAATCACTAACTTTTGATCGTTAAATAATTCGCGCAACACGCTCTACGAATTCGCTGTAATCTTCAGGATGATGCACGGTTTATTAAATTCAATTTTATTGACTTTTTATTGTTAATTGAACACAAAATTCAGCAACCACGCTGCATATAGCTTAGCAAAAAGTAAACAATATGATCCATTGGTGCTAATGCGTCTCAGTGCCAGTAAAACATACTCCATGGGTGTTTTATTCTTGTGCTTCCGTTTCAAACAAAGGAGGGTACAAAAATATGAAAAAATTAACGACAAAAAAAAAACAACTCGCGGAAAATATTCCTAGGTCGAATGTACACAGTAGCTGGAGAATTGAAATGGATACCGCAGTTTTGCCTGAGATTTTCTTGCTGCGCTGCGCTGTGGTTTAACATATAATTGCAAGTACATTTACATCGACATCCAGAAGAACATAAATACTGGGCTCACCTACTAACACTCGAGCAAGTAACGATTTGTTTTTCTTCTTCGCTTTTGCTACCAACCAACTCCCCGAGAGTTAATGGTAAGAAGAAAAATATAAAACATACAGGACGTACTTGCAATATAAACGTAGATCGAAACGTTTCCACAATATATAAACTGTAAATAAATATGTGATTTTTCAAGCGGAGGAAGGAGAAATAAACGAAAGAAAAGGACTTCTTACGTTTTTAATGAATCAGCCCTACGCCACTGACAACGATCCGCAGGTCTTTATTGACGTCGACGGTTCGGGAGCGACCCTTTAACCACTCGCTGACAATGAGCCGCGTTTTAGGATAGCTGGTAGGAAGTTGAAAGTTTGTGGTTGAATGGGAAAGAGGAAGACTCCGGACAAGATGGCCGTCAATCCGAGTGTCGCGTTAGACGTGTGTCTTTATTGTTCTTTGACAGAAGTTGAGTGTATTATCCGAGCTTAGTTCAATCGGACTTTATTTTACTTGTGACGGAGAGCTAGATATGTAAAAATTATTTTTTTGAACCAAAGTCAAGTGCTACACAGAATTTCCACGTAGAAAAACCAGTCGACACGATATTGTGAATCCGCAACGCCACTATGACAAACTGGAGTTCTCGCGCGAGTAATGAATGGGCAAATTGCAAGATTTTTAGTGCGGAAACAAATTCGTGGTTTACAATTAGAAGGAATGCAACATTGTATTTGTGCAGCCTGTGGAATTGACTTACAGTCCTCCCCGACAAGCACGGCAAACAAAAACAAGTAATCATCAATGTCCTTACGCCGGAGAGTATTCGTCATCTGAATGTCATCGTCGAGAATTCAGTGTTATTTGAATCGTACGATGAAGATTAAATGACGTACCTTCTCCAAGTTCTATCAGTGCGGATTAACTTACGTCGGTCATAATGAATCGGACAAGTGACGAGGGTCATTATACTGTGAAATTTCATACAGGACGAGTTGTTTCCAAAATATTTAAACCGACAATACAATGGCCGCAGGAAAATATAAGCAAGTTTAGAACATGGGCAGATGACACTAATATGCAACTGAATTCAGGTGCAAGAAGATTCTCCGAGATCGAGGAAATGTTTGAATATGCTACTAAACATTCTCCCTTTCTTCTGAATTTACTGCCAGGCGTTCAAGACCTAGAAAAAGAATGTGAAAAACTGCGGAAAATTTCTTATGATTCGACTAATACTATTCCTGAAATGATCAGTAATGTTACGTATCAAATGGAAGCGCTCTTTCTTTCTTTCTTTGTTTGCAAGCAAATATAAAACGTGAGCTCTTCTGTGAGTATACGTAATATTAGGGCACGAATTTTATTTTCCTACTTTCGCAAGATTATGTGTCTCCGCCCATTGCTCGTTGACTTCATTTCCGCAATATGCATGGTGAGTTGGTCAGAAATTTTTAGTCTATTTTGCGTTCCCCTGGACCCCCTAATTAATAAAATGATTTTGTTATTTCAGATTCTAAAAGTTCTAATCAAGACCTTTCATTTGATACCCCACTCGACTACCTTTGATTAAAAAAAATGTTTAAGGGCTAATTTGTTATTTGGGGGGCCCCTTAAAAATTTTTTAAATTTTTGGTAAGACCTTAACTTTCGAGAGACCATCACTTCTGACCTTTTGAAAAAGTTTGACCATTCTAGCTTCTATAGTTTTGGAGGAAATCAGCTGTGACAGACGGGCGGACGGACGGACTGTCGGACAGACGGACAGACAGGTCACGAAACTAGTAGTTCTTTGTAAAAAAATTTTTTACAAAGTCCTAAAAAGATAAATAATAAATTAACCATGGATTGCTAGCTTATCCTCGATCGTTCCTTTCAGTAGTGTAGTCACTTTCAGGAAGGATTTTAGCGATGGGTATGTATCGCTCCGAAACGCTAATGTTCGCTTAGAGGGATTTGCCCATGGATTTTTCGTCGCTCGGGTCGGGTTCACAGTGCCTTTGTTTTGAATTGGTTCATTTTTATTAGCGAAGTTTATTTCGGCTTGAGTTAAAGTAGATTAGGTATTGGCACCGCGGTGGTATACAGTTCAGCAATGCGTGAGAAAGGGTTTGTTTGTTCGCGAGATTTTGTAGTAACAGGCTTTTGCCTAGGGTAGGTTGCAGAAAGTAAAGCAACAAGCTTTTGTGGCTTGTGGTAATGGCAGCCACTCCTTATTTTTTTTCCTTCTGCCTAACCTATGTTAGGTGTGTATTGGCTATGGCTTAAACGCACAAGCCATCGATATATCGATAAATGTCCACTAGGGACTTATGGTAGTATAGAGCTTTTTTCTAGTTTTTCTTTGCTGGTTTTGTACTTCTACTGTGTTAGTGTGTTAATATTCGTTTGGAATGGTTAGTAGATTATTAGATCGAGTGCTTTTCTTGGAATATTAAAAGTTAGTTCTGGAAATTGAGGGGACTTTTCGCATGAAATTAAAGTTCGAGGTTTGCTTCTTCAAGAAAGGCTCTTATTTGAGTAAGTGCTTTTTCATTGTTCTCATTAAAAAATTTTGCTATGGGATAGTTATTTTGAAAGACTACATACTTTCTCGTTAGAGTTTCGAAGTGTTCACAGTTGAGGATTCTGTGTTCAAGATCGTCTGTGATGTCGCACCACGTACACCCTTGGGATGGAACTATTTTTGCTTTTTTTAATCTTTTGTGGTTGTAGGCCCTGTTGAGGAGAATTCTGTTTAATTTGTTTTTGCGTGTTGCTGTTCGGGGTGAAATCGTGAAACTATGGTTTTGTTCTGAAAATGAGGTCAGTTTGTAGCCAATGGCTGTATGCTAGGTTTTTGATGTTATTTCGGTTGTATTCATGCCATTCTATATTTATGGAGTCATTAATCTTTTTGATAGAGTCCTCCCATTCAAGAAATGAGTTGACCTCAGAGCCTTCAATTGTGGCCAGTTTAGCTGCTTTGTCAACCAATTCGAAGCTGTGAAATTTTTCCGATTTTGGTATCCAGTATAAGAGTAGTAGTAAGTTAGGTCTATTGTTAAGTGCTTTTCTGATTTTTTCTGTGATGAGCTTGTGATTTGTGTTGTTTATGATCTGGTTTATTGCGTTCTTGGAGTCAGTGAAAATGGCTATGGTATTTTTGGATTCAGATTCCGCGTACTTTATAGCTTCCTGTATAGCTTTTAATCTTTTTAGAGTTATAGCAGTGAACGGCTATACCAATACCTAGTTTGTTTTTTGCCGCATCCGTGAAGTATATGTTTGCTTTGTTATTAGTGAGGTTCTGTAAAACTGCTTCAATCTAATTGCTGAAGTTTTCATAATTTATTGTCTTGTAGATGTTGGGGATGTCGTGCATGAAACTATCAGATTGGAATTTTATGTTGTGCGGATTTGGTAGTACAGAGTGTTGTTGTAGATATCGACGAATTTTTTGTATACTGTGGCATAGTTAGAGTTTTTTTCGATTTTCCGAGATCATTTCTTTGAAGTTTTGGCGGTATAGGTTTTTTCCAATTTCTTTGGCAAGGAGTTGTTCAGCTCGTAATCTGGCTGGTAATTCTTTAGCTAGAGCAAGCGCTAGTATATTTGGCGCGGTTGTAGGGACCCCGAGAAATCGTTTTATGGCTTTAATACTGTCTATTTTGTTTAGAAAATAATTGGGAGCGTGAACAATGTTAGATTGCTTTCTATTACCGGTCTTATTAGAGATTTGAAGGTATTTAATGCCTTTTTGGGGGGAAGGCCATGTTTGGGGGAGCTGATTTTGTAGGCTATGATGATTGTTTTGTTTGCTTTGCTTAGGGATTTATTGTAGAATTCGTTGAAAAGATTTTGATTATTAAAGTTTATGCCTAGGAATGTGAAATTTTTGACCCATTCTAATTGATTGTTACCATATTTTATTTTGCTGGGGTGAGTTTTGTTAGTGTAAAATTCTATGGCTTGCGACTTTTCCTAGTTCAGTGGGAGGTTTAGACTATTACATAGGTCTGTAAATTTATTGAATTTTGTTTGTCGATTATTGAGGTTATTTGGTCTGTTTTTTCCTTTGCTTATAATTAGAAAGTCATCAACGAATTGAATGAGTGTAGTTTGACTGCCTGTGATTTTATGAAGGTGTGTAGAGGTTGAAAAGGAGCGGACTCAGTACGTCCCCTTGCGGAAGTCCATTGTTTATTTCGGTCGAATCCTTGCCTAGATCTAATTTCCTGTACATCAGGAAGTTTAAGATCCACAAGATGTAATCATTTTGATATTGAAGTTACAGGGACTGTATAATCAGTAACCGGACTGAGCCTGCCCCGCGCCGTCAAAGCGTCTGCTAACCGGTATCTGGTGCTGTAGTGGTGGTGGGAGTCTAGGTAAAGGGAACCAGGCTGCAGCAGTTGCCTTCAAGCACTTGGAGAGATAGCATCGAGCGAAAGCGAAATGCGTGTTCAGTTACGTCGTCGGAGTGAAAATGGAGCGTACTATCGAGCAACGTGTTAGCATCAAATTTTGTGTTAAACTCAAGAAAACGGCCACGGAAACTCTTCAAATGATTCAAGAGGCTTAAGGTGAGGATGCTCTGTCCAGAACTCAAGTGTTTCATTGGCACAGAAATTTCCGGGAGGGCCGCGATGACGTCCATGACAAACAGCGCGTCGGTCCTCCATCAACGAGTCACACGGACACAAATGTGCAAAAAGTGCGTGATGTGTTGAACAGTGATCGTCGTCTGAGCATTCGGGCTATCGCAGATGAGGACGAAATTGATAAGATGACCGTTCACAACATTATTAAGAACGATCTGGGAATGAGGAAGATCTGCGCGAAGCTGGTACCCAAACATCTGACTGATGAGCAAAAGGAGCGTCGTGTTGCTGTCGCTTCGGAATTCCTTGATCGACTGCAAACCGAACCAGAGTTCTTACAGCCCGGATATGGCACCAGCGGACTTCTTTCTGTTCCCCAAGATCAAGAGACACCTTAAGGGGACGCGGTTCGGGACTTGAAACGTTCAACGTACTACGACGAGGGCTCTAGACAGCATCGAGGTTGCCAACTTCCAGGGAGCGTTCGGGGAGTGGAAAATCCGGTATCAGCATGTTGTGGACTCCAATGGGGACTACTTTGAAGATTTCTAAAGAAAAATTGTACATATTTTTCCAATAAAAAATTTTCTGAGGTCAGTGCGGTTACTTATTATTCAGACCCTGTAGACATGATCTCGAAAAGATCCGGAATATTGACTCTCTCATACGCACTACCAATATCACAGTTGATAATCATGATGTTTTTCGCTTTCTTGTTTTTATTAAGGAGGTGTATTACAGTGTTTATCCATGAAATTGCTGACTTTCCCTTTCTGTAAGCAAAACAGAAGTTACTCAGAATGGTTTGGTGTTCAATGTCACTAGAAAACCTGTTTTTGAGGCAATGACAAATATTTGAACGCGTTTCAATCGGGCGAATTTGACGTTGGCTCAAAAGTGTAATTGATAGTATAGTCTACTCACGGTACAACCCACGACCGAATCCCTCTGCGAACTAGCTGGCCGATCAGCAGCCACCATGGAGTAGACTGTGGGTGACCGAACCTGTTGACTTTAAGGGTACGGTTCGTTGGCACAGCTCAAGACTTTACGTCTCTGAATCGATGAGAAGTCGATTCAGATTTTTTCAAGAAATCCCGACATAATTGTTACATTAACTAAGGCCTCGGACCGTATGAAGAGGCATAACAATGACTTAATACTGTCCTTAAAACAATATGCATAAAAATTAAATAAACTTCCAACTAAAACCTTGGCTAGCTATCATCACCTAGTCAAGTTCAATGCTTTCAACTTTCCCTCTTTCCCAGACTAAACTAATTGCACCGGCTAGCATTCATAATATTTAAAAATAAACCAACAATTTATGTAACAAATAAAGCACACGTCATCCATTCCCCTCTGAACGACATTTATTTATTTCTATTTTTAACCTGCCAAGGAATTCCTCCATAGAAGTCCAATACACCTTGATATCAACTCTCACCTGGTTTGATAGCAATGTCCTGCTGTACATCGAAATCCCTCACAAATAATTTATGCCACAAATATTCGGAATACGCAACTTCTTGCCACCGTTTACATACCGCACTACATCTTAACACTTCATTTGCACGCAAATTATAAAATATTTTAATTAGTGCAGGTTCTGGTAATCGCCACCAATTTCCATATTCATTCGCGACAGGAGATGCGACTTCACTATTGTTCATTATTTAATTAAGGCAAAAGCACTCGCGTTTTAATTGGTGGAGTATTACGCGTAGTGAAAGGAATACCTGGTGGAAGGAGTAAATTGTTCAAATTCAGTATGAATTTTAATTGGGGCGAAGAAAAGAAAATGTAAACACACGGCACCTTCTCATCAGCGACGTCAGATGTTTTTATGTCACAGCATGAGTTGTCAACTTGAAATACAACAGCTGATACGTGGTGAGGTGAAATTCAACATGATTTTTAGTCTAGGCACAAACCGGAATAAGGTGAACGAATGAAGGAAGCGAACATTCAGTAACGGTTACGAGCTAGCAATTCTAATTCATGATGTATTTGAAACTTAGAACAGCTAAAAATTATCATAGTTTATACAAGAAAGTACTATAACGATTAGTTAATCGATGTCTGACCTAAGACCTGAACGCTTTCATTATTCAGAACGACTGGATCCATGAAGGAAGTGGCGATCCGCGATCTGTTAGATCATCGGTCTCCTTGATGATAAAATTAAATAAATTTGAAAGATAGATAGATAGGTATTTATTAAGTCTTTTTACGAACAACATTTTTAACATGATAAGAAGGTACATAGCTTGTCAACGACACTATAGTCAAACAGCAGTTAGTACAAGATTCGGTCGTAACCAATTGAATGTGATTAATAGATTGATAAAAATAGTATTACATCAGTGCTCAATGGCTTATAAATTGAAAAATACAATTGAGACTTATTTGCATAAAACAACAAGAAATGAATGTACATGAATATTACACTATGACATTACCAAATATGATAAGATAACAACTTAACTTAACAATAATAATATAATGACCTAAATAAATGAAACCAGAAGCAAGTGATAACGTATACTATAAAAAGTTTAAGAAATGGTATTTATAGCAAAACAATGAGGAAAAGAGGAAGAAATGAATTGTGGTTAATATATACAACCAATAGCATAATATTCGAAACCCGGTGAGTAAAATAATGGCTTATGTGGATCTAATGAGGAAGGAATAATTAACGAAGAATTATCTACACAAAGTGATTCAATAGGTGAGATATAACGATTAACCTTCTCTAAGGGTACGTTTCGATCAAATAATTCCCTTACAATTGGATCAGGATGAGAACTCCAAGACGTTAAGCGCTTCATACTCCGCTCGCTCATGAAAAATAGAATTGGTCTAATTTTGGTTTCATCGTAAAGTATATTGTTTCTGAAATGTTTTTTGTTTGGCCTTCTGTATTTCGATAAGCATTTTCTAAGGATTTTGCGTTCAAAAATTTGAATTTCATCAGCAATAGTTGAGGAAACAGAATGCCAAACAGGAAAACAATAGGTAATAATTGGACGAATAAGGGTTTTATACATTAAAAGTTTAGTACTGCAACTTACAGATTGGCTTGAAAGAAGAGGTGACAATGCTACAGATGCACCAATTGCTTTTCTCGGAATTGACCGAACATGGTAATTAAATTTTAGCCAACGATGTAAGTGAATGCCTAAATATTTTATTGACGTTTTGAGAGTAATATTGGGCTCATCAATTGATAAAAGGAAGTAATTTACTTTCAGCTGGAGCATTTGTATTACCTTTCCGTTAAGCATAACGAAATAAAATTAACTCAAATTTTTCAGGGTTAATTTTCAGAACCATATCAAGCATATAATTTTTTAGCACTTGAAGATGAAAATTAATTTTATTTAAAGCTATTAAGGGACTTGTGTTGCTTGCAAGAAGGATAATATCGTCTGCGTAAAGAAACATTTTAAAATTGTCATTTATATTATATTGATGACCGCAAGGAATATCAGCTAAATAAAAATTAAATAGAGACGGACCAAGAATAGAACCCTGAGGCACACCAGAATATACACTTATTAAAGAAGTGTAGGAATTGCCTATTTTAATCGATAAACTACGGTTAGCAAGAAAACTTATGGAAATACGAGCTAAGAAATAGGGCAGTTATAATTTAAAAGTTTGTAGATTAAACCTTTTAACCAAACCGAATCGAAAGCCTTTTCAAGATCAATTGTATACGTCACTATAACTTCTTTGTTTCGCAAACCAGAAGAAATTTTATCATGAACGGATAAGATTGCATGTTCAGCAAACATTTTTTCATTGAAACCAAATCGCTCAATTGGAATGATGGGTTTAGAAAATATTTTAAAAGACCGCAAAATAATTTTTTCAAGAATTTTGCCTAGGTTCGAAAGAAGAGAGATTGGTCTCAATTTCTTAATATCAACATTTGATCTTGATTTCGGGAAAGGAACTAATGTGGCTGCTGCGGCTGATGGAAAGTAACCATTATTAATACAATTATTTGCAATGACGGCAAAAGGTCTAGAAATTGAGTTGCTACATTTCCTGATTACTAAGTTTTGAATGCTATCTGGACCAAAGATTTCTTATTATTCAAATTTACTATTATAGATTGGAGTTCATCAAAGCTGGTAGAAAATTACGATAATTTAAGCAAGTGGAATATAAGGATATTGCCAAGAAAGATCCTTCAATACACAAACTAAAAAAATTGACTTTACTCTCTACAAGTTCTTTTAAAGCATTGGTAGCAGAAGGGTTTTCACCGTAAAGATTATTATAAAAGGAGGAGCAAACGTTCAATTTTTCATCTATCGTAACACATGATTGTGCATTAAAACTAATAGGATCCCGAAAATATACCAATCATTTAATAATCGGCCAGTCAAGTTATTTATTTCTTTAAAAACATGTGAGGATGGCTTCATAGAAGCAAGTCGTAGTTTATACGCCGTATTCAATTCAAGACGCATCATGTCTCTTATAATTTTACTTATGCAAATAATTTGTGAACGAAGAAGAATATACTGTGGATTTCTTCTTCTTCGCTTCCTGCAAGCAGTGCCTCCAACTATCTCGGTCCGTTGACTGCGTCTTCCAATTCAGAAATCTGAGCAGCGATGAACTGTCTATGTCGACCAGCGTTTTCTCGGTTTCCCCACTGGTCTCCAGCCTTCAGTTCTCCCAGCGAAGACCTTTTTGGGTATCCGTTGTTTGTCCATACGATTCATATGTCCAGGCCATTGCAGCTTCCACAGTCTCACAATCGTTGAGACCTCCGCCTCGTCAAAAATTTCATACAGATCATAGGTGTTTCGAATTCGCCATTGGTCCCCGTCTAACTTCGCTCCGATTATTCGCCTCAGGACCCGTCACTCAAAGGCGTTCAATATATTGCTTTAGTCCGATATTTGTGTCAAAGGCATCGGTGAGTTGGTTATTGATGCGGATTTGGGAGATCGTCGACGTCATTGTCATTTTAATAAGACGGACTGATTTGGCTGGGATGCCAAAGCAAAGCATTATTTGGGACAGTACGTTACGATCAGTACTGTCGTATGCTTGCTCGAAGTCAACAAAAATTTGGTGTACGTCTATGTTGAACTCCCAGCACTTTTCAAGTACCTGCTTGACTGTGAGTAATTGGTCTGTTGTTGATCTATCTGCCCTAAAACAACCTTGATGCTCCCCAATAATACTGTTGGCGTATGATTTGATTTTACACCGTTTGGAGCCTTTCGATGTCAAATTTTTGTAGCGGGCTGGTCTTCGCTAAATATACCTTTGACATACGACATCGATAGGTTAATTTGATCAAGTAATGATCTGAGTTATAATTGGCTCCTCGGTATGTACGGACGTCAAGTATGCTCGAAGTCCAACGTTGTTGGATCAGAACATGATCGATCTGGTTTTGTGTGTTGCCATCCGGTGATACTCAGGTCATTTTATGAATGCGTCGATGTGGGAAGCAAGTCGAACGTATGACTAGATTTCTGCTACATGCAAAGTCAATCAGGCGCTGGCCGTTGTCATTTGTTTCATCGTGGAGGCTATATCATCCAGTCGTTCCCCGATGAAATAGCTCATTCCCAACCTTAGCGTTGAAATAACCTAGAATTATTTTTGTGTCGTTTGTGGGCAATGAGTCGACCAGTCTTTCCAGGTGATTGTAAAGCTTTTCCTTCGTTTCCTCGTCCTTTTCTTTGGTCGGGGCGTGAACATTTATCAGTCAGATTTTGGAAAATTTCGCTTTTATACGAATCGCACACAACCGTTCATTGACTGCCTTAAAATCAATAACGTGCGATTTGAACTCCCTATCCACAATGAAGGCCACTCCAAATTCTCTTTTTCCAGTAGGCTTCCTACTTTTGAATATTGTGTGCGATTTCATGTCTTGAATGTCGTGTCCAGCCCAATTGTCCTTTCCTGGACTGCCAGTATTTTGAATTGATATTGACTGGCCTGTTGTCATAATTCCTTAACATCACCAGGGCAATTGAGTGATTTGACATTCCAGGATCCCACGCCATAGTCCCTCTTACGTCCCCACAAAGAGGGGTGTAAGTAGGATTTAGAAGCAGAGCTGTAGATGTATTTACAGTTATATGCATTTCTGGGCATTTAATGTCCCATTATTGGGGTATTACGAACGAGTGAGTTGAACTCCCGCCTACCGTTTAGCATGACACCATGATAGCCATGTATGTTGCGACCAATATGCCGCTGTGAAGCTTTAGCATATGGATGTACATTACGGCGAATAAACAACTTAGGAGTTAGCATGGGTAAACGCTAGTACATGATAGCCATGTACGTTGCAGCCAATATGCCGCTGTGAAGCTTCAACATATGGATGACGCGTACACGGCAGCGAATAATCACAAGCGAGAAGCTCTATGTATGAGCAAGCTAATGGAATAGCGATCATGTAAAACCTTTCGCCAGCTGACTGAGAGCTGCGGCGAATATGGGGGCGAAAAGCTTTCCTCACTTATATGCAAAGTATTTTCGCCAAGCTGGCTACGATAATATCGTAAATATTGCAGAATGGCTCTCATCATCTACAAATTGATAAGGTAAAGCAGGGAGTGAAGTTCCTAGTAAATGAGAACTCACGTTCTCATCGTCTTAGCGATTTTAGCGGCAAACTAGATCAAAAGCTCGTACTGGATTAATATTTCTAGTCGTAGAGGCAGTCTTATACCAGCCATTCGGTATTCAAGTCCAAAAGGGAGCGTGTTGCTACCCAGTAGTTTAACGGTACGTGCAATAACGCGATTCAAGTTCGAATTCGAAGTGCTGTCCAGTATTTGACAAAATGGTGAGGGGTGAGGCGTTGGCTTGTGCTGCTTTCCTCAATCGGCCTTTTGGCGTTTCACCCCGATTCATTAGCTCGTCCAGATGTTACCCTTTTCAGGATGGCTGATAGTTGGAGGTTGTTAATAAATAAATAAAAGCGAAATGTAATTGATCAATTGGATTGTAATGTAAATGTTTTAAAAAAAAATAATACAATAAAAGTAATGCTTTAAAGTAAACGCTCGTTTTTTGTTGATTTGGTTTAAATGGACAGAGTAGCAGGTAAGTGGTGTACAGCGAGAACTTTCCCCGGGAGCGTTGATGATGTATATAGGATACACGTCAAATTGAGCTCCCAGCATACATAGGGTATACTGGTTATGTAACAGGGGAACTAGTAAACCCAATGTGCACCTCGAGAGCATTTACTACCATTTAATTGGGGGGTTTGGCATGAGGAATCATGGAAGCTATGGGTTGGGGAAACAAACAAGGGGTTCTCTCCTTCTTTCTCAAACGGGCTTGGGATCGTCTGGGCAGGTTATCCATCCTAAAACAAAACAATGCATTTGTGTGATTTGTTGATAAGCAATTATAATAATAAAAGAAGATCGATATAAGATATCGTCGTTGCGACTTTAAGACCTCCCATGTGACAATTTTGTGAAATTCACTTTTTTACACGAATCGATTCAAAAATTAGAGCCGTATTGAATATATAAACTCTCAAGAGGTTTCAATCGTAATTTATTAACTGATTTTAACATCCCCAGTATACTAGCTTAGAGCGAAGACAAAAATGTGATATAGAAATCTAGTATACTGCGAATTTGCAGTATAATCGTGGTATACCACCTTTGAAACGAAGATATCAACGAAGAATACGGAAACTCAATATTGCGAAAAAAAACTCTTTTTTTTTGACAATTTCCCATTGAAATTCAAAAAAATTCCCTCAACACGCAATAGCAAATCTCTTTTTCTCTTTATTGTAAATTTTTACTTAGGTTTTCAACGCTGATAGCAGTCTGTTTTTTCTATTTGCCGAAATAATCAGTTAAAGGCCATTTCATAACTGTCACAAAGTATGCTACACTTGTCACAACGTACACAAAATCGCACCGCTTGACGATATGACCACAGAATAGAAGAAGAACAAAAGGTCAACAAGTTTGTCTTCTATTCCTATCTGCTCTGTGGATATGACGATCAGCTGGATGACGCGCTTGGGTTGCTGAAGAACAAAACATCCACAATTGATTTTTTTCATTATTTTGGAAATATTGATGTGCAAGGTATGGAGGAAGATATTTGTGTAGCTGATTTGATTATATTGCCTTCAATATTAAAGCAAAAATCTCCTTTATTTTAAAGAAGCAGACTCCAGTAATATTGTACACGTAATTCTTGTGGTGTGTATGCCACCATCTTGTATTTTTTTTCCGCCCCCGTTGGTGCGCCCCTGGAAGTGTTGAAAATATTTTCATGGAAACGTGTGAAATACCTCACATTAGAAATATTTATATAAAAGAATATTTTCCTTAAACACTGTTTGATCTTCAAAAAGGCGGCAAATCAAATTATTATATGCTTTTAAAAATAAATGTACCTACGAGAAATTTGCCTTTCCGTCTGGTAGCGCCGCAGGTGATTTTTTTTGTTTTTAACTCGAACAAGTTGCTTGAAGGAATAAAACAACTTTTATAAAACCTTTTTCCGTTGAATTGCCTACTTAATAACTTCTGATGAATTTTAGTTATTTCATAAGTCTGTAATAGACTTAATTTCAAAACAAAACGTTTATTAATTGCTGAAGGTTTTTTCTTTCACCAATAGAATACTGAAGGAATGCTGGAAATTATGAGCAGACACTTCGTATACTATGCAAGAAACAAGAACAGCTAAGAACATGTCAATTTTTTTTTCATTTCACCTCCAAATGCTATTTCATTTTTCTTCCAAATATATGTACATATGAGTATAATCAATAAATAACATACTCAGAACGCGAAACCTGATATCTTCATCGCCAATAATGCCATTGACTGCTTGTTAACTTCTATGCAACTTCCATTTCATTCAATGATATACAGGCATATGCTTGAACCATATAGTATATATGCACTTGCAGTGAATTAGCATAACGCATACCGGCATTTATTAAAAACAGTAACATAACCTTCCACATATGTTATTTATAATTTTATACTAAACTACAGTATGTTGGCGGCATATGAATATTTTAACATACTCGTACTTATTTATATATACGAGTAGGTAACGTGTTTGTACGGCTACCTTGATCAAGTCACTTGAAAAAGAGCTTTAAATTAAAAATATGTAATTCAAAGTGTGATATGATGATGGTTTTGCGGTTTTGGGGGGATTTTTAAGATGGTTTGGCTTCACAACACCAATCTGGGGTCTTTGGTCGTGGGTCAGTTTGAATTTTACACAGTTGATGGAAGGAACGCAAAACAAAGACTTAACATCGCGAATGGGCTAATGAACTCAAAGTGCAAGAATTGTAAAGGGTCTTTAAGAGCGGAATTGTATAGTTTTTGTGTTTTACATGTTAACAATGGTGTAAACAAGGTTTAAATAAACTTTTAAAGGCTTAATGTGTAACAAAGTATTGTCAAAGTATTTTTGTTAAATATAAGTGATAGTGTTGTGATTAATTGGAAATATTTTTCAATTCAACTTTATTAAGATTTAGTGTGTTTATTGCGTCTACTGGTTCTAAGTAACGCTGTAAGCTCTTTAAAGTTCATTCACATTTTTCGGCTTCATATTCAAATATTTGATCTCACGTTTTGAGAAACCAAAGAACCAACCGGACGTACTTGAATAAAGGTATGTACTCGTACAGAAACTTACTCGTAGTTCTTAAAACGAATAACACATGAGAGGTCTAATAGGAAATTATAATTTCTTATTTTTGAAATTAAGGTCAATAAGTTTATGGGTATATTGATGCAGAATATTATTTGTTATAAAAGATGTAAATTTAGTTTTTTTTGAGGAAAATGCAGAAAGGCAGAAATACAAATATGGTCTCACCATTTGAACAATTCGTTTATCAACAGATTTAACCGATTTTTGGTTCTAACTGAAATAATTTTTTTAATTTATTAAGCCTGTTATATCCATGAATGAATGTTTTTTGAAAAAATAATCTAATCTAGTGAGTTATTTTGTTTATTTAATATTCGTAGGCCAATTTTCTTTTTTCTTAAAAAGCCGTCGGGACTTGCTTTGTTCTGTGAGCAGGAGCGTTTCGATTCCTTTGAGAAATCTTCTGTGTCTTCCGTGTATACACTGAATACGACTCAAAGGAGTCGAAACGCGTCTGCTCACACAACAAAGCAAGGTCCGACGGCTTTTCAAGAACAAATTAATTTAATCTATTGAAAATTTATTAACCCTCAGCCTAACATGTGTACAATATATTGTTTTTGCGTTTTTACACCCCGCGTATCTTGGCCAACGCTCGCTAAAAAAAAATGTTCCAATGTGCGAGGTTCCTTTTAAGCCACTGGCAGCTATGGTTTCAACGAGGATTTCGCCGTGCACGTGCTTGAAGTTTTGTGTGTAGAAAGCATATATATATATATATATATATATATATATATATATATATATATATATATATATATATATATATATATATATATATATATATATATATATATACACGAGGTGTGTTCAAAAAGTATCACGAATTTTGAATTTTCGCGGGTTACGTATATTCGAATTTCGATTTTTTTGTGGCGTTATGTTGGTACTCATGTCTGTTACTTATGCCGACAAGCTCAGCCATTTTGAATGTTCACTTGATTGGTGATAGCTGCTTTACTTGCACGTGTTTTCAATCGTCTTCGATTTTTACTTATTCAAAAAAATGGATCAAAGAACGTGTATCAAATTTTGTGTGAAAAACGAAATTAAGTGCGCGGATGCATTCCGAATGTTGACTGTGGCATATGGAGAAGCTACCTTGGACCGAAGCAACGTTTATCGGTGGTACAAAATGTTTTTAGAAGGCCGAGAAGATGTGAACGACGAAGAGCGTGCCGGACGCCCGAGCACTTCAACAACAGACGAAAAAATTAATGAAGTGGAGAAAATGGTATTGGCCAATCGTCGAATCACCGTTAGAGAAGTTGCTGAGGACCTAAACATATCGATTGGCTCGTGCCATTCGATTTTTATCAACGATTTGGGCATGAGACGGGTCGCCGCGAAATTCGTACCAAAATTGCTCAATTGCGACCAAAAACAGCAACGCATGAACATTGCTAATGAGATGTTAAACTCTGTCCGCGACGAACCAAATTTGCTCCAGAGGGTCATAACTGGTGACGAATCGTGGGTTTGTGGTTATGACGTGGAAACCAAAGCTCAATCATCTCAATGGAAGCTGCCGCATGAACCAAGACCGAAAAAAGCGCGCCAAGTTCGGTCGAATGTGAAAGTTTTGCTGATAGTTTTCTTCGATTGCAGGGGCGTGGTGCATCATGAGTTCTTGCCACAGGGAAGAACGGTCAATAAGGAATATTACCTGCAAGTTATGCGCAATTTGCGCGAAGCAATCCGCCAGAAACGCCCGGATTTGTGGGAGAACAAAAATTGGCTTTTGCACCACGATAACGCCCCTGCTCACACATCGTTGCTTGTGCGCGACTTTTTGGCCAAAAACAACACACTAATGATGCCGCAGCCATCGTATTCCCCATATCTGGCGCCCTGTGACTTTTTCTTGTTTCCTAAACTGAAGAGGCCCATGAAAGGACGACGTTACGCTACGCTTGACGAGATAAAGACGGCATCGAAGGAGGAGCTGAACAAGATTAAAAAAAATGATTTTTTGAAGTGCTTCGAAGATTGGAAAAACCGTTGGCACAAGTGTATAATATCTCATGGGGATTACTTTGAAGGGGACAAAATAGATATTCATGAATAAATAAATAATTTTTGAAAATAAACAAAATTCGCGATATTTTTTGAACACACCTCGTATATATATATATATATATATATATATATATATATATATATATATATATATATATATATATATATAAGTTTCAAATTTGGGAAACTTAGGATTTGTGTGAGAGTCTGAGTTGAATAAATCGACTCGAGTTGTTGCAGTAAAATAACTGTAATTAAATATTATTTAAGGTTACATATTAACACTATTTACATTATTGATAACATATCGATTAACACAATACCTGAAACAACAACAAGTTGGATTTAACTAAGTGTTTGATTAACAATAGTAATTGTAAAGCAAAAGTAATAACAATTTATGATCACGAAAAATGTGGCTGCCTAGCGTGGCTGCCTAGCGACGTCTGTCTCCCTGACCACAACCGATGCGAAGTTTGTAATGAGCGTCACTCAACCGTCTGGCCGAAGGTAACTTGACCGAACGGACAGGCGGCAAAGTTTGAAAAGAGGTTTCAAACTTACATCCCCCCCCCCCCCCTCAAGAACGAAGAAGGAATTTCGGATTAATGGAAAGGGATGAGTTTGCTTGCGTGAAAAAGGTTTGATCCTTTTTTCCTGAGACCGCTATCGACCTCATATATTGCCTCAGAAATTTTCCCTTTTATTCTGAATGGCCCTTCTCTGATTGGATCCGTTTTTTTCCTGTTTAATTTGTTTCCGTTGTTTATGTAAATGAGATCATTTTCGTTGTATTCATGTTTGTTTGTTTTCTCATCGTAATACCTCTTGTTTTGCTCGTAAATCTTTTTCGATTGCTCGAATGCCTTTCTTATATTTTCATCTAAGTTTTCGGCATTGTTCTCGTTTAGTTCATCAGGTAGTATTGATTCTTCTTTTCCAGTTAGTAGGTAAGAGGGTGTAAAACCAGTGGAGCTGTGTATAGTATTATTATATTCGTGCACGCATTCTTGTGCAACAGCTGGCCAGGAGCGTGTTTTGTTCTCGTAGATTTTACATTGTATTCTGTTGACTAGTGTTTGATTTGTCCTTTCATTTAATCCGTTTGAAAAGGCACAATCTACTGCTGTAAAGATGAGTCTTATATTTTCTGATTTTAAGTATTTTTTGAAATCATTCGAATTGATACCTGCGTATTGATCAGATATAAGCGTGTCGATCTTGTTAGTATTTTTTGTTGATTTAACTAGTTTAATAAAATTGTCGGCTGTTTGGGTTGACGATGTTGTGATAAATGCGTATCTTGTGAAGTGATCTGTTAATAAATGCAGATATTTTTTTGTGCTTTTGTTTCCCGCAAAACCACCGACTGTGTCCAATGAGACTATTTCAAATGGGTTTGAGGCTGGACCCAGCTGGGATAACGGAACCTTGTAGTTTGCAATTCTAGTTTTATTCTTGATACATGTTTCACAAGCACGACAAAATATTTTTATGTGTTTGTGCATATTTTTAAAATAAAATTTTGTTGTTATTGTCAAGATCATTTGTTTTACTCCCACATGACCTCGTATTTCATGAACTTTTTTTATTAGTTGTTTACCAAATGCTTCAGATAACCAAATTTTCTCTTTATTGTTTAGTGATCTGTAAATGATACCGTTCTTCTTTTCACATTTGTTATCCAAATGGAAATTTTTTTGATCATTGATTATTTCGTTTATTTCCAAAAAGTTCACGATTTTTACTGCTGAGCTTTCGAAGTTATCTTCTTCTTCTTCTAGGACAGGGTTGCGAGATAAGCAATCCGCTTCCAAGTTTTCTTTACCTGGGTTGTAAAGGATTTCACAGTTGAATTGTGAGATGTAAGTAAGGATTTTGCTTAGTTCTGGGTCGTTACAATTGTTTATGTTAAAGTCCTCTAAGGGTTTGTGATCGGTGAAAACCGTGAATTTTTGACCAATTAAATAGTACTGCCAATACAATATTGCTTCTTTTATTGCGAGACATTCGATAAATATTGCTTTTTTTTCTTTTTGTGTATTGTTCAATCTGCGTGAGAAATAGAATACTGGTTTTAGTTTTTCATCTTCCTGACGTTGTTTTAACACTGCACCGACTCCTTGAATGCTCGCGTCCGTAAAGATGTAGGTTGGTAACGCTGGATCAAAGATCGAAAGTATTGGTTCCGAACACAAGTGTTCTTTTACTGCCTCGAAATTTTTTTGACATGATGGAGACCAATCAAACTGCACATTTTTCCGGAGCAAGTTATGAAAAGGTTCCAGTACGATACTTGAGTTCGGGATATATTGGAGGTAGAAATTTAATTTTCCCAAGAATTGTCTGATATTTTTCCTTGTTTGTGGAACAGGGAAATTTTTGATTGCGACTACGTTGTCATTTAGAGGTTTAATACTGTTGTATCCTATTTTATGTCCTAAATATGACACTTCACGTTTTGCAAAAATACATTTTGAGACATTTAATTTAAAACCGTAGGAGCGCAATGTTTTTAGTCCCGGTTCAGTATGCTGCATATGATCCTCATAATTATTTGAATATATTAGGATATCATCTATGTAATTTACAGTGAATGTATCCAAGCTATTTTTCATTAAAATACTTGATAATGTCCTTTGGAAAATTGCTTTAGCGGATTTTAAACCGAAAGGTAAACAGTTCCACTGCCAGTGCCCGTGGTGAGTTACAAAAGCAGTTTTATATTTATCCTTGTCGCGAAGTGGGATCGACTAAAATTCATGTCCAACTTTGTGAAGTAATTGCAATTTCTTGCACACAATTTTAGTTCATCAATGCGTGGGAAAGGGTGACTTTCCGGCACGACTATTTTATTCAGTTCTCGATAATCAATACATAATCGGGATCTCTTATTTTCGTCTTTTTTAAAAGCCAATGTAACCAGAGCAGCGTACGGACTACTCGATTCTTCAATTAGACCCGATTTCAATAATTCTTTAATTTGTTTTTCTATTTCTGCTTTGTCTTGCAGAGAACATCCGTAAGGTCTTTTTGCTACATATTTGTTTTCAGTGAGTCTTATTGCGGCTTCATAATCGTTGACTTTACCAATATCGAATTTTTCTTTTGCAAAGACATCTTTATAAGTACTCAAGATTTCTTTTAGTACAAGATCAGTCTTAATTTCGTCAATCTCATTATTTTTACATTCAAAATTTCCTTTTACTATATCTATCTCGGCTGCTTTTTACAAATTTTGACTTATTTTTAGGTTTTCGTCTTGGTATAACCTAAATTTTTTTATGCAGTCTAGACCTAATAAGACATCATCTTCAAATGATTTACTTTTGATGATGAAAAACAGACAGTCTTCTTTTATATTGAAAATAGTAACTGGTAGGACGACACTTCCTTCAGTATTTGAGTTGCCCGAAATTGTTTTCAATTGTTTATTCCCACTTATTTTTTTATTTACAGACAATTTTCTCCAATAGTTGTAATTTATCAATGAGACATTAGCTCCGGAATCGTAGAGACCGATGGCTGGACTATCATTGATTAGAATTTATAGTTTTATAAGTGGGATCGTTATTAGTTTTTTGGATTTTCAAGGAGAGAAATTGCATCTTGCGCTTCGATATTATTTGCGACTTTGATTTTATTGTTTTTGTTTTTGCTCTGGTGTGCTATTTTCGCACGACATACTTCTTCCGAGTGACGTCTGCCTGGAAAGCCCATTTTATCGCAGTACCCACAGGTTTTTTGTTCATTTAAATTTTCATTAAAGATTTTATTATTCTTTTTCTGAACTTCATCCGGCTTTTTTACAGAATTAAAAGCGGCTTTGTTTCTGGAAGGATCTATTTGCCTAAGCTTCGACATTAAATCGTCAACTTTGGTCAAGTCTTTTCGTTCTAAACGCGTTTTTATATAATTAGGAAGATCTATTAAAATTAAATTTATTTGTGATCTTACCGATAAATCAGGATCAACATCAATCAAAAGATTCCTTTTCTTTAATGCATAATCTAAAACCGAACCGCCCAAATATTTATACGTGTATGCGAAGGTGATTTCTGACCACGACTTTGAACCGAACGTGTCAACAAAAGAAGCTTTCCAAAATTCCCACGCGTGCGAGAGTTTATTTATTTTTAAAAACACCGCGTACCACTCCAGTGCGACATTCCCTAAACACAAACGCAATATTTCAGAATATTTCACCTCTTGTACACCGAGTCTTTCACATTCTTGTTCGAAAGTATTTAACCATGATTCCGCGTCCACATCATTCCCGTCGAATTTATTCAGCACTTAATTTTTGCAATGGAATGCATTGATTTTTCGGCGGGTGGGATTCGAGGTGAAGGAGAGTGAAGAGATGTAGATTTGAGAACCTCAAAATAAAACTCATTAAAAACTACGTTACCCTCCTCGTCCAGGTATTCCTCCAGCAGCTCGCCTTCCTTCAAGGTTATATTGACCTTTCGATATTTGTTGCGAGTAGTCAAGCTCTTGACTACCTGCTTTGTAATTTTATGCTCGAAAAGTTTTAAATGGTGTGTGTGTGTTTGTTGGTCAAGAGAAAATTGGTATGCTTCGGGACGTCCCTCAAGTTGAATAGTTTTAACCTTGACTACGGTCGTCTTTGAGTCGACCGCTTCAGAAACGAAATGAAATGTAGCCTTTACTTCCATGATGCAGTTCCTTAATTGTTGTTGTTTTATAAGTTTCAAATTTGGGAAACTTAGGATTTGTGTGAGAGTCTGAGTTGAATAAATCGACTCGAGTTGTTGCAGTAAAATAACTGTAATTAAATATTATTTAAGGTTACATATTAACACTATTTACATTATTGATAACATATCGATTAACACAATACCTGAAACAACAACAAGTTGGATTTAACTAAGTGTTTGATTAACAATAGTAATTGTAAAGCAAAAGTAATAACAATTTATGATCACGAAAAATGTGGCTGCCTAGCGTGGCTGCCTAGCGACGTCTGTCTCCCTGACCACAACCGATGCGAAGTTTGTAATGAGCGTCACTCAACCGTCTGGCCGAAGGTAACTTGACCGAACGGACAGGCGGCAAAGTTTGAAAAGAGGTTTCAAACTTACATATATATATATGTGTGTGTGTGTGTGTATATACATAATTTTTTGTTTGTTTTGGCGGTGGGAAACCTTGAAAAGGTAGATAGACAGCAGTTAGAAACACTGGTGGACCTGTCTAAATTATGTGGGATTTTCACCAGCACAAAAACCTAAACTGCCGACCACGCGAGATCCGAACTGGAAACTGCTTTCGCATTACTTCAGTTCAGCAGTGCATGTCACCTTCAGGTGTCCACTAGCTTTCTTGATCATCCGTCATTGGGTTGAGAGTCCGCAAGACATTCTTCCTGCCGCTTCAGACGTAGAACTGTTTCAGCGTACTGGGAATCTAGAAGTCAGTTTTCCGCGCTGTTCAACATTTCCTACACAGTAACGACAGAAAGGATCTCTTACTTTCCCCAACCGCTGCAGATAATTTCAAAAATACCCGCGGCCTGACAGAGCTGGCACAAGTAAAAATGTACTTCTCCACTAGCTTTCTTGATCATCCATCATTGGGTTGAGAGTCCGCAAGACATTCTTCCTGCCGCTTCAGACGTACTGGGAATCTAGAAGTCAGTTTTCCGCGCTGTTCAACATTCTTCTGACAATCGTGTCTGGTTCGATGGCACTAATACAGTTATTTAGTGCAAGTCTTTGAGCTATGAATCGCCCCCAGTCGAAAAATGTGTGCTCAGTATCGTCCAACTTTCCTACGCAGTAACGACAGAAAGGATCTCTTACTTTCCCCAACCGCTGCAGATAATTTCAAAAATACCCGCGGCCTGACAGAGCTGGCACAAGTAAAAATGTACTTCTCCGTGATCCTGACTAATCCATGGATTGATGTTTTTGACTAGCCTGGCCGTCCACTGGTTTTACTGCCATGGGATAAGTGTATGCACAAGAGCTACAGTTCCTACCCACCCTGTTAGATTACTTTGTAGATCTGTGTTTTTCTGTTCTAAAGCTAGTAAGTTGATAGGAATAACACTCGCAATTACCAGCGCTACGGTCTCCGAAACCGTTCAGTAGCTGCTTGCAATTCGAAGTGTCACCTTTCTTTGCACATTCAGTAAGCGCTTTTTGTATTTCTTACATCTCATTGCGTCAGCCCATATTTCTACCCCATAGGGCATTACGGAGCCGTCACCTTGATTGACGGGGCCCTCCGATATTTTCCATAACTCTGGTTAGGTTTGCTATCGCCGTTTCGCTTACATTGCGGATATGAAAAATAAAAAAAGAATAAAACCCTCCTTTTAATTTTGCGTGCTTAATTTTATTTTCGTAATCGATTTTCGATCGTTATCGTTCGATCTTCTTTAGCGATTGTTTCACATAACCTAAAGATCCTACTTATATACTAATCACATTGAGAGATGTTTCCTTTTGTTACATTCGAAAATTACTTAACTAATTAGCTTAAAGAGGCAGGACTTACCATTACACATTGGTATCAAGAACGAGTGGCGACATCAGTTTCAAAATCTACAGGAAGGCAACACATACACAACGGACGATTCCGAATACATCGAACCACACGCAACATGTGAAAGTTTCACCTTATCGAGCCACGATTCACAGGATGTATGGGCTTCCACTCAATACGGCAGCCAGGGAACACTGCGAAGTTGAATGGACTCAAGCCCTCAACGATCAAGAGAATTGCGGACAAAATCAGAAAAACTCGGCAAAAGAATGAAAGGTCGACACTCCTCAACCCGGATTCTGAAAAGGTGTACTGGAAGGCAGTTAACTACTTTGAAGGTATCACAGATCAATTAAAAAGGAGGCTAAAACATCATGAGTCCATACGAATAATCGAATCAAGCAGCAAAAATCACCTGAAAAACATCTTCGGGTTAACTAAGGATAAACGGCAAACACACGAGAAATAAGGCATCTACTGGATCGAATGCCTCAACTGTCACGAAGTTTGCATTGGACAAACAAGAAGATTAATCAACACCAGGGTGCGAGAAGATTTAAGCGAAGCAAGTACAGCGAGGAAAAAAGGAAAGAAGAATAACTTTAGATCAGCAGTAGCGGAACATATTATAACTCAAGGACACGAAATCACAGTGGATGACGCAACACCAATACGAGAAGCAAGAGATGCGAGAGAACTGGATGCAATGGAAAGTCTCGCCATTTCAAGAGAAAAAGCCGTGCTAATGAACAACGACGCAGGTAATTGTTAATCCTGGCTCTCTAAGCTAATTAGTTAATTAATTTTCAAATGTAACAAAAGGAATTTGAATAAAGTAGATTTTAGTTACCCTCTTTAGGAAACATCCCTCAATGTAATTAAGGACTTAGGATATAAGTAGGATCTCTAGGTTAAGCGAAACAATCGATAAAGATCGAAAATCGATTATGAAAATAAAATTAAACAAGCAAAATTAAAAGGAAAATTTTATTCTTTTTTTATTTTTCAGAATTATTTTGTGAAAATGAAATCAATTACGAACATTACGAATACGTTCTCAGTAGGCGAGCTTCGAGTCATGGGTCACTCCTAGATATTTCACTGCATTAGAAGTAGCTTTAATTTGGTTTCCAGTTGTGACTGGAATATTAGTTGGAATTCTTTTCAATTTCGGTTTTCGCCACTGCTTACTGGAGCCCATGGTTGTCAAGCCAGTGGCCAATTTGCCGCATGGCCTGATTGATTTTCAGCAGTGCAAGGTCCACCGTTCGTGATGTTATCATTACCGCTACGTCATTGGGATATCCGAATAAGAAGGTATCTTGTGACATTTCAAGACAGAGTAGCATCATAGATTGCATTCCACAGATCAGGCCCAAGAATAGATCCTTGAGCCACACCGGCGGTGACTAATTTTTTTGTCAGTCTGTCGCAATTTTTGAATTGAACCCAGCGATTTTTGAGGTAATCACTTATCACAGCGTACGGGTATTTTGGTATGCAAAATCTATGCTTAGGGGCGTTCAGGATATCAATCCACCTCGTTGAATTAAAGGCTTTTTCTTATATCCAGGCTAATCAGAACGACGATTGGCCTGACCTAATAGCAAGCTTTTCGGTTGTTACTACTCCGTTCACCACTTTGTAGAGTGCATCGATAGTTAAATGACCTTTTCGGAAACCATGCTGTTTCAATGAAAAGTCACCTGCAGCCTTTATTACGGTCGAAAGTCTTTCGCGCAGTGTGCTTTCAAAAATTTTTCCAGAAGCATCCAGCATACAAAGTGGTAGGCAAGTTGACAGGGAACTCACATCGCCTTTGCCCTTAGGTATAAGCACAAGTTAGGCCACTTTCCATCGAGTCGGGAACGTCTCAGTCGAAAGACAGGCGTTAAACATTCGCAAAAGGAGCTCTGGAGCATTTTCGACAACAGGTTTAATTGCATCCACTGGTATACCATCAGGACCCGGTGCTTTCCTGTTCTTCATTTACGAGATGGCATCAGAAAGTTCTTCCCCAGTGATTTCAGGGATATTACCCTCCAGTAGGGCATGCGTTTCATCCCTCCTTTTTTAACGTCTTGGGAATACAGCATCAACAATGTGCCACAACTCATTGGCTTCTATTGCGCTGCTGGGTTTCATACCGCTCAGTTGACGTGTTACAATCCTGTAGCCATCACCTCATGGATCGGTGTCTATTTCTTGGCGCCTTGCTTTCCAAGATCGCCCTAGAAAGCTCTTTTTTAACTACCTGCCTGCTGCCTCAGGTCTATTTCTTGCTCGTTGCGCTCTGCACCGAAGTAAGAGGGCATTTTGTCTGAGGGCTACAATTTCATCAGTCCACCAGTAAGCCTGCATTTTCCCGCAAAATTCTTTTCGGAGGGATATAGAAGCGGCACATGCTCAACGAATGTATAGCATAATGGCCTTAATCTGTTTTGCAGTATGAGTTTCACCCGGAAGCCTATTTCATGTATTTATAGATTCAATAAATTTACATTTATCCAGCTCGCTAACATTCTAGGTTTTACATGGCTTATTCATTTCGTTGGTTCTACTTGTTAGGAAAGTTATAATCACTTGCAGTGTACTGCTCCATGACCTTCTATACTTTCACAAAGGCAGCGAAGTTTTCCGGAGACGTAGTTACGTCTGAAATTGACTCACTAAAATCTGGTCTTTGGGGGTTGATTAAGTTTAGTCTGGCTGCCATTTCAACGTTTTCGCGAGACATTAGAGCTACTCATGGTGAAGCAATTTCATCACACTACAGGCCGACTAACAGATGGAGATAAAGGGACTATTACCGGTTACAATGGCAAAAACTGACCTCTAATTAATTTTTTTTCTCTTTTTCTTTATTACAGAACCTTGTATAACTTTTTATATTTTTAGTATCATATTCTAAATTACAAAGTTTTTTTTTTTATATGTACATAATTATATAGAGGGCGCTAATGTTGAGTGCTGAAAAATGATAATGCTCCATGGCCCGGGGTTAATTTCGTAATTGACAAGTCTGAAAGATTGCTTTAAAAACGAAATGGCGGATATGTGAAAAAATTGTTTTAAATATCACGTTTTTTCTCCATTCTCCATTTTTCCCTTGTCAATTTTTTTTTCAAATTTTTATGCAATTTTCTGGTAAATTACGATAGAGGACATCAAAGCAACTCACTTAAAAATTAAAAAGATCCATTTAGTGATTGTGGAGAAAAAGTCTGGGCCGCGGCGTAGGTAAAATAACATGGTAGGCGAAGGGTTAATGATTTCACATCATATCTCAGTTTATGAAAAGTAGCTGTCAAAAATTTCTAGTATACCCGCCCGTTATCTGAATTTCAAAGTTTTTTTCTGACAAGTGTCACCAACGAGAAAACCCATCGAGTGGAACAATTTTATTTTTCAGATCATAGGATCGCATTCATCATCTCCGCAATCACATTAACTATGGATGACTTTGCTCCGAACCCAAGCTGCAGTGTAGATCCCTATAAGTATGGATTGTGTGAGTGAGTTTTCTCCTCGAGAGTTCTCGCAGAATTTACTTGATTGTGTCTAGCATACATAAATGGGTTGTGTAGGTACAGACATCATCATTTCCCCCCCTTCTTGACCAGTATGAGCCTAGCCATCTTCCAGGGCTATGAAAAAACCGCTACAGGTAAACGTTTAATTATCTGAGCGTAGTGTCGGGGCAAAAGTAATACAACGACTGCAGCATATCACCTGGAATGCAGGTTAGTTCTGATGCCTCCAAAGCCGGAACTGGTTCTTCTAGTTCCGTCCATGTAAAGATTAGGGACTCCTTTGGTATTCCATCGTGAAGTGAGTGCGCACTAGTGCAGTTTTCTGCCAGAAATAAGCAGGATGTCTGTAGGGTACTAGCTTACGACTGACTAATTTGTTGTCCAGATGCTGTGGATTCCTATTCACACCATCCCAAAAGATCTTGCCAGTAGCAGACCTTACTGCAGTTTATAAGTCTGCGAAGATATTTTCCGGTTCATATATATGGAATATGCTGTAACTGTGGTGAATGCTTCATCCCCCAGCTGTTAGGCTTAATGTTGAGGGCTATGGCACTGCTTTCACTATTCAGTAATTTCAGCTGTCACCAGTACACTGGAAACTTAGCGTGCTAAGCACTCAAATGCTAAATAGAAGGCCTGCTGCAAGTAAATGAAATGAAACTCATTATTTTCAGTGTTCTGCTTCGCGGCGAGCCCATTTAAGAACCTTTTCAAGTCTATTTTCTCAATATTCCACTCAAAAATGGAATGTCGAGTATGTAGACACCGAAAAGTACCATCGCCAATCGTGAGTACTTTGACTATTAAAGTACACATTTCGGGAATTTCTGTCTTAAAAATAACATCGTCTAAATGTTAACCGTCGGGTTCGCGGCGCTCGTTTAATCAAACAGTAAAATCTATTATGACAGCTCTGCAGGTAGACTCCGTAATGACTGATTAACACTCTCCACGGTTTCTGCCGTTCTTGATGACCTTGATCACCCAAATTTTGGGGTTTTCCAGTATTGTACTGGTCTCTTCAAACATTTTGATCCATTTTTAAATGAAAATATGTGGCAGGCATCATCCATCTAACACTCCCATGCAAGAAACGCAGTTGGGAGACCGTGACTTATCAATCTTGTGTAGGTAAGACCGAAAACAACCATGCCCGCTCAAGAACTGGGTCAAATTGAAGTCAATATAATCATGCCCTCGATCGAGACACTGCTTCAATTCAGGAATTAGACGTGCAGTCCATCTTCTCTTTGTGTGACTCTCCCAGGACTGTTGCCAATCACAAAGAATGCGTTGTCTCTTCTCCATTGCGACTACCTAGCTGCTGCCCTCACTTCTACCTAGGTAAATATTTGTATGCGCTCTAGCAAAGAAGCCTGCTATCACTAACACTGTCCACTGTTCGATATGCAGACAGATAATGCAGACTGCACTGAAAGAGTCGTCTTCTTGATGAGCAGGATCCCCCTTTATTGGCCATTAAACGTGCAAGTGTCATTAACTTCCCTGCCACTTGATCAACGATTGTACCGATTTACTCGAAAAAGCTCATCTTTGAGCCTATCAATATACCCAAGTGTTTCACTATTGATTTTGCTTCTACCAGCATTTCTCCCATATTGAATTTGTTTAGTTTATTAAATATTTTTACCAAAAAAAAAATTCTTCAAATATCAATTCAGTGTAGGCACATAAATCTATTTAATTTAAATGAAATCGTGTTACAATCAGAACGGATAATTGAACAAAAGAAAAAAATAGTAACCGTTTATATTGGTTCAAAAAATCTTCTCGACAAAATTTATTACAAGTTAACCAATCAGTGTACATATATGATCAAGATATAATGAAAAAAAAATTGTCTGAAGTTTGTCATCAAAGTTGACATAGTAACCTAAATTATTCACAAATGAATTTAAGTTGAAGAAAATTTATATTCGAAGCCAAACGAAATTTATCGATTATATTAAATACAATTTTCAAGGACAAGTTTAATTTTTGCATATTTTAATATGATAATATAACAAATACTGGTCTTTATAATTTCTCATCAGCTTAGATGTAAATATTAGATGCCTTTTATACTGTTATTTACCTAAACGTTAGTTTTATCAAAAGAGAAACAATAGCTTAAAACTTCGACCCACTCATTAGCATAATTTATGTTAATAATGTTGATTTTAAATATATTTTAGATAAGGTTATGTTTAAAAATGGAATGTGAAGTCTAAAAATATGTGTTGGGTGGCCTATAACTGTTAATTATCATTTCTTATTTATAATATTCAACAAAAGAAAAAATAAGATTGAAGTTTGTTTCGTGACGTAGTCATAAAATAAACTGCAATATATTGAGCAAAACTTGCATTTGCAAATTAGTTTCGACTAAAGTTAGGATTTCATTTTCTAGAAAAATTCAATGTGATTTACTATAGTTAAATAAATATTCTTGGATGACGTTTTATTTTTCACTCGTCGATTCCCATGCTTCTAACTGTTTGAAAAAGATTGTTTTTTGGGCTAATGAATGTTACCGGACATAGGTGAAACGTAATTTATAGATCTTAAATATATAATTAAAGTAAAAAGAAAACTTATTTCCTTCTCTATAGTTTTTTTATTGTATCTAATAGTATTGTAAAAGAACATGAATTTAGGGTAGGGGGGCTTAAAGGTCCACGGGTTTAAGGGTCTACCATCAGTATCTAAAAAACTAGTGACGTATCGTTCTTTTTGACTATACGAGTAGAGAGAAATCGGCACGCGACGTGTAACAACGTATGTCTGGCAGTCAAGTGACAGCGCTTGAAGGAGATACACGCCTGCGTCTACAAATTTCAATACGAGTAATTTTTTTAACATAATTCTTTTTAGTTTCGAGCCGAATTTTTTTGTTTACCTTGCCTAAACATAATTTCCAAGTATACGTGATCTATTGGGTTTTCATGATTTTTTATTAGTTTTTGGATCGTCTGAAAGGTACTACGCTATTTACATGCGCCGAAACGACGATGCGAGGGAGATGGGTGTCCGCGAGGAGAGACAGCGCTCGCTCAACGATTGGCAGCAGTCTTGGGTGAATTGCACGAAGGGAAGGTGGACTGCGCGCCTCATCCCGGATGTGAGACCGTGGCTAAATTGAAGGCATGGTAAGACTCAATTCTATCTGACCTAGCTTTTGAGTGGGCATGGGTGTTTTCAGTCTTACCTGCACAAGATTGGTAAGTCACAGTCACCCGATTGTCGGTTTTGCCCAGGAGAGGAGGACGATGCCTGCCACACATTTTTTGCATGCACAAAATTGGTCAGACTGCGAAGAGACCTCTCCAGGGGGACGGGAGAGCTCACCCCGGATAATATAGTCACGGTGATGCTCGAATCGGTTGATAAATGGAACCAGGTGGCACATTATACTTGGGCAGTCCTAAAATATAATAGGGACTCACAGCAGCTGGGGACGTTGGGGCTGAGGGATCGCTTTTCTGGCACTTCCCCTTCCCCTCTCCCCTCCCGCCAGGAAAGGGATACTCGAGCTTGAAAGCGCCTCACGGCGTAACAAAACGAGACCTGGCCCGAAGTAATGTGTCAAACGGTTCCAGGCTAGGTTCTCAGGTTGAAAGGGGAGGTGTTTAGTGGGTAGTCTAGTCGCCTTCTTGCAAGCAGAATGTTTCAGAATGTGCACATATAAAAGGAAATCTGATCGCGGCATTAAATCTGCAGAGTTGATGCAACGTGCAGCAAATTTAGTTGTCCAGAAATAAAATAATTGAGGCAAGTATATCGTGACTTTGAATTGAGTAAAACTTCACTGTAAAGATTTATACAACAAATGAAAAATGATCCTGTCAACTTAAAATTTGGCTATGGCACTCTAAGGCAGGTATTTAATAAAGAATAAGAAGATAGTGTAGTAATCCAGCAGTCGCCTAAGCAAACTGCTCGAAGACCAGCATAACACTGATCTAAATTTTAATTGCAGATTTGAAAAATTTAGTTATTCAAATTTATATTTTTGTAGATTATAAAATTAAAAAATTTTTTTTGTATAATAAATTTAAATTTTATACTTTTTTCATATATTAGATTTAATTTTGTTTTACCTTTATATTATTTATGTAGTGGGAAAGTGCGCGTGAACAGTTCCTTTGCGACTTTCATCAATTTCAGCACCAGTTATTTTTCGAGAGGAAATCATTACAACAATCGTGTGTTGCGTCTCAATGACGAGGAGAGTAACCACCGTTGCAACAGACATGGCGGATAAACGTGTGCGATTCGCGTAATTTTCCCTCTTGCAGTGTGATGTGACGAAATTAGTGTTAAATTTCGAGTTTCTATTCGAAATTTAATCATAGTCAGTAGCCTTCATTGCTACCCAGTGCGGGAAAACGTTCCAGTGCAATTTCAACTTTCCGAATCGTGGAGCTTGACACCCTAAATTGAGAACCAACGTTAACCTCTTCTTCTTAGCACTACAGCTCTTCTCAGGCCTTCGCTTCCTGCAATTAGTGCCTCCAACTGTCTCGGTTCATTGACCGCGTCCTCCAATTCCGAAATCCAACCAGCGATGAACTGTCTTCGTCGACCGAGTAAGACCAGCGTTTCCTCGGTTTCCCCACTGGCCTCCGGCCTTCAGTTCTCGCAACGAATACCTTTTTGGGTATCCGATATTCGTCCATACGATTCATGTGCCCAGCCCATTACAGCTTCCGCAGTCTTACAATCCTTGAGACCTCCGGATCGTCAAAAATTGCATACAGCTCATGGTTGTATCGAATTCGCCATTGGTCCCCGTCTAGCTTCGCTCCGATTATTCGCCTCAGGACCCGTCGCTCAAAGGCGTTCAATATATTTGCGGATGCTTGGGTTAGGGTCCATGTTTCACACCCATAGCATAACACAGGTCTTATCACAGATTTGTAAACTTGGAGCTTTGTTTTCCTGTGTATGCAGCTGGTCTTCAAGATCGTCAAAACTGAATAAAATATTTTATTTGCGAGCTGTATTCTTCGGCGTATTTCGTCTCTTTCATTGCCCGTGTTCGTTATTTTGGCGCCTAAATACACATATTCGCTAACATTTTCGATGCTGTATTCGCCAAGTGTGATATTTTGTGTATTTGAGATATTTTTCCTCGACTGCGTCATGAGCTTTGTTTTATTTTCGTTGATTTGTAGCCCTACTAGTTTTGCTTCGCCGTCGAGTTTCAGGGAATGTTCTTTGGCAGTTTTTAATGACCGCGACAGAATGTTGATGTCATCCGCATAGGCCACTACTTGGCTCGACTTGTATAGTAATGTAACTCGCGTATCGACAGGTAGCTTCCTTATGACGTAGTCCAGAGCCAAATTGAATAGCAATGGGGCCAGCCCATCTCGCTGCTTTAGTCGGATATTTGTGTCAAAGGCATCGGTGAGTTGATTATTGTTGCGGTCTTGCGAGATTGTCGACATCATTGTCATTTTGTTAAGACGGACTCATTTGGCTGGGATGCCAAAGCAAAGCATTATTTGGTGCAGTACGTTACGATCAATACTGTCGTATGCAACAAAAATTTGGTGTACACGTACGTCTATGTTGAACTCCCAGCACTTTTCAAGTACATGCTTTACTGTGAACAATTGGTCGGTTGTTGATCTACCTGCCCTAAAACCATCTTGATACTCCCCAATAATACTGTTGGGATATGATCCAATTTTATTTTCTAAGATCTTCAAAATTATTTTGTACGCCGTACAAAGTAGTGAGTTGTCTCTATAATTTTCGCACTGTAGCTTGTCACCTTTTTTGTTGATAGGGAATATAATTGATTCGCTCCACTGTTTCGGCATATGTTCTTGTTGTCAAATGTACTGGTTGACTTTGTGAATAGCTTTATGAACACTGCTGCCACCATATTTGCCACTTAGCTGCAATTATTTCTTTTGAGACCCTGTAAGCCTGCTTGTCCCGGGGTTTCTTTTTTATCTTTTTGGTGTTGATATGTCAAGATTAGAGTTTTCCAAGTGGTTTTCTTTGATAGTTCCAATTCCTCTAATATTGTTCTCAGGTAAATACTTCAGCAAAGGCAACCCAGTGAAAATATGATCAAAATACAGACTTTATGGACCAGGCTTCTCTGGTAACCTGGAATGCAGCTCCAAAATGAAAGCAGCATCTAAACTTTAATCGATTATTGCTTCAGAGCCATACCAGCTGCATCATGATACATTGCACAGTTAACAAGATACCGACCAAAGGTTGTACCCAAACATGATGGGCTTCCCGTAAACGTATTGCTCTGTACCACTTCTTCCAAAATAAGGCGTAAGAGCTTAGTCAATCGAAATGTAGGATGATCCTGTTTTTTTTTAAATTACCGGTAAAATATTATATGAGCATGTCAAAGTGTCTACGGGCTGTAACAAATTAATTATTTTGTGAGAATGTAGTACTATCGCATAAACATAAATACTGTTGTATTTGAAAGAATCGATTCCGCTACATCCTGGAAGATACAAGTTCATTGTAAGTATCCGCTTTTTTTCCACAATATTCTCATATATTCGGGTGTCTAATATCTGATCAGTAATAATATTCCAATATGTACTCTAATTTCTTCAGGTCTAATATTCAGGGTTTGATTTCTCTGCAGGGCATGCCGGGACCCTCATCAATCAATCAGGGGGCGATCTCTAAAACCAAAAATAATCCTTCGCTTAGTCTTCCAACCTCATCTCATGTTGACACAACGGCTGTAGCTACTCTGATTTCGTATGACGAAGTCCCACCACTTGACATCGTATTCCCTCCAAAGGAGATCTTTATTTCGCGTCTAAGCTACCATACAACCACGGGCTACCTAGAAAATTTACGTTTGCAAAAAATTTGGGCCAGCTGTTAAAGTTATTAGTTGCCACAAATTGGCTAAGGATAATCCGGAGGATAGACTGGTAGCTTCTTTCAAACTTATATTGCCCTCAAATTGTGATAATATTTTGAATCCTGAAGCTTTGCCGCCTGGAGTACTTATAAACCTTACAGCTCAAGAAGAAGTAAGTTATTTCATACACCGGGAAGACCGCAACCTATGAAATAGTATAAGATTTCATGACTGTAACTTTGCTTCCAATATTTCAGTATATTATCAAAATGTGGGAGGGTTAAGGACCAAGCTTGATAAGCTCTTTTTATCGTTACGCTCTTTTTATCGTTACTGTTTAACCAGGTTTCTTACGGAAACCTGGTTAAACAGTAACATCTTAAACTTGGAAATTTCCCTTGATTTTTACCGTTGTGACCGGGAGTTAGCCTCTGCAAATAAAGAAGATGAAGGTGGAGTCCTTGTAGCTGTTAGTAATGCCATACATAGCTCTGTTTGTGCTGAGTTTTGCTTTTCCCGTGTTGGGGATTGTGTAATTGTCAAGATCTTTCTTCCTAACAATACATTTTTATTAGTTTCCTCTGTCTACATACCTAGTAACTCTCCTTTCTATGTGTACGAGACATTCTTAGACGAGTTTTCCTCTTATGTCTTCTTGCGTCATCCGCCATCTTTAATTCTAGTACGCGGTGATTTTAGTTTGGAAACAGTGCAATGGACGAAGAACGTTCCTTTCTTTCTTCCATCAACCTTCAATCTTCTTGATCTCTTTCCTCGTTTCTATCACTCTATTCACTGACACAATTTAATAATATCCCTATGCTCACCTTGTTTTCTTTCTAACCATCCGCTTTACTGTCTATGTTTCCCTAGCATTGAATCCTCTTGTGCGCATTGATAGTCATCATCCGCCATTATCAATTGATCTCTCAATTGCACCTTTGACATATCGGACTTTTGCTCCTGCTCCAAAATTTAAATTCTTCAAGGCAAACTACGAAGCTTTAGCCTCCGAACTGGACTTGGAGTGTGAAGAAGCTGTGAGTAAGTTTTATAATTACCTCTATGAGTTGATTAAACATTTCACACCTTTACAAGCTCTTCGCAAAGTAAAGCAGAAACCATGGCTAATTAAGCAAGTGCTTTGTGCCTTGATTGTTAAAAGTAAGGCACACCGCCGTTTCAAGCGTTAAGGTACTGAAGAATCCAAAGCCCGGCTTTGTGATCTGCGTGTTGTAGCAAAAAACGGACTAAAGACTGCAATGAAAAACTACTTCAGTAGCTTGGAGTGTTCACTTATGGCGAATAATGCGAAATCCTTTTGGTCATACATTAGGTCCTTCAAGTCCTCCTCTTTCGCCCCTCATTCTGTCCACTGGAATAATATCTTTAGCTTTCTACCGCAAGATATTTCCAACTTGTTCTCTCAGTTCTTCTCGTCAATTTTTATTCCTTCTTCTCACGTCTCCGATCTATTTAATACACCTGTACTTCACTCCCTTGACATTTCTTCACTTTTCACTGACTATATTGAAGTTGAGTCCCTCATTAATTCACTTAATTCTAATATTTCACCTGGTCCTGATGGCTTACCGAATATTTTCCTCAAGTCATTAGCATCTTCACTTTGTATCCTTCTGGCTTTTCTCTTCAACCTCAGTCTAAAGACTGGTACTTTCCCTAATAATTGGAAAAGCGTAAACGCTGCTCCTATTCTCAAAAGTGGTGATCCTTCTTTGTCCAATTATCATCCTACTTCCTTAATTTCCTGTTTTGCGAAATGACTCGAGCGTCTGGTATATAACCGGCTTTCAGTTTTATTGATCTTTGTCTTGTCGAAAGAACAACATGGGTTTCTCAAAAGTCACTTTACGACCTCAAATCTAATTGAATTCACCGATTGCATCGCTAAGACCCTAGGCAATCGATCGCAGGTTGATGTCATCTTCACTGACTTCTCGAAGGCGTTTGACATGGTCAACCATCAACTTCTCTGTTACAAACTGAAAGCGTTTGGGGTTGCTGGCCTTCTCTTATAATGGATGGATTCCTAACGGTCTTCTCGTATATGTTGTGCTGGTTACTGTGGAACTACCTCTATTCCATTTTATCCGTCCTCTTGTGTTCCTCAAGGCTCCATTTTAGGTCCCCTCCTATTCCTATTATTTATATCTTATCTTCCTTCAGTTATCGCCTCCAATTGCCTACTGTATGCCGATGATTTCAAAGTGTTTCCAGCTATCAGGCCTGTACAAGATTGTCAATATTTTCAGATGGACCTGATTGCAGTAAGTAACTGGTGTTCATCTAACTATCTCTGTCTTAATGTTGCCAAATGCTATAAAATGACTATTAATCTAAATCAATCTCCGCTGACTTTCACCTTTAAGTTAAATTAAGTCCCAGTCGCTGCTGCGAGCTCTACTAAAGCTCTCAGTGTTACTTTTGATCCTAAGGTCAATTTCGATGCACACATTCTAATCGCGACTTCTAAGGCCTCAAAATATTGGGAATTATTTTCAGGCAGCTTATAAATTTGCCAATATATCTACCCTCGTCCGCTTGTTTATCTGTCTTGCCCGTCCTATCCTTGAATATTGCTCTGTAGTTACTTACGTTTTCGCCAACCATCCCGTTCTTCTCTTAGTACTTACTATTGTTTTCACTTATTAGGTAAATTTCTCGAGAGAAATTTACCTATTGCGGAGATATGATGCTCTCCGTAATAGGTAATATATATATATATATATATATATATATATATATATATATATATATATATATATATATATATATATATATATATATATATATATATATATATATATATATATATATATATATATATATATATATATATATATATATATATATATGGGATATAACGAAATTCGTGACCACGCTAGAGGTTGCAATTTTACTTCGATTTTCACCAAATTTTCAGGAAAGATGTATTGGGTAATTATCTCGGTTAAGTTCGTGAACAAGCTATATCGGCCGGGCAAAAACAAATTGGCGGCCATTTTAGACGAAAAATCGTGATTTCTGTGCTGACCAAAGTATAGCTCCGATTTGGATGAAATTTGGTACAAAGGTTCATTGATGTATGTGATGAATCTCACAGTAAAAAAACCAAAGTCGGTATGGCAGAAACAAAATGGCAGCCGCTCAAATGTCGAAAAACGTGCAAAATTTTGTTGTTGTAATAGTGGTCAAAGCTTTCAACAGATTTTCATGAAATTCGGTAGTTTGATAGAAATTATAAGTATCTAGAGAATTACGTGAAAAAACTGGAGGTCAGGTAGCAAAAAACAAAATGGCGGCCAGTTGAAAGTCAAAATTTCAAAGGCTTTTAAAAGTCGCAATTTTGATTCGACATATATGAAACTTGGTTTCAAGATAGGCATTACTTACACCTACAGTCTTTGAAATTTTGGTGATCATGCATGTGCAAATTTCAAAATGGCGGCCGTTTAAATATGTGTTTTTTTCATGTTTTTGTGGCCCTCTAGCGGTCATATTTTCCAACGGATTTTGATGAAACTTGAGATTATGAATCTCTGTACTATGTTCTTGTATTTTACAGGAAATTATTAAAATTGAATGAAAAATAAAAAAGTCGAAAATTTAAAGCCTAATATTTTTAGCTGCCATTTTCTTTAAAAATTGAATTATTTTGCCCTGTCTAGAGTGAAACTCCTATTTGAACGAGATAGTACATTGATTGATGAGGTCCTAGCATACAAAGATTTAAAATAATCCAAAATCAAATGCATGCATTCAAAATGGCGGCCCCCAAAGGTCTGAAGGCAAGCGCAATTCGCTATTTTAGTGCCAACTGAAATAATGAACATTTTTCATGGAAACGTTCTAAATGACTTTACTTGAAAGAACTTATAAACCAGATCATTTTTAAGATATTGTAAAATATTTTTAACAATACCCTAAAAAATTATAAAATCACGACTTTTCTGTCTGTACGTCCGTCCGCCCGTTTGTTCGTGCGTCATAACAAGTTTTCTCGCAAACCACATGAGCTAGAATGAGGAAATTTTCTACGTAGGTCAAAAGTGGTGCCTCTTGGAATTTGCAGTGCAAGAAAATATTTTAAGGTATTTAAGGGGGGTCTCCCCATACAGGCGGGTCTCCCCATACAGGGGGGTGGCATACAATGTTTTTTATTTCTGTAGCCCTCTAGCAGCCAAGGTTCTCAACAGATTCCGTTGAAACTTGAAATTATAAGTTATTAAGGCAAGTTAATTTAATTTAATTATGCAAATCGAATGACAAATAAAACAGTCGAAAATTTACAGCTTAATATTTTTAGCAGCCGATTTCAATAAAAATCGAACTGACGGCCCTCATAGTTCAGAAAAAAATTGAAAATGTATATATTAATGGCAATGCAATCTTTTGAAATTAACTATTCGAGCTATTTAAGCCTTTGTGTGGTTACCACTGTGAACTGTGTAAACAGCAAATGCGAGAAGGGCGAAACCGGTATTTATATGATTACAACAATTTATGATCCGCCGATTTTCAATATGTAATCCATACGCGTGCAACTCAATTTAATTAGCAAAATATTTGCGCCCCGATAAAAGGTCTCTAAAAACGAACGTGGCCAGATTTTTTTTATGTTAATAAATACCCATGTGGTACTACGAAAATTGCAGAAAAAAGTTTAGTAGTAGGCAAGCCAAATTCTTTTTCGAAACTTTACGCTACATACGAGAAATTTACCTTTCCGGCTGGTGCTGCCAACGGGGATTTTTTTCTTTTTCTTCTTTTTTGTAGCACTACAGTCCCTCTCGGGCCTTTGCTTGGAGATAGTTAGACTATCTCATTTTCATGACCGTACTGATTTTTTCGGAAGTTGGTTTGGTACCATGCTCCCGTGTGCTTGCTCAGCTATGATATGATCTGATTAAATCAGCGCATATCACCACTGAGTGAACACTCGTAGTCTGTCCGAAAAATCCCCTGAACTAAATCACGTTGCTCCCAACGAGATTTGAACCTGGGACCTTCGGCTTATGTGTTTCACTTATTTCTAATTTGCATTAATTTTCTTTTAAGTTTATATATATATATATATATATATATATATATATATATATATATATATATATATATATATATATATTACTTTGTCTTCACTGGACATTTGAAAAACTCGGTTTCTCTTCGAAGGTATCTGATATCTTTCCACAATCATCTTTCCCACAATAAGAAAAAAGAGATGTATTATCCGTCCATCTTTTTAATGTAAATTCCTTTTTTATTTTTGTTCTTTCGAGCCAGTTCTTGAACTTGATGTTGGTTTTCTTTTATCTGTTCTCTATCATTTTTGTCATTATTTGTATTGGGGTAAGTATGGCTTACACTTCTTCTTCAGAATGTAATATTCTACTCGGAAGGTGAAGGAAACTGGCTTCATTTTCGTCCTCACTGTCTTCATCAGTGACGTCACTATCCTCAGAGGGGAAACAAGATTATGTCGCCACCAACGTCACCTTCAGCTTCTAATGCCTCAAGTATCTTGTTCAACGTCAACCTAAAGCAAAATAAAGAAACTCTCATGCATGAAGCCCAAACAGCAATTTAATAATAATCCTCATCATCACTTGTAGGTGACACTTGCTAATTTCACAGCTATTTTCAATACAAAAACAATTTTTTTTTTTAATAAAACAATTTACATTACAAGTTTGATTCTTCTTCTTTGTAGCACTACAGTCCTTTTCGGGCCTTTGCTTCCTGCAACAAGTGCCTCCAATTGTCTCGGCTCATTAACCGCGTCGTCTTATTTCGAAATCCGAGCAGCGTCGAACTGTCTTCATTGACTGGGTCAGGCCAGCGTTTCTTCGGTTTCCCCACTGGTTTATGCTCTTCAGTTATCGCAACGAATACCTCTTTGGGTAGTATTCCATGTGGAGCTGTGGGTCAGGGCAGTCAGTCCGGCAGCACAGTCCGCTAGCGCAACAGCTCCTAAGTTCAAACCTCGGTTGGCCCTGTGTCGTGTCGCAGAGCAGGCTTGGGTCCTTTTGAGGAACTACCTAAAGGACCGAAGCCTGCTCTACGACACGACACAGGGCCAACAAAGGATGGAAATTACATCGGGTGTTGCCCAGGGATCTATCCTTGGCCCGGACCTGTGGAACGTGTCTTACGACGGGCTACTGAGACTTGAGATGCCAGATGAGTCACGCTTGGTCGGCTATGCGGATGATGTTGCGGCTCTGGTCTCTGGACGCACCGTTGAACAAGCGCAACTTAGGCTAGGTATGCTAATGCGCCGAGTGAGAGACTGGATGACTGCTCGCGGGCTGAGTTTAGCACTGGAGAAAACCGAAGTGGTAATCTTGACAAAAAAGAGAATCCGTGGAGTGAGGATGATCAGTATTGGAGACATACAAATCGAATCGAAGCCAGCGGTGAAGTACCTTGGGCTACTGATCGACTCGAAGATGAGTTTCTCTGAGCAAATCAGGGCAACGGCCGAGAAGGCTGCTTCAGGAATATCGGCCCTGAGTCGACTTATGGCAAACGTAGGGGGACCCAGCCCATCAAAAAGACGCCTCTTGATGAGTGCTGTAGGGTCAGTGCTACTGTACGAAGCAGAGGTATGGTGCGACGCTCTCAGCAAGGAGGTATACCGAAAACGATTGGCACAGGTACAGAGAAGAGGAGCACTGAGAATTGCATCTTCGTATCCAACAGTCTCCGACTCGGCGGTGAGAGTG
The DNA here is from genome assembly GCA_963969285.1 of Odontomyia ornata. Classification (NCBI taxonomy): domain Eukaryota; kingdom Metazoa; phylum Arthropoda; class Insecta; order Diptera; family Stratiomyidae; genus Odontomyia; species Odontomyia ornata. The sequence goes on from OZ017740.1 coordinate 302,713,707, forward strand.
ATTGCAGGCGTGATACCTGTCGCCCTCCTTGCTAGAGAGCGCCGCGCTATTTACCTGCGCCGAAACGAGGATGCGAGGGAGATAGTTGTCCGCGAGGAGAGACAGCGCTCGCTCAACGATTGGCAGCAGTCTTGGGTGAATTGCACGAAGGGAAGGTGGACTGCGCGCCTCATCCCGGATGTGAGACCGTGGCTTAATCGAAGGCATGGTGAGACTGATTTCTATCTGACCCAGCTTTTGAGCGGGCACGGGTGTTTTCAGTCTTACCTGCACAAGATCGGTAAGTCACGGTCTCCCGATTGCCGGTTTTGCCCAGGGGAAAGGACAATACCTTTCACACATTTTTTGCGTGTACAAAATGGGTCAGGCTGCGAAGGGAACTCTACAGGGAGACGGGAGAGCTCACCCCAGATAATATAGTTGCGTTGATGCTCGAATCGGTTGACAAATGGAACCAGGTGGCACATTATGCTCGGGCAATCCTAAAATATAAAAGGGACTCACAGCAGCCGGGGGCGCTGGGCTGGGGGATCGCTCTTCCAGCATTTCCTCTTCCCCTCTCCCCTCCCGCTAGGAAAGGGACTCCCCAGCTTGAAGGCGCCCCCACGGCGTAACAAAACGAGACCTGGCCCGAAGTAATGTGTCAAACGGTTCCAGGCTGGGTTCTCAGGTTGACAGGGGAGGTGTTTAGGGGGTAGTCCAGTCGCGCATGGGAGTCTCACACTCTGTGCATGAATAGCATTCACCTCCCTACCACAAAAAAAACCTCGGTTGTGCATCGAATTTGAGCTTCTGATGCTGCTGTCACACTATCAGCCCACCCAGCTTTGATGGGTACTTATTGAAAAATTAGGTGATAATCACATGGTTGTGCGTGATATTGACCATATCACCTCGAATTCTGTTACGGCCATGGAATGAGATACCCTAACAATAAATCTCAACGCCAAGGTTCGGATTTAGACTGTTGTGCGATGGATTATTAATTATGATTAAAATGCACAAGGAAATATTATATACCGAATCTACAGATGGTTCAGGAAAAGATACTGTGAATAAATATATTTAATAAATATGATTCCCATGGCATTGATTTTGATAACCTTTAAACAAACATACACTAATAAAATAAAATGCTGGAAGTACATTCTTCATAGATATACATATGTACATTCGCTTTATATAATTTTTACTGAAAATATAACATTAGGTCATTTCATCAATCATTTTCCGCGTAAAATACGATTATCACGCTATCGCTTAAAGGCAAAACTAATTTACTTAGTCATTAGCGTTCTATTGCTACATACTCGTATTCTCTAAGAAAGAAAAAACGTCTGGCTTTTTTGACCAAATCTACGTTTGCATTACTTTGAAGCATTTTTACAACTTTTTCTCATCAAAACAATTGAAATATTTCATAACCAACGGAAAAAAAATTACAAATTACATAAGGAATGGTCTAACTTGAATGGGCACGATTCTAATTTGCATTTCTTGTAATTACCGCCTAAAAGTTGGTCAGTATCTTCTTTTGTTTTATCGTTACATCTGACGCTGGAAGCTATTTGGGAATATTTTAAATATTCATCGTGAGAGAGGAAAATATTGAAACGTTGCATAAAATTTCTAGTGTGACAATGAAAATTGTAGACTGACCACGGTAAATAGTCATTGTACTACTTTTTATAAACATATTCACAATTACTAGCGGTTGAACATACTCGTAGTAGGTAGAGTTGATTATTATTTATTGTTAGCCATGGGAAAAACGTGTTTTATTGCTAATTGAGTGGGAGTTGATAGAAATCTGAGCATATTTGTATGAATTTTAAAGAAATGAAGTTGTATAATTAGCAAACTATTGTCAGTTCTGGGAGTTTGGAAAATTACTCGTATTTTGTCACAACTGATCATTTGATGATACGAGTTGAATTGCAATAATATGATAATTATTGCCTAAGATACTATTATCTTCAGAATTCTTCTGTTGCTAGTAAATAAGTAGTTTTCATTTGTTTGGAAATATATAGAAACAAGCTGAGTAGGCAGAAGTGTGCTTCCAGGAGAAAGGTTTTATATCCTACTTTTGGAATGCATACTTTTATTTTAAGCCATCCATGAATTTGGTTTTGAAGGTACCCTCCCTGTTTTATTCGGGAAAATTTAAAATTACTGTTACTAGCAAAAGTGACTGAATTTCGATTTCTGAAATATTTTTTGACCTAGTAAGTTTATAATCCAACTGGTTTTTTTCAGATTTTTTGAACCTCAGGTGCCCAATTGCGAGGGGTGTTGAAGGCCATAATGTCTCTATATTTTTAACTCTTCTCATGCACACCTCGAGTTGGAGATTTCATATTAAAACATATCGTTAAGCCCTTTTATTTGGTGCCATACTATTCTTGGTTATCTTCAGTCAAAAAATGTTTAAGGGGTTACATCCTTGCATGGAGAGCCCTCCGTTAAATACTTTTGAAATTTTTTTCGCCTGCAAAACTTATGCGAGTATTAGACCATCACTTCTGACTTTTTAAAAATTGAAAAAGTAATGAAATTATCATCCCATTTTTTCCAGGCACGAAACGTTTCTTGTTCAGAAGTGCCATTTTTATATATTTTATGCTCATTTTATGCTAAAGTCTCAGTTAACGGCCTTTTTGAGATTTTTTTGGGAGTAATACCACCTACAATCGTCCGGTGGGGAGTGAATTGAGAACGTATCCCTCAGTTAAAGTGCCCTCATTTTGGAGAGTAAGATTTTCCCTGGGAAAACTGGTAGCACGCCTGGTTTTACTGTGCACCTCTTTGAATCATGGAGTAGATCGCTCAACTGCAAAATTCATATTTCTTGATTTACATATGTCAGATGCGAAAGTCTTTTCGTCTGAGTTTCCCCTGGTCCTTTCTTTTTAGAATCCTAGTGGGCGCGGTTACCATCATTTTGCTTGCTTGAATGCAATCGCTCATTAAATGCATACCGTCCTCTCGTAGCATACATTCCTATTCGAATCGCACAGGTACTTTGTATTTGGTGTCGTCACACCAACTGTTAGAACATCAGGCATTAACCTCCATTATTTTTTGGGTACTAAGGGTAATCCAATATTTTGTACTTTTATATTTGACGTTTTGATACTCGGCTACACTGTTTCGGTTTTGCCGATTTGCTGAGCCACACTTGTAATATTCATTGCCATGTTCTCCTCTATTGTAGCTGACAAGCCTTGTCACTGCATCGAGGCGGGTGATCTTGAAGCGTCCACATTGGGCTTGATTGATATTTTTCTCCATGAGACAATCTGGGTTAGAGATTTTCCATATTTCTCCGAAGGCTTGGTGTCCTATGAAAGGTGAAGAATCGGTGCCCTACGGAAGCCCTGCTTAGATGAACCAAAAACGATGGACGTTATTGTACGGGCTCTGCTCCCTACACACACCCCATCCGTCTCAATGCAGCCCACGACAGAACACCAGTAGAAGGCTCTACTTACATGAGGATGGAACTGCAAGAGGCAGTTATTGTATATCCATGAAAGCAAGGAAGACATCAGGACTAGATGGCGTTTCTGTTGAAGCATTGCAGCTTGTCTACAATTTTTGCTCTAACTTGCTGCTCAGTACGTTCAACGCTTACCTGCGCCAGGGGGTTTGCCCGAAACGATAGAAGGTAGCGAGGCTCATGCTGATCAGCAAAGGGAAAGAAAATCCCTACTCGACATTTGCTTGCCGCCCATTATGCATGTTAGACATGACCGGGAAAGCACCCGAGAAACTCATCAAAGGAAGACTTACTAACGCGATTCATACTGCAGGAGACCGATTTCCACGGCATTACGACTATAGAGCAGGACGGTTTACCATTGATGCGATTGCAGAGTTGGTAAGCGAGCCTAAAGAACGCAGGCTTCTAGCCGGACCAATAAACAGATTGTACTTCTAGTGATATTTAATGTCAAAAACGCTTTCAGTTCCGCTAGGTGGGTGAACATTCTGGAAGCACTTAAAACGCCTTTTCATGTTCCAGAGGCGGATTCTAAGGGACTACTTGACGGGTCAAAGTCTACTCTAGGACACGAACGAGGGTCGGCGAAGGATAGAAGTTACATTGGGCGTTGCTCAAAGCTCCATCTTTGGCCCAGACTTGCGAAATATTACGTATGATGAGCTACTGAGACTTTAGCTGTCGATAAGTCACACTTAACCGGCTATATAGATGATATCGTGGCATTCATCGAAGGATGCACTGTTGAACAGGCGCAACGTAAACATGGTAGGCTAATGTACCGAGTGAGGACTGGACGAGCACTCACGGGTTCCGCCGAGCATTGAAGAAAATCAAAGTAGCCATCTTAATAAAGAAGAGAATCCCTAAAGTTAAGATAACCACCACTATGGAATTGCAAGTTGGGCCAAAACTAGCAGTGAAGTACCTGGGTATTTTGATCGACTCGAAAATGAGTTTCTCTGAGCTAATTAGGGCAATGGTAGATAAGGCGTCAGTGGGCGTGTCGCGACTCAATCGACTGATGGCCAACATAAGGGGACCTCCTTCATCAAAAAGGCGACTTCTGATGAGCGCGATATAGCCTGTGCTACTGTACGGACTGAAAGTATGGAGCGACGTTCTCAATAAAGAGTTGTACCGGAAACGCTTGGGTCAGGTGCAGCAACGGGGAGCGCTGAGTATAGTATCTGAATATCGGGCCGTCTATGGGTCAGCGGTGCTAGGAATTGCAACCGTTATGCTTATCGCTCTCCTTGCAAGAGGGCGCCGTAAAACTTGCTTGCACAGAAACGAAGGTGGAGGCAGCTACGCTTGAAAAGAGACAACGCTCACTCAGTGATTGGCAACGATCCTGGATATCAATCGTAGTCACATTGAAACTGACTTCTATCTGACGTAGCTCTTGAGCGTGTATTGATGTTTTCAATCTTCCCTGCACAAGATTGGCAAGTCACTATCAGCCGATTGTGTCTTCTGCGCTGGAGAGGCCGATGACACTTGTCAGATATTTTTTGCTTGTTAAGTGCGGGACAGGCTGCCGGGTGATCTTATTAAGAAATTAGAAGAGCTCTCTCCAGATAATCTAATTGGAGAGATGCTCAGATCAGTTGATAAATGACACGCGATGTAACTTCCATGCATCGTTGGCCCTGTATCGTATCATAATGTTCGCTTCGGTTCTTCAGGTAGTTCCTTAAAAGCTGCATAAGATATTGAAGAAATTCAAGAGTTTTCCAGCGTATCCAGAATATCCGCCCATCTAGCAAAGTAGAAGGCGTTCCGAACACCAAGTGTATTATGTTCGGGCTGTACTAATTACTAAGAAAGAGTGCTTGGAGATATCGAGGGTGGAGGGATCTCTGTCCTAGTGCTACCTCTCTCTTCCTCTCCTTTGACTGGAAAAGGGATCCTTGCAACCCAATAGCACATTGAGGCACAAAAAAAACGAGAGCTAGTCCAAAGCAATGCATCAAACGGTTTCAGGTAGGTTCTCAGGTTGACAGAGGAGACATTCAGGGCGTAAATGGGTTTCATTCCCCAACCACAAAAAAGTAGTTTACATTGTGTATAGTTGAAAAGAAGTTGGTGCGAGTATATTTGCGCTCTTTATCATCATACTCGTATGTAACTTTTTGTTTGATGTTCAGATTTGGACTTGTATTCTTCTTATATCTGGCTCTCGTCTCAAGTGTGTGGATAAATTAATAATTATCAGGTCTTTTACAGGTTCGTTCTAAAGTGTTGATAGAAAAAACAAACAATGTGTATTTTTTAATGAAATTAGTTTTTTTATTCAATATAATTTGACTCTGATTTCAAAGATTCTCCAAAAATTTTATACCATCTTTATAATGATTTCCCGAAAGCTCTGCAAAATACTATTCCACGGCTGCAATAGTTCTTCTGGCCAAAGCGTGGGACCAATCGCTTGCCAATGATGGGCCAATATTTGTAGTCGAGCATTAGCTGATAGTAGACAGCCATCAATCGGCCAATGCGTGGGCTTTTTGTTTGGATTGGTGATCGCTTTATGAAAGGATTTTGCTATCAGATTTTGCTGTAATGTTTGAAAAGCTTTGGGGTGATGTGCAGAAAAGTCTGAGTTTTTTTTTGTGGTTGGAAAGTGAAGGTTTTTTACGCACTGGGCGTGGGCTGCCAGATACACAAGGCATCTAGATTACCCACTAAATACCTCCCCTGTCAACCTGAGAGCCGAGCCTTGTTTGACACGTTACTTCGGGCTAAGCCTCATTTTGCTACGCCGTGGGGCACCTTCAAGTTGGGTAATCTGTCCTCTAGCGGGAAGGGAGGGCAGAAGAGGGATCGGTAGGAAAGTAGTCCACAACCCCGACGTCCCCAGCTGCTCTGAGTCGTTTTTAACTTTTAGGACAGCCCGAACATGCTGGGTCATAATGTTCTATTTTTCATATGTTTTAAGCATCTCTGCAATTAGACTATCCGGAGAAAGCACTCCAGTTTCTTTGTAAAGGTTTCGGCGCAGCAGGTCCCATCTTATGCATGCAAAAAATGTGTGGCATGCATCGTTTTCCTCTAGTGGTTAAAAGATACAGACCGGAATTTACCAATTTTGTGCAAGAAAGACTAAAAAGAACAATGCCTGCTCAAAAGTAGGTCAGGTAGAAGCTAGTTCACCCAGGACTGCTGCCAATAATTAAGTGATCTTTGCCTTTCCTCTAGGGCAACTGTCTCTCTCGTGTCTTCGTTTCGACGCAGGTAGATAGTACGGCGCTCTAAAGCATGCAGGGCAAAAGGCATCACGCAATCTTTAGTGCTCCTCCTCTCTACACTTGTGCCATGCATTTTTGACACAGCTCCTTGCTGAGAGCGTCACCCCATATTTCTGCTCGGTATATTCGTACCTCATCTAATCAAAAGTCACCTTCGTGATGTGGTAGATACCTCTATTTAATCATAAGTCAACTCAAAGTCGATACGCCTGAAGCAGCTCAATCACACGTTGCCCTAATTTATTCAGAGAATCTCATCCTTGAGTTGATAACAATTCCAGGTACTTTACGGATGGTTTATACAACCAGTACTTCCCCAAAACTGAACATCATAGCTTAGTGATTCTTTTCTTTTTTAGGATGACCACTTCAGTTTTCTCCAGTGCTAGATTGAATCCACGCGCAGTCAGTCATACAGTTTCTCATTTCGCGCATTAGCATGCCAAGTCCAAGTTGCGCATCAAGCAACTAGCGCCACAGCATCATCCACATAGCTAATCGGCCTCAATTCATCCGGCAGCTCTAGTTTTAGTAATCCGTGATAAGATATGTTCCACAAATCTGGACCAAGGATATATCGTTGGGCAGCACCCGATATAACTTACATACATCGTCTACACTGCATTGTATCATAAAGTAGGCTTCAGTTCTTCAGGTAGTCCCTCAAAAGCCGCATGAGATATTCTAGAAATCCAAAAGAGTATTTCAGTGCATCCAGAATATTCGCCCATCTAACAAAGTGGAAGGCGTTCCCAACATCGTGTTACAAAAGAACCACCCATTGCTACAGAATTCTATATAAAGATTAGAAAAATCCAATTATAATATAGAAAAAGAAGAAGTTATGAAATGAGAGTTGTGTTTACGCGACAAACGTAACAATGGCGAAAAATAAAACACATTGGTTTGGGCAAAGGGAACGTTAAAAATGATTGGTGATCTACTTGAGCGCTGTGCAATATAGGTGGATATCTCATTATAGAGGTTCAGAGGCAAGAGTTTCTGGTTCACATTAAAGAGCAAACATTTATCAAGAAATACGTTATACGACGCGAGACTAAAAACGCATGCGAAAGAGGGTTAGGCAATAATTGTAAGGGGAATACGGGATGTGAAATTGAAGAGGGCGGGTAAATCTACATTGAACAGTCTGCACAGTACTATATAGACTGTGTTGATGAGGACTCCAAATTTGCGAGCAATATTCCAATAAACTTCTAACCAATGGGAGGAATAAACAAATACAGGAAGAAATATTTTGAAGCCTTTGAAGGATCTTAATAGAAAGCCCATAATGCAGCTCAGTGTCAAAGAGCACTCTAAGATCTTTATGGAGATCGACTGATTCATGGGAACTACCAGATATGGAGTAAACGAAAGGAATGGTAAACTTTCTTAGTGAGTAAGTCATACGATGACATTTACTTATATTTAGTTTCAGACGATTAGTCATACACCAATCTAATAGAAATTGTAAATCTAGTTGTAAGCCGACACAGTCTTCCAAGGACTTTATCACTCTAAAAAATTTCATATCGTCAGCGTACATAAGCGAAAAGGATTCGAATAACGATGGAAGTTCATTGATAAAAACAAGGAATAGTAATGGTCCGAGAATGGACCCTTGAGGTACTCCAGAATTTGGCAAGAAATTAGAACTCTGGGAATTCACCATGACGACGCAATTACGATTGACAATGTAAGAGTGAACCATTGACAAATAGATGAGCCCACACCAAGACCACCTAGTTTTTTAATAAGTATTCGATGATCCAGTGAATCGAAAGCCTTAGACAAATCGTTACAAATAACGTCTATTTGCTTTGACTTATCGAAAGCTGACGCAATAGTATTTAAAAATGAAAGCAAGTCGTAAAAGTGCACCTTTGATAAAGCCATGCTCTTCGCTAGCAAAAGATGAAAATAAGAAGGGGTAAACCTGATCATACACAATTTATTGAAAAACCTTACTAAACACGGAAGTAGGGAGATAGGACGATATGTTTATTAGATATATTCGACATATCATCCGATTTGTAAACCGCAAATACATTAGCTTTTTTCCAAAGAACAGGAAATTTATTGTCAGAAAGACTACCGATTGAAAAGAATGGACAAGGGAACACACAAAGAAGATGACAAAGATTTGGCAAAAATGTTAGGAATTCCATCCGAACTACAGCCAATGTTACTATCTAGACCTTTAAGTAATGGCTCTATGTCAAGAGGACTTTTATATGCAAAGGACAAACTTAAGGACAAACCGGTAGTATGATCAGAATTTACATCAGTTGAAGTAACATAAAATGAAGAAAAATGTTAAATGTTTTGGACCACGCTCACCACCTCAGCGTTTACATCAATGGTGGAGTGTTCTGCTCTAAAGGGATACTACCGAGGAGGTAAGCTCCCAGCAGTACGAATCGTACAATTAGTCTTTCTTTGATAAGTTTCTCTAGCACTTTCTCAGCCATGTTTAGAATGCATACCGGCGATATGCAGATGATGACCCGGGATTTCCTTTCTTCTTGCTAATCAGTACGCTACCTTCCAATGTTTCGGGAAAACCCCTTCCCGTAGGCAAACGCTGAATATTCTGAGCAGACTGTCAAGATAACACCTCAGCTGGGATGCCGTGTGGAGCTTGAGCCTTAAAGTTTTTAATGATAGGATTTCCTCTTGCAGTTTTGGCCACGTGAAGAGTGGGGATTTGATTGCTGTTTTAGCGTGAACAGCGTCAAAACGAACGGGATGGACGGAGAAAAGTGTCTACACTATCTCGTTCGTCTTTTCTGCTTTCTATATGCAGGGTTTGCTTAGGGCACCAAGTCTCCGCATAAATAGCTTGTAACCAAGGCTCCACGGATTCCTGTTCACACTGTTCAGTCAATTTTGCCAACAGCGAATCCTACTTCTGTTAATCATTTTGCGAAGGTATTTCCTGGCCAAATTATTGCTGATAACCGGTTGCATACTTTATTTCGGTTCCGTGCCCGTTGAGCTTCATGTCAAAGCTTGTGACACTCCCTTTACTTTTCAGTAATTTAAATCGACCACCAGTGCACTGGAGATTCGCCGTGTCAGGGTCACCGATGGGGCGATGTTATGATCCTCATAGTTGAGTTCGCCACGATTTGAGATGCTAGTCCTTCAGTCCGCTGCAAATCTTCCAGCAACGGCACACCTGCTGTGAGCACCTCGATGAACCTCCATCTTCTGAATGTTCCAGCCAATCCTGGAAGATCGAGATCATGGGCTTTGGGTGGCAGCAGTAAGGATCTCAAGCAAAATGTACTGTTGATCACTGGCTGAGTAGTACTCTAGTATTTTCCGATTGTGTACCCTCCGTTTGCGTACTAGGGACTCCGAGGCGAATGTCACATCAGGTATGGTTCCCTTATAGCCCACACAGCGGAAAGTCGGCGTATCGCCGATGTTCAGCACGACGAATCCTGTCCTGGCCGCCATCTCCAGGGATAATTTTCCCCACGAAACGGTATGAGGCATACTCCGTCGATTGTTTTAGCACTGAAGTCTCCCCCAAATGAGTACGTGGCCGTCTGTACTCAAGACAGTGTCATTCAAAGCATCAAGCTTGACTTAAAAAGATGATATCGATTCATTCAGCTTTAGGTAGTAGGTAGTACTTGAACACCAAACTCACAGGAAACCATCCCTTCATCCCAAGCTCTCCACTAGCAAATCAGCATTGTTCCTAGCCCAGATACCAGCAGTGCCACTTTCGTCAGGGTACCGTGAGGACGAAATTTTGTCCTGGTGTTGCTCACACAACAGCAAAAAGTCGGCTTTCATGTCCCTCACAAACTATATCTGCCAAGTTTTGGGCAGTTGTACTGCTTGTATGATACGGGACATCGAAGTTATGCTTTTATTTTGGTTAGGGCTCCCGGGAAACCCCGCCTCTTTATTGATCCTAAGACGTGCTTGAAATCCAGTTTTGGATCACTATCCTTGCACAGGATGCAGTGTGCCTCCTTCATACGTTCTTTTCTTTTATATCCCATGTCAGCACATTTGTAGCACAAGGAACTCCTATCGGGTTCCTTTCATCCCTGTGCGGTATGACCATAGCCAAGGCAATCAAAGCAATGGGAGGAACTGATACTCACTGTACGCTGCAAATGACCCACCCTTATCTTACTTTTCTCTTACTCAGAAATTGTTCGGCGTTTTCTGTTATCAGCCTCACTTGAACCCTACTTACTTTAGGTAGCTCCCGTTTGGTGGCTTCCTCTATCTCGGTGTTGCAGTCAATATCTCTGATTTCGATTTTTGCAATCAGCTTGAGCGAGGCTACTATTTCCCAGATTTAAATCTGCTACCAATGCACACTCCCTTTGGCCTTTATAGTTCCCTGCAATTAAAGACTGTGCTCAGGTGATAGACTTAAATTCATAGTTAACCTTTACTAGGCAGTGAAAAGATTATGTGGAATTAAGACCTACTGGAAAGTATAAATTTACTTACCGACTAAACTGCGTTGTCCTGTAAATGGGCAATATTAAATCATTGTCTTCTGAAAAACAAATCTGAGCAAAAATTAATGAAAATGAACCGACTTTCATAGGAGGTTCTTTTTGCCCTTTGTCAATTGATGTTACTTTCATATTCTCCATTAAACTTTTTTGAATGAAAAATAGCTAGATTTAGTTAAATACTTTTTAGCAGACAGCTAGAATTATCATCAAATTGTTATTTTTTCTCATATCTATAATTCATGTTGATGATCTTTTAATCCTATATATTATTAAAACTTCACCACAACTATAAATTCCGAATAAGCTATTAAATATAATTGAATTGCTGTAACTTTTAAAGCGGTACAAATTCAATTTCAATAACTGTCTACAAATAACTTATTAATATTAATATAATTTCAATTATTGATTCAGTCGCGACCTTCTAATGGAGTGGTAAGAGGTAGTTTAATGAAACTGCAATTTCATAGAAACAAAGCACATCTACTAACTACTTCCAACTATCCGGTTAAGGACGCCAAGAACGTTAGAGATTTATTTCCAGTTTATTTAGAGAGAAAAATACGTTCAGATACATATCTAGAACATTGGACGACAGATCGTGATGAATGTAGAAGAAAATTGATATGTACCGCAGCAAAACATGAACTAGAGTAGAATTTTAATCTTTGATTTAAGCTTTGTCGGCATTAAGCTTTTTTTGAAAGACGGTCTTTAGAACTTCAGAATAGAGCAATCAAAGTCTTCGTGCAAAGTAATTTTGTATCTTGTCTAACCCTGTTTTATGTGTACATATAATTGCATTTATGTGTTATTTAAAGAATTGAATTAATTTTATAACCATAGAATTTATTTTTAGTTATATTTTTCAATGTTGAGAGATCTTTCTGAGATTCTCGGAGCTTAGGTCAATAGAAGATACTCTAGCGACAGTCTAGTCTGACCTTAGCCTCCAGTAATGTAGTCCTCCAATCTTTTCTGCGGCCTCGTTCGCCACTTTGTCACAGAGTAATTAATCTGAGGCTAGGGTAGATGAGTCTCTCCTAGGTAGGTAAGTCTCTCTCTTGTTAGATCTTAAAGGGTTCAAGGTGTTCTCAGGGTGTTCGTATATCCTGTCAAACAGTTTGAGTGCACGGTCGAGTATAGATTTATCAATTGTGTCTAGTTTTAGGCCTTTGTGAATGTCTGTGTTCCTAATGTACCACGGGTTTCTCCTAAGGGCCTCGTTTTGCAGGGTTTGAACTATTTTTTTATTAGCTTTTGTGGCCTGACAGAAGGCTATACGGCCGTAGAGAGTAGGTCCTATAATTTGTTTATAGGTGAGGAATTTATGTTCGCTGTTCAGTTTTCCTGAGTTTAAGATAGGATACAGGGAGGATAAGATACCTTGTAATGAGCATGCGACGCCGCTGGTGCCCACTCCTCAACACACTTCGCTGCTAGGTGGCTTGTCATTCTACTTTGGTTGCGACCAGTGCACATCCCACGTCTATTTTGTCGTCGGATGCCAACAGAATTTGACAGCCACATGGAATTGAAGTGTGGAGGTAGTGGCCGCGACGCAGGAGGAGGTTATCTTGAAGTGGCCGCCACGCAGCAGGAATTTTAAGGAGTTTTAACCGACAGCGAAGGATCAAACAGAACGAACGGTGCACAAATACGAAGTGGTCGCATGTATGTATAATCACGAAGTTTCTTTAAATTTTCGGATATTTGTGTAATATTTCGATTTTGTAGCGCTAACAGCTGGTCGTGTTCAGTACTCAGAACTTGCTCCACGGTCGATTCGTCCCGAAAATTGTTTCAATTCTCTCAAAAACAGCGTTGGAAACTAGAGTGCAAAAAAAAAGGATACGGATTCGTATCGATGCCAACTTATGATGAAGCTGCAATGACGATACGTGCTCTTAATGGATACACGCTCGGCAACCGGCTGTTGCAGGTTAGTTTTAAAACGATTAAATCTAAGTAGGGAGCGTAGTTGACCGGCGCGTAGATGCATTCGAGCTATGGGAAGCTTTTGCAATACCTCGATTGTTATGAAAAAAGTAAACTACACATAATTAATACTACAAGATAACACAGAAGTTTCTAGACGAGCGTATTCAGTATTGATTGGATGCGTCGTTTTTCTACGTGGGGAACTATATCAGTTCAAAGTGTTTAGGATTAATAATTTAAGATTAAAAACAAAGAAGGCGAAAAAGAAAAGAGAATGGAGATGATAATGAAGAAGAAGATGATGACGAAATTCTGGAGGAAGAAGAGGAACATTCAGAATATGACGTTTGGTTAGGAAACCTGGAAGGTGAGGAAGAAGCATACTCATCCGAAGAGTTGTGTTTAAGAGCTCGAGCGAAGAGGTCGGAAAGTTAAGAAAGCGGAACGTGTAACCGTTGATAGAGAAACAATAACAAGGTCTAATTGAAGCGTGAAGTGTTGTTTGTGAAATTTAAAAGTCACATGACTACTCGCGTTAGCCCGGGTCTGAAGTTTTCTTGCAGAATCACAAGAAGGCTAGTGAGTGCGCGCGGAAGTACTCGTAAATAAACACGGCCCGAAGTAATTCAGCCGATAATCGGGAGAAAAAATTATCAACGTCAAATTAATTACGTTACGAAGCCAAGGCGAGAGATAATCGCAGATCGCGTAATACTCGTATATCAACGGATAAAATAAAAATCCAAATGAGTTCAGCGGAAACTGAAACTACAAAAATTATATCCTCATCGAAATTTCTACCGCCGCACCTATTGTTGGAAGTCAATCGTCTAGTTGCGACCCTTTAGCTAATTGATCGAAAATCGTAAGCACTGGAATTTTTAGCATAAACCTCAACAACGGTAAGGTGGGCTGTTTTGACTTTAAAAGAGTTCCCAAAGTAGGTCTAATCTAAGAAAAGAATGCTAGGTAAAGATTAAAGCAAAGATACAATTGGATCAAGTTATTTTTGAAAACAAAGTAAACGTTAGAAGTAATATTGAACGCCTCATTCAACCGATTCAAGTAGGTTTTCATTTTAAGTAGGGAGAGAGTGAGAAAGTAGGGAAAGTCGTTTTCGTTTGTGTAAGAAGAAGCAAATGATTGAAATTTTTATAAATTTTTACGAGATTGAATTGCCAGTTATCGCGAAGCTGATAGTCAAAAAGGATAGTCAAAAAGTGCGAAATAATGATGCAAAGAGAAATATTCTGTAATGTAGTAAATGATCAGGGTATGAATAGTGATTGAAACAAAAAGGATTTTACTCGTAAAACAACAAGAAAAAGAACGTGGACTAAACTAAAGACAAAAGCCAAGAAAGATTGTAATATAAACCTCTAGTGAAAGTGAAAACAAAAGAAACAAAAATTGATATAAAATAACATTTTTAAAATGTTCAAGTTCTATATTAAATGTTGTACGTTAAACTATTAATAGCAATTGTCTCTATATATACACTATCTACAATATAAGAAAGTGTGTATGTATTAAGGATTGTGTCCTGCACAATGCGCGTGTTCGGAACACTAAAGAAAACAAGAACAATGATTGAAAACAAATTACAGTAGAATGATTGTGCAAGTGCGATAGAAAAAAAAACTCAGTGATTTGTAGAGTACAGTGTATGAGTGCCTTCTCGCATATATAAATATATTAAATCAATAAATATAGGTACAATATTGACTTAAGTTCTTCATACTGACCCTCGAATTGTAAACTGCGTCATCTCTCTCTCTCTCTCAAACGTAAGAATTTATTCTAATTTCTTTATTCTAAAATTTCTTACTATTCTCTGACTTCCACGTAAACGATTTTTATACTATGATAAATAAACACAATACAAATTTCATCAAAGAAAAAGTAGATAAATAGTTTATAACACGCAAGTGAATGAAAAGTAAGTGAAAAAAAAAATCTTTTATACTTTCACATTCTAATATAATTGTTTTTCTAAATTTTCAATTGATTTCCTATAAAATCTCAGTATAAATGGCGAGTCCAGAGATGTGTCAACAATAAACATGTAAATACCCCGCGAAACATAAAAAAATGTAATAATTATTAAAAACATCGTAATTTTAGTCGAGAATAGAATAGAAAAGAGCTAACGAGAAGAAATATATATCTATAGTATACACAAAATTTAATTTTAATATTAAGTTTTTCTTTGTATAAAATTTACAAGAGAGAAGTAACAACGCTAATTTTAAGATATTTTCGTAAGCCCTAGGATTATTTGGTATGCATTATAAACTTACTCTACTACCGATACAATTTGACAATTTAGTTTTAAATGTTCTTATTTCTCACATGAGTGTTTTTATAACACCACAACAAATGGAAGTTATTTAATTTTGATTTGTCAAACTCGCTATTTGTATTTGTACAATTTATCTTTGAAATTATAATTGAGGAAAATTACAATCAAAAACATTTCCTCGAAACATAATTATAACTCTACTTTTCATCATCCTTAACATTTTTGTACATTATTTCACAACAACTATAAATATTTTATTAAATAACAAAATGAATTGCTAATGAAACAAGTTGGGTAAACAGACCTACGGTCATGTCAGAAGGGTTTTGTATTCAATTTACAAAATGCAGTCACCAGATCGAATAAAATCAAGAAACGATTTTATTGGAGAATATATGAAATTCGAAGATTATACTATTATTATCAAAGTTGAACGAATTTCGTGTTCTGAGATTTTTGTTGTTGTTATACTCATAAATATCTCCCTTGATAATTATTTCAGATATCCATTCGCTAGGGAGGAAACACATTTTTCATGTATTTCCCCCCTGTGCCCCCACTGAAGCAAAAACTGACAGTTTAACAACTGTTTTGAAAAGCTCCCTTGAAAACTTTCATTTCATACTCATATCGGCTACGTTTGATGAATTTTTATTTTCAGGAGCCACTCTCCTGTACTGTTATCATCGATTAATGGCCAATTTTTTCGAATCCTAGAATGGTTACAAAGCCCTTTTGCTAGGAGCTCTCTCCCGCCTCCTTGACTTGCTTCGCTTATGAGTATTAATTGTAGGTACTCATCTTCAGTCATTCATTCAATTGAATCAAGTGTTCAAAGCATGCACCTTAAACGTTGAAGTTGGGAAAAAATAACTCAAAATTATTCAATCTTCGCATTTAAAACAGCCACCATTTTGTTTTACGATTACTGATACCACTAGCTGAACCGATTCGCAAAGATATTCATGACACCTATCATTCCTGAAATTTTCATGCAAATCCTAGCAAAACTGGAGTGTCTGAGTCGGTAAAAAGCGCATGTTGTTCCATAGCCATATGTTGCCATAGTAATAAATGCAGCGCATATTGTTCCATAGTAATACAGGAAAATTCAAACCGCTATAACTTCGCTAAATATGATTCAATCTTTATGAAACTTTCAGGATAGATCAACCTTATGAATAGTCATCTACGTTCTATGTTTCATAGAATTTAAGGGTACCGTTAAGATTTTATTCAAGAAAACATAAAATCGATAAATCATACTATTACTAACAAAGTTGAGTGAATTGCGACTTCTAACGTATTTGTTGTTGTTGTACTCACCAAGGCCTACATTCATGATTTTTTTCAGATTTTTCGGATCACAGGTGTCCAATCGCGAGGGGGGGGGACACAAATTTTTCGTGTATTTCCCCTCCCTGTGCGCCCCTCGAAGCTAACTTTGCCAAACAAAGACCTGTTTTGAAAAGTTCTCATCAAGACCTTTCATTTGATACCCATATCGGCCACCTTCAATGAAATTTTTTTTTCGGGGGGTCACTCCCCTATATGGGGAGACCCCCCTTAAATACCTTATAAATTTTTTTTTGTATTTGAACTTTGAAGAGAACACCACTTTACACCTACATAGAAAATTTGATGTTTCTAGCTAAAGTAGTTTCCGAGAAAAACTGCTGTGACACACGGACGGACGGACGGACGGACGGACGGACGGACGGACGGACAGACAGACGGACAGACAGGACGCGATTTTAGAAGGGTTTTGTAAAATTATTTTACAAAACCCTAAAAAAAAAAAAAAAAATCCGCTGGGGTCGGTTTCGCGTCGCGCGCGGTACGCGGTACCTTAGTTGTTTTTGATTTTTCTTTAACGTAGCTTTCGTCGGGTGAGTTAACGTAGTATACTTTTCGGTACCGCGTCGGAAATTCGGGAACGCGAAATAAAAATTAGATTTTGTTCTCTTGACTGGTCATAGGAAGAAATACGGAGTAACGTAGAATAGGTTTCCTCTCCGTATGGTTTTGTTTTGTAACATGTTTGAAAACGGGGCGTGTATAGGTGGCTGAAATATGTAAATGAGCGTAACCCATTCGGAGACCCGCGACCGAAATCCTCTCCGATCTAGCTGGCCGACAAGCAGCCACCGCGTGAATGGGTTACGGTGCACGGATTGGTTGACCGGTTGGTACCATCCGTTGGCACTACTCTGACTTAACGTCTAGAACCGATGAGAGGTCAGTTCCGCGTTCGCACGTAGACATAAAAACATTACAACCTAAAGAATTTTGTCGCTTGTTACGCATGTGTTCAGTCCATAAAAGTTGTTACAACCATCGAAGTCAACGCAGTTGCAGACATTAATATTTGGCAGAGAATTCTTTAGCCCGGGGTAGCATTTTGAGGCTGTCTAACGTTTATTCGTGTCGTGGAACTTTCCGAAAAATCTTCTGCCCGTGCTGAGCCACCTTACATTAAAAACGTATAACGAAGAGGAAGTAAGGGAAAGGAAAAGATCAATTTGAGAAATGATAAAATTGTCTTTTAGCAACCCATGGCTGTTTTATTCAATTCGAAAAAATTTTATTACAAAGCCACAAATACGGAAAACAAATTAGATCCCTCCAAAAGCTACTATAAAAAAATAAATAAGAATTTTGAATAAACGGAAAAACAAACTAATTTGTTAACACAAACGGGGGAAAAATATAGAAAAAACAAAATATTTTCCTCACTCCACTTTACGTTGATCTCCGAGCACCTGGCGACGGACAAAAAGGAAGTGTGGGGCCACTGAAAGTTAATTTTTAATTAAATGTTTCACGTTATAATAATCGAAAAAAACACGGAACGGCCACTTTTATTATCAACGATAACATTCTGCAAAGACGAGGTGTGACACTTAAGTAATGAGACTGAGTTATTATAGGCAATGAGAACAAAATCGGTGGTCAAAGCAACCCATTTTGAGTTGATTACGGACATCCAGGCGGCCGTGACGAGGGTACTCGCGGACATCCCTGTCGAAGCGTTCTAGAAATGTTACGAAGTATGGAAAACGCGCTAAAATTGTTGTATAGCTGTCCAAATGGATTGGTTCAAGAGGATGGCAGAGTTGTAGAATAATTTTTAAATGTACGGCTTTCATGGAATCAGTTTCATTACTTAACTGTCACACTTCGTATATTGAACGCCTTTGAGCGACGGGTCCTGAGGCGAATAATCGGAGCGAAGCTAGACGGAGACCAATGGCGACTTCGATACAACAATGAGCTGTATGATATTTTTGACGAGCCTGAGTCTCAGCGATTGTCAGACTGGTGGCCACATGAATCGTATGGACGAACAACAGATACCCTAAAAGGTATTCGTTGGGAGAACTGGAGGCCGGAGATTAGTGGGGGAACCGAGGAAACGCTAGTCTGATTCGGTCAACGAAGAAAGTACATCGCTGCTAGGATTTCGAAATTGGAGGATGTGGTCAATGGACTGAGACAGTTGGCGGCGCTATTTGCAGGCAGCGAAGGCCCGAGAGGGGCTGTAGTACTAAGAAGAAGAAGAAGAAGATATAATGCTTAGTTATATACAAATCGTCATATACACAGAAATAATTACATTTGACGAAACATTGGAACCCACGATCTCAGTAGAGCCCTCAGATTGAGGGTCCTCATGCTAGTATTCATACTAGCGTCCGACATTCTCCCACTGATCAAACAGCAATCAAATTTCATATGCCTGCGTGAATATCGCTACGATGGGCGATTGAATAAAAGGTAGGAAAGCAAGAATGAGATCAAGAAGCAAGAATCTAGCTAGAATCGAGCGCATATTGGATAATTTGTCATAGAATTCGACGTGGAAAGCTCTGCCTAGTAGGAAAGAGTTAATAGTTTTTATCAAAGGTAGTGGAATGGAGAAACCATGCATTTTAAGAAATAGCCGTGCATGCCAGACTTTGTTAAAGACTTTTGCTTTGTCGAACATAACTAGGCCTGTTGACTTTTTGTGATTCATCCCATATCTGATGTCTTAGACCACCCTTATTAGCTGGAGTTCAGTGAAGTGTTCAGCTCAAAATCCATTTTTTTCGGGGATAATTTCTTTGTTCTCTATGTATTCGGTCAGCCGACTTAGAACTGCTTTTTCTGTGAGCTTTAAGAGAGAAGGCAGAAGACTTATTGCCAATTCACAGGAAAGTAAGGGGTTTATCTTTTTCGGAATGACGATGATAACTGCCGTTTTCCACAATTTCGGGAAATTGTGTAGGCGGAAAATGGTGTTAATGATGTCCATCAGAGCTTGAAACATGCTGTCTGGTAGCCATTTCAGTGTAGTACTTGTCAAAGAGTCAAACCCTGGGGCTGTCCTTTTATTTAACATGCTTATCACGCCGTTTAATTTGAGTAAGTCTAGAGGACGGATTTCGTTAGTGTCTGTTGTCTGGAAAGCTAGAAGTTTTTGTACAGAGAACTCAATTTAATACTCAAACTCAAGGTTCTCCTCAATGAAACTTTACTCACGGGGTTGCAGCTCGAAAGTGTCTGTAAAGGTTTCGGCTTTATCTGTGCTGTCATATTTGTGGGGATTTGGCCCATGAAAAGGTGGAACCTTTATTTTGTTTTTCAGCCTTATATATTTTGAGAGGTGCCAGAAGTCATTATCACCAGGTTCGAGGCTCTCAAAAACCCTTCCCACATGGCGCTACGAAATCCATGGATCTGATCACGTATTTGGTTGGTTAACCGGTTTTCTTTGGTTTCGACCTAGTATTCGTAGCTTGTCTTCGTATGCCTAATAACCTGAGGGAGTTCATAGAGATTATGTTCCCATACTGGAGTTCGACTTGTGTTATTTTCCTTGCTAAGTAGAATTTTGCTGGTGAATTTTTCAATACTTTTGTCGACACTGGCTGAATTTAACTGCTTGTGTGAAGCTTTCTGAGGCCAGGACATCCTTAAAAGTTTGCCAATTTGTAATCTTCTTTACTTTTAGAGGCTCATCTATGAAGGTTTCCTCTGTTAAGAAGTGCACCGATTTGTGATCAGAAGAGAGCTCGTGGAGAACCATTCTTCAGATATCAAAGTGAAAATCTTGCGAGATTCCAAAGTCTAGAGTATTTACTAGAAGCTCGGGAATAGTGCGTTGGTCCACTTGGCATGTAAATTTTACCGTCAATTGCTGTGATGAATCTGTTAAACTCACCGTCAGCACGATTGCTTCTTACAGTACCTCAGGAATTTTGATAGAATTTGGAATCACCTATCACCAGGAGTGGGCCTTTAAGCCCAAAGAGGGAGTTTGGGTCTTGAGAGAAATTCTGACTACAAGGGAGACTGTACATTGATATGACTACAAATTCAAACAAGATCATTTTTATAATGATTGCAGTCACCTCTACGCGTACTAGTTTTGAGGTTTGAATCAGGTCGTGAATCATATTTCTTCTCAAGAGAATGGCCGTTTCACCTCCACTTCCTATGGCGTGTGGATGAGAAGGAGTTGAGGTGATCTTGGGGGGGGGGGTTGGTTATCGCACTGGGTTGCTGTTTGTTTTGAACTGCAATTTGCGCAAAAGTTTTCCTAACGTTTTGGGGCATCCTCCACAGTTGGCGGTGTGCTCTCCTCCACAATTGATGCACTTAGGGTTTTCAGTGGTTTATTTTTTCAAGTGTGTAAAGTGATGAAGGCCATCGCCCTTTACACAGCGAGATACAGCGTGGTAGTTGCTCGATGAGTGGCCTAATCGAGAAAAGTGACACATCGCCTGGCCGCCACTTGGCTTAATTGATTCTACTTGGTAGGTGACGGATTGATCAGACATCATAGATTTCAGTTTTCTTTTCAAGACGACGATTTTTAACCAATTGTGAGTGTCTGAATTGAAGTTTTATGTAGAAAACTTTAATAGAGTGGATTTCTTGCTGTTAGAGATCCTTTTTGATTTCTTCTATCGATAGTCCGTGTAGACCAAAAATTATCACATTCAGTTTTTTATCTTCGGGGAGGAAATATGTGTGATACTACCAATTTCGTTCGGTTAATAGCTTTCTTACTTTCCTATGATCCGTGGATGATTGAGTTATAATCTGGATACCCAGCTAAACGTGCTTGGCAGCCTCTTATTTTATATTTAACTACTTTTTAAATTCAGCTAACTTTGTCCATTTCTCTAGTTCGCGGAGGGTTAAGAGGACAATTTGTGTCCGTGTGCCCGTCCTACCAGTTGCGATACGTTCTGATTTTTTAAACCAGGGCGTATCATAACTGAACGAGCTTACAGTCCGTCCAAAGAGCCGCATTGTCACCAACAGGATTTGAACCAGGGACCTTTCGCTTATGGGCATGCATTAACCACTGCACCACGCGGACGCAAAATAAGTGCTCAGAATGAATTAATATGCATTCAGAGTGTCAGAGCTTTAACACCATATCAAGCCGAGTTCAAATGTTGCGAAAAAATGGATAACTTAATAATCACTCAACCGATTATTAAGACACATCCAAATACTTCTCGTGACATTTACAATTTATATATATTTTGAATACTCTTAGTTCACATAAAGAGTAAAGCTTCCAAAAATAGTATCAATATGATTTATCATTTATTCCAAATAACATCTACATCATTATACCTAAAAATATCCAATCACTACAGATAGATTTTCCTGATCAATATTTGTTAATTAATTGATGTATTATTGATATTCATAATTTTTTGTTTAATTCAATATATCCATCACTCCAAACACATATACAAAAATAAAATCAGGTCAATCAAATTATGTAGATCATATGTTAAGACAGATGATTAGCCGTGAAGGTTATGATAAAAGCATTTTAAATTTTATATGTTCACAAATGTTATACACATCTGTAAAATTTTTCCCTCTCTGGTAGACAAAACGCACCACTTGGTGATGAGTGGTTAAAAGAATTTTTGATTCGAATAATAGAAATGACTTAATTGGAAACCTGAACCAGGCATTTTGAATTGATCATTTGGTTACAAATCGGAAACCTAAACCTTGCGTTTTGGATTGATTACTTTGTTACAAAGTGGTATTCAAGAGTAAATTAACTGATTGAATTATTCGTAAGCGTGTTAGAAAGTATTTATTGATAACGTTTTTCATTGAATAGCCCCTCACGCGTGTCTTTTATTGCCAATACAAGTAACATTTAGTGCTTGGAATTAATTTTCAAAATATTGCATGGGTTTAACAATTGATTTAATGTTGTTGTTTTTTGTATTTTCATTACAATTAATGATTGAGATTTGAATAAAAACACAACACTCGTAGTACTGACAATGGATTTACAAAATATTGCAATTTTTACCTTTAATTAACTAACGTTTGTTTCAGTCACCAAGTTTTTTTTTCTTTTTAGCGCAAACCCTATCGTTCAAATTGAGTTCAAATTTTTTTTGGCAGTCGTCAAAAACATTTTTCTGCTCACTTGCCTTTCTTTCTGCAGGTAATTCTAAATTTTACTCTGCGGTATTTACCGTAGTCGTAATGATTTTACATATCCTCACGTGGGGTGACATACTGTGACTAAGGATTCTAGCACCGAGTTATGTTGAGAGCATAGCTGGGGTTCTCTCTATCCGTTTCGGACCACCTACATAGTTTAACGCATGCTAATAGGAGAGGCAGAATAAGGAATATGGGAAGGACATTTGATAAAGAAATACCGAGTTAACAATGCATAAACACGTTTATTAATATAAGAAAATGTTTCAAAAAGTAGAAACTAAACCTTCAAACGTTGATGCAATTGGAAAAACTAAAATTCAATTCCATTCAATCCAATTTCATAAAATATATGTACATTTTTATAAAGAAACAAAATCACCCAATTTCGGCAGAGTGCTTGGCAGTAGTAAGAAGAGGAAGCGGCACCGCAAAAGTAATGTATTGTATCATTTTTTCTAATTTTAATTTCTCCCTGTCCTTCGGCAAAGAAAAACTCCTAGGGTGATCGAACTGTGGAATTTTCGCTTCTGGTTCTAATTCACCGATTTTTTTTCAAATTAAAATTTTGAGAAGCATCCTCTCTTGCTAATGTTTCTAAAATACAGACTGAATGCCGAAACCTAAGTTACTTGGCTTGCTAACATCATTGGCAGCCAAACAAAGAGCTTGCAGTATTCCATAAATTAATTCAACTGTGGAAAAGAAGAGATAATTTTTTCGTGTAATTAATTTTAAGGGTCACACTGACTACTTTTGGACACCTAAGTGACGGGACACCCTTGCTCAGCGGATGTGTTGGAAAACATTTTCCAATATTGAATTATGCAAAACCTGGAATGAATCGTGGACTCAGTTGCGAGCACAACCCAGAGGTTTAACATTTGTGGAAAACAAATACGAAAATAGTTGCCAGTGAGAAAGATGTAAATTCTTAAACAATTGTTATAGTAGAAATTTTCTAACTTATGATTTCCTTTCCGTTTCATTTTAAGTTTGCTTCAGCACTACAGATAATTCGGGCTTTCGCTTAGAGACAGTTAGAGTATGTCATTTTGTTGATCGAATGTCTCGGCGCTCGAGAAAGGTGATATGAACAGTACCACGCTTTGACCTTATGTCCACCCACCCAGCTGAGATACGTTCTGATTTTAAACCACTGTGTATCATAACTGAGTAGGCTTACTCGTATTGTCCATCCAAAGAATCACTCGAAACAAATCTAAGTGCTTTCAACCACCTCGGTCTATTGTCCGCATCCTACAATTTTGAAATCCGAGCAGCGATGAATTGCCAGACCAGCGTGTTCTCGGGTTTCGGCTTGAGTTAAGGGCCATGTTTCACACCCATAGCATAGCACAGGTCTTATCACAGATTTGTATTCTTGTGTATACAGCTGGCCTTCAAGACCGTCAAAACTGAATAAAATATTTTATTTGCGAGCTGTATTCTTCGGCGTATTTCGCTACCGGTTATCGTTATTTTGGCACCTACATATACTAAACACCGCTACCGCCATATTTAATGATCTCTGGTGAAATTCCATCGATGCCCGGCACTTTATTATTCTTTTTGGCTTTGATGGTGGAACAAACTTCATCTAAAATTGGTGGGGTCAATGGAAGTTCTCCGGAAATATTTAAAAGCTTCGATGCTCTGGAGCTATGTCGAGGATTAAAGAGGTTCTTGAATTGTGATGCCCATCTTTCCTTAATCTTGTTTTCATCAGCGATAATGTTGCCAATGTCATCACGGCAGAGCGTAGTATTGGTCTGATATTTTTTTAAGGCTTTTCACTACTTTTTTTTGTGGTTGGGAGGTAAATGCCATTTACACACTGAGTGTAAATGGCATTTACCTCCTATGCTCGCAAGCGAGTGGACTACCCACTAAATACCTCCCCTGTCTACCTGAGAACCCAGCCTGGAACCATTAGACACATTATTTCGGGCCAGGTCTGGTTTTGTTATGCCGTGCGGCGCTTTCAAGCTTGCAGATTCCTCCTCTAGCATGAAGTAAGTGGAGGAGAGGAACTACTAGACAAGCGATCTCCCAGCCCTGATGTCCCCGACTGCTGTGAGTCCCTCTTATCTTTTAGGACTGCCCGAACATAATGTGCCACGTGGTTCCATTTGTCAAGCGATACAAGTATCACCACGACTTAACTATCCGGGATAAACTCTCCCGTCTCCCTGTAGAGGTGGCATCACAGCCTGCCCCATTTTAAGCACACAAAAAATATGTGGCAGGCATGGTCTACCTCTCCTGGACAAAACCGACAATCGGAGGACCATGACTTACCAATCTTGTGCAGATAAGACTGAAAACATCCATGCCCGATCAAAAGCTGGGTCAGACAGAAGTCAGTCTCACCATGCCTTCAATTTAACCACGGTCTCAGGTCCGGAATGAGCCGAACACTCCACCTTCCCTTCGTGCAATTCACCCAAAACTGCTGCCAATCGCTGTCTCTCCTAGCGGGCAACAATTTGAGAGTTTGAATTACATGCAGATGTTGTACAGATTGTGTGAATTAATAAGATATCTTTAATTGAATGCTATCACGGTGGTATCATTTTTCGAGTGTAGAATCGGACACGAGATGTTGGCGGTAGTTCTCACGTATTATGAAAATTTCGAATTACAGGGAAGAATAGGTGGGTGTGAAACGTTAGTTTTTCTGGGCCTGTTTCTCTAGAGTTAAAATAATTCAGATAGAGCGGCGCGGAATATGGGGGGTGGAGTTAGTGCAATTTAGCAACTTAACTCCCTCATATTTGTGAGTACTTCAGTACATATCTACCTTCCTGAGCCAGTTTCAGTCATTATATTTTAAGAAATAATTTTTACAGAGTTGTTTGGCGGATAGTTAGGAACCTTAATTCATCCCTGTTTCGTAAAGTTCGAAGGAATGCCAGGATACTATTAGTATGGTTGTCAATTGTGTCAAAGAGTTCCAGTGCCTTCACGTACGTATTTTTCAACTGTCTCTATTCTTAGCTCCTTGTATGTGTCAATGTTTCTAATATGCAATGGAATTTTCAAGATTTTTCTAACAATTCTATTTTGGAAGGACTGGAGTGCTTTTTTGTTAGTCTTTGTCGCCTGGTAGAAAGCATAAGCGTTGGTCGTATAATTTGTTTGTATATGAGCAATCGATTTTTAAGGCTGTCTTTTGGATTTAATGAGTGGATATAAAGAGGAGAGAAGTCCAATGCAGTATCCTCGTTTGTTTTGTATGTGTCGTTTCCATGTGAGTCTTCCGCCGAATGTTAGTCCAAGGTATTCAGCCGTTGGTGTCTAGTATATTGTTTCACTATTAACGATGAGTCTCTGTGGAGTTTGTAGTCTTTTCCTTGTGATGAATAAGGCCTGTATTTTGTCAGAATTAATCTTAATTTCCCATTTACGAAAGTATTCCAATAAAATATTTATCGATCGTTAGAAATTTGAAGTGATGAGTCTTGCTTGTCGTGCTGTAATAAATACATAGGTAGCATCAACGTAGAGTGATAGCTTTACTTTTGGAGTCAGAGTGCCAAAATCTGCAGTAGACATGTTCTATAGGACCGGTGAGATGGACGAGCCCTGACGAACTTCAGCATCAATTGGTCTCAGGCTTGAGAGTTGTTTGTCAATTCGACACGGAATGTTCTGCCTTTCAAGAAGAAGACAATAATTTGAGTGAGCTGCAGTGAAGATTAGTTCTGCATGCCAGACTTTATTAAAGGCCTTAGCTTTGTCAAACATAACTATGCCTGTTGAATCCCTGCGATTTATATCTGTTGTGATGCGTTGGACCACTCTAACTAACTGAAGTTCAGTAGAGTGTTTAGCTTTGAAGCCATATTGTTCTTCCGGTATAATATCTTTGTCGGATACAACCTAATTAGGTCGATGCAGAATCACCCTTTCCACAATTTTCGACAGGGATGAGAGGAGACTAATGGGCCTCCAGTTTTGTGGAAATTGTGGGTCCTTTTGAAGTTTTGGAAAAACAATAATAACAGCTGATTTCTATATTTTGGGATACTTTTACAAACGGAATATTGCATTAATAGTGTTAGTAGGTGTTTTTAAAATATTGTCCGGTAGCCAAGAAATCATTGTTTTTGTAATAGTGATATGTCCAAGTGCTTTATGTTTATTGAGTGTCTGTATAATGTTTTTGATTTCATCTAAGTCCGTTCGTTCAATCCTGTCTTCATGTTGAATGTTATCTATCAGGAGTCTGTTGACAGAAGATTCAATTCTTTCCTCAGTTTCAAAGTCTTCTGGAGAATCTTTACGGTATTGCATTTCCAGAGAATGCATCGTAGAATTGCATCCCATTCAGACCATGAAGACGCGGTACTACAATTTTGCTGTTTATCCGAAAGTATTTGGACATTCTCCAAAAACTACCTCACCCAGGCTCAAGACTCTGCAAAAAGCTCCCCCATTGCTCGTTTAGGAACACCCTTATTTTATCACGGATTTCATTTGTCATCCGAGCAGCTTTTATGTATAGCGTAGGGTCACTTGTATACCTAGCTCTCCTCCGAACTTGATTCGTTCTCCTGATCAGTTTTTTGATGTTCTGAATGAGTTCATAAGAATTCGCTTCCCTGAATGATTTCTGATATCATCGGCCGTTTCAGGTGATTGAACATTATTTTCATTGGCCAAAGCGACTTTAAACGCTTTCCAGATTTTAATTTTTTTTCCTGTACAGGAACATCAATGAAGATGTTTTCTATGAGAAAGAGGACTGGTTTGTGGTCGGAAAACAGTTCGTCGAGGACATTCAATCAAATATTTTGTGTGAAATCTCGTGATATTCTAATGTCCAGTGCAAAGCCATTTCTTGGTCCATAATGTTTTGGCTCATTGGGCATTTGTAGGCTGAAATGGTTGGTTGTGATGAATGCATCGGACTCGGTCCCAGCTTTATTCCTTCTCACAGCTCCCCAAAGGCGGTGTATGACATTCAGATCTCCTGCGATGAAATAAATCAAATACAGCAAATGTTCTGAGATCATTTAAGAGATTTATATTTTCTGGAAGCAGAAATCACAATGAACTCCAGAAAATCTGTTCGCACCTTGGTTGCCTCTAGATTTTGAAGAGTAGGTGTATTAATGAGATAGTGATTCACGTTTCGTCTCACAAGAATGGCCATTCCGCCTTTTCTACCCGTCATTTCTGTACATAATATTGTTAGGGATTCAGAATCGTCTTCCAGGCTTCAGAAAAGTTTCTTGAATAATAATGATATCGAATTTATGATCAAATATAAATTTTGTAGTTCATGAGTATGCTGAAGCAAGGATTTCGCATTCCACGTCAGAATTGAAACGTGGTTCATTTAACTCGTTAATGTTGATGACAGAGATGCAGCAAACATGGTTTGAATCATGTTTGTAATCATCTCTTGCATCATGTTTTGGAATTGTATCTGTATTTTTGCAAATATTTGTGTTATGTTGATTTTATGTGCGTGGAAGTGCCTGTGTCATGGTTGTTTATTTTTGTACTGGTTGTGTGGGTTGGGCTGCAACAACTTGCGCGAACGATCTTTTCACATTCTTTGGATTTCTGGGACAACCCCCCGTAGCTTGTTGGGTGTTCTCCGCCACAGTTGACGCAATTCTCAATTTTCTTTGGAAAGTCCGAGAAATGGTGAAGCGAATCGCATTTAACGCATCGAGACAGCGCATAACAATTTCTAGGAGAATGTCCAAATTGTTGGCAATTGTGTGGTACATACCGCTGTGCCACTACGATGGACATAAAGTGGCAACAGATTCAATGTTATAAATGTCAGTTTAAGATTTTGGGAGGAGAACCTTGACTAAACTAGAAAGACCTCCCCTCATTTTGATACAGTAAACTTCTATTGAGTTGAAGCCCTGAGACTGTGAGTCTTCCTCGATCTCCTCGACTGAAAGGCCATACTGGCCCCTGGTGATAACATTCAGCTGTATGTAGGTGTGGTATTGCATTTCATTATCAGCTAGTGCTTTTGTCAGTCATCTGTGATCTGTGGGTATTGTTGGTATAATTTGCATGCCAAGGTAGACCCTTTTCGCGGATGTGTATGAAATGTTTTGTGTTTTAAGAATACCAAGTGTTTGGGACTATTTTGAGGGCTCTCGAAGAATGATTGGTACTGTTTAGGTTCTTGTATTGGTGGTCGGAGTTGTGTGTTCGGCAGTGTGGGTTTTGGTTTTGCTGTTATGGCCATGTCTGTCAAAATCGTAGTTGGTTTTGGAAGGAAGGGCAGGGAAAATCTCATCCTCTTTATCTTTAAATCCATCTCGCTTTCCGATTATTCAGAAGAGGAACAATACTTTGGAGGGGAAGACGTCCTCACCTTTGGTTTTTTCATCTGTGGGCTGTCTTTCTAAGATTTCAGGTTTCTCTTAGCGTTATCTTTCAATAATTGAACTACTTCTGCATTTTTTGTAGCTATTAATTCGTTTTTGTTTCACTGGACGAATAAATTGCTTCGCTGGTCGCCCAGCTCGACAATATCACGCTAAAATTAGATCAAGTGTTTATAACGCTATTGCAAACATTTGATCTAATTTTAGCGTGATATTGTCGAACTGGGCAACCAGCGTAGCAATTTATTCGTCTTCGTCGGATACGTCACGCCACCGTCCAGCCACATTCCATCCATCAAAAGGGGACTATCTACGTACTATTTATTTATTTACTTATTTAAATCCATTTAACAGACAGAAATCCAATTACAAAATAGACTTAGACAATTAAATATAGTTAAATATAGTTTAGAGTAAGACAGAATAATACAACAAAATCGAGCAGAAAAAAGTTAATTAAAACATGTAAGAAATGAAGTTAGAGTCTAGATCAAAGTTTGAAAAAATTGAGTGATAAGGAAACATTAATCACTATTCACAAAAAGTAACGTCTTAAGTTTATTTTTAAAAACAAAGTAGGACGTGGATAAAGAACCAAGCTGTTATGCTTTCTGATGATTCGCGGCATAATTGAGTGAAAATATAAATCCGTCCGAGCGTACGGAACCTCGAGAATGTTATTAGACCGACTAGGACGTGCATACAGTCTGTAGTGCAGGTCTTCGCTTCGGGTGGAAGCAATTTGTTGGTGGTACAACTTATAAAGGAAACATTGATCTAAGAAGGTTCTACGGGACGACAGAAAAGGGAGACGAAGTATGGATAGAGGACGCTCATAAGACTCATAAGCTAGGTTGAATTCGAAAAACACAATACGGGTAACCTTACGCTGAACAGCTTCAAGTGAGTTCACAAGATATAAATGTCTAGGAGACCACACTACTGAGCAGTACTCAAGAAGCGGGTGGACAAGACATGTGAACAAGCGGTAGCAATAACCAGAAACTTTTGCTGCCTTGGTAGTTATGCTAAAAATGTGGACATCGAATTTAAGCTTGGGGTCAAATATTACACCAAGATCTTTACATGAGCCTGCAGAGGAGAGAACTACATCACATAGGGTGTAATTAAAAGTTGAAGGAACAATTTTCAAAGTGAAAGTCATTTTAAAACATTTGGAAACATTGAGACGAAGGGAGTTTACATTACACCAGCTATAGAGGTTAAAAAGATCAATTTGGAGTTGCTGACAATCTTCAAGGGATCTAATTATCCGGAATACCTTGAAATCATCAGCATACAGGATACAAGAAGAGGAAATTACAGAGAGAAGATCATTGATAAACAGTACGGAAAGAAGAGGTGCAAGGATTGACTCTTGAGGGACGCCAGAAGTAGGATTGAATGGAAAGGAGATTGTGCCATAGCGATAAACACGACAAGAACGGGAGGATAGATACGATGAAATCCAAGAATGAAAGAAACTGGATATGCCGAGCAAAGCTAACTTTTGGCATAAGAGAACATGGTTCACGGGGTCAAAAGCTTTGGAGAAGTCCGTGAATATTGCATCTACTTGAAGCTGTTTATCTAAAGCTCTTGCAATATAATCTCCGAACTCAGCCAAGTTCGTAGTAGTTGAACGACCCTTCAAGAATCCATGTTGCTGTGGTGTGACAAATGAACTCATTGACTCAAGAAGCCTGTTGTGTATAAGTCGTTCCAGCAGCTTAGAGAAACAGGAGAGGAGTGATATGGGACGATAGTTTGAGGCAGATGATGGGTCGCCGTTTTTAAAGATAGGAACAACATTTGCATCTTTCCAGTACGTTTGAAAGGCGCCAGTACCAAGACTGAGATTGAATATAAGGGATAGAAGGAAACATAAAGAGGAACAAAGTGACTTTACAAATATATTAGACAATCCATCGGGAACAGGACTAGGATTCGGATCGAGCAAGTTAATAAGGGATTCAACTTCAGAAGGATCAGTGAAATAGGATGTACTTGATGCTGGATTAGTTTGAATTGAATTTATGAGGGAGTGTAGTATATCAGAAGAGGAAAAAGTAGAGACAAAATATTCGGCAAATAGGTTAGAAATATCCTGAGGGGAGGAGGCTTCAGTGTTATTCTATTTGACAGTATGCGGGATGGAAGAGGAAGATTTAAAGGATCGGATGTATGACCAAAAGGGTTTAGCGTTATTTGTTAGGAGGGATCTCTCTAAGCTGCTAAAGTAGTTTTTCATGGCCGTTTCGAACTCTTTTTTAGCCAAAGAGCGCAGTCTGCAAAAATTCTGTTTGTCATCATAATTTCCGGTCAATTTATAGTGCCTATGCTCCTTATCTTTGGCTCTTAAGGCACGAAAAACACTTCGAGTAAGCCAAGGCTTCATTTTCGCTTTACGAGGAGCTTGGAGTGGAGTGTAAAGAGCAATCAGGTTATTAAGATAATCGTAAAATTTGTTCAAAGCACTATCGCAGTCAAGACGAGTGAAGAAGGTACGCCAGTTGACCAAGTCCAGATTGGTTTTAATTGCCTCACGATTTGCTTTAAAGAAATTGTAACGATAAACATAGGCAGTTCTCTGGGGTTTTAGGGTATCAACGGTTAGTGCTAGAGACAAAGGTGGATATTGGAGATCATGTTGAACATGAGGATGTAAAACAGGAGCTATTGATAGACACCCAGTTTGAACATTTGACATGACAAGGTCCAGAAGACGACCATTAGGGTTACGGATATGATTAAACTGTGAAAAAGAACAAAGGGAAAGAAAGGAAGAAAGTAACAAAGAAGGATTATTTGTTGAGGAAATGCCAGGTGTTGTTAAATGGTCCCATTCCACAAATTATAATTTTGGAATGTGAGTGACGAGCAAGAAGATAGGCAGAGAGTTTATCGAAGAAGGCTTCGTGAACAGTTAAGGGAGAATTACAGGGAATATACACAGAGGAAATTAATAATGAGGAGTTATGCCGAAGAGGGAGTTTCACAATTACACAGTCAGCAACACGAGCAGATTTGAAGTCAGCACAAAGGTTTTGCAGACTGCAACCAAGACTCCCCCACCATCAGATTTATTAGTGATGTTAAGGTCACGGTTGCATCGGTAGACTAAATAATCAGGTAATATTTCCACATTTGAAATATTCCCGTTCAACCACGTTTCAGTTAAACAGATTACAGAATCGTTAGTAAATTGAGACACGAGTAATAAGTCCTCAAGTTTGGTTCTAAAGCCACGAACATTCTGATAGTAAATAGAAATAGTTGAACGATTAGGAAGGGAAGAATTTCTTTCAGTGTTAGATGATCCTTGAAGGTTGTTGAGGCTGTTTGGAACTTTTTTCGGGACGAAATCGGCGCTTAGGTTGCCTTTTATCGAATGCTTTAACAAGTGTCCCCTTTGGCCAAAAATCGGAACTAAGTAGGATAGAAAGTTCAGCCGGAACTGTCAGCTTGAAAGAACTTATAACCTGGTCAGGAAGGTTGTCTTTTGTTAATTTTACGCACCTGAAAATACTAGGCATGTAACCAAGCTTCGATGTTACGTAGTTGGTAAGTGCATGCTTGGTTGTGTTGTAAGTGAGCCTTGATATGAACAACTGGAGAGGATTGTTGGATATCTGCCAAATTACTTTCAATACAATACATAATATAAGAAATTCAAAGTTTGAAAAAAAAACAAGAAAATATGACTGGAACTGACCAGGTCAGGAAAAGAATACTAAAGTACTCACCCAGGTCCCCTGTATTCTTCTCCTTTTAAATCTTCTATCTCTTTCTGTCTTCCGTCTCACTCTATCTTCGATCTCTTTCTATATTCTGCCTCTCTCTATCTTCTTTCTCACTCTATCTTCTGTTTCACTCTATCTTTTATCTCCAATTACCTATCTCCTTCTATTTCCTTTTCTTCCTACCTTCTGTTTCCTTCTTCCTATGCTCTATCTCTTTCATCTTCTTCTCTCTTGTATGCACTATTCTATACTCTTTATTTTCCAACTTCAACTACCAACTTTTCGACTTTTTAATCTCTTGCAGGAGATGTTGACTGTTTAGGATTCAGGATCTTCATTTGGTGATTTTTCATTTTTTAACATATATATATATAATTCATCAATAGCTTAACTTAACAATATACCTGTACATGCGGGTTGTGCCTTAGGGTTTTTCGCGGAGTTCAATAATAATTTACTTTAATTACATTATAATACTAATTTTTTGGAAAAGTAAACTTTAAAATGTTGACACCCACAACATTATCATACATTAATGGATAAAAGATGTTTTAAAAAATTATTTGCTATAATAGCTATTTTTTAAAATTTGATTTCCTTAAAATTAAGTACATTTTTTCCTTAAGACTGCCTTAAAAACTACTCATTCGCTGCGTCCATAGAACGGTTGTCTGTCACTCTCCTGACAACTCCCGCGTTGTGCTCCTTGGCTCGTATGATTCCCGCTTCCACAAGCTTTTCTGCGTACAATTTTATCGGCTCCATTCCTGTCTCCTAGTACAGCACCTCGTTGGGGTAAGACCGTCCGTCCTCCCGTCTATATAGTCCTGTGCAAGCCCGAAGGATTTTTCGCTGCACTAATCCTATCTTGCCCCATTTTGTTTTCGGAGGTCCAATCCATATCATCACCGCGTATGTGATGATCGGATCAAGGTTTTATAGGCCAAAACCTTGATTCACTGTCGAATGTTTCCTGAAAACAGGTTAAAGAAGATGGTACGCATAAGTCACTTTTTTCAAAATATTATTAACGTGAGCACTAAAGGTAGCTTTCCTGTCGAAAACTACCCCCAAGTCGTTTGCCTAGAGCGTGCACCATCCGCCCATTCAACTTAACCCTGGAGTCACAGAAGCCTCTTGCACGACGACTGAAGTTTTTGTGGGGGTCCTTGAACACAATTAATTCACTTTTCTTTGCATTTACCTTGATTCCTCATTTCCGGTAATATGCAGTAAGAGATTCCAAATATCTTTGGAGCCACATCCTAGCAAAGCGCAAATTGTGCTCAGATGATCACACTAACAAGTCGTCAGCGAAGAGATTCACCTGGATTCATCAGAGGTGAATATGTTGAAAAGAAATGGGCCTAATATAGACCCCCTGTGGGACCCCCAAGTCAATACTAAATAGGTCTGAACTAGCTCCACCAGCCACCGCAAAGGCAGTTCGTCCCCTAATGAAGCTGCCTATAATTTTCACAATATGGGCCGGAAAGCCAAGATTTGACTGGTCAACATCTCCTATGCGACTATATCAGACAGAGTGAGTGAATCCTTTCCTGGTAGGATGATTCTCTCCAGTGTTGCGTTGGTGTAGGTAGTGAACGGCCTTATCTACATAGTTCGAATTTCAAGCAGCCAGGTGTCTGTAGGAATCAAGAGGAAACATGTGTCGCCCAATAACCCGTCTGCGTGAGTTAGCCGGCACTCTCTACAGGCGTCATTCGCGTGTTCTATCTCCCCCCCGTTTGCAATCCTCCGCGGAAACCAGCAAAGTAACACGTAACAATTCTCAGGTTTCATTAAATGGAGTAATAAATGTAGTTCACGATCATTAGGGTTTTGTACTACTCTTCTGACAGGAGTACACTCCTGTTAACTCGACCTGTAATCGAAATTCAATTTATAAGATATCTTTAGAAATACTAAAGCGACTCTTTAGTAGCTCCTACGATCGTTACACTTGAAAATTCTATTGATTAGTCCAATAAAATCGAACTTTGGGTACCGTCTTTATGTTTATCTAACCCAGACTTATTTTATCGATATTCTGGAAAGTTATCAAATTAAACTCACTCTTCTTTACATTTGCTGAAGCTTTTTCTTATTTGTCAATCACCTCTGGCTATTTCCCATACTTGAATCTCCTACAGCAACTCAAATTATTCATTTCCGTATGTTGGAGTAACAGTAGTAAACAGCTTACATTATTACCGCTCTATAATCGTTCGAAGATACATTGAAGTCCATACTATAATGTTCATTATCATAATGAGATGAGCATGTTGGAATTGTTTATTTGACTGTTATAATCTGTGTTAAGTGCATTTGAAGTATTCCGATATCTGAAATTTGGTTCGTTTTAAATACAAATAGCTAAGAAAGCCGAAAACTTTACAACACCTGTAAGATATATTTGCAACCCAACGTGTAAGCAATTTGATAAATTGTTAGGTTGCTATCCTAATTTGAAATTTTATGATTGACTATCACGGAAGTGGACCCTTTCGAAAGGTTTGAAGTTAAAGTTTAAATTTACTTATCTCAATACTGGTAAATTTGGTTTTTGTTGAATAATGTTGTTTGAGCTTCACTTGCAATATATTGCAGAAGATACCAATTTTTTCATGCTATAGTGGATTCACAATGGTGAAAAGAAGTTGTAGTTTTGTTAACAATGTTATCTTTGCTTTACATCACTATCGAACTTCATCTTGATCATAACTTATAGTTACTGAGGTGTACATTTTAGTACCCGGTATACATATTATTTTCCCAATTTCCAAATACTCTCATCCAAACGTGCCTATCATAAGGGCCATTGATTTATGGCTGCGGTAAATTAGCTCTATAATTGATAAACATGCCACGTAAAAATTCGAATATTAATTTCTAATGGAAATTACACCTTTGATGGTTGGAAAATTATCCAAAATAAAACCAGATGAAACAAGCTTATAAGGAAAAAATGCCCACAACAACATATCATTAATATTTATGTGCGTTAGAGCTTTCGGCTCGATAGTGATGAACGGTTCAAGCCGGCATATATGAGTTAATTTGCATTCACGATGACCTTCACACCAATGCATTGATGCATATGTGAATCATAATATTTTATACCAGACACTTAACCTTGCATTAGAATGTAAGAATGATTGAGGAAGAGAACTTAAGATTCATTATTATTCATTATTCAAACTATAATTTTTTGGTGGCTTCAATAATATTAAAAATTAGATGTTAAAGATATTGCCACAGGGAGAAAGCTGTATAATCAGACAAGCATTTTGTATGATTCAATTGTTGGTTAATCGTTTTTGATAACAATTACTTACTAGTTGTAGATTGTATAAATTGAATTTATTTGCATTTAAACTTTTTCAGATTTATTGTGCCCCAATTCCCATTGAGATATTTAGAGTTCCTCGATCACACCAACATCTCTTAGAAAGTGTATGATGTTTGGTAGCTCCAGGTATTCAAGGCGCTCCTCAGCTAGGTAGTAAATACCCAGACCGTCTCTTCTACTCCGGAACAGAGCCCCGCACAACATCAGAAGTTATTCTGGTGTTTCGCCTACAAATCTACAGAACCTGCACTCGTCATTCTCTTTGAGACCCATTTTCATAAACTATTCTCCGAGTTCACAATGCCCCCTGAGAAATCCTGTAAGGAGTCTAAGCCTTTTCTAGTTTGATGCATGATTTAAATCGTTTCTCATCATAGGAGAACATGACAAACACCTACGATGCCTTAAGCCCTGGATAACTTCTCCAGAGTTTATCGTATTTCCCAGCTTCTAGTTCCTTTAGCTATCTCCAAACAAGTGCTTTTCAACCGCATTGAAGGGTTCAGGGCAGACAAATGCAGCCTCTGATCCTTCCCCAGCTAAGAAGTCTGTTTGTTCGTTACCACCCACTCCGGTGTACCCTGGTACTCAGTACACAGTAACCTTATTGTTCTTATCTAGTTGTTTGAGTTTTGTGCCAACATTCTTGATGATCATGTTATTGTTGATGACTCTAGCGCTTTAATAGCTGCTTGAATATCAGAGAAGATCGCTATCGTTTTGCCTTTGTATACATAGACCTCCATCAAGAAGATGCTTGGGATTATTCCCAGTAGTTCATAGTGCTCAGTACTAGACCCAAAAACCCCAATTCCTGTTTCCCCTGGAGCTTTACATCCATCTGTATAGCACTTGATTGCACATGGCTGGTTGGACACAACCTAAACCACAGGCTAGACGTTGCACCAAATTGAGTGTTTGTCTCGTTGCGTGCTTGTGAACCTTGTCATCTCAAACAATAGCCCTGTAGGTGATGATTGGTTTCAACATCATTCTATACATCCAGCGCAGTATTCTTGGGCTACAGCCCTAAGACTTATCTACAGTGTTTTTACACACCATGAGGGCTCTTGTGGCCCTTATTGTCATTACACGTTTTTTTCAGTTCGACGTGAGCCTACTATTTAGATGGATTCCGAGATACTTAGTTTCTCTCTTAAAATATAACGCCACTACATTTAAGTTTATCGTGCGGAATTGCTCTAGTCTCCACATCTTTGTAAATGACACCAGCGTGGTTTTACCAGGATTAAGATTCAAACCAATTTGTCAGCACCAATCATTTATACCTCGAAGTCCTCCCTCAAAATTTCACACAATAGTTCTTCGTATATCGGACTAGAATAGTGATATCCTCCGCGTATGCATGACACATTATGCCACTTTCAGGTAATCTTTTCAGAAAATGGACAGCCACAAGTATCCACAATAAGGGTGATAAAAGTGTTCTTTTTCATTAAGTGTTTTCATTAAGCTCAGAATTACTCCTTTGACGTCTAAGATTGAACGTCCCATAATATTGGCATAATCAGCATATGCTACCAATTGTGCGGACTTGAACATTAGTGTATCCGAGGTTTCCGATGATGTCTTCCTAATGACGTGCTCCAACGCAAAATTAAAGAGCATTGGGGCAAGTCCATCCCCTTATGTTAAGCCTGATTCCATTCTAAATCTGTCTGTAAATTCACTGTTTGCCTTGACCTGGGACTCTGTGTTAAGCCCCATGACCTTGAGCGTGTGGACTAGTTTTGTTGGGACGCCAAAGTCAAGTATTATTTTGTACAGCGCATTTCTGCCGACATTGTCGTATGCTTGCTTGAAGTCTACAATGAGTTGGTGCACGTCGATGTTATATTCCCAACACTGTTCGAGCACTTGCTTTACTGAGAATATTTGGTCAATTGCAGACCATCCACTTCAAAAGCCTCCCAGATACTCTCCTATAATACTTTCATAGTATGGCTTTAATTTTCTTTTTATGGTTTTGGAGAGCACTTCATAAGACGTGCAAAGTAGAGAAATCCCTCGATAATTTTCAAACGTTGTCCACCGTTTTGTGTACAGGGCATATTATACTTTTTCACCAGTCCTCTGGTAACTGCTCCTCCCACCATATTCTGCATATTAGTCGATGCAGAAGGTTACTTAGATGGGGGCCCGCGCTCAGGAGCAGTTCTACCGGTATTCCATTTATTCCAGGAGCCTTATTTTTCTGAGGTCCCCTACTTCTGCCTGTTCCTTGTCTCTGGTTGGCAGTGAAACTGGGACCTCTTCCTCTACTTCTGGAATGTTCATAGCTACAGTAGCTATTGGGGACGCTGTGAATAGCTTCTGGAAATATTGCAGCCATCTGTTTTAAATTTCGACTCGATCACCTATGATTGCTCCTTGTGCACTTTTGCAAAGACTTATTTGTGAATTGAAGCCGTTTCTTTGTTGTTAAATAGAGGCATACGCTGATCTAACTTTTTGTAGGCTCACGTTTTCGTTTATCTGTTGGGTCCTGGTGTTGGTGTTTCTTTATTGGGGCACATATTTTTTAGCTTTGTCGCCTGAGGGTGTGGTATTGTTCTTCTTTGGCCCGAGTTGGTCGCTGGATATATTCTTTGCATCCCTGGTTCCTTTTTTTAACCGCTTTCTTGAAATCTTCTTCGTACCAGTCGTTTTTACTGTTCTTCGGCTGATGTCTCAACACCTCTTTGGCCGCTTCTGTTACCGCATCACTTTCTGTATTCCACATGGTTTTGATGTCATCATTACTTTCTCCCGTCCGCGGGAATATGTTGATGCAATTTTCTAGCGCTGATGTGTATGGGGACGTTACTGAGCTTTAATGTAGCTTGTTGGACGGGCTAAAGAATTCAAAGATATTTGGGCAATAAAACCTTTATACACATCTCTAGTACGTCCTATTCTTGAACATGCCTGCCTAATCTGGAATCCCGTTTTTGATATTTACAGCAAAAGGTTGTAGTCAGTGCAGAAGCAGTTTGTACTCTTTGCTTTGAGGTCTCTCTACAACCCAAGCCTTTTTATTAACCTACCACTATATGAAAATCGTCTCTGGCCTCTCTTCAAGGAGAATTGTATTGTCAGCATGTCTGGCTTTTTATGATTTAAAGAGCAATATTAAGTTAAAAATTATATGTGATAGAGCCCGCTTGAACGAACTAGCTAGAAGCACAAGACACTCTACCATGCTTGCCATCAGCAGACACCATACGATTTACGGAGACAATGAGCCAATCAATAGATGCTGTAGGTACTTATCATGTACGAGTATAGTGATGATTACCCTCCATACACTTTCAAGATCCTATTTAAATCCAAAGTATTAAATTCCCTTTCCCCGTCAAATATTTAAACATTGTAATTAATGAATGTTTGTTGGTAAATTAATTGAATTGTAAAATTTTATTTTATTTGATATGCCTTCATTTGGCAAATGAATAAATAAATAAAGTATCTGGTAATTGATGCTGCTTGTTTGCAACTTTTGGAGATACGATATTAGAACTTGACCCTTATAAAGTAGTGGTCCAAATCACATACAGCTCCGCGGAACGATTGTGTGTCAAGAATGCTGGTGATCGCTCAGTTTTGTAGAGAATATGGTCGATCTGGTCGAATGTGCAACCGTTTGGAGATTCCCACGTTTTCTTGTGGATGTCTCGATGCGTGAAGTGTGTGGAGGTTACTGTGAAGCCTCTGTTAATAGCGAAGCCCATCAGGCGTTGGTCTCTGCATGAAGGCTGTGCCCTCTATGTGTCGTTTCTCGGCCGATTTTTGCATAGAAGTCACTCAAAACAATTTGAATGTCGTTTGATGGCAATGAACCGACAGTGTTTTCCAGGGTGCTGTAAAATTTTACCTCCTTTGTGTCCTGTGGACGCGTGACAGTTGACCAGCCAGACAATAAAGAATTTGGTCTTGATACGAATCATAATGTCCAATTCACGTAAATCCCTAGCTTCCTTGATGACAGTTGCATTCTCTATAGTTATTTCATGTCCCTTGGTGATTATGTGTTCTGCTACTGCTGACTTGAAGTTTGAGATTCTTTCCTTCGTTTTTAGTGCCGC
Organism: Odontomyia ornata; assembly: GCA_963969285.1. Classification (NCBI taxonomy): domain Eukaryota; kingdom Metazoa; phylum Arthropoda; class Insecta; order Diptera; family Stratiomyidae; genus Odontomyia; species Odontomyia ornata. The sequence goes on from OZ017740.1 coordinate 302,754,232, forward strand.
TGCTTCACGTAGATGCTCCTTGATTTGTACGCCGATAAGTGCCTTGATTTGTCCTATGTACATTATTGCACAATTGGAGCATTCCATGCAATAAATGCCAGATACCAGTAGTTTATACCTGTCCTTCGATGATCCGAAAATATTTTTGAGCTGGTTCCTGCTACTGGCCTTGGTCAGTTACACAGAAATATACAGATTGGTTTTCCTTTTGACTTTGTTGCTGATACCTTCGTGATCATTCAAAGCCTTCCAGTGTACTCTTTTGTACCTGCATTTGATAATGTTGATCGTTGCTATCGCTGCCTAGTTATTTGGATCTTCTGCGCCATTATTCTGATTGTCAAGCCCTTGAAACTTTTCACTCTAGCTGTCTCGATGATGTACTTCATTTCTTTTACCTTAGCTTCTTCACTAAGTACAGATGAAGCATCCGGTGGATCAGAGCTATGGAGCTCGTCATGTATGCGAAAACATTATCCACATATCAGATCCAGTATTTTGGTAACTGAGCTCTCTCTTGCAGTTCCTTTTCTAGTCTTGTCATGAAAATTTTGCCGAAGAATGGTTGAAGCGGATTTTCTATCGCTACTCCATCTTTAGTCTTGTAAAATTTCCACCTTAAAGTAAAATAATTTTCGGTTATGCAAAGACTTGCCAGCTGGATGTACTGCCTCGTTTTCAACTCCCATGACTTGTTTTGTGTTGGAGGTCCAATTTTAGAAATTTCTCGGAAAATTCCTCGCTATTTTTTACCGACATGCTGTTCAATTGTTTCATTCACTTGAACTCGTTCACCGGTAATTTTGCCAGCTTTTGAGTAGGAGCATTCACGGCCTAAATCATTTTACGCATTTCGCTCCCCTCCTTGTATGTTTTTAGTAGACATTTTATCCTTAGCAGCGTGATGGTGCTCACTCTTACCTTCGTTAATTCTCCAATGAATGAAAGCATAGCTTGATAAAATTACCGCTGCTTCACTTTTGGATCGCTGTCTCGTCATATTTGTTCTTATTCATCACCGCCATTGTGTTTCATTTGTCTGCCTTGACAAAGTAAACCGGTTACTCCTTTAGCTCAACAACTATGCTCGGCGCTTCGCTGCGTAAAACCATGAAAAAACTATGGCGAATGCAACGGTCATCATGGAAGCCAGAGATTTACGTGAATTGAATGCTGTGGAAAGCTTGATAATAAGCCGAGAAAGGAAAGGGTTGATGAACCAGGATGAAGGAAACTCCAAATCATGGCTGAATAATACCTTTTTTAAGTTTGTGAAAAGCAATATTTTTGTAAGCCTTCCTTTCCAAAGTATTTCTTTTTTTGCTTCAGTACTACGGCTCTTTTCGGGCCTTCCCTCAGTAATAGTTACAGTATCTCATAATCTAGATTGAATGTATCGGCCTTCGGGAAGGTTTTTAGCTACCAATCCTCCTGGCAGAAGTGCGTACAATAGAGTAGAGGGCAGAATGGCTCCTCTTAGTCGGGAACTGGCTGGTTTGATATTGCCTCATGACCATTTTGGATCCAATTTTGAGTTTGCAGGAAATGTGTTAACTGAAGTATGGAGTTCAATGGAAATTGATGGCTATCATGTAACTGCAAAATACGTTAGGCCGGGCGAATAAGAACTTCCTGATTTCCCAGACGTCAAATGGTATTCCAAAAAGTGCGTGAAAGCCAATACTTGCTTCAAATTGTAAAATGTAGAAACATAGAATGCTGCCGTCCAAGAAGTGGCCTATTTATATCACTAGACAATAGGTTTCTTCCACCACCATTAAAAGTAAAACAAACAGTTGATGACTTGGTTTTGGATGATGGAGGGCAATTTCTCAATCTTCCAGTCAATTTAGCTCTACGCTTAAAAGCTTCTCTCAAAGACTTCCTGCAAATACCCTACGATTATTTTTGTCCGACGGTAAAATTGTAGCTATCAAGTCGTATATGCAAAACGTGTGGTCTTTATCATGCTTGCGTCAAGTCACTAAATCGTCACATCGAGAAGATCAATAAAAAAGTAAGCAGGCACACTGATATGAAAGTTAGGCCTATAAGAGTCACTGCTCGTCGTGCTAACGAACTGATGTGCATTATTTTAGGTTTGGAAACAAAAAGTAGTCATAGGGGGCCAAATCTGGAGAGTACGGTGGATGGGGCAGCAATTCCGAGCCGGCGCGTTGTCGTGGTGGAACAGCACTTTTTCTTCGCCAAGCGGGGCCACTTTTTCTTCAATTCGATGTCAAATCGGCCCAATAAGTCTGCATAGTAGCGCCCCGTGATTGATTTACCCTTCTCGAGGTAATCGATGTGGATCACACCTTGTGAATCCCAGAAAACGGTGGCCTTCACCTTTCTGGCCGATCGAACAGTCTTCGCCTTCTTCGGAGCACGTTCGCCGGATGAAGTCCACTGTTTCGACTGTTCCTTGGTCTCTGGTGTGTACCAGCGAATCCATGTTTCGTCGACGGTCACAAAACGACGCAAGAACTCCTCCGGGTTGCGCTGAAACAGCGCCAAACACGTCGCCAATGTGGTCTCACGGTTATGTTCGTTTTCCGGTGTGAGCAAACGCGGCACCCATCGCGCCGACAGCTTTCTCATGCCCAGTTCTTCGTGTAGAATATGATGCAGTCTCAGCTATCTCGCGAACCTTCAATCGACGGTCTGCCAATACGAGATCGTGGATTTTTTTAACCTTTTCCTCCATAGCAGCCGTTTTCGGGGCACCTGGGCATGGCTCATCAAAAACCGACGTGGGGTCACGAACAAACTCGTTGAACCAATTTTTGACGGTCGTCATCGAAGCAGAAGAGTCACCGTACACAGCATCCAAGCGATCTTTGATTTCGCTGCGCATTTTCCCTTCCAAAAACAAGAATCTAATCACTGAACGATATTGTTCTTTTTCCATTTTTGCACAACCGACCGACACGCTCGCTTCCAAAGGCTATCAAAACAAAATTAATGAAGGGAATTGACTGAAACTTGAACAGTAGGCTACTAAAAGAATGTACTGCACGATGGTAAAACTTTTTTGCAATAGCAGCGCCATCGGGCTGTGAGGCTAAGTACTTGTTGAATGACCCTCGTATCTATTGCGGGTTTTGAGGGACTACCTAAAAGACCGTAGCGTGATCTACAACACGACACAGGGCCAACGGAAGATGGCGGTTACATCGGGTATTGCCCAGGGATCTATCTTTGGTCCAGACCTGTGGCACGTGTCTTACGGCGGGCTACCGAGACTGGAGATACCAGATGAGCCGCGCTTTTTCGCTATGCGGATGATGTTGCGGCTCTGGTCGCTGGACGCACCGTTGAACAAGCGCAACTTAGGCTAGGTATGCTAATGCGCCGAGTGAGAGACTGGATGACTGCTCGCGGGCTCAGTCTAGCGCTGGAGAAAACCGAAGTGGTCATCTTGACAAAAAAGAGAATCCCTAGAGTAAGGATGATCAGTAATGGAGACTTGCGAATCGAATTGAAGCCATCGGTGAAGTGAGTTTCTCTGAGCAAATCAGGGCAACGGCTGAGAAACCTGCTTCAGGAGTATCGGGTCTGAGTCGACTTATGGCAAACGTAGGGGGACCCAGCCCATCAAGGAGACGCCTCTTGATGAGTGCTGTAGGGTCAGGGCCACTGTACGGAGCAGAGGGATGAGGCGACGCTCTCAGTAAGGAGGTGTACCGAAAATGCCTGGCACAGGTACAGAGAAGAGATGCGCTGAGGATTGCATCTTCGTAACCGATAGTCTCTGATTCGACTGTCAGAGTGATTGCAGGCGTGATACCTCTCGCCCTCCTTGCTAGAGAGCGCCGCTAAATTTATCTGCATCGAAACGAGGATGCGAAGGAGATGGTCGTCCGCGAAGAGAGACAGCGCTCACTTAACGATTGGTAGCAGTCTTGGGTGAATTGCACGAAGGGAAGGTGGACTGCGCGCCTCATACCGAATGTGTGGCCGTGGCTAAATCGAAGGCATGGTGAGACTGGCTTCTATCTGACCCAGCTTTTGAGCGGGCATGGGTGTTTTCAGTCTTACCTGCACAAGATTGGTAAGTCACGGTCCCTCGATTGTCGGTATTGCCCAGGAGAGAAAGACAATGCCTCCTACACATTTTTTGCGTGCATAAAATGGGCCAGGCTGCGAAGGGAACTCTACAGGGAGACGGGAGAGCTCACCCCGGATAATATAGTCGCGTTGATGCTCGAATCGGTTGACAAATGGAACCAGGTGGCATATTATGTTCGGGCAGTTCTAAAAGATAAAAGGGACTCACAGCAGCCGGGGATGTTGCGGCTGGGAGATCGCTTGTCTGGCACTTCCTCTTCCCCTCTCCCCTCTCGCTAGAAGAGTGATCCCCCAGCTTGAAGGCGCCTCACGGCGTAACAAAACCAGACCTGGCCCGAAGTAATGTGTCAAACGGTTCCAGGCTGGGTTCTCAGGTTGACAGGGGAGGTGTTTAGTGGGTAGTCCAGTCGCCTTTTTGCGAACATGGGAGTCCCACACTCTATGCGTAAATGGGTACCACAAAAAAAATCTGCCAGCAAGCGAAGGACGGTGAGTATGGAGAAGACTAGATCCACTCGTGAATTTAATCCAAAAATTTTCCAATCCGGTTGTCGTGAAAAAAAATCTAACAATGCTTTTCAAATGTTTCAGAGTCATGGCCGTATAGAGCCGGATAATTAAGTTTCCAGGTTGTGGGCTGATGTGCAGGTGAGACGCTTTTCGGTGTGCACTTATTAGATATCTCCAGTTTGCACATTAGCTAGGTGTCGCAGAGATGACAACCCTCAGCGATGATCGACTTGGCAAGTTCCTTAGGTAATTGGTAAATCTTGTAATGGCGCTCTGATGACATTTTAAGAAATAATCGTTACGCACGAGGCGGATTTCAATGCTAGAATTTATTGTATATAACTCTTACCACTGGGAATGTGAACTTCGAATCCAAGGTAATTTCTGCCCATCAATCACCGCAACACTCCGCATCGCACCAGCTAGACTACGGGTCTCGTATTCATTGTTAAAAAGTGGTAGCTCCTCCACTTTTCTTGTGACGGCGATGAACATAACCACGAAAGCGCGCAGACGGGACTCGAAAGGCGACGACATTAGCATGTTTTTTCACGCACGGAGTCGATACTCATCAAGGAATTTACGAATTCCATGCCACCAATAACTCCCACCGCCGTAATTCCCTAAGGTGAAAATGACGAAAGGCACTGATAGGTCACGCACCTAACTTCAAATTCCTCGCGGATTGATATGCCAGGCCGAACGCAACTCCGGACGAAGTCTCACAAGTCCGACACTAATTTACAGATACCAAGTGCTCATTCAGTGGAAGAGCTTTACTTCGCACACTGACATTAGGTGTTGAGTAGTATCAGATATCGGGAATGGTGTAGAGGAGACCGATATCTTCTGGGTATCGCTACGCACTATTATGCGTCAAGTGGTGGCATAATATTGCCGTCAAAACGGATGAAATTAGTGGGTGCATTGCTGATTTGTCGAGTAGTTAGCGGAGCGAACTGCCCGATTAATACAGATATGTAGTCCAGCGAAGCATGGAACAGAATGGAGACTTTGTTACAACAACGAGTTGTATAATCTTTATGACTAACCACTTCATCCACATGCGTAAAACTACGCAAACCACAAAGGGCAGGACATGTAGAGAGAATGGAAGAGCAAAGGTTTCCGAGACGAACGTTGAAGTGTAGAGCGCAAGGGAAACGAAGAAACGACGGGAAAGTTCAATCAACGCTGACAGCAGATCTGAGTTTGGCATTTTTAATTGGCGAACGAGGTCTCAAAGCCGCAACCATGGGAGACGACCACTAGTGGAAGCAAAGGCCCGAATTGGAACTATGCCATAAATATTGAATGAAGTATGGTAACATTTAAAAAATTGCAGGAGGCCTATCGTGAAATTTTATGCTACCGAAGGAATAGGGTGTTATAGATCAAGCTCAAGGGCAAATGGTATATTAATTATTATGGGACATTTAGTTGGCATAAACGACTCGTTCTTGAAATTAAAACATATTACACTTCATATAACATACGTGTATTTTTTATGAATTGAGCAGGTACGATTACAACACGTTCCAATTAAATATCAACCGGTTAACTTCTTTAGCACCCATGCTAACTACCGTTGAGATACAAGATCATTACCAATCGATAGTTTAAATCTTTTATTAGGCATAACCAATACACACTGATAGCAATCCATCCTAACGAGTTTTAGTTGCTTTGTTACAAACTGTCTATGGAAGCTTCCCTGTTATTTAATCTGACGCAATCAGCGTCAATCTCGCTAGAACTCTTATCCGAAACCAATGATCATCTGGTTGGCCCACGTTCTCAATCAATACTCGTATTCGTATTACTCACTGCACTTAGTTTCTAGTATTCAGAATCGTCACAAAAAAATAAATATAGCTATTTAAAAGCTCTGATCTTAACACGACCTTCTGCTATTTTGCGCTAATCACGCTTGAACGCTTGATCAGTTAAACTTGAGCAGAAGTATTTGGTGCCGTAGTAAAACTAGAGTTTAGTATTCTGTTCAAGTCGTTGAGAATTTATCGCGTCACATATGAGCAGATGATTATTCGCTCATATGTTGGTTCGTTCACTTGATAGCGTATCAAACAAAAGCTTTTGATAGTAAACGATTGTTTTTGAATACTTGGCGCAGTTGACCCTTACATAGACTCCAAGTAGTATCTACGAGATACAGATACATCACGTACATGTAGAAAAATTTGTAAATACTAATAATTATAATATTCTGTTGAACGACAACGAAATATTTTGTGCATCGCTAGTGAGGAAAGTGCTTCATTTTCATTTGAACATTGTTTGAGAGCGGTTCGGTTGTAGGTTTTCCCAATTTTGAATGAACCTCTTTGTTATATGGGTCTATAAAAGTTCCGAGTTATATTGAATACATTACTATCCGCGTTACTATCCACGTTTTGATGCCCGTTTGGCGGTTGCGAGAAAGTTAAAAGTTACGTGTGTGGATTTGAATCGAAAATCGGTTGGACCCGATACAATTGCAACATACTCGTACTGTGAATAATTCAAAAGAAAAATAAATTCCAAGTGATATCATTAATTTTAAGTGCTTTGAAATCAAGGTTAAGCGGGCGGCTCGTTGTTTCGCGCTCATAAGTGCATAAAAAAAAAACGGAAAAAACTACCGCGAACAGTGTTTGATTTGTCTAATCAGCATTCCAGCAAATATTTCATATTGACTTTTGGGTATCTTTCTTCCGAGCTAAGAAAAACTATTGTTTGCGGTTGTGGGTGAGTTGCAGTTTGATTGTTTATTTGTTTTAAATATTTGTTTAATTTTTCCGCGTCTTAAGTTACTTAGCATTTGTGATCTGTCTCGATTTCTACTGGGAAACATTGTTTTCCTATTCTCTGACCTTATTTAGACTTCACATGATAACGTAACTGATAACAATGTATTTATAAAGTAACGATTGACAGTGTCGTGACTTTTATGCATTTAAATGTTTTTAGCCTTTGCATTAAATTTAATTTTTGATCGACGAAAAAAAATGGCATTGCATTTAAGTAGCAACAATGAGTTTTTCGTGCATGATACTAAGTTGAATGTAATAGCACGTTCATTTGGAAGCGGTCGTGCTAACCAAACATAATTTAATACAGAAATTTGTATTCTATAACGGGCTGTTGATTGTTTTATGGCGGTTAATCGCGAATTTGAAGGTAATGGATTAACTGGAATTCAATTGATTTTCAATGAATCATAAGGTTAATTGTAACGCATGTTGTTGATATTTGAAGTTCTGTTATGCGAAAACTAATGTACTCATATCATGCTAGGACTTTTAACCATTTATTATTGAAATCTTAACATACTAATCTCGTTTTTCCAAAGATATGAGCAGTTTTATTAAAGCGATTTTCCATTTATCTATGCAACTAGTACTTTTGCTCTTTTGTGTAGGTACAGATGGTCAAATTTCTTCTATGTTTATGGATGCATTACTCTATATATTCTTTTTGTCGTAAAAGCCTGCAATTGTGCAATCTTGCCAAAAACATTGACTATCCAGAGCTTTCTGTGCAATATCACTAGTGCTATTTTGTTTCGCCGGCGAGCGTTCGAGTAGCGTTGGTGTTTGGTACACTAAGGCTCTCAAAAAGGCTTTTAGAAAATTTCGAAAGGCATATTTTTCAGGAAGCTAGTCGGTTACTTAGATACTAAAACCGGTGGTAACCTTGTAGTTTCTTGAAAAATTTTGAATCCTTTGCAAATCTATTAAAATAGTCGTATATTATAAATACTAGATAGCAAATATACCGGGTCACCCGCTACTTTGGAACTCTGACCTGATTTCCCCAAAATGAATAAAACTTACATCTTTCAAAGTTATACCCACATAAAGAACCTTTAATGCGATTAAAGTGAATGGAACCATATTGGGGCTTATCAATTTATTAAGGAGATTTTTTCCAATCGTGTTAATCGGTAGTAACCGCCAAGTGAAAAAAACTTAAGGGCGACAACGAAGAAAAAATTTCAAAAAAAAGTTTGGCCAGTTTTTCGTGTTCCCTCTCTTTGCTTGGATGAATGCTAGTATTCTTGTGTTCATAGACCTCATGAGCCTGACGATGATATCTTGAGGAATTACATTCCAATCCTCTTTAATTGCAATTTGCATCTCAGGACGCCTTATTGGGGCAGGTACCCCGGGTCGAACCCAACGTTTCAGCTCATCCTACAATACTCGTATAAGTTTTCATTCGGACCCAAACCCGGACTTCGAACGGGTCAATCCATCGTACGAATGCCGACGTGGCTGGGATACTGGTTCACCGCATGAGCAGCGTAAGTCCGTGCATTATCATGTATCAACTAAATATCGTGCCCGATATATCTTACGTACCACATAGTCTGCGACGATTTCAGTGATTTAGCGAGATGTGAAGTCAACCCACGCGCACGACTCATCGGTTCGATGGGAATTAACGCTGTACGTGCGTTTAAAGAGATGCTGCCCTCGACTACTATAGATCCTCTTCGATAAGTGTTAAATCAGTACTTTTATCCCTTGTTTTATATTCAAATCGAACCGCCCTTTTGTAATTCCCTTTTAATCGCTTGTGGAGCCACCTATATTTTTGTTCTTAATCTAACACAACGATAGTTGTCAAATTCAGTTCTTCTTTGTATTCTGTCGAGACAAGTTGTACTTTTGAGTTCTAATAAATCTTTGTTACTGGACAATAAACCTGAACAGTTTTCTTGCACGACCTCCTAGTTTTCCCAACAGGTTATGGGCCCAGGTCACGCGGCGCGAAATAAAAGAAACTGTAATAAGTTAGATTGATCGGAAATCGGTACGCGAGAGTGAGGTTGTGTTTGATTCTCGAACGTTCGACGAAGCAACCAAAATTCAAGATGGCTACCACCGCCATGACGCGCATCGAACTTCTAACAAAGGACAACTTTGACACGTGGAAGATCCACATGAGGGCCCTACTCATAAAAAATGACGCGTGGGGCTACGTGAATGGCTCAAAGGTAAAGCCTGAGCCAGGCGAAGAGAACAACGCCGAAATAGAAGGATGGGAAACGGGCGATAGCAAGGCTATGTCGGACATTTTCCTGGGGATTTCATCCACGGAACTGAAACAGGTCAAAGATTGTGCGACGTCGAGAGAACTTTGGCTAAAGTTGGAGACTGTTTACCAGTCAAAGGGCCCCGCGAGGAAAGCGAACTTGCTGAAACAAATCGTCTTACAGAGGATGAGCGAGGGCGACGACGTTCGCGACCATCTGCGAAAATTCTTTGACGCTGTTGACCGACTGAGCGACATGGAAGTGCCGATAAACGATGACCTACTGTCGATACTGTTGCTTTACAGTTTACCGGCCAACTTCGACAGTTTCCGGATTGCTATCGAGTCACGTGACGAGCTTCCCACTCCGGAAACACTGCGAATCAAAATCGTGGAAGAAAGTGACGCGCGAAAGAACAATGGACCAGGGCAGAACGCGATGGTAGCGGACAGGTCGAATCAACAGAAAACGGGTAAATCGGAGAAACGCGACGGAAGCAAATTCCCGTTCAAGTGCTACAAGTGCAACAAGCCGGGTCACAAAGCAGCAGGTTGTCGATCCAAGAAGAAGAGCGATCAGGACAAGACGAAGACTGGTAGCTTTACCCTGTACGCTGCTGTGGAATCGAGTGCGCCTGGTGACGAGAGTTCCATGCTGGTTTATTCGACGCAAAAACGGTGGTGTCTAGATAGTGGTTGTACCGCGCACATGGCCAGTGACATTGACAGTTTCGAGAGTGTAGATGAGAACTTTTCAGACTCATTGAACCTGGCCAATTCTAGCTCCACGAAAATCAGTGCTAAGGGTGTCGCGCGATTGGTTACCCGAGTGAACGAAGACGATGAGACAGTTAACTTGAGTGACGTGCTGTACGTGCCGGACTTACGCATGAACTTGTTATCGGTCGCGAAGATCGTGGACAAAGGTTACCGAGTGACCTTTTGCAAACGTTCGGCGGAAGTCGTCAGCGAGAAGGACGATCGCGTGGTGTTGTGCGCGAAGCGAGTCAACGGACTCTATTTTGTGAACGACTCGCGCGCTGCCAAGCAGCCGAGCGCCGCGCTTGCCAGCCGGGATCACGAGAAGTCACTGATGGATTGGCACAAGGCTTTGGGTCACTTAAACGTGAAGGACATTCGCGAGGCATCCAAAAACAACGTTCTCCGAGGACTTGATTTGAGCGACGACGATGCAACGGTGGACTGCGAGGTGTGCATCAAGGCGAAGATGACACGCCAGCCCTTCCCCAAGGTCTCCGAGAGGAAGCCAGCTCCAGGCGAGCTGATACACTCGGATGTGTGCGGACCGATGCGCATGCAATCCAACGGTCACGCCAGGTATTTCGTCACCTTTATAGATGAAGCTACTCGATGGGGCGAGGTGCGATTCTTGCGACGGAAAAACGAGGTGTTCTCCGAGTTCCAGGCGTTCAAGAAGATGGTCGAGACGCAGCACGACTGGAAGATTAAGTGCCTGCAATCCGATAATGACACCGAATATTCAAACAACCAGTTCGATGACTTCCTGAAGCGCTCTGGGATCAAACGTTGACTAACCGTTCCGAACAATCCGGAACAAAACGGTATAGCTGAACGGAGGAACCGCACTCTGGTCGAGATGGCTCGTTGTTTGTTGATCCAGTCCGGTCTTCCTCCTACCTTCTGGGCAGAACCAGTGTGTACCGCGAACTCCACCAGAAACCGCTGTCCAACTTCAGCATTGGACGGCCGAACTCCGTTCGAGTTGTGGATGGGAGAGGTCCCGGATGTGAGCAGTTTTCAGGAGTTTGGAGCACCGGTTTACTGCCTGAACCGGACCAGGGATACCGGAAAGTTTGGACCTTGTGCCCGGAAAGGCGTTTATCTCGGCCCCGCTGCAGATTCGGAGGCACTCAGGGTCTGGATACCTGAGGAGCGACGTGTCGAGATCTCACGAGATGTCCAGTTCCTGAAAACAACAGCAGAAAACAAGGTCGACCAGTACGAGGAGTTCTTCCCAGAACAGGCGGATGTTCAGCCAAACACCGAGCAGGATGTAGAGGGTCCTGCCACATCGTCGGACTAGTACATCGACGTTGTACTAGGAGAGAATCGCTCAACGAGAAGAACAGTCCAGCAACCAGATCAGCAACAGCAGCAACCGGCCATGTTTGGCGAAAACGACGAACCTCTCCGAGTTCTTGAGCCAGTTGAGGTTCCAGCCCCAGGTCCAGTCGGACAAACTCCAACGACGAAGCGCGGACCAGGCAGACCGAGGAAGATTTACACGGGTCGTCCTGGTAGACCAAGGGAACATCCTGTCGCGGAGAGAAATGAGGTCGCGGGGAGGAACGATGTTGCAGAAAGTGTCGACGTGGCAGAGGCAAACGACGCTGTACAGAACCATGCTGTACAGAACGATGCTGTACAGAACGGTGCTGTACAGGACGATGCGAGCGGAGATGTGGACTAGACAACCGGAGAAGAAGATACTGGCCTCATTGCGGAAGTTCCACTGAAGTCAGCAGTCTCCGGGCCAGAGGAATACGAGTGGATGCTGGCGATGGCAGACGAATTTTCATCGATCTTAAAAAACAACACTTGGACCTTGGAGGATCGCCCAAAGAATCGCACAACTGTCGGCAGCCGCATCGTACTTAGAAACAAGTACGGAGCTGATGGAGCAGTCACCAAACAGAAGGCTAGGGTCGTGGCCAGGGGATTCACCCAATGCCCCGGGATGGACTACGGCGAGACCTACGCTCCTGTGGCTCAATTCAGCTCAATTTGCCTCGCCATGGCATTTGCGGCACAACACGGCATGCATGTACGACAGTTTGACGTCTCTACCGCTTTCCTGAACGGTGTCATCGACGAGGAGATCTGGATGGAGTTGCCACATTACGCAAGTAATGTCCTGAAGATCATCGTCGAGAACAACTACGGCTCCCGTGAAGTCGTCAACAAGGCTGCAAAGATGCTGTTCCAACTATCGACCGGGAACAAGGTTCGCAAAATGCACAAGGCTCTATACGGCCTGAAACAGGCGGGACGATGCTGGTATCAGTGTCTGGACTCGGAGCTGGTGAAGTTTGGGGCGAGAACGACGTCAAGAGACGCGAGCGTCTACTTAAAGGTAGCAGACAACGATCCACTGCTGATCGTTGTGTACGTCGACGACATTCTTGTCCTGTCACGTGATACCAAGAGGATCGACGAAGTCTACAAGTTTCTGAGCAAGTCCTTCCAGATCAACGATTTGGGTGACGTGTCATACTGCTTGGGAATTGAGTTTGCTCGGGACGAGTCGACGATCACCATGATTCAACGCGGGTATGTGCTGGACATACTCGATCGCTTCGGGATGTCGGACTGTCGGCCAGTTGCAACGCCACTTGTTCCTGGAGTTAAGCTGTCAAAGGGTGACATCTGGAGTACCTACCTACTGGGAAGATGCCAGCAGACGTGCTCACCAAAGGGCTAACCAGTCCCAAACATTGGAACTGTCTAAATTACATGGGCATCGAAAAACAGATTGTTTAGACGATTATCGCTTTGAGGGGGAGTGTTAAATCAGTACTTTTATCCTTTGTTTTATATTCAAATCGAACCGCCCTTTTGTAATTCCCTTTTAATCGCTTGTGGAGCCACTTATATTTTTGTTCTTAATCTAACACAACGATAGTTGTCAAGTTCAGTTCTTCTTTGTATTCTGTCAAGACAAGTTGTAATTTTGAGTTCTAATAAATCTTTGTTACTGGACAATAAACCTGAACAGTTTTCTTGCACGACCTCCTGGTTTTCCTAACAATAAGCAACAGTTTTCTGGATGCAATACTGAGAATAATATTCTCCAGGATAATGATATGCCCTCTCGCGTCGATCACTCTTTCTCTTTCACGTAGACTCAGCCTGGTCTCATCAGGAGAGAGTATGTAATAACTTGCTAGCTTGATCTCAGAGAGGGACCTGGCATTCAGAACTATGGAATGATAGATATCCTTCCGGGATCCGATCAGGCAAGAGGAAGAGGTTAGTTGTCAAGGGACCAGGGCTGTCTGCGCGTGCAGACTGGGTTTCACGTGAAGTGTGGTGACGAATAGACTTGTGTGGTGTGTCGAACGTAGAGACATATCTTCGCGGGACTTTTATAGAACAGGACCCCAATTGTCTGGAAAGCCAACAACGTGAAAAAAAGAGCAAGCTACAAAGACTTCGTAAGCAATGAAAGATTCAAGATACGGCTCCAGTAAGCCGTACCCATGCAGAGTGTTCTCGCTAAAAGACGCTAGCCCCAAAACAAATAGTGTGATGCAGTGAGTACATATAGTACCGAAATCGCAATCAATTGAATTACCACCCCAGCACCTGCCGATGGATTGAAAAGCGTAATGGTTACCCAACGATAAACGAAAGTAACTCGACTTTAGATGTAACATTTTGCCATATCAACGATCCTTAACCTTTATGCATGATTTGCAGCAACATTTCCTTTTATATCGAGAAATAAATAACCCATACCCTGAAAACAGTGGTATTACTGCGATACAAAAGGATGACATTATAGCCTGATTCGACGAACAACAACATTACTGGAACACCACATTTTTACTTTTTCCAACGCGTGGACCAATCACTTTAATTCAGCGGAGCAGTGGATGTACTGAGCTATTTATGTCCTTAATAGTTTCATTTTTCCAGGGTTGCATCCAATGTTGAGTAAACTTTAATACTTGAAAGCCATATTATGCAGAAAAATCGCTTTGCAAAGATTTCATTGATTTTCCACCATTATATTGCTGTTAAGGTGGATTTTAAACGATAATGTCACCATAGCCAGTGTTAGATGGTTAGTTTTCAATTTTCGAGACAAACTAGCTTTTTTCCACAACAATCTTCATATTCCAGTATTTTATTGGATTTTCTGATCCACGAGGTACCAGCTTATCAAGGCATAGCATAGAGAGTAATCGACGCATGGTTCCATCAGTTGCATAGACAGATGAAAACTCAAATGGTCAAAACAAAGTTAATTATTGTAATGATTTTATCGCACACGTCTCGAACGTCGAGATTTCCCGAAGGAAATCTGAACCGACCTCTCATCAGTTCTAGACGTGAAGTCTTGGAACGTGACAAAGGACTGTCCCTTCATGTCAACAAGTCCGGGCACTCTTAGTCTACTCTCAGGTGGCTGATGGCTAGCTAGTTAGTTCGGAGAGGAGTTTCGGTCACGGGTCCGGAATACAAAAATTCAGCTACCGGTTCCAATACCCGATTTAATAACGCGTCAAACACTTCTATTGACTAATCTAAAATGCATTTTCCCATCCCGGGGGAAATGAATAAAAACAACCGCCAAAAATACGCGCTCCCGAATATCACCGACGCGGTGCTCGAAATATTCTACTCTAAGACAAAAACCGAATAAAATCTACGCGAATAAAAAAGACGCAACCTCAAGCTAAGGTACCGCGTTCCGGCCACGACGCGAAACCGGCCATTCGCGGATTACGTGAACTCTACCCTCTTATCGACATACTCACCGTTCGCCGACATTCTCCCACTGGAAAAGAACTGTTTAGCTGGAAAGGAAAGACTTAGTTAGCCTAGCATTTTTTTTTAATTCTTTTAAAAATTTGTATTTTCAATTATAATAGGTATCGAAAGTCCGGTTGTGAGCTTTACTTGTGACAAACGTTTAAATTGTATTCATTTATGTTTCGATACCCACTCGTGTAAATACAATATTATCATTACCAAAAATTTTCTTAGGAAATTTACGTCTCAAATTTAGTCGATGTATTTTTTTTTCAATTTGGAAAAGTCATTCTTAGATATTTTCATTAACATTACATTAAATTTATTTTATGAACAATTTCTTTCCATTTTTTTGTTTGCTAGTTTTATAAAAATTCAGGTTCACTCTAGACTTAATAGAAATCACAAATATTGAAATTGTCTACGTTGATTTTTTAGCAAATCTATTTTTTTATAGCTAGTGCACGGTCTGGCAAAAATATGAAGTCCCAGCCAAGCCACTCACTCTGTCGAATTTTGAACAAAAAAAAAAAAAATAATAATAATGAAAGTATGAGAGCGATTACTGTACAAAATAAATAAAGACTAAATACCGCAATCTTCATTTAATGCAAAATCTTAAATCTTCGCCCTTTCATTTAGAATTAAATAAATCTTGCCTTCGTTTTTTTTCCACATTTATTTTAGCTTTTTTCTGTTTTCTTTTATTATTGGTTATTTATAATCATTGTTGGTATTATTTCTTATTATTATTTGAATTATTTGTTAGATATTAATAGGGTTCGTATTATTTTGTATTATTACTAGTGCTATTGGTTGTTTATTAGCATGGTATGTATTATTTCTTATTATTTTTCATTTTCTTCAAAAATTTCCCTACAATATGTCCTCATGCAATTCACAGTAGCCGGGATCAGCACCGCCGAGATTTTCACGACGTGGAATTCAAATTCACACGAACCGGACGGCATTCCTTTTTCTTTTTGACACCGGTCAATCGCTGTTCAGGGGCAACGAGTAGTTAAAAGGTCGCTCGCGAACCGTCGATGTAGGGTACATGGATCGGCGTCAGTGGCGTAGGACGTCAAGGGCTAAGTAATTACATTATATACAAAAGCAGAAGGAGGTTTCCACAAGAGTGTTAAGAAGCCATTGATGAATATCGGCAATAAAAATTCTATTCGATACCCTAATCAAGTAAATTAAACAAAATAATAGGAAAACGTATAGGATGTTGGCATGAAAACTAACTGCGACTAGTTCGTCTCAATTTACTACTACCTGGAATTTAAAAAATATACAAAATTGTGTCATTATGCATAGACATTTCAATCAATTTTCTACAATTCTTAAAATTAAAATTTTTAAATATGCATGATTTACCAGTAACTTGTTAGAAATACCGATTATTTTATTTTCGATGACTTCTTCTTCTTTGTAGCACTACAGTCCGTCTCGGGCGTTCGCTTCCCGCAAATAGCGCCTCCAACTTTCTCGGTCTGTTGACCGCATCCTTCGTTTTCGATATCCGAGCAGCGATGAACTGTCTTGATCGACCAAGTCAGACCAGCGTTTCCTCGGTTTCCCCACTGGTCTCCGGCCTTCAGTTCTCCCAACAAATACCTTTTTGGGTATTCGTTGTTCGTCCATACGATTTACATCAGTCGTACAATAGTTGAGACTTCTGGCTTGTCAAAAATTTCATACAACTCACGGTTGTATCGAATTGGCCATTGGTCCCCATCTAACTTCGCTCTGATTATTCACCTGAGGACCCGTCTCCCGGCATTCAATATGGTAGGGAACGCTTGAGTTAGGGCCCATATTTCGTACACATAGCATAACAAAGGTCTTATCACAGATTTGTATACTTGAAGCATTGTTTCCTGTGTGTGCAGCTGGTCTTCAAGATCGTCAACACTGAATAAAATATTTTATATGCGAGCTGTATTCTTGGGCATATTTAGTCTCTTTCATTAGCGGTTCTCGTCATTTTTGCGCCTAAATGCACAAATTCACTTACATTCTCGATATTGTATTCGTCAAGTGTGATAGTTTAAATAGAGATTATTCTACAATAAAAGGATTAACATAAAGAATTTAAAAAAATACTTCAGCCATCTAAAAACATTGTAATAGTTGACGATTCATTCACCAAACGATACGGTTGAACTCTTTGAGTATTACCTTTCCGAATAAGAAAGCGTGAAATGAAATCTTTGCATATATGTAAAAATTTTAAGTTTTTCATGTTTATTTTACCTTTTCAAATTCTCCAGCTTCTAGTAATATTTATTTGTAAGAAATTTATTTAAATGGCTTACTTAATAGCAAAAATTAAGTAAAAAAATCCTCCTAGTTGTAAGAAATTCAATGAGTCTTGGACTTCTTGCTAGTCATTTTACCATCGATTTATTTGAAAACTATATTGAGACAAATGTATAAAACATATTTAGGTATAAAAATACCAGTAAAGTAAAACAAAGCGTTATGAAGCAAGGGAGCCTACAAAATATTTTAAATTATTTTTAATCGTAGTTCATTTTAAAGATTAATGATCTGTATGAACCCAAAAACAATAACAACGGATCAGTGTATGCATCAAGAAGGGACTAATGGAAATTCAACGTAGTGTTAAACTAAATTTTTTCAAAAAGAATAACGATCAAAACTTGTTATTTTCAATTAAGTCTATTTGTAAGCACTGAAGTAACACTTGCAAATGTACAGCAGATCACAAATAATAATGGTTATTAAGCGCAAATGAACGAATTGAAAACGGAAGGAGAGTATGCGATGAAGAAAGGGGTTTTATTATAAATCCGCGAATGATCGGTAAGCTTGTCTCGGTATGCGGTGCCATTGTTTTAACTCGTCAATTTCTTTAGCGTAGGACATTTCGTTTTAACTCCGGTTGAGGAAGGAGGAGGGATACCCGTGTTTCCCCTATCTCTAGCTTCCATGATTCCTCATTCTAAATCCCACGAGCGAATGGTAGTAAATGGTCTCGAGGTCGCATATTGGGTTTACTGGTTCCCCAATGATGGGAAACTAAATGCTGACAAATGCAAATAACTGTAAATACAATTGCAGCTCTGCTACTAAATCCTACTTACATCTCCTTTGTGGTAACGTAACAGGGTGAATGCGGGTCTTCTGCGCCTGATAACGGAATGGAAAGTAATAGCCATGCCACCGGAATGGAGGTTGGTTGCTCAGCTAACCCCCGGTCCTTGTAAAATCCTACATTATTTTGAAAACTGCAACAGGGCTTCGAAGTGAATAGGATCTACGGCAACGACGTCGCAACCGAAAACAGAACTATGACATGTGACCCTGGAATGTCAGATCACACACTTACCCTGGCACTGTTAAAGGCCTTTTACAACAGGCCAGTCAATATAAATTAAACATACTGGCAATCTAGGAAACGGATTGGACTGGAAATGATGTTCAAGATATGAGACCGCACACAATATTCAAAAGTGGGAAGCCTGTTGGAATGTGGAACTCGTAGGAACTCGTACATACCGAGGAGCCAATTGTAGATAGTCTTTCAGAAGGAAATGAAAACGGAAGGTAGGTATGCGATGAAGAGGGGTGTTTTATTATAAATCCGCGAATGATCGGTTAGCTCGGCTCGGTACGCGGTGCAATTGTGCTGATTCGTCAATTTCGTTAGAGTAGGATTTATCGTTTAACTCCGCCGCAGATGATCCCAAGCCCAGTTGAGAAAAGAGGGGGGATCCTCGTGTTTCCTCCATCTCAAGTTTCCGTGAAGACGACTCTTGCGCGCCTGATATCAGAATGGAAAATAATAACCATGCTGCCGGAATGGGGGTTGGGCGATCAGCTAACTCCCCATCCCTTGTAAAATCCTACATTGTTTCGAAACCTGCAGCAGAGTCTTGAAGTGAATAGGATTTACAGCAACGACCTCATAACCGAAAACAGAACTATGATATTGGATTCTGGAATGTCAGATCATTCAACTACCCTGGCACTGTTACAGACCTTTTACAACAGGCCGGTCAATATAAATTAAACATACTGGCAGTCCAGGAAACGAATCAAACTGGAAATGATATTCACGATATGAGATTACACACAATATTCAAAAGTTGGAGGCCTGCTCTAATGCGAGAAGTCGGAGTGGCCTTCATTGTGGATAAGGAATTCCAATTGCACATTATTGGTTTTAAGCGAAATTCTTCAAAATCTGAATGATTAACGTACACACCCCGACCGAAGAAAAGGACGAAGAAATAAAGGAAACGTTCTACAATCATCGGTATGCAAGTTAACAATGCGTTATCACATCGGGGAATGACTGGAGCCTCCACGATGAAACAAATGACAACGGCCAGCGCCTGATTGACTTTGTATGTAGCAGAAATCTAGTCAAACGTTCGATTTGCTTCGCACATCGACGCATACATAAGATGACCTGGGTATCACCGGATGGTAACACACTAAACCAGAGCGACCACATTCTGATCCAACAACGTTGCGCCTTGAGCATACTTGACGTCCGTACATACCGAGGAGCCAATTGTAACTCAGATTTTTACTTGGTCAAATTAGCCTATCGATGTCGTATGTCAAAAGCGTATTCGGCGAAGGCATCCAAATAGAGGTGGTGCCTCCTCGCATCCTCCCAACCGGATCAAGATCCAAACGTAGACGTGGCCATGTATTTCCCATTTGAGTGAAAAACTCATAGGAAAGTACTTTGTATGACTCTTTCCCTCAAATGAGAAATACCAACATAACCGATTTATGCTATATATTTATATCATAAAAGGGCACGCGAGCTGAAGGCCACTCTACGCGGCATGTGGTAAAGTGATGTCCTGTCTGCCGGCAGTTCCAACACCTAAGGGCCAGTTCGTGTAGTTTGGTTTGAGATTGTTAGTCTAGTTCTGTGGATGATGGAGAAATGGTTTTCGGCGAGCTGTCTATTATAGGTCGTCTGAGAAAAGCTGCCGTGGGTTGAGCAGGCATGCTGGGTTTGAGCTCAGCTACTGAGCGTCGTTTTGGGTGCTCTCGTTGGCTAGAGGAATTAGCTTGTGTGGACCGCAGGGAGTGTTGTACAGCTTCAAGCAGTTTTGCGGACACGCGAAGCGCATGTGCGCTGTGGTGCGGGGCGAACACCAGTCGTTCTCGCAGCTCAGACTCTGGCATGGGGCTCATCAGGCGTTCCAACAGGTAACACAGGGCCTCGTAGTTGTCATCTACGGTCTCCTGCGCCTGTTGGTGTCTGTTCTGGATTCGCTGCTTTAAGGAGTCATCCCCCTCGACTGGGGTGAACTCCTGCAATGCTAACGCCTCAACGTCTCCCAGTCTAACGTTGGAGAAGTATCCACAAACCGCCAAAGCCAATGGAGCGCGCTCCCCGTGAATAGCATTGGGCGCAGCGTCTGACGGCTCTCATGATTCCTTCTAAGTTTAGCTAAGCCATATTCTCGACTCTCTTCAAGAAGGCACAAATGGTCATAAGGGTCATTCTGGCCTGTAAACACTAACTTCTAGCCAGCCACTATCTGAGATACTTTTGATGGTGGAAGATCTCCTGGCTGGGTCGATGGTTGAAGATCCCAGGTGTCCTCAGGCATGGGTCGAGATGGTAGATCTGAAGGTTGTGGATGAGGCAATTGCTCTAAGTGCTGCCGCATTTGCTCCATGCTGGCAGCCACTACCTGCATGGCGTCTAATAGTTGAGACATCTTATTATATGGATCTGAAAAAATGCTAGGTTTAAATTAAAAAAGTGGCCGTCAGTGGTGAGCTATAAATTAACACCTCACAAAAAAAAGACAGATAAATATAAAGAAATAAATATTAAAATTGTAATTACAGAACGATTTAAAGCGTATGATGGGTTGAATAAAAATTAGCAAAAGCAATAACTAACTCAGTCTTTCAATTTCGTTTTTCCCTTCACGTACACCCTTCCTTTGCATTACAGGGACTACTCTCTTGAGGCACCATGAGAATCAGGGTTCAGAAGTGATCTCTTGTTCGCAAGTTTTCACAAAGTACAATTTGGCAGCCCAGAGTGAATTCTGACCCGCAAGCAGCGCGTGTCTTATCATGGGTAGTCATGGACCAGCTAGGGAGCCAATCACGTGAAGTCAAAATCCATGTAATGGAAGACACTTAGGGACCGCTTGGTTTGGGGTGCAGATTAGAATTTGCCGCAAAAGTGATGTTGAGTTATAACTGCCGAATACACGAAAGGACTCTAATATCATTTGGCCTTGCTAGTCATACAATGGTGGTAAACCACCAATGTATAAATCAAAAGCAGGTCCAAACGATATTGATGTCCAAGGACAACACACGTTTGGAAGCTATTAATTGCTGGGGCACGATTAGTGCAATATTCCTTGGGGGTTACCTTCTTTTTCTTCTTCTTAGCACTACAGCTCCTCTCGGGCCTTCGCTTCCTGCAAATAGCGCCTCCAACTGTCGCGGTCCATCAACCGCGCCCTCCAATTTCGAAATTCGAGCAGCGATGAACTGTCTTCGTCGACCGAGTCAGACCAGCGTTTATGGGTGTGAAACAAGGACGCCAACCCAAGCATCCGCAAATATATTGAACGCCTAAGGGGTTACCTACCCGCCAAAAATCTGGACACCTTGCTCACGACTGTTGATATAGCCGTGCTTTTCAGTCCCCACGTTGGGCGCCATTTTGTAGTGAATTGGGTGTGGTTAAATATCCGTGCAGCACTGCAGCGATGGTCTGCTGCCTCAGCGGAAGAAGATGTTAAGATCCGCCGAGATTGGCTTTGCCTGGGGACGCGTGAATGCGCTGGCAGGCTAACGTTGCGGTGTCGTGGGGTGGGTTCTTTCCTCCAGTACAAGGACCCACTACAAAAGAATTTCGCACCCACGAACTCAGGCGTCAAAGAAATGTCGATCGAAGTCGAAAAGGAGGTAACCAACTAAGAGTCTAAGGAAATTGCTGACTCAAAGGATAAACTGGACCTGGGGAAGACAGATGGACTTAAGAAGACTTCATCATTACCGACGATTCTTATGGCCCACAAATAAAAGTGGGGCATCTAGATGGTAGCAGTGCCCCCTCGCACCCTCACAACCGGATCAAGATTCAAACGCAGACATGGCCATGTATTTCCCATTTGAGTGAAAAACTCATACAAAAGTACTTTGTATGACTCTTTCCCTCAAATGAGAAATACAAACGTAACCGATTTATGCTATAGGTCATGCAATGAAATCACATAACCTTATATCTTAAAAGGGCACGCGAGCGAAAGGCCACTCTACCCGGCAAGAGCCTCTGTTAAACAAAAGAAACGGAGGAGCGCGCCCGATGGCTAGCTCATTCTAGTGGAAGAGCCTGTAGCTTGACTGAATACATCTGTATGATTTTTTAAGTGTGAAAATTAAACGTAGAACTGGCACAGATAATTCGCAACGTCTGGCGATAGCATGAAGATTCCTCGCATGCCGTCAGCGGTTGTTTCATTCGCGAGCCCTCTGCTTGCCGTCAATGCCTTTATAATTGGCGATCCCTCTGCTTGGCATCAACGGTTGTTTCATTGGCGAGATAACACAATTCATTTTTCTAAATTGCATTGCAAAGGGGGTTGCCGTTATCGAATTTTAAATTCAATTTCTTTATTTAATATTTTTATATTAAAATTTTTTTTTGTTTTTAAATTTACACTTAAAATAAGATGATTTTTAAGGGTGTTTTTGAGCAGTTTGCTAAGGCGACTCCTCGATAACTACACTATCTTGAGGAGGTAGAGGAAGAAAAAAAATTCCTAATGTTTTAATTTTGGATCTCAATAAAAACATAAACGGATATATGAACTGAAACGTGGATAAGGAGCGCTACGATGTTTTCCGAAGACCATCTTGATTTCACCATTTCAATTTGCCTCAAAACCGTACGAAAGCTCAATTTTTGTTGACACTTTCACATTTCTTATATACCGGCAAAAAAGTCAGCCTACATGTGGTCATATATGTGGTAGTAGGGCTTTCAGGTACATGGCTTGTTAAGCTGTAGTAAGGCTTTGATCACACCGCTATTATTAATGCCAACGAGAGTAGAAGCCATGTACTGCGCAACCGAAACTAAATAAAATTCGTTGGCGCATTACTACAGGTCTTGGCAAAAAATTTTAAAATTCGAAATCCATCACACTAAGTATATATGTATTCTTCTTCTTCTTCGTGGCACTACAGCCCCTCTTGGGCCTTCGCTTCCCGCAAACAGCGCCTCCAACTATCTCGGTCCATTGACCACGTCCTCCAATTTCGCAATCCGAGCAGCGATGAATTGTCTTCGCCCACCGAGTTAGGCCAGCGTTTCCTCGTTCCCACTGGTATCCGGCCTTCAGTTCTCCTAACGAATACGATTTATGTGTCCAGCCCATTGCAGTTTCCGCAGTCTGACAATCGTTGAGACCTCAGGCTCGTCAAATATTTCATGGTTGTATCGAATTCACCATTGGCCCCCGTCTAGCTTTGCTCCAATTATTCGCCTCAGGACCCGTCGCTCAAAGGCGTTCAATATATTTGCGGATGCTTGGATTAGGGTCCACGTCTCACACCCATAACATAACATAGGTCTTATCACAGATTTGTATACTTGGAGCTTTGTTTTCCTGTGTATGCAGCTAGTCTTCAAGATCGTCAAAACTGAATAAAATATTTTATTTGCGAGCTGTGTTCTTCTGCGTATTTCGTCTCTTTCATTACCGGTTCTCGTCATTTTAGTGACTAAATACACAAATTTGCTCCATATTTTCGATACTGTACTCGCCAAGTGTGATACTTTGTATGCTTGAGATATTTTTCTTCGTCTACCTCATGAGCTTTCTTTTATTTTCATTGATTTGAAGCCCTACTAGTTTTGCTTCGCTGTCGAGTTTCAGGAAGAGTTCTCTGGCAGTTGTCAATGAATGTGACAAACTGTTGATGTCGCCCACATAGGCTACTACTTGGCTCGACTTGTATAGTAATATACCTCGTGTATCGACCGGTAGCTTCCTTATTACGTACTCCAGAGCCAAATGGAATAGCAATCTCCGTGGCTTAGTCCGATATTTGTGTCAAAGGGAAGAGTTGGTTATTGATGCGGACTTGGCAGGTCGTCGACATCATTCTGATTTGGGTAAGACGGACTAATTTGGCTGGGATGCCGAAGCAAAGCATTATTTGATACAATACGTCACGGTCAATACTGTCGTATGCTTGCTTGAAGTCCACGAAAGTTTGTGGTACGTCTATGTTGAACTCCCAGCATTTTTCAAGTACTTGTTTGACAGTGGACAATTGGTCTGTTGTTGATCTACCTGCTCTAAAACCAGCATGATACTCCCAAATAATACTGTTCGCGTTTGATCCGATTTTATTTTCGAAGATCTTTGAAAATATTTTGTACGCCGTACAAAGTAGTGATATGCTTCTATAATTTCCGCATTGTAGCTTGTCACCTTTTTTTGTGGATAGAGAATATAATCTCTCTTTCGGCATGTGTTCTTGTTGCCAAATGTGCTGGATGACTTTGTGAATCTCATCATTGTATCATGTATTATACATATATATTCTATTTTGTATACAATAATTAAATAAAAAATTATTGTACACGCCAAGGGATTGCTGGGTAAAGCAAAAAGAAAAAATCGTTTTCGAATCAAGAAAAAAAAGTTGATGAGGTCATTTATAATAAGAATAATTGATATATTCTATTTTATACCAACTGTATCAATTTTTTCACTTGTTGCTGACCTATATGACGATCATAGCACATGTAATTGATTTATACGTATTTATGGTCAAAGCCAACAACACATATGAGTATTAACTCAAAACACCAACAACATTGACATTGGCATTGGATAACTCGAGTATTGCTTCTGAAGAAAGAAGAAAATGAAAATTACTTGTTCATACAACCAACCATGAAGGCAAAATGAATACAATTAAAGTAAATTGCGGATGATGTTAATGGTGCTGATGAGCATAATAGTGATAAAAATTGTTAATACATGATATTGATGGTCGAAAATGAGGTAATTAAGTATATAGATTTTCTAATGTGAGCTTCGAAAGCACACAATGAAGATATTGTTATTTTTTGTGTGCAGATGCAGAACCTGTAAGAATAGGTAATAATAAGAGTTATATAATCATGTTTGCTGAAATTAGGTTATGAGTCGAAATTTTGATTAAGAATATTCTTGATTTAAATTAGAGTTAATTGATTGTATAAGATTCTATAAATATGATTGAATAATTTCATTTTGTTATATCTTACTGATTATTATTCAATTTGTCCTAGTTTTCATAATAACAGAGTTCTTGATCGGAATGACGAACTACAAAAAAAAGATCTTTATTCTATGCAAATAGACACAAAATATTAGATCATTATTGGTCTCAATTCAAGTGGTAATTATACAACAAGTAAATTATCGCGAAATTATCATCTATTAAATTAAAAGCAAAATATTTACAATGTAATAACGCGACAGCAAAAACGTTAAACTGCTTCCAGTTATCGTTTAGTTTTATTCATTTTTTACGCCCATTCAATTAAAAAGATAAGCGTTTTGCTCGTTAAAGTAACTGAACACCATTAAGTTATGCAATAATTATTTAAATTATGCATCCTCAATTACATAATATCAATAAAAATACGCTTAGTTCCTGTTTTAAGTTGGGATTCAACAATCCTTTCAGTTTCCACTATGATTTTCATTGAATAATATTTAGATGTGATTCATGGCAACCTACGTAAAAATTTGGCATTCATACAAGTTACTACAGAATTAAAAACACGAGTATTTATTTGGAATCACAGATTAAGACATTAGCAACAAGATAATAAATTAGATTTCCAAGTTCCTGGATGGGCTTTTAAGTACGTGATTTGATTTAGTTATTTGAATACGACAATTAAGATTATATCTTGCATTTATTACAATTGTACTTCTTTGTTCTAAGTAATTTTTTTTCAAATAAACCGGAAACAATTTCAATTTGTGACTGCAGTACAAATTTAGAAGCACTCGCTTATTATGTGGATACTTCACTAAACATTCGAAATTTGGTTAGTTTTTCGACAAAGTATTGGGTATAAGCTTATAATTATTCACACACACACACAAAAAAGGGCAAGAAATAGAAGCATTTCGGAATTGACTCTATTAAATAATCAAAAAAAAATTTTTGACGGATATTGCATTTAATATTCAAATAAATTCTTAATTTTATATAAAAAATCGATGCACCATATCAAAATGAATTCTAAAATAATATCAAAAGATCCTGTTCAGAAAATGGTATCAATGAACTCAAATTGCATCTTCGTCAGTGAAAAATCGACAAAAAAGTCCTTCTAAAGTTTTTAGTTCTTAAGGTTAGCGAACTGTCTTGGTTCAGGGCATTAACTATGTTACTATCTTCACTTTACCAGTATTTCAGGAAATTTTCAGTATAACGACGTAGTTTCTTTGGATATTTTACATAAATATAGTATATTAATAAAAACTACAAAATCAAAATCGAAAAGAAAACAACCCAATAAGAAATTAAATAATTTAAAACCAACTAAAGAAAAATAGGAAATAAACATAAAACCGAAAAATAGGAAATAAAACTAAAACGAGTTTATTACACGAGCATAATATTATCTTTGACCTTTTCAAATTTCTAACATAATCTAGACTGAATTAGATCAATGCTGACATAGAAGAGAATAAATATTAACCAAAATTTTGATACTAAATATTTGCCTCATTTTCTAACTGTACTTCCTTAAATACTAATTTATTAATCTGGAAGCATGCGACCAATATTTAATATGCCTACACACATATCAAAAAAAGAACTTGTCTGTCCTTCAACCCTTTCGCGTAGTATCTTTTTAGAGGGCAATGCTTTTAATCAAGATACAGATACATCATCTGTGTAGTGTAGTTTTTGTAGTATTTTATCTAATTTAGTGCGTTAGACTGTACTTTGTAAAGATAAATTACAATAGATGGATAGGTGAGAACTAGAGCAGATGCTTGGGAAATATTAATTATTGTTGAAACATAACATACGCGTAAACGTTTTGTAAAAGATAAGTTGGTATATTATTAATGAAATTTCCACATATTTGACGGAAATAAACAGCTAAGAAGTATAAACAACTTGTAATTGTATTATATTGATAAAACTTTATTATTTAATTGTTGCAGCGTAGGAAGGAGTTTGTGTGAAAGAAAATTGAATAAAATGCATATTAAAGAGATAAGGATGATTAAAGAGTACAAGAGAATGTACGAGTTCTTTGATCTAACTAGTAACCATTGATGCATTTTCCTCAACAAAATACAAACCGTATATTTGAAGGGGCTTTGCACTTAGATAAGCTGCCTTTTTTTGTGCTCGCAAGCGACTGAACTACCCACTAAACACCTCCCTTGTCAACCCGAGAACCCAGCCTAGAACCGTTTGACACATTACCTCAGGCCAGGTCTCGTTTTGTTATGCCGTGAGGCGCCTTCAAGCTGGGGGATCCCTCCTCTAGCAGAAGCGATCCCCCAGCTCCAACGTCCCCGGCAGCTGCAAGTCCCTTTTATCTTTTAGGGCTGCCTAAACGTAATGTACCATATGGTTCCATTTGTCAACCGATCCAAACATCACGGTAACTATACTATCCGGAGTAAGCTCTCGCGTCTCCCTATAGAGGTCCCGTTGTAGCCTGTCCCATTTTTTTGCACGCAACGAATATGTGACAGGTATCGTCCTCCTCTCCTGGGTAAAACCGACACTCGGGGGACCGTGACTTACCAATCTAGTGCAGGTAAAGCTGAAAGCACCCATGCCTGCTCAAAAGCTGGATCAGATAGAAGTCAGTCTCATCATGCTTTCGATTCAGCCATGGTCTCACATCCAGGAGCAGCTGCGCAATCAACCTTGTCTTCGTGCAATTTACCCAAGATTGCTGCCAATCGTTGAATGAGCGCTGCCTCTCCTCGAGGCAACCGTCTCCCTTGCGTCCTCACTTTGACGCAAGTACAATAAATAGCGGGGCGCTCTCTAGCAAGGAGGGCAGCAGGTATCACGCCTGCAATAACTCTCTACGGTGAATCAGAGACTGTCGGATACGAAGATGTGATCCTCAGTGCTCCTCTTCTGTGTATCTGAGCCAAGCGTTTGCGGTGCATCTCTTTACTGAGAGCGTCACCCTATATTTCTGCTCCGTAAAGCAGCATTGACCCTACAGCA
Organism: Odontomyia ornata; assembly: GCA_963969285.1. NCBI lineage: Eukaryota > Metazoa > Arthropoda > Insecta > Diptera > Stratiomyidae > Odontomyia > Odontomyia ornata. The sequence goes on from OZ017740.1 coordinate 302,782,639, forward strand.
ATCATCAAGAGACGTTTTCTTAATGGGTTGGGTACCTGTACGTTGGCCATAAGTCATCTTCGAGTCTATCATAAGTCATCTTCGAGTCTATCAGTAGCTTCGATTAGTATATCTCCAATACTGATCATCCTTACTTTAGGGACTCTTTTTTTGTCAAGATGACCACTTCGGTTTTCTCCAGTACTAGACTGAACCCACGAGCAGTCATCCAGTCGTTTACTTGGCGCATTAGCATACCTGGCCTAAGTTGTGCTTGCTTAAAGGTGCGTCTTGCGACTAGAGCCGCAACATAATCCGCATAGCCGATCAAGCGCGACTCATCTGGCATCTCTAGTTTCAGTAGCCCGTTGTAAGATACGTTCCACAGGTCTGGACCAAGGATAGATCCGTGGGCAAAACCCGATGTAACTTCCGTCCTTCGTTGGCCCTGTGTCGTGTTGTAAAGCAGATTTCGCTGCTTCAGGTAGTCCCTCAGAAGCCACATCAGATGTTCTGGAACTTAAAAGGGGTTTCCAGCGCATCCAGCATATCTACCTATCTGGCGGAGTTGAAGGCGTTCCTAACGTCGAGTGTCACCAACAGAACTATCTGTGGCTTGGTGCGGCTATGTGCTTCTGTCTTTTAGTCTACGCTCACCACCTCTGCAATCGCATCAACAGGGGAGTGTCTTGCTCTAAAGCCGAACTGCCAAAGAGATAGGTACCAGCAGCAGTAATCGCGTTAGGGAGTCTTCCCTTGATGAGTTTCTGTAGCACTTTCCCAGCCGTGTTTAGCATGTATAACGGGTGATATACACACTGCCACCCGGTGTTTCCCTTCCTCTTGCTGATCAGCATGAGCCTCATCACCTTCTATCATACCGGGAAAACCCCGTCCCCTAGACAAGCGTTGAATGTGCTGAGAAGCAAGTCAGGACAATAGTGGCAGAAAAGCTGCAACACCTCAGCGGGAACACCATCTGCTGGAGCGTTGCTCATTTTCATTGAAAGGGCTGCCTCTTCCAGTTCTGGCTGTGTGAAGAATGGGCATTCGATTGCTGTTTCACTTTGGATAGCATCAACACGAACGGGATGGGTAGGGAAGAGCGCCCGCACTATCTCGTCTATATCTTCCGCTTCCGCATAACTAGCTTGCAGCCAAGGCCACACGGATCCTTATTCACATTGCCCAATAGATTTTGCTAACAGCGAGCCTTGCTGTTGTTAATCAATTTGCGAAGCCATTGCCTGGCCAACTTATATGCTGCTATTCGACTGCATGCCTCGACACGGTTCCGTTTCCGTTGAGTCTCACGCCGAAGCTTGTGACACCCTCTTCACTTTTCAGTGATTTTAGTCGAGCACGGGGCATAGAAACGCTGCAAGCAGTCGTAATGATGCTCATAGTTGACTTCACCACGTCATGTGCTGCCAGTTTTTCTGTCCCCTGCGAATCGCACTGCAATGGAGCACCTCGACAAACCTCTCCATTTCCATCCTTCCAATGTTCCACCCAGTTGTAGAAGGTCGAGAGCAAGGACGTCGGGAGTCAAGATCGCGGATCTCAAGCCAAATTCACTGGTGATCACTGGCTGAGTTGTCCTCTAATACTCTCCAATTGTGCATCCTCCGCACTAAGGACTCCAAGGCGAATGTCACATCCGGTATGGTTCCTTCACAGCCAATACGAAGGAAAATCGGCGTATTACCGGTGTTGAGTACGACAAGTGCCGTCCTGGCCACCATTTCTAGGTTCCGTTTTTCCCGCGGATCTGATTGAGATATGCCCCATTCGATTGCTTTAGCATTGAAGTCCCCCCCCCTCCCCCCAACGAGCAGGTTGCCGTCATCGTTCGAAACAGCGCCCTCCAAAGCATTAAACTTGGCTTGGAAAGATTATATCGATTCGTTCGGCATTAGGTACACACTAAAGAAGGTGGTTCACAGCTCTTCGCTTGGAAATTACTTTTCCGAACCCAGATGGCGGCAGTACCATTTGATGCAGAACTTGTATCGTGGTATTGCTCAATCAGCAGCAAAAAATCGGCTTTGGTGCTCCTCGCAAACTGCTCAAGCAGGTTTTGAGCGGTTGAACATTTCTCTGATTCCGAGGCGTGGCCAAGATCCGGTCTTAGATCAGTATCCATGCAAAGGATACAGTGTGCCTCTCTTGTACACTTTTTTAGGGTTTTGTGCTAAAATACAAAACCCTATTGCAATCACGACCTGTGTCCGTCTGTCCGTCCGTCTGTCTGTATGTCACAGCACACTATAGAAGCTACAGCAATGATTGTGAAAAGGTCAGAAGTGGTGACTTTTTGAAAGTTTGGGGTGGCAAAATTTTTCAAAGTCGTTTAAGGGGGGTCTCTCCATATGGGGAGGTGACCCATCAAAAAAAATTTTTGCCACCATTGGTAGTCGAGTAGCATGTCATTGGAAAGGTCTTCATAAGTTCTGTTTAAAACAAGTCTTAAAATTGCATTAACGGCACCGATGGGGGCAGGGGAAGGGGAAATGTACGAACTTTTCGCGTACCTCCCATTCGCGATTGGACACCTTTCATCCGGAAAATCTGAAAAAAAATCATGAATGTACCCCTTGATGAGTGCAACAACAACAAATACGTGAGAAGTCAAAATTCACTTAACTTTGTTAGTAATAGTATGAATTATCGATTTTCTGTTTTCTTGAATAAAATCTTAACGGTACCTTTAAATTCAATAAAATTCAGTACAGAGATGATTGTTTATAAGATCCTTAAGTTCTTCCTTAAAGTTTCATAAAGATCGAGCGGTTTGAATTTTCCTGTATTACTATGGAACAATATGCGCTGTATTACTATGGAAACATATGGAACAATGTGCGCTTTTTATCGACTCAGAATCTACAGCTCTGCTAGGATTTGCATGAAAGTTTCAGGAATGATAGGTATCATGAATATCTTTGAGATCCAGTTCAACTAGTGGTATCAGTAATCGTAAAATAAAATGGTGGCTGTTTTAAATGCGAAGATTGAATAATTTTGGGTTATTTTTCCCTAACTTCCACGTTTAAAGTGCATTCTTTGAACACTTGATTCAATTTAACGCATGACTGAAGATGAGTACTTACAGTTAATGCTCATAGGTGAAACAAGCCGAGGAAGCAGGAGAGAGCTCCTAGCAAAATGGCTTTTTAACCATTCTAGGATTCGAAAAAATTGGCCATGAATCGATGGTTGCAGTAGAGGGGAGTGATCCCTGAACAAAAAAAAATTTCATCAAACATAGCCGATATGAGTATCAAATGAAACTTCTCTATGGGAGCTTTTCAAAACGGCTCTTAAGCTGTCAGTTTTTGCTTCAGTGGGGGCGCAGGGGGGAAATACATGAAAAATGTGCTTCCTCCCTCGCGAATGGACACCTGTGATCTGAATAATCTGAAAAAATTATCAAGGGAGATATTTATGAGTATAACAATAACAAATACCTCAGAAGTTAAAATTCGTTCAAGCTTTTTAATAATAGTATGATCTTCGAATTTCATATTTTCTCCATTAAAATCATCTTTGACATGTTTTTTGATTTTATTCGATTTGGTGACTGCATTTTGTAAGCTGAGTACAGAACCCTTCTGATATGAGCGTAGGTATGTCTACCCAACTTGTTTCTTTTATGTTCTATTTCAACGCATTTCTAACATAGGGAACTCCTTTCGAGTCCTTTGCATACTTGTGCGGTGTGTCCATAGCCAAGGGATTCAAAACATTAAAGTGGCACTGCTCATACTTTGCCCCTACTCAGAAATCGTTCGGCGTCCTTTTCGGTCAAGTCAATGATGGCCATACGTTGTCCCCTATGGTTTTCTAGTGTGAGCCCGCTTTGACACGCTGAGGTACTCCCTTTTGATGGTCTCTTCTACCTCGGCCAGGTCCGTGACGCAGTAGATGTCTCTTATTTCGATCGTTACCATCACCCAAGCGAGGTTTTAGTTGGGCTTTTGCCGAAGACTTTCATTACTGTGTGGCAGAATGCTTTTTTATTGTTAACCTATGCTCCGAGATTGACCATTATGAGGCCCGACCGCGTTAGTCGTACTGCTTTAATAGCAGTGTACATTTCTTTGGGCCTTACATCTCCCCTGATATTAAGAAACAATTCTGCGTAGAATGGGCCATCTTGGAGTTTTACGAACAGTGCCTGCTACAGGAGTCTTCATCATGGCTTTTTTCTCTCTTGTTTTGCGTCAGCTTTTTTTTCTTGTCTTGTTGGGTTTCTGGTACTTTTAAAGGAGTTTCTTTTCGACTTTCTTCGCGTTATAGTATTACACGCCCATCAAGTGCCTCTTCCTTCCTTCTTTTATCCTAATCTCCTTCGATTGGGCTAGACGCCATTATTTATTGGTATTTGATGGTGGAACTATCTGTGCGTGCTCTTTAGATTGGCCTTGTGCTCTTTTTCGGCCTTTTGGTCCTTTTCGGCCCTTAACCAACTCATTTGGTAATGCCCTATGCGGTCTAGGAGCTCCTCGAGTTATTTTCTCCTTTGCTGATTTTTCTTTCTTTCATTCTTTTTAGAACATCTCCCGCTATTCAGATTAGCCTTTCTTCTTCATGTCGCTGGGAGGCAATTATAAAGGGTGGTTCAACCATAATGCACGATGTTAATTGTGAGTCTCACCTTAACGTCAAGTTTTTTGCCCAACTTAATTTGACATTACTTTGTTTCAGTGTTTGACAAATTTAATCATAGAGAGGTACACAATTAAGCAGCGCATTAAGGTTGTTGAAGCCTTTTACGAAAATGGGCGTTCAAATCAAAATGCATTTCGTGCACTTCGTGATTTTTTTGGTCAGCATGATCGACCAAATGTGTCCACAATCGGGAGAATTGTGCGCAAATTTCAGCAAACCGGATCTGTAGGAAATGTGAAATCACCTGTCCACGCTCTGCCAGTTCGTTCTTCGGAAAACATTGCTGTTGTTCGCGATAGTGTGGCAGAAGAGCCGTCAACCTCGACTCGTCGTCGTGCCCAACAATTGAACATCTCACGAATATCAGATGCAAATTTTGAATAAAGATTTGAATTTACACGCTTACAAGGTTCAATTGACTCAAAAGCTGGAGCCTACTGACCATTTCAAGCGTCGGCAATACGCCGAATGATTGGTTGAATAGACAGATGACTTTACGAAGAATCATCTTCAGTGACGATACACACTTTGATCTCAGTGGATTCGTTAACAAGCGGAATTCCCACATTTGGGCAAATGAGAATCCGTGAGTGATTGTTGAAAAGCTGATGCATCCACAAAGATTGACTGTTTGGTGCGGTTTATGGGCTGGCAGCGTCATCGCGCCGTACTTTTTCGAAAATGAGGAATGCGAGGTGATAACGGACTTCTTGTGGCCAGAAATTGAGGTTATGGACCTGGCCGATATGTGGTTCTAACAGGATGGTGCCACTTGTCACACAGCTAATGAAAAAATGGGTCTTTTGCGCGAAAAATTCAATGGTCGTGTTATCTCACGTTCTGGCGATGTTAATTGGCCGCCGTGATCATGTGATTTGACACCGTTGGACTTCTTTCACTGGGGATATTTAAAACAAAAAGTGTACGTCAATAAGCCAAGAACAATTCAAAAGCTAAAGGATGCAATAATCCAGCACATTAACGACATTGAACCTCAATCATGTCTCAGAGTCATTGAAAATATCGAACATCGGATAGAAGTACGTCACCCTAGCCATGGCGAGTGTTTGGGCAATATTTTGTTTCACACATCTTTTTCATAGATCCTTCTATAATAATAAAATATATTAACTAACTCTCAGAAAACTTTTTGTATTATTTACAATTAACATCGTGGCTATGTCGAGCAAAACCGTGGCTCAGCAGAATGAAAAGGTTTTTCTGGATAGGAGCAAGGGAATTATTCCTAAAAGATCGGCAGTCTTTGTTCTGGAATCTTTCCCACTTGTTGGAAAGAAGCAAACATTGTCCCGATTTTTAAAAGTGGTGACCCTTCATCCGTCACTAATTATCGTCCTATATGCCTACTGTCTTGCTTTCCAAAGTTGCTGGAGCGCCTGGTTCACAACCGTCTGTCTGATTTACTGAGTCCAATAATAACACCTCAACAACATGGGCTCCTCAAGGGTCGATTAACAACCACTAATTTAATTGAACTTGCCGATTACATTGCAAATGCTTTAGATAATCAACATCAAGTAGATGTTGTAGTAATCGAGCAGTCATACAAGCAAACTGCTGGAAAACCCTCCTATCTCCTATCCAAAATTGTAATGGCAGATTTAAAAAAATATGTAATTGTAATTTGTAGAACAATTTTTCTTCTTATTTTTATATTAAATGTAATTTTCCTCTATATTAAAATTTAAATATTTTCTTTTAATTATATTTTCCATGAAATTTAATTTTTGTTACTATTTAAAATTTTCATTTCTTTATTTCATGTAAATTTCTTCACTTCATGTAACTTTTCTTCACTTCATTTAAATTTCTTTACTTCATTTCAAATTTCTTTAGTTCATTTAAAATTTCTCTACTTCAGTTAAATTTTGGTTTTAAAAAATTTAAATCAGCCCATTACAATTTAAGATGTGGAAACACTGATTAAGTGCAGGCCAACGGTGCATTACATGACGGAATGCATTTGAGTTCAGCTGAGTGGGCAGCTGATAGAATTTTACTGGTAGCAACGCGGGAAAAAGAAGAAAGACAAGCTTTGGTTATAGATCGAGGAGTCTGCTTTGAATCGCGACAACGATCACGTCGCGGAGATTTCTTTTCTTGGCGACGCCAGGCGGATCATTTGATTTTGCATCATTTGTATGGCCAAGAAGGGTTCTTTTTGTGTTCGCTGATGCGTGAGTGGTTGCCTGAAGAATAGTAAATGAGATTTATTTCGCATGAAAGTAAACGGACCCGAAAAGAAAACGTAAACGTTGCGAAGCAGTATCAATATTTCAAATATTTGGTTATGAGACGCATGTGCGGATTCGCAGCTTCTTTACACATATACATATTTTTCGCTTATAACAATGCTTGTGAAGATCTCAGGATGGATATGAATTTGATATGGGTTTAGTAAATCGACACCATTGGGAATTGGGGCAAGAATCTGCGAACCGAGGAGGAGTGTCGCGATTGTAGACTCAATAGAAAAGTGTATTTGAGTCCAGGAACAGGTTTGCGACTTCAGTGTGCCGGCTCCATGGTTGTTCGATGTTTATATGCGCGACTGGTGCTTCGGACGTGTACTTTGGTGGCTCGGGAGTCGATGTTGTGAAAAAATTTTTGTCGATGGTTCTAAGCCCGCGGGGCTAGTATTTTTCATGTTTCGCGCTCGTGAGCTCCGTGTGAAGAATCTGAAACTGAAATATATACTTTGATCTTAGGGCTAGATATTTGCATACAAGACACTTGTCCTTAATCCTATTGTGCATTTCATGTCGAACTAACCCATAGTGTGAGGAAAAATAACGGAAGATTGTAACTGAACTTTGAAAGATATCAATGCAAGCGAAAAACTCTTCCCAACGTTGGAGTATCTACCATTCAGAGAGTGATAATTGATTGATGTTTGATTTATCTTATCGAGCAGGTTTGCTCTCATGATTTGACTACTTGTTTGTTTTGTATTGATGCAGAAAAAATACTGTTGAATTCTGAAAATCCACGTGCACTTATCGAATAGAATCCACTGTGCAGTGTAGTTAGCAGTAGCCACGAGGACAATGGGAAAAAGTAACTGAATGTCCGCGAAAACGTGCAGTAAATTGGATGTATGATTGAATGTAAATAATAAGTGCTAAGGTTCAATGACCAAAACAAAAAAAAATGTTTGAAAAGAGTTACAGGTGTGCCCACCCCATCTACGAGCGCTCGTCGATGAGGATGGGTAAGTAACTTTTTTTTATTGCTTACATGATATTAAAAATTAACTATTTTATAAATTTTTATTTATTGAAAGTGTTTATCGCATGAAATATTGATATACTTTCTCTGTTGTCGGTTATGTGAGTCAGTCCTTAATGATTTCGGGAGTGTAGTTTCAATTAACTTTCAAGAAAGGTCACTTATAAATTCGTTACCAAAGGCGCAGTTTAAGAATTGCAGATGAAGCATCATCAACGTCCTTTGAAATAACGTGCAGAAAAAAAGCGTTAATTAATGAAAAGGGGTGAATGAATTTCGTCAGTTCAGTACTCTGGAAGTTTTTTCAAGAAATAACCTAAACTTAAATTGATATACGTTGTCAAAGCCCAGATAGCGTTATTCGTTTACATTAGTTTTTTTTAACAAGAATGTATCTACAAACATTAAAAATCTACTCCTCTCAACAACTGTTTTGTAATTGAAGCACAACTCACATTGATATAACACATAGCACATTACTTCATAATTTTGAATTATAGCAGGCGATAAAATGCTTATGTTAAGATATAAATTATTTGCTCTAAATATTAGTAAATTTTTTTGTTTTTTTTCCTCATTAAATCATTTCTTAAATTTCAGTTTAAAATAATGTTTTTGAAATAAGATTTTTATTCTCGTCCTAATTTAAACAATTTAAAATACTATGCTTACTGAACAACCGCAATTTTTATAAATATGCTATTTTAAATGCAATAGAATTTATTCTTAGATATTTTTAAAGAAAAAAAAAACTATTTGTAAAACCTTTACTTTAAGGATAGTTACGGGAAAAACACGAAACATGAATAGATGAATTGATTAAACACCACACCGGTCTTTCCATTTAGTTTTTCCCGGACCGGGTATAGGACCCGCCACGGGGGCAGGCTTTTCACCTAATATGGGCTCGTCATCGTGTGCACTTCGCCGATTTGTTATTTCAGGGGCTCTTCCCGGGTTGAGTGGCCTTCCGCTCGCGTGCCCTTTTTATGGCATAGGGTTTTGTGACTCGATCACATAATTCTATGACATAAATCGGTCAAATTTATATTTTTCGTTTGATGGGAAGGCTCATGCAAAGTATGTTTGTATGAGTTTTCCACTCAAAAGGGAAATGATGGCCACGTCAACATTTGGGTCTTGATCCGGTTGGGCGAGTGCGAGGGGGCACCACATCCATCCGGTTGCCCTACTCTTATTTTTGGGCCATAAGAATCGTCGGGTAGCGACGAAGTCTCCCCAAGTCCGTCTGTCTTGACTCATTTCGACTTGTTCTTTGAACAAGCAATTGCCGTCTTTAGTTAGTTACCTACATTTTTCGACTTCGGTCGACTTTGCTTTTGCGACCCGAGAATTCGTGAATGCGAAATTCTTTTGCAGTGGGTCCTTGTGCTGGGGGAATGAACCCGCCCCATGACACCGCAACGCTAGCCTGCCAGCGCATTCACGCGTCCCCAGACAAGGACAACCTCGGCTGATATTACCATCCTCTTTCGCTGAGGTAGCAGACCATCGCTGCAGTCCTTCAAGGACATTGTATGCCTACTTTTCACTACAATGTCATCGACTAGTAAAGCCGACACTGTGAACCATGCCTTTTTATGCTATAAATTGAAGTCTTACGGAATCACTGAAGTCTTTCTCTAGTGGGGATCTTCCTTTCTGGCCTTACGTGCATGCCCCGTGTGTCTTCTTGGTACTAGTCTACAAGTTTTACTTACTCTACCAATTCTATCAGCATCGTTTAACCTTCCTCTTTCTTCCCACCCTGAAGTCTCGTAGAGTTTTCTTAGACCAGTGTTTTCTGTACCAACTCTGCCGCGATCACTTTGATTTAAATTTACGTACGAAATTGCGTACCGGACAGGGGGTATACCCCTCTTGGAATAGAAATATTTTTGCGGTGCCATTTGCTCGCACTGACCTCTATTTTCACTCTCCTATCTTGCACATGATAAGAAACTACGATTCAGTTGAGCTTGGTCCTTTTTCCTCTTCTTTTTTGTGTTTCATAGCTAGATTAAAAGATGTAGCTATAATTACAATCCATAATTACTGTTCTAAAATCTTAGAAAATAAAATCGGATCATACGCCAACAATATTATTAGGGAGTATCAAGGTGGTTTTAGGGCAGGTAGATCAACAGACCAATTGTTCACAGTGAAGCAGGTACTTGAAAAATGCTGGGAGGTCAACATAGACGTACACCAAATTTTCGTTGACTTCAAGTAAGTATACGACAGTATTGATCGTAGCGTACTGTACCAAATAATGTTTGGTTTTGGCATCCCAGTCAAATTAGTCTGTCTTACTAAAATGACAGTGACGTCGACAACCTCCCAAGTCGGACTACAGCAGGGAGAGGAGCTAGCCCCATTGCTTTTCAATTTGGCTCTGGAGTATGTCATACGGAAGCTACCTGTCGATACGCGAGGTACATTACTATACAAGTCGAGCCAAGTAGTGGCCTATGCAGACGACATCAACATCTTGTCACGGTCATTAACAACTGCCAAAGAACTCTTCCTGAAACTCGACAGCGAAGCAAAACTAGTAGGGCTACAAATCAACGAAAATAAAACAAAGTACATGACGCAGTCGAGGAAAAATACTTCAAATACACAAAATATCACACTTGGCGAATACAGTATCGAGAATGTTAGCAAATTTGTGTATTTTGTCGCCAGAAAACGAAAACGAGCAATGAAAGAGACGAAATACGCCGAAGAATATAGCTCGCAAATAAAATATTCTATTCAGTATTGACGATCTTGAAGGCCAGCTGCATACACAGGAAAACAAAGCTCCAAGTATACAAATCTGTGATAAGACCAGTGGTATGCTATGGGTGTGAAACATGGACCCTAACCCAAGCATCCGCAAATATTTTGAACACTTTTGAGCGACGGGTCCTGAGGCGAATTATCGGAGCGAAGCTAGACGGGGACCAATGGCGAATTCGTGTAGTAATCTAGGAGTAGGGCGCTAAAAGCCAGCGCTGCCACAGGCACACAGCACAAACTCAATTTAACAATGGGTAACCATTCAGTCACCTTCCCCATCGCAACACTCGCTCTTTTTTTTCCGCATGAAAAATAAATTAAGGAAATTTCTTTTGTACTGCACTCCCGGGAACAAAATTCTAAACTTGTTTAAAATTTTAACGTGTAGTGATTTTATTACAATATCTTAGAATATAATTTAACGAATTGCGGTGTAACGCGGTGCTTTGAACGAAACGGTTAACCCCTTTAATTATATGAATGATAAAATCATTGTATCATTTAAACCCCTCAAAAATTGTCAAATTGTACCCATTCCAAACATAATCTTAATAAAAAAAAAAAATTTGTTTGTTTGTCGGTAGTTAAAGCGTGCCTGTCTAATTCTTCCGATTTTTCTTTTTCCCTAATTACGCCTAATCATTACAAACGAAAATTGCATTCATTTGATAGCTTAAGCGAATCTACAAAAGACGACGTAAATTTTAAAAACAACCGAAACGAGTGTGCATTATCACCATCGCGGATCCCCCCATAGATGTCACTATTGAACGAAACTTTTCGCGATTTTACACTATTGTTTCGTTGCTCGATGGTTCGCCCCGCCATGTTTGCAACTTGGGGAAAGTGATAAATCAAGTGAAAGAAAATTTATAGTTACAAAAGAAAATAAGCAAAAATTCAAGGTGATACGAGCGGTGGATTGCATTGTGTCTTATTTAATTCGGCCGAAGGAATACGTAGCGCAAAAATTAAATTATTATGCGAAATTCATATAGTTGTTAAGTTTCGGCGAAAATTCGTAAAAGAAGAAAATTGAGGTTAAGAAGAGAAGAGCCAGGAAACTACTTGCCAGATTTGCTTCATAAGCCAAGACTTCCTACTGATGTTTATGCCTATATGTTCTATTGTGACTTCATAATTTTCCTGGTCCTGTTGATAAGACGGTGCGAATTGGAACGCGTGAGGCTATGGTCCATTATTTCGACGCTTGCGAACTTGCAACGCTTGATTCTTATTTTCTCGAAAGCGAGAAGTATTTATTTTTTTACGAATATCAATCATTCCGTGCTTCCTTCACGCGTGTGGATGATTTAAATTATTGTTTGTATTACATTGTTTGCGCGGTGTCGTCTATGCACCGCATCTCTACTGTTTGAGGAATTGTTTCGCAATTCAACGTCTCATTTGGAGGAATGTTAAGGTATTGCTAAAGCTGGGGTGGCGGGAAAAACTAATTTGGCTGAACCAAAACAAAAACTTCTGATTACAATATCGGGTCGTAAGACAGAGTATAAAAATCCTCCGTCTCCGAAGGCTGCTGACGTTGGCACTCACGAAGGACTTGTCAGACTCAACATTACTCGCAGTGGAAAACGTACGTCACCTACAGAACGAGCTCCTGATTTTTCATATCAAGAATCCTCATCAGACTTGGCCTACACAGTGGCTTCCAAAGACTATTTGCAGTCGGAGTTTGCTGCCCAAGGGAAGGGGTTAGTGCAAAAGAGCTCTTCATCAGCACGGCTGGAGAGGCAGTCATCTCGAGAAGAGTTCCTCGAAGAAGATAAAGTGCAGTTTCGACATCATGACCTTTTCCTGGAGCGTGGAAGCCGTTTTCCTCGCCCTGCAAGGCATGCACCCCTGAAAGCGCCAACAATCGATGAGAGGCTGAGTCGGGTTCTAGATTATGTGAACGAAACCTATTCCCAGAATAACCTGAACACACCTAACGCTATTGAATATGAGGCTTCTACTGAAACACCTGCTCAAACCATAAGCAAAGTATCCGATACTCCACCACTCCGTGATATTCAAAAGGACAAAAACTCATCCATTTTCCATTCAGCAACTAGTAATGACTCAGACGATAGTCCTTTAAGTGATGCTAGACGTAAAAGAATCAAATATGTAGGACAGCCGATTCTATACAAGTTATACAATGCCGTATCTGTTTATTTTGCGGGACATAACAAGTTCATTAAGTTCTTGACCATTTATTAAAATATTAAACTTTTAATGGCTCAAACGCAACACTACCTAAAATTAAACTAAAATTATCATTCGAAATTAAAATATTGCACGCTAGTATTTAAAACAAGGCATGTGTATTAAATCAATTTTAGTCGTATAAAAGCTAGTGAAACATGACTCCATACTCCATTTTCGTATGTTTTACAACTAAGACCAAGAAAACGTTTTGACCCGAGTCGTTTCCTCGGTACACTGTTAAGTTTTGTTCTTTGTATGCTGCTGGAGAAATATCGAAAGTGAGCGAAGGTATACAAGAAGCACGAATGGGTGATTGTTGACAATGGAGTCGGAACTGTTGGGATCTCACAATACGCACAAGAACCTCTAGAAGACGTAGTATTCGCACAGCTGCGGATATTGGAACTGCTATCAAAAAAAACGATGAATGCGGAGTCTTAGAGGGCGTCAAGGCAGCTGGGAGCGGACCACTCGTAGTGTGACGCATTTTGATATCCGAATTGGGAAATGTGCTCGTGGAACGTGGAAAACAACAAGAGAGATGGGGAAAGAGCTGCGGAAGACGGAGTTGGTGTAATTATGCGCTTGGTTGTGTCGAGCGGACGATAACCTATAATTTAGTGGTTCGGATTCAGTGCATTCCAGCCTCGTAGCCGCAAACGATATTAGTGAGCTGTGATTTCTTTTTACAAAACACCCCACCCCAAAGACCGACCTCTGAAAAGCAACGGAGACGGCGAACGCAGAGTCTCGGGCTTTGCTGACAAAAGCAAGTCGGCGACCATGTCACGATTGGATTAGCCGAGTGAACGCCAAAACAAACAAAATGTTTTCTTACATAAACCTATTCATAGTATGAACTGATCTCATTCGTGCAAACCATTTTCATAACGTGCAAACACTTCAAATGACGATTTAACATAAACTTAATCTAAAACTATTTGGAATTATAAAATAAAAATATCCGTGATGTGCGAAGAACAAATTATCTGTTTATCTGCGCGCGTGATAGATTTTAAAATAAGTGAGTGTGTTTACGAGCTTATTGGTGAGTCGAAACAGCCAACAATTAAAATTTGCGGGGAATACTCTGTTGATGTGAACTTCTTTTAATTAATTATTACCAGTCGCCGTGCACCTAGAGCTGACCAAAATTTCTCAATGCAATCACGGTGTTGATAGTGCAAGGATAAATACGGGTACCCAACGCCATTTGAATTGAGGACAAGCCGCAATCACTCCATGGCCTGCCGTGATTACAGTGATTGATAACTACTCGTACACATACAATACCCAAGCCCCATTTCGATAACGATTTCAATCCGTCCGAAGAACCAGCACTGGAGCAGTACTAATTAGCTGATGCCGCGTTTGGTTCGTTTGCAAGGTTTCGGCAACCCCCGCTCTACTGATCATTGTCTGGGACGAGCTGGTTAACGGAAACACGTTCGCCATTCCTGGCATTCAAAGCGCTTCGGATCGACAGTTCCTCGTGTTGCAGCGTATTCAACTGGCCCCACAATCATCGAAATGGATTTTGTGTTCTGCATCCACCGCTAGCAAGTGAATTATATTCTTCTGTGTCAGGAACTGTGGTAGAGAAGAACACATCAGTTGAGGATACCCCAGGGTTGAGCAATACATCGTGTTATGAAAAGGCTGGTTATTCAAAGTGAAGCTCAGTGAAACTTCAGAAATTGATAAACTTATGGATGAGAAGAGTTACGAACAATTCTTGAAAACGGATTCACACTAGCGCCCGTTTCAAGTGATTTTATTACTAAATTTTGTATGGCATTCGCCCAAAGAACCTTTATAGTGATAGGTGAATTATTCGGCCTTAGATCATTGTCGAATTACATGGTTGCTTTTAAGTTAACAAAAGTGAAAATTTACAGGACGTATCCAGCACCCATCGAGCGCTCGACGGAACATGCGGTGAGTCCTTTTTATTTAATAAAATTTAATTCTAATATTTGTATGATATAATTATTCACATTATATTAATTATTTTATTTAAATTTCATTCACATTTAAATTTCATTTACTATATTATTATATCCGATATACGAGTATCTTATCAGCAATAATTTACTTATTACCTTCTATCGTTGTTAAATTTGAATAAATTTGAATTGAATTTTTAAAAGTTTTTCGTAAAATAACAGAAAGAAAGAATATTTATCCATTTTTATCTTAAATTATGAATGCTACAAAAAAATATAAACCTTAAAAGTCAACGTTTGAAAGTGATAATACAACAATACAACTATGATTCAAATATTTTTGTTATAATGATTATAATAATAATGACTGAAAAAAAATTCTTCCGAATGAAAACAGAAATAATAAGCAACGCGAAAATAAAAATGATGAATTAAACGAAAAAATCGGTCTTTTTCCTTCCGGTTTTTCTAACCGAGTATAGGACCCGGTACGGTGGCAGGCTTCAACCCCAAAACATGAGCCAGCCACCGGGTAATTAATAATCCTTTCTGTTTCAGGTGACGTCATGGGTTGAGTGGCCCAAACAGAGTGCCTTTTTATGGCATAGAATTATGCAATCAAATTGTATAATTCTATGACATAAATTGTTCACCAGGGTACTCCCCTTCTGATGGGAAAGTTCATATAATTCAAGTTGTATGAGTTTTCCACTCAGAAGAGGAATACCTGGCCACTTCAACAAGATATCAATGGATTTATTCCGGTTGGGTGGGTATGAAGGGGCTCCACCACCACCCGGTTGCCCCTCTTTCATTTGTGGGCCATGAACTTCGTCGGGTAAAGACGAGGTTACCCCAAGTTCGCCTTTCTTCTCAGGTTTCACTTGTTCTAGTAACAAGTACGTCTCCTTCGGTGAGGTTATCTACAACTTTGCGACTTTGGTCGCCTTCTTTTTTTTTGACCTGAAAGCAACTCGTGAATGCGAAATGTTTTGTAGTGGGTCCTCGTGCCGGGGAAACGAACCCGCCCCACGACACCGCAATGCTAGCCTGCCAGCGCATTCACGCGTCTCCGGACGAGGGCATTCTCGGCAGAAACCGACACCTTCTTCTGCCGGGGCAGCAGACCATCGCTGCCGTCCTTCACGGACGTATTGAAACTCTGTTATTCACTACATTCGATACAACCATGAGCTGTATGAAATTTTTGACGAACCGGAGGCCTCAAGGATTGTAAGACTGCGGAAGCTGCAATGGGCTGGACACATGAATCGTATGGACGAACAACGGATACCCAAGAAGGTATTGGTTGGGAGAACTGAAGGCCGGCGGCCAGTGGAAAATCCGAGGCAACTCTGGTCTGACTCGGTCGGCGAAGACAGTTCATCGCTGCTCGGATTTCGGAATTGGAAGACGCGGTCAACGGACCGAGACAGTTGTAGGCGCTGTTTGCAGGAAGCGAAGGCCTGAGAGGGGCTGTATTGCTAAGAAGAAGAAGAAGAAGAGAAGAAGAATTACTGTGTTCTTGTTCTGTTTTCTCTCTTTTCAAACTTATCATTTGTTTTAACTCATTACGTTTTGTTTTGTATTTTGCCATTTTGTAATTTGACTTTTTGTCTGTTAAATAAATAAATAAATAAAACACTTCTTACATGAGCATAGTTTTCTCTACCCAACTTATTATAGAATATCATTACAACTTAATTCTATTTCTAAGAGAAATCCTTAAAAAATGACCTGCATAAATTGCAAATCGGTTAAATTCTGAGAATGGATTTGCGCAAATTCTAACAAATATCCGCCCATGCTTATATTTAAAGCATGCGGAATTCCAACTCACTTGAGACGCTAAATAACGAAACAAACAACAACGTGTTTGGTTAACTGCTTGAACTTTTTTCCGTTTTCTTGTACATGACAGTTATCCAATAAAGATTACAGCGTCAATTGATTGCCAAGTTAATGATGAAACCAAACATAATTCTACCGCCAAACAGAAGTTCGGAGACGATAAAATCAACAATGTTAAGCAAACAATAAATATAAACTTTAACATCGATGCATATGAAGTTCCAATTAATTAATTAATTAATGATATAATACTTTAGATAAATAAATTGACAGTCAAGGTCGAGTGCTTTAAACTGCATTAAAACAAAGAAAATCCTTCATAGACACATGATCAGTAAGGTAATTTAGTCTGTAATTTACTTCTGTATAAAAGAATAGTAACCAGGCCAATGCGGAGCTGCCATTGTTATTCGCCATGAGACATGTTTCGACGAAATTGGTTAATTTGTGAGGTAAATTACGATTGCCGCGAATTTTGAAGCACTTTTAGAGTTTAAATTTTTTATCAATTCTGTTATAACAAAGATAACTGAGCATCCAGTTGATTGTAGAATTGGATGATCATTAGGAAAATATGTCTACTTGGCAAGCCCTTGACTTGAACCAATACGTTTTCTAGAAAAATTTTACTCATTTAATTTTTAAGCAATAATAAATAAATAAATACTAATAAATTATGCTTAAATCACTCCAAAGAATTTATTAAAATTTACTTTTACATTATTTTTCTTTCAGACAAACCATAAATCACAAAAATGCCTGAAATTGAGGTCTCACATGAGCTGGAATTAGATCCAGTATTACCGGATCATATTCAGGAGATTGCTGAACGGCAAGGAGAGAGCATTTATACAAAACCTGAACTTCTGCAACAATTACGTGATATGATTTATGGTGCGTATAAATTTATATCTCTATTATCCTCCACAAAATATCTTGCTTCACCAATATTTTGATTGTTGTCGGGTAAATCGGGAGCTTCATCCGCCAGCATTATATGATATTCCGTCGGCACATCTTCGATCGATATTTCGTCATAATCTTCTTCGGCATTGAGATCATCTTCCAATTCAATTGCCTCTTCGGGGTATTCACTTCCCTGAGATTTTTCCGATTGTCGTTTCTCCAAACTTGATCCACTAAAATTCCTTAACATTTCACAATAGCTACACTGCAATACAGTTCCTTGTTTTGGTGTGGCGGTGTCTACTGGTAAACCCATGATTCTGTGTTATGTTACGGAGGTTAAAGATTTTCAAATACTGATGCGTCTAAAATACCCAGCACTTTTATATCACTTACTATTAAGTACATATATGCCCAAGGGAAGGACATACTTAAGAAGCTTAATGACTCATCACTCGGCTCAGGTATAAGTTCATTCAATATATTAGTCTTTCAAGGACCTGACAGGTAATTACATTACCCTAAGTAATTAGCTTTAATATCTCTCTTTTTGGGCAAAATTATTTTCCAGGATTAACTGAACCCATTTATTACTGTCTAGTATACCCTTGTCTCTCTTGGTATACTTGTAAATAAAATAAAGAAAATCCCCCAAAATCTCAATTTTATCTGAATTCAATAAAAACTGTATTCCAGCCATCAAATTCAAAAATTTTGATTGTAATATTCAATTACAAATCAATTAAATCGGAAAAGACATTAGACTCAATTTTATCGCTTAGGTCAATGTTAGGTTACCGAAAATGTGCATCGATAATATTCAAAATGCTGACAACTAAATTAAAATTTTTTCTTGAAAAGTCGTCGGGCCTTGCTTCTTTGAGTGAGCAGACGCGTTTCGACTCCTTTGAGACGTCATCGTGTCCGCTCACTCAAAGAAGCAAGGTTTGACAGCTTTTCAAGAAAACAGAGAATTGGCCTGCGGATTTCAAATAATTGGATTGAATTTAAACCCTTGCTATTAATACAGCACGATCCTTATCAAACATTATAACTACGCTGCCTAACCATGAAAAACCTATGATAATAATGCTACTTAACATGATATCAGCAAAACGGAAACTAGATTCCTTCAGAGGATATTACAACACGCTACAAAGGCTAATGTCAAATCCTACATTTTGGTCTATCAATATAATCTCATTCATTGAAAACAAAACTCATACGTCATACGTATGAAGCCAGGTCTATATCGCAATGCAATAATTTTGCCAAATGTGGTTAAGACACCATCCCTGACTAAAGTTGATCTTAGAATGTGCATAGAAAATATCTGAAGTGAACAAAAATTCCCAAATAAGAAACCTTCATGCAACTGAATGTCCTATTATGTGTGTCCTTGCCAAAAGAAATCTTACCTCACAGTGAAAACCCATATGCACCTCTTTTGAGAGAAGAGCATGTTCCCTAAGTCGAAAATGCTAGTGTCCCTTACAAACAATCATGGCGTCTCTGATGTTTGTAGAAGGTTACAGTCATAGCCGATATCATCTGCAACTCTACCGTGGATGACTATTCGATAACACCAAAAGACAGGATAAGTAGGGAAGAGATCATGCACAATCTCGTCCATTTTTCCCGCATTGTACTCGTATGTGCACGAAATGATGGAGTGCTGAGCTTCCGCAATAACTAACTGTTCACGTCGTCCACCAGGTCTTGCCAACCGCTAGCCTTACTGCTATTGATGAGTTTGTGGAGGCATTCTCTAGCCAAACTATAATCTGCTAATCTCGTGTGCATGGTTCTTTTTGAGACTATGCCCGCTGGCCTGTGACACTTTCGTCGTTTTTCAACAATTTTAGGGGATCACCAGTACACGGGGGTGTTTACCGTGCCGGATGCTTTCGTGGGGCATGGTATAGTTCCAATGCAGCCCCATCGGCGAAATGTGTTCTAGCTGCCCTATTTTGGTCCCCCCAGAGCGAGACTGATTTGGTAATTCAAAGGAGTCCAACTGCAATTGCAGGATTTTCGTCTCCGATTCCAGTGAAATCGACAGGGACTGGCGTTCCTGGGGTAACCCAATCGCTTAGTAAAAATACTAGGACAGGAACTTGATCCGAAACACATTGGTTATGTGATTGTTCGATAGCAAGATCAACTCATAGCTGCGAGCCTCAGTCCTGGAGGTATACTCAGGTAACATGGGCAGCTGATGAGCCTAAAAACAAAGGTTGGTGTTGACCGTATAGCCTCAGATACAGCTAGGTCTCGTATCTACCAGCATAAAAGTTGGCAGTTCCCCTAATGTAAACTGGAAACATATTTGGGGGAGGCGATTGGCGCTTAAACCAATCTCCATCTAATGAAGATCGTCGGGTTTAATTTACTCGAGACAGGTACCATGTAAATTATGTCGACATTCATGCCCTTTTCAGGATCCGTTTTCCCCGAAGATCTGATTCGGGCATGCCCCATTCAATTGTTCTAACATTGAAGTTACCTCAAACGAGCACATGATCTTCTGTGCTCAAAACATCGTCTTCAAAAGCATAAGCGTAGGTTAAAAGGGTGGTAACGATTCGTTTTGCGTTTGGTATATACTAGAGACTGTAGTTCCCGAACACCGAACCTAATCGAAACCATCTTTTCTCCCAGGCACTGTACTTGAAAGTGATCGCTGTTCTGAGCCCAGATGGCGGTTACACCAGATGTTGCGGCTTTAGTAGCCGGACGTACATTCGAACCTGCACAACTCAGCAGTTTACTAATACCCCGGGTGAGAGACTGGACGACAGCTCACAGCTTCAGCCTTGCACTGAAGAAAACTGAAGTGGTCATCCTAACAAACAAGAGAATTTCCAGAATAAGGACTATCAGTAATGAGGAAATACTATTCGAATTGAAGCCAACAATGAAATACCTCAGCGTATTGATCGACTCGAAGATGAGTTTTTCAGAGCATATCAGGGCAACAGCTGATTAGGCTGCTGCAGGTGTAACTCGTAGGCACTTACTTGACTATGCCCAACATGGGAGACCCATCTCATCAAGGGGACGACTCATGATGAGCATCGTGCTGTCTGCACTACTTTATGGGTCAGAACTATGGAGTGACACTCTAAACAAGGAGTTGCACAGAAATCACCGGTATTGAGAGTGCCGCTAGTCACATGTATATACCCAACAGTCTTCGGGTCAGCGGTTTTGGTGATCGCAGGGATGATACCCATTGCAATCCTTGATAAAGAGCGCAAAAATATATATTGTATCTGCGCCAAAGCGAAGGCGACAGGCAGTCGGTCAATAAGGAGGAGAGACAGCGCTGTTTCAGTGATTGGGAACAGTCCTGGGAGACTTGCACAAAGGGAAGATAGACTGCCCATTTGGCTGCTGACCTGAGGCCGTGGCACAATCGAGGGCATGGTAAGCTTGATTCCTAGTTGACCGAGCATGAATGTTTTCGGTGTTAATTGCACAAGATTTATAATTCATGGTCTCCCAGATGCATGTTTTGCATACGTGAGGTGAAAGACATCTGCCACATATTTTTCGCATGTAAAAGATGCGACGGGCAGAGTGGTAACGTCTCCAGGAAAACCGGAGACTTTAATTAAAAATATGCTTACATCAGTTGACAAATGAAACCACGTGGCCCATAATGCTCGGGTAGTCCTGACAATTGAAAATGCATACCAGAGCGTCGGGAGGTATTGGGAGTAGAAAGGTATCTTTTCTTATAACTTCTTCACCTCTCATTCCGCTAGAGAAAGGATTGCTATTACTTGAAGCGAAGCAGTCTGGTATGCCTTTATGTTTTATAAATATACTAAAAGTTCACTAGGTATTAAATTCCAATGAAATCTAAAAACTTAAGGCCAACGTAGGGAGACCCAGCCCATCAAGAAGACGCCTCTTGATGAGTGCTGTAGGGTCAAAGCTACTGTCCGGAGCAGAAATATGGGGCGACGCTCTCAGTAAGAAGGTTTACCGAAAACGCTCGGCATAGGTACAGAGAAGAGGAGCACTGAGGCTTGTAATTCGGTGATGAGTATTATTGCAGCCATAATACCTGCTGCCTTCCTTGCTAGAGAGCACCGTGTTATTTACTTGCATCGAAGCGAGGACGCGAGGGCCAACGGTCGCCTGCGAGGACAGACATCACTCACTCAACGATTGGTTACAGCCTTGGGTGAATTGCACGAAGAAAAGGTGGACTGTGCGCCTCATCCCGGGTGTAAAGCGGTGGCTAAAGCGAAGGCATGGCGAGACTGACTTCTACCTGACGCAGCTTTTGGGTGGGCATGGGTGTTTCCAGTCTTATCTGCACAATATTGGTAAGTCACCGTCCTTCGATTGTCGGTTTTGCCCAAGAGAGGAAGACGATGCCTGCCACACATTTTTTAGCGTGCGCAAAATGGATCAGGCTGCGATGGGACCTCTACAGGGAGACGGGAGAGCTCACACCGGAATCGGTTGACAAATTGAAGCATGTGGCACATTATATTCGGGCAGGCCTAAAAGATAAAAGGGGCTCACAGCAGTTGAGGACTTCAGGGCTGGGGGGTCGCTTGTCTGGCAATCCCTCTTCCTCTCTCGCCTTCCGCTAGAGGAGGCATCCCCCAACTTGAAGGCGCCTAGTGGCGTAACAAAACGAGACCTGGCCCGAAGTAATGTGTCGACAAGTTCCGAGCTAGGTGCTCGGGTTGACAGGCGAGGTGTTTAGTGGGTAGTCCAGTCGGTTGCGAGCATGGGAGTCCTACACTCAGTGCGTAGATGGCATTCACCTCCCAACCATAAAAAAAAGATATGATTTCTTTAGTCGTTCGAAACCGTTGTTATTACGGACAATCGCTCAAAAAATAATTGTACAAAACTGCTTCCTTCACTAATGAGAATGTTACCAACATACTCAACCCTCCTCCCCCTAGGACTCTGTTTAGTCCAGCAGTTACTAGTTTTTAAGGGGCCTGTTGACAAGAATGAATCGTTGCATTCAACAGATGTTGTTTATTATTCTGATGAAATTTACGCGATTGGGCGTTGGAATGTCTTTCTTTTGGGAAAACAGACACAACTCTTACTAAGCTATCTGTCCCCGGGTACACTGCCGTGATGCAAGCTAATGCGCGGGCAATTTTCATGATAAGCCGATTTGAGGCGATGCTGAAAACGCGCTAAATATTCGCTTTTCACTGATTCAAAAACTGTTTTGCCAAACGCTAAGAGCTGCCATATTAAATATTTCATTTCATGACGTTGTCTTCTGAAGGAGTAACCAGTTTAGCTCCGATTAGAAAATGGGCTGGCATGAGTGCTGTTGTGTCATTAGAATCATCATTTGAAGGAAACAATGGACGCGAATTCAAGTATAAGTACCTCAACTTGTGCCAGTGTAGTACTCAACTCGTCGTATGTGAAAATTGCACCACCGAGTATCTGTCTCAGATGATGCTTCACGGACTTTATACCCGCTTCCTCCAAAATGTAGAGTGCCTGGCGGGTTGAAATGTTATATAACCACTATTAGCATTTAACTCAGTAATGTAGGCCGTGTGCGTCTTTGGCCTCCTCCCGTGGTCATCCTTGATAATGATACGTCCAGCTTAATCGACCCCTGAGTGTATACAAGAGCGCGACTGAGTTACCCGGGGTGGGAGAACATCGGCCATGAGCTGTAAAGCAGCCGTTGCTCTGGATTGAAAGCACTTTAAGTATCTGTAGATGAATTGACGTATTACACGCCTTTCGTTTATAAGTCAAAAAATCTTCTTAATATCGCAAGTATCAGCTGCGCCTCCCCGTGAAGAGTAGCCTTGTGAATTCAGTTGATGGTAAACTGAGTCAAGATGCCAGCCGTTGGGGGTTTGCTCGAGTATTTTTCATCTGTTAGGCTTGCGTGTGACAATCTTCCTCCGAGACGCAGTAAGCTGTCGTCATGTATAAATGGATTCAAACTCTCCAAAAAGCTGATTTTCGGCAATCGCCTTTCATCTGGAACAGCGCGGATGTCTTCTTTGAACTTCGAACGTTGAGACATGCCAATCCAGAATTTCAGTACCTCTGACAACTCCTTGCTGATAAGATGTCCCATCCAAGACGTTTACTTTACAAATAGCTGAGGGAAACGGTAGTAGTAGGCAGTGATGCGCAGCTGACGGGCAAGTGTAGAAACCTCGTACAAAAGTTCGAAATCAAATTTATTTGGTTGGACGTGACTGAATATGGTCTTCCGGGCTTTGAGCTCAATAGGTGGAATTTTTCGCACTGTTGGCCAGCTAGTCTCGTCTTTCTTGAACCACGATGGGTATTTCGTATGCTCTATAGCGCTAACGCCGCAAGATCCTGCATCTGCCCAGGACGTGATTCCACGTGGCGTTGCCAACTTTCTCTGCTGCCCAATTGGCAACGGAAGCCGCCTTTTGAGCCAACCAAAGACGATTTCAGAATTCGTCCACAAATCTAACCCTGAGATTTTGACGTTCAAAGCATCCCTGACATTTTGACACTCAATTCCAAACGAGGGATGCTGACGGGAAGTATGGATGCCACTTTTTTTCTTGCATTTAACAGGTGTACCAGCGTTGTCCTGGGACACTTCTTGAGAGGCGTCACAAAATCCATGCAAAGTGTAGCTGGCAGATAACGTAGACTGGATCCATCGCGTTAGTTTTATTCTTTCAATCGCGGGAAGGTCGGATCGAAATTTCAGCTACAGTACCTCAATTCCCTTTGGTAGTGGTTCATCCCAGTCTGTCTCGTGCAATCAGTGTCGTTGCATCAGAATTTTCGCTCTAATAATTATAGAAGACAACTAACCCAAAGGGTGATACAAGTGCGCCATGTCTGATAGCATACCCTGCTTCATGTAGTGCATCAACTCTTCTCGTGGTTTCAAACAATATGTAAAAAATCAGCCTTTTGACGCCACACAACTCCTAGAGACTTGTACTCTTGCTTTAGAGGGAGTTCAACTGCGAGTTTCACTTCCAAATATTCTGGAGGGAAGTTATGCAGTAAGCGAGCGTTTGTCAACCATTTGCGTAGGTAGAAGCCGGCTTACTTGAGCATGTTGCAAAGATCATCTCGTTTCTTGATCACCTTATCAACATGGAACGTTCTAGAGAGCACTTCATTGACGTAGAAATCGCGCTGAACACAATGCGCCGCAACAGAAATTTGGGTTGCTCAACCACCGTCATTATCGTAGTGTTCGGAATGTCAAGTACGGAGCACATATTAAATCAAATTTGACCATAGTCAGCCGATAATCCTTCACAGCATCATTTCGATACAGACAATTCTCTGTAATTTAGAAGATCTGCAGTCAAATCATTTTGTAGAGCTGGAAGAAGGGTGCCATTTAAGGAAACTCCGGAACTAGTCTTTCAAGACACATCGATATCAGCCGTATCTTATTTGTAGAACAGTCTTTGAATATCGCGTGCTGCGGGAAAAATACGTCAGACAGTCTACTTTATCATGACAACGTTCCTTCGCGTATTCAACTACTTGCATGTGGCCTCGCTCCACATACACTTGCAGGCATGTTTGGTATCCTTCCATCAGAGCTTGGATCTTTTCAAAACGCTTCTGCAATTGTTCCAAAGTTGCGATCGTACCGCTTCGTGAGTCAGGTAACAAGCTCCTACCTGATTCCACTTTAAAATGCAGTCTCGATGCGTTGAACTTTTAAACAAAAGCTCGCAAGCTTCCCCTCTAGTGCCTCCACCCTTTGAAGTTCACCCTTCTTTAACTCTCAGAACGCTCATTATACGTCATCCATGTTTTCGATGCACTTCGTTTCGATTTTGAAGGACTTGAAAGACATGCATAGTGTTGCACCAGTCTCCTGTGTTAATACCCAGTGCAATTTGAAATCCTGAGCTGTCGGTCCATTAGGTAATCTCCAGATGTCGTTAAGAATGATCTTGCCGTACATGCTCGCCCCGAGCAGCAAATCAATCCTCCCTTCATTTGGGCGCGATTCTTCAACATAAAGGCGTTGAATGTGATTACATCTCATTGTCGTGTCACCAATTTGATAGTGACGACGACTTTGGCATCCGCTTGTGAACCTCCAACGCCCTGGAAGTTGGTGTATGATTTCCGCTGTTTCAGACCCAATCGTTAGACTAGGTATTCAATCACAAAAGAGCCTTGTGACCCTTGACTTAGCAAACCTTACGCACATACAAACCCGTTGGGTGCTTCCAGTTTGACCACGGCGGTTGCCAGCAAGATGTCAGCGTAACTTGATGCACGGTGAGCATGCACGTCACAACTTTCTTGTAGTGTGGAAGCTGGAATCTATGCGGAACAGAATCTTGCCGAATTCACATTCAGTTCTCCGTGGAGCCCTGTATGGTGGCGTTTATTGTACTTTCGGCATGAATATTTACTTGAGTAGCTGGTGGTGAAGTGCCCATGGCGTAAACAATTGATACGCACGCCTACCTTTCTAACGATGTTGAATTTACTTTGGTGCTTTACCTGGTTAAATCGGGAACACTTCCAAATGGGTGGGATCTTCTACATACCGTACATGCGTGACGTAGCTCTATATGATGCCTGAACACTGCGATTCAGTGCTGTAGTCGACTGGATTTTGATGCGTTTCTTCTCTGACGAAAACAATCCCGAGAAATATAACGTTGATTTTTTTCTATTATGATTTATAAATTATTCAAAAAAAAAAATCAACAATACAGGGCATAAAGTGAAAATGAATTAACCAAAGATGACACATCATTTTCAAAAATCAATAAATTAACTTTTTTTCCAATTACTTTTTGTCTACAATAATTTGCTCCTAAAAATGTTTCATTCAATTCGTGATCTGTATAGCTGAACTAGCTTGATTAAATCCTGTACTTCTATTTCTGTCATTTTTGTTCACATATAAAATTTTCTCCATCAAGATATCATGACGCAATTCACATCATTTGCTTGTCAAAATGGCCTGGAACTTTCCATCGGACAAGTACAATTCTGAGCATGGCTAACCAACATCTATTTCCTGTAGGCGATATTTTTGATAGACCACTTTATTGTAGCTATTTCAATAGAAGTGCATCATGACAAAGTAACAAAGTAACTGCGATGGAGGCTCCCAATAAATAACACTTTAACTTAACAAATGCATCCACCACACGGTCTCATTATTGTAGCGTTGGTTGTACATTAAATATAAAATATGTATTTTTTTTCAAAGAACATTTTAACCCGAAAAATGTTTGAGCCAAACAAACGAATTTATCGTATAAATTAATGAATTCTTGTATTCAATGGCACTGTGTCCGCAACAACTTATTCATACTGTAAATATTTTTTACATTCATGTCAAATTTTACACAATTATTTTTATAATTAATAATAAATTATTTCAGAAAGAGGCGACTGCACACCACATCGAACAGATGACGAGTTTCTTATTAAATTCTTACGTGCTAGATTTTGGAGAGTAGAATTAGCCTATAAATTGGTAACTTGATCAAACTTAAAATCATAGTCTATAATAATCACAACTTTTTACTTTGAAGCTCTGCCGTTACTATGAATTCCGTCAAAACAATCGTGATCTTCACGAAAAAGTTCACCCGCTCGACATGTTAATAATGGGGGATGAGGACATCATCCAAGTCACACCGTATCGGGATCAATTAGGGCGAAGAATATCAATTTACACTTTAGGCAATTGGAAACCAAATAAACTAAGTATTGACGAAATCTTCAAAGCTACGCTCATTATGTTAGAAATAGGATCATTGGAACCAATAACACAAATTGTCGGCGGTGTAGGAATATTTGATTTGAAAGGACTTTCACTGTCTCACATTCCACATTTAACACCATCGGTGGCACAGAAGATGATAAGTTTGATGGTGGTAAGTAGAAGTTCTTATATTAATTTATACAGAGTATATAATGTTCAGAAAAAAAATAAACTTGATTATTATATAAAATTCCAGACTGCAATGCCTACACGAACAGCTGCACTACATATTGTAAATCAAAATTGGGCATTCAATGCAGCATTTCAAATCTTCAAACCATTTTTAAATTCACGCATGCGAGAAAGGATATTTATTCATGGATCAGATATGTCCTCTCTGCACAAGCATATTTTTCCAGAGCATTTACCAAAATCGTAAGGACTTCTTCCTTCAACTAATATTTTCATTATATTTTATAATTTATTCTTGCAGATACGGTGGCTGTAATCCTGAATATCCTTACACATTATGGTTAGAGAAACTGACAAAGAATGAAAAAGTAATCCAAGAATTGGAACAACTAGGCTACGTTATGGCGCCTAGAGAGTCATAAATAACTATAAATAATTTTCATAATTCACAAAAACCTATAGCCATAATATTGTTAAGATAAGAAGAAAAAGTTGAGATAAATTGAGTGTAATTTTGCGATTGTAACGTGAGTAAGTTTTGCAGAAAACAAAAAACAAAAAACAGGGAAACCAATCCAAACTATAAAAATGAATCTCCACGGCAATTTATTTTTTATACTGTTAAAATAATTTTAGTTTATTTTATATGTACATGCATATTGCAATAAATATAAAGAGTGAAGAAAAAATTATCAAATTTTTATAAAAAATCACGACGGCTTACGCCATTTTGGATAT
This sequence comes from Odontomyia ornata, assembly GCA_963969285.1. Classification (NCBI taxonomy): domain Eukaryota; kingdom Metazoa; phylum Arthropoda; class Insecta; order Diptera; family Stratiomyidae; genus Odontomyia; species Odontomyia ornata. The sequence goes on from OZ017740.1 coordinate 302,810,884, forward strand.
ACTGGTTTCGGTTAGATCACTGAAGCGTTGCCTTCTTACTCAGGCCCGAAACCGCAAACACTACGTCACGTCACGAACTACCCACTTCGAGTAGCCTCATCAGCGCCATCTAGTGCTGTTTAAACCAAACAAATTTTCTAGAAAATTTTGACGGTACGTATGAATGTAGTTTGAAATTTTATCAGTACTATGTCAACGATTTATTTTAAATATCAGGCGTCGATGACATTAGCGCGCAAATATATGTATTTCGTTCTCGTTTGTATCATTTCGGGTACATTTCATATGAGAAATGTCATTTTTGACAATCTCAAAAGCCTACTTTCAGCCTACTGAGATGCTGCTTTCAAGTTTGCTGGACAGCTGTTTGTTGAAATTTAGGGCTACTGAGCAGCCGTTTCCGGTACGGGAAGTGGCGTCAGGTGCGTTAATTGATTTCATGATGAGCCTGAGTTAGAAGGCAACGACTAAAGTCAAGCAGGACGGATGTGTACAGTGCTTAAATTGGAAACCATCTGGTACACCGCGTACCAATGGCATGTTGTGGGTTGTGTAAATGTGCCCCTTCTATCTCTTCTTTCTTATCGTAGTATCACAATAAGCCCTAGTGTGCTTTTGTGTCTCCTTGGTAGCAACATTCCTGCCCATATTTTTTCAACAGGAAGTTCAACGGAGCCCAACTACACCTAAATATTAGGAAGCCTCAAGTTCTAGCCAAATTTTATAAAAAAAAAAAATAACGTGAAATTAATCCTGGGAAATATTTACTGTGATAACAAACTTCGTAGTTCTATATTATTAACTTAAAGCCTAGATGGACATGTATAGAAGGAAATCTGGCATCAGTGCACTAGGTAACCATGACACACATGCAAATCTAGTATAAACCTGGTATGAATTGTCAAGTGAAGTCAGATGGCATAATGAAAAAACGATAAGTTTATTTTATTTCCATCTATATTTTTTAAATATTACATCCTAAATGGTTTGATCAGCACCAATAATTGATAAACTTGTCTCAAATTGTATAAATATTGTAAAAAAATCAATTCAATTAATTGATAAAGGGAGATTTCATTTATACTGGGAATAAGCTTGATATTGATACTAGGTTTATACAGGTTTCAGAACATGGTATACTACGTTTTATGTGGTGAGTTAGTGTTTTATTGAAATTAAGGTGGTAATGTCCGTACAGGGCACGCGTGCCGATGATCTGGCACAAGAGTCAGCGAGGTATAAAAGATGACAAAGCTCAGCTGAAATGGCAGCTAGCTTCTGTGGTGGCGTAGGGAGGATTCTTTCCGCCAGCGCAAACTCACACTACAAACACATTTATCACGCATACGAATAAGGGGGTCTCAATAATCCATAAGGGTTGAACGGATCTCAGAGAATAAATTGACGATATCGCGATAGTTCTACATCGAACCTACCTGTTTTCTATAATAACACGCACGATTACAAAAGAGGACCTCGTTCTTGACGAATGTATTTACATCCCCCAACAAGAGTATGGCAACCTGTTGGTGATGCACTGTAATAATCAAGCAGTCACCTAAGCAAACTAATCGAAAACCAACATATTGCTGTTCCAAATTCCAATTGTAAATTTAAAATAATGTTCATCATTTTAATTTGCAATTGTAATCTGGATACGACAACCCCCTTTTCAACGGAGCCCTTCCACGATTGCACTTTCGCAATGCCATGGAAAGTGGATGGGAGGCTCGTCGACTGGTTTTTGAGCGGTCCCGTAAGGCGACGACGAGCAACAAACGGGAAGTCTGTTATTCATCTTCACGGACATTTGCATTTTATATACCTACCTACTTTCACTACCAAATGGCGCCCAACGTGGGGCCAGAAAAGCCGGGCTGTATCATCAGTCGTGAGCATGAGACCGACCATCGTATCTAGGTGACCCAACAAGGTGTCCGGATTTTTGGCAGGTAGGTAACTACTAAGGGATATTGCACAAATCGTGCCTCAGGGACTTAATAACTTCCGGACCTGTGTTGTACTCGAACATCAATATCATTTGGACCTGCTTTTGACTTATACTGGTTTACCACCATTTTATGGCTAGTAAGGCCAAATGATATTAGAGTCCTTATGTGTATTCGGAAGTTGTTACCCAGCATCATTTTTGCGGCGGATTCTGATCTGTGCCCCAAACCAAGCGGTGCCCAAGTGTCTTCTATTACATGGATTTTGATTTCACGTGATTGACTGCTTAGCTAGTCCGTGACTATCCATGATAAGACACGCGCTGCTTGCGGGTTAGAATCCACCCTGGACTGACAAATTGTATCTTGTGAAAACTTGCGAACGAGAAAGCACTTCCGAGCCCTGATCCTTATGGTGCTTCAAGAGAGTAGTCCCTATAACGCAACAGGAAGGGCTCACCATTGGTTTCCTTACCTGGGAAGGGGAAAACAAAGAGGAAAGACCGAATTTTCTTGATAAAGACATCACTATTTTTCTTAGCACACATTTTTTTTGATAGGAGTTGTTATAGTTCGCCACTTTCGGCCACGCAAAAAAAAAAAAATATTGTCACGTGTTATGGCTCGCGGCGGATAATTTTAATGTTCCGAAAAAGTGAAAACGCACTGGCTTTTAGATTAAGTTAAAAGAGTTTATTTACAAAGAATGTACAGTCATGAAGTTCACTACTTCACAAATCGCATTTAAATCTAATTTTTTAATGCCTATCATCTTTATATTTCAACTGTCTTAACTATCAACGAAAATCACTTCACTATTGCTCAATCAATATCGCCTTTACTTCACGCTCCACTCTTATCGCAGTTTTACTATCGCGATTTTACTATATCCCCCATTCATTCAGCTCGGCTTTATACAGGGTCTCTAGTCAATTCAATCCATTTCTCGTACATTGGCGAACTACCTGGAATATTCGAGCAATTCTGAATGGCGCAGTGACATCACTTTCAGATATTGATCATGCTTGGTGGATTCTTGTGCTTTCGAGTACATTCCTTTGTTGATTATGATGTCATTGATAGTTGCCACAGTAGCTCGCAGAATTCTTTGGACATGTAACACTGCCCCCTTCTCAGTTCTTTTCGTCCCGAAAAGATGTGTCGCAAGTTGTAGTTAAGTCTTCCTGGGTGTGATATGGGGCAAGACGGTCCAGGTGTACGGTTTTCATTTTGGCTCTCGGCTTGCGGCGTTCCTGTATGCGATGTATGACGTCGTTGATTCTCTTTGTAACTCGGTATGGTCCCTCCCAATCATGCTGCAACTTCGGAGACTTACCCTTCTGCCTTTATGGGTTGTATAGCCAGACCAAGTCATCTTGCTGGAAGCCAGTAGAATTTGCCTTTAGATCATACCTGGTCTACAAGCGGCCAGTAGCTGATTCGAAGTGTTTTTGCACTGTCCGATGTATCTGGTTCAACCGTTGCCTTAGCTCACTTGCGTACTCCCAGATTGTTTGGGGTTTCGCAGGGGGTGTTCCAAAGTTTATATCAGCCGGCAAACGAAAAGACTTTCCAAAAATGACTTTGGCTGGGGTTTCGCTCTTCGATGCACGTTCGGCAGCTCTAAACGCTATCAAGAATAATGGGTTATGCCGGTCCCAGTCCCTTTGGTTCTCGTCAACTATCTTGGCCAGGTGTTCATTGAGTGTGCCGTTGAAACGTTCGACCATTCCATCGGATTGGGGATGCAGCGGTGTTGTCCTCGTTTTCCGTATTCCCAGCAGCTCGCACATTTCGCTAAAAACTAGTGACTCGAAGTTTCGGCCTTGATCTAAATGTAGTTCACAAGGTACGCCGTACCTACTGAACCAATTGAACGCTAGCTGTTCGGCTACGGTAGTTGCTTCCTGGTAGGGGTGGGGTAGACCTCGGGCCACTTGCTGAAATAATTGGCCACAACCAGCGTGTATCGATTTCCCCATCCGGATTCAGGAAAGGGTCCTGCGACAGCAACCATTTCAAATGGCACGCCCACGTTATAGGTTTGCATTTGTACTCTCAGTCGTCACTTTGGACCTTTGACGGAAGCGCAAATTGTGCATCTACGACACGAGTCGTCTACGTCTTCTCGAGCGTGGAGCCAGTAGAACCTTCACAGCCATTTTGCTAAGGCCTTGTTAACACCAAGGTGGCCTCTCGAGGATCCTTCGTGCATGTCCTTAGCCACATCGTGGATTCGGCTTTTGGAAAGTATAATTTGCATCCTATAGGAGCTGCCATCTGGCGTTTCCCATTTCCACTTGAGTACGCCGCCCCCACCTGAAGGGAGTTCCATTGTGCTCAATGCCTCTTTAGGGTGGCGCCATGCACCGAAACGTCCTTCCACTCTGGTCGCCCAGTTGTCTCCTTCCATACGAGCAATGGTCCGATGTCTTCATCGGCTAACTGGGCATTTCAAATCCCCTTCGATGACCAACCTTCATCGTTATCACTTGCAGATCAACGGTCGAGACATGGACGACGAGATAGGGCGTCCGCATTTCCATGAACTCCGCCCTTCCGATGAACAATTTCATAGTCGTGTGACTGCAATCTTTCGATCCATCTCGCAACTTGTCCCTCGGGGTTTTTAAAGATAAGCAGCCATCTCAGCGATGCAAAGTCTGTTCGAAGAACAAATTTCTGGCCATATAGGTACTTGTGAAACTGCTTGGTGGCCTCTATTATAGCCAATAGCTCCTTCCGGGTCACGCAGTAGTTCCTCTCACTTTTTGAGAGAACTCGACTGTAATACGAGAGGACTCTTTCTTTGACATCGATCTGCTGGGAGAGTACTGCTCCAATCCCGCTGTTGCTTGCATCGGTGTCAACTATAAACATTTTTCCGGGTTTCGGATATGCCAGCACGGGTGATTCATACAGCTTCTCCTTCAGGGTCTCAAAGGCCGCCTGGCATTGTTCATTCCAGACACACAGACGATTTTTCTCGGTTAGCTGATGGAGAGACAGGTATTTTGGCAAAGTCTTAGACAAATCTTCGATGGTAAGTCGCCAGACCCAGAAAACTTCGTAGTTGGCGCTTGTTGTTTGGTGTTGGCCAATTTTCCCAGGGTCTGTTTACACCCCTTCTGCTAATGTGAAGTGTCCCAGGTATTTTACTTCAGCTGCGAAAAGGGTACACTTGTCGGGACTAAGTTTCAAATGCGCCAGTCGCAATCGGGAGAAAACCTCTTCTAAGCTCCGCACATGCTCTTCGAACGTTCTCCCGAAAACAATGATGCCATCTAGGTACACCAAGCAGGTTTTCCAGGTTAGGCCTCGTAGCTCGTATTCCATCAAGCGTTCGAAAGTGGTTGGAGCATTGCGAAGCCTAAATGGCATCACCACAAATTGCCACAATCCGGTCCCAACTGAAAATGCGGTCTTCTCTCGGTCCTTTTTGTCGATTTCTACCTGCCAGTAGCCACTCTTGAGATCGAGTGTAGAAAACCCTTTTGCGTCGGCTAAAGTGTTCATGATGTCATCGATGCGTGGAAGCGGGTAACTATCTTCTTTAGTGACGTCGTTAAGCTGCCTATAGTCGACACAAAAACGAGTGCTACTATCCTTTTTCTTTACTAGAACTACTGGCGCGGCCCATGGACTGACAGAAGGTTCGATAACACCTTGTTTTTCCATGTCCAAGATCAGTGCACTCACTTCTCCTTGTTTGGCTATAGGAAGACGTTTCGGTGCTTGTCGAATTGGCTTGGCTCCCTGTGTATCTATGACGTGAGTTACCATACTCGTTCGGCCTTGATGATCCGGGCTTGTTGAGAAGATGTCACTGTACTTGGTGACCAGATCAGAGGCCTGCTTGAATAGCTACACTGGCAATTTGGTCTGCTTCAATACTGCAGACGTGAATTCCCGGGCTTTGTCTGTGTCTTGCCTCCTTTTCCAATTATGGTTGTGAGTAGCTTCCAAAGAGGTGATGGTGGAAACAGGCTGGCAGCTGCCGATGATTTCTCCCGCTTTGTTGCTTGTGGTTGAGTCTGCGGTGTTAAGGACTCTGACCGGCACGAATCCGTTCTTCATAGATTTTACAAGGCTTCGTTCTACAATCAACCTGGACTTTTTCGTTGGCTCTATCAGATAAGGTCGGTGGTCTCCAGAATCACCATCAAGCTTGGCCCATTCAATGCTTTCAGAAGAATTCGGTACATCAGTGTCGGTACATACTACTACATTCATCTTGGGAGTTTGGACGCTGGAATCCTCTACCAATACTTCGACATTCCGCCATTTCAATACCCATTTGCCCAAATCCAACGTGATTCCATGCGGTCGCAGAAAATCCAATCCGAGAACGCAGTCATCCATAATGTTCGCGACCAGAAAATAATGTCGGGATGCAAGGTCTCCCAACTGTATCTGGTGGTTGACCTCTCCATGGGCACGTGCAGTTTCTCCCGTAGCTGTCTGTATTGAGAAAATCCTGCCCTTGTGAAGTAGTTGTTGCCTCACTAGGTCTGGTCGGATAATCGATCGAGTTGCACCAGTGTCAATTGATATGGTGCAATGCTCTACGTCAACTTGGCCCGGAAGGCATAAGTCTGCTTCTCCACGATGTAGTCTTTTTTTGTGGTAGGGAGATGAATGCCCATTTACGCACAGACTGTGGGACTCCCATGTTCACAAGAAGGCGACCGGACTATCCACAAACACCTCCCCTGTCAACCTGAGAGCTTAGTCTGGAACCGTTTGACATATTACTTCGGGCCAGGTCTCGTTTTCTTACACCGTGAGGCGCCTTCAAGCTGCGGGATTGCTCTTCTAGCGGGAGGGGAGTGGGAAAGAGGAAGTGCCAGACAAGCGCTCCCCCAGCCCCAACACTCCCGGCCGCTGTGAGTCCCTTTTATCCTTTAGGACTACCCGAACATAATGTGCCACCTGGTTCCATTTGTCAACCGATTCAAGCATCACCGCAACTATATTATCCGGGGTGAACTCTCCCGTCTCCCTGTAGAGGGCTCTTCGCAGCCTGTCCCATTTTATGCACGCAGCAGGCACTGTCTTCCTCTCCGTGACGACCGTGACTTACCAATCTTGTACAGGCAAGACTGAAAACACCCATGCCCGCTCAAAAGCTGGGTCAGATGGAAGTCAGTCTCACCATACCACCAATTTAGCCAAGGTCTCACTTCCGGAATGAAGCGCGCAGTCCACCTTCCCTTCGTGCAGTTCGTCCAAAACTGCTGCCAATCGTTGAGCGACCGCTGTCTCTCCTCGTGGACAACCGTCTCCCTCGCATCCTCGTTTCGGCGCAGTTAAATAGCACGGCGCTCTCTAGCAAGGAGGGCGACAGGTATCACGCCTGCAATAACTCTCACCACCGAATCAGAGAGTGTTGGATACGAATATGCAATCCTCAGCGCTCCTCTTCTCTGTACCTGCGCCAAACGTTTTCGGTAGACCGCCTTACTGAGAGCGTCGCCCCATACTTCTGCTTCATACAGTAGCACTGACCCTACAGCACTCATCAAGAGGCGTCTTCTTGATGGGCCAGGTCCCCCTACGTTGGCCATAATTCGATTCAGAGCCGATACTCCTGAAGCAGCCTTCTCAGCCGTTGCTCTGATTTGCTCAGAGAAACTCATCTTCGAGCCGAACAGTAGCCTCGATGGCTTCGATTCGATTCGCAAGTCTCCAATACTAATCATCCTTACTCTAGGGATTTTCTTTTTTGTCAAGACGACCACTTCGGTTTTCTCCAGTGCTAGACTGAGCCTGCGATGTAGTCTTGACACGGTGATGGCGGTGAATCAATGCAGTTGCTCATTCCTGCTCATTCCAGTGATTTGTCCTAGCGGCGGCTTCAAACGGGGTTTTGTAAATACTCCAGGCTGTTTGCCTGTCGAATATTGGTGCTCTCACATTTCTGGATATGCTTTGCGCTGTGATTATAAGCGGGGCTGGTGAGGTGGTTACTACTGCCTTCGCTGCTTCCAATTCCTTTTTCATTTTTTCCATCTCATGGTTGATTCACTCCTCAACCTGGTAAACCTTTGCCTCGATGCATTTGATTTAGTTGTTCAGAATACCGAGCTCCCCTTTTATTTCGGTTAACTGTTTTTGCAAGTCTGCCTTGATTTCGATTGCCTGTTGGTCTAGCATCGTTGATTGCTCCTCCAGCTTTTGTGTGATGTCTGCCTAGATTTCGAATGCTTCTTGGTCCAGCTTCTGGTCTAGTTTCGCAGTTAAATTAGATGACTGTTCAGTTAGCTTCGCAGTTAAACTGGATGACTGTTGCCGCTGCTCTTGCTGCATCAGCATCAACATTTGCATCAGCGCATTTTCTGGTTCCTTTGATTTTGGTGTTTCTGCTTCTCCATCTTCCGCACCTTTTTTCACATCCGAGGGCTTACCCGAATCCAGATGCGCACCTTCCGACTCGATTGCGTCACGCAAGCGTGCAATCAGTAATGCCTTTGTACCTTGTGTAGTCAGATTTCGTTGCTCCAACTCCTGCTTAAGCTCCGATATGGTCAATTCATTAGTTTTTAGATGTAAGCTTTGTGGCATTTTTATTGTTTCAGCTATTTTTCCACCAGTTTCCACGTTAAATTTCACTATTGTGTACTTTAAAAATGTTTAAAAGTTTTTAATTTCGAAGTTTTCTTTCTAATTTCTGACACCACAGTCGCGTGTTATAGTTCGCAGCCAAAAATTTTCGTGTTCCGGGAAAGTGAAAACGCATTGTCTTTTAAATTAAGTTAAAAGAAACCAACAATCACTCGGGACTTTTACGAAGAGTGATATCGCCCCCTATGCAATTATTTATATCTCGTCTATCAATTGATACACCGCAGGAGGAGATTAAGGAATACGTTATTTCTAAACTTGGCTTTACGCCGGCTGTGCTAGGTTGTGTTAAACTAACAAAGGAGAACACAAATAGAATCGTAGCGTCGTTTAAACTTACCGTGCCAATGGAATTACAGGAACTTTCTAAACCAGACTTTTGGCCAACTGGTATACTTGTTAAACATTTGGAGCGAAGGCCGTACAAAAATTTTCGATCAGCCAACAGAACAAGAACCAGAAACTGAATGAAAAATACAATCACACATCAACTAATTATCTTAACTTATATTACCAAAATGTTCGCGGTATGAGAACCAAGCTGAATGATATGAATTTAGCATCCATATTGGCAAATGATGACGTTATATGTTTAACTGAGACGTGGCTTTCAAAGGAAATTGCGAATGAAGAACTCTTTCCTCTACATTATGTATATCGTGAAGATAGGGACCGAACTATATCCGGTAAATGCCATGGCGGAGGTGTCTTGATTGCGGTCCGTAAACCTTTTGAAAGTTTCTTCTGTCGAGATATCAGTTTCTCCCCTCCTATTGAATGCGTTGCAGTTGGTTTGAGATTATCATCTAGCTTGCTAATATTTATTGTGTGCGTCTATGTGCCATGCAGCTCCCCGCTACGAGTCTATACTCTCTTCTTTTCTGAACTTTCTAATTACATTAATGTTTCATACCCCTCTGCGTCCTTTGTGATCTGCGGTGACTTTAACATACCAACGGTTGAATGGGATTTAAGCTCTAGAAGGATTGTGTCACATAATGAGATATCAATTTCATTGTCATCCTTTTCGTCTCTGTGCTTGTTAACGCAGTTAAACTATTTCCCAAACTTAAACAATAGATTGCTGGACCTCATTTTTACTAACAATCCCATGAGCATTATCTCAGGTTCTCAATCACCAACCCCTTATGTCAAACCAGATTCTCACCATCCTCCACTTGAAATGCAACTATCGCTTTGCATCTCACGCCATAGGAATAACAAAGCTTATTCTAGATACAACTTCTACAAGGCAAACTATGAAGCTATTCAATTAGAGCATTCTGAGATCGATTGGCAGTTTCTCTCTCATTTTACTGATGTCAATGATGCTGTCACGGCCTTCTATAATAAACTTAATAATATTAGAATGAATTTCGTTCCTCGTAGTCGTCCTCCTCGCAAAAAGAATGCTCCTTGGTCCACAACAGAAGTTTCAGAAGCTTTAAAGCTAAGAGACATAGCGCGTAAAAAGTTACAGCGTTTCGGTTCAGAGACGTATCTCTCGTCTTATAAACAACTACATAAGAATGCCAAAATGGTCATCAAGCGCGCAATGCATTCATATTTTAACACTATCGAGGCCTCTTTACAATCAAACAATCCTAAATCTTTCTGGACATATGTCAACTCCCTCAAATCCACTTACAATATACCTAGCTCTGTTAGCCTGCAAGGGAAACAAGCGCCTGATGGTCAGGCCATATGCGATATATTTGCAGACCATTTTGCTTCTGTTTTCCAATCATCTTCGTCACCCTTACCCATTCTCCCAACTAACCATTCCTCTCATTTGAGCACCATTTTGACAACACCTTCCGAAGTCGAAAGTATAATCGACTCCATTGATGTTAACGTGAGTTCGGGCCCAGATGGAGTTCCGAACTTTTTTGCGAAAACGCTGTCCTCATCCCTAAGCTTACCCTTGTCAATATTATTTAATATCAGCCTGACTGTAGGGACATTCCCAGCAATTTGGAAAAGAGCCAACATCTTTCCAATTCACAAATCAAGGGACCGTTGCTTAGCACTTAATTACAGGCCTATATCCCTACTCTCGTGTTTTGGAAAACTTTTTGAGAGAATCGTTCATAACCGAATATATGATGCAATCTCCAATGACTTCGCTAAACAGCAGCATGGTTTCGTTAAGGGACGGTCAACGGAAACCAATTTGGCTGAATTTACCAATGCGATTGCCCTATCACTTGATGAAGGTCAGCAAATGGACGTGATTTACACAGACTTCGCCAAAGCCTTTGATATGGTAGACCATAGTCTATTACTGAAGAAACTTGAGGCTTTTGGCCTCTCTGGCCCTCTTCTTACATGGCTATCCTCCTTTCTGACAAATCTTTCTTCATCGATTACTTGGTGTGGTTGCTCTTCGTACGTTTTCTCTCCTTCTTCTGGAGTACCTCAAGGTTCAATCCTCAGCCCTCTTCTATTTAATGTTTTCATAAATGATCTACCAACTGTGTTGACATCAGATTGTCTGCTCTACGCAGATGATTTAAAAATCTTTAAAGTCGTCTATTCACAAATGGACTGTAGTGACCTTCAATCTGACTTAGACTCCCTCTTTCGATGGTGCTCTATGAATCGCCTTCCTCTCAACGTATCCAAATGTTTACATATGTGTTTCACCAATAAACGTACGCCTCTTGCCAATGCGTATTCAATTAACGGATCACTGCTATCAACGGTGGATCATTATAAAGACCTAGGTGTTATACTGGATACACATTCAAAATTTGATGTACATATAGCTGACATAACCTCTAGAGCATCGCGAATCGCTGGTTTTGTACTACGATGCTCTCATAGAACATTCAGTATTCATACCTGTGTTCGCCTTTTCATCCTATTGGTTCGCTCCATTCTCGAGTATGCCTGTCAAGAATGGTCACCCCGTTTCATTTATCTATCGGAAGCTGTCGAATCAATCCAGCGCAAGGTCACACGCACTCTCTTATATAAATATAACCTTTCCTATCGCTCCTACAGTGAACGTCTAAATTTCCTTCATATCCCACTCTCGACATTAGAAGACAATTTTTAGATTTATGCTTCCTTTTTAAGCTCTCCAGAGGCCTCTTAGCATCGGACCTATGCAATGCATTACATGCACGTGCGCCATTGAGGACACGATCATCTGATCACTTTATCATTCCATTTGCAAAAACCGACACGTATCTGTACTCGCCTTTGGTGCGATCTATAAGAGCCTACAATAGTCTTCAGCTTGGTCCTCCACCGCATTCTTTGCGAATTTTTAAATCAACAGTACGGAATGCTCTCAATATTAATGGTTATTAGCTAAACTTTTTTAATTGGATCATTTCACCCTTTTCACATCAATTTAATGTAAATCTATACGACAAATTTGCTCTACATTTGAAGCTTTATCTAACGTCGCGCGGATATCGATCACTCTTTCGGATGGCTCCAATAGCTTTTTAAATTACTTTTTATGGAATTGTTTGCAGCTACATATAAATGAGTTGCATATTTTGAATAATAATTTTTCTGAAAAATTATTAGAGAAGAAAAATGTTAGAAGAAGGTGGTTTCGACGTGAATTACCTTGAATATAACTTGCAGATACAAAAACATATTGAGTTTGCATTAGTAGAAAAATTAAAAATTTACTCCCTCACCTCTGAGCATGGTGGTCGCCATCACCGGTGTGTATCTAAGTGTGATGGCCTGAGGAGAATTAGTGCACACGTCGAAACCACCTTCTTCTAACATTTTTCTTCTCTAATAATTTTTCAGAAAAATTATTATTCAAAATATGCAACTCATTTATATGTAGCTGCAAACAATTCCATAAAAAGTAATTTAAAAAGCTATCGGAGCCATCCGAAAGAGTGATCGATATCCGCGCGACGTTAGATAAAGCTTCAAATGTAGAGCAAATTTGTCGTATAGATTTACATTAAATTGATGTGAAAAGGGTGAAATGATCCAATTAAAAAAGTTTAGCTAATACAAGTACTTACAAGAGAAATTTACCTTGAATATAACTTGCAGATACAAAAACATATTGAGTTTGCATTAGTAGAAAAATTAAAAATTTACTCCCTCACCTCTGAGCATGGTGGTCGCCATCACCGGTGTGTATCTAAGTGTGATGGCCTGAGGAGAATTAGTGCACACGTCGAAACCACCTTCTTCTAACATTTTTCTTCTCTAATAATTTTTCAGAAAAATTATTATTCAAAATATGCAACTCATTTATATGTAGCTGCAAACAATTCCATAAAAAGTAAATTAATGGTTAACGTAGCCTTCTTTTTTAATTTTGTTTTTGTATTTTCCTTATTTTCGCCTATTTTGTAATTGGATGAAGTAAATCTGTAAATAGGATTTGCTAAATAAATAAAAGAGTTAATTTACTAAGAATGAACAATCATTAATTTCACTATTTTACAAATCGCATTTTAATTTAATTTTCACTGTCTATCAACTTATATTCCAACTGTCTGTATCAGGAAAATCACTTCACTATCAATTAGTATCGCCTTTAATTCGCGCTCCACTCTTATCGCAGTTTTTACTATTACCTCATTCATTCAGCTCGGCTTTATATAGAGTCTTTAGTCAGTTAATCCGTTTCTCGTATATTGGCGAATGTTTTGACAAAATACTTGGAATAATCGAGCAATTCTGAATGGCCGTAGTGACGTCACTTTCAGATGTTGATCATGGATCAACTTGGCCTGTTCTTGTGCTGTCAAGTACATTCGTTGATCATGATGTTATTAATAGTTGCGACAACAATTGCGACAGTAGCTCGCGAAATCGTTTGGACATGTAACAGTATTTGTAATTTTTTTTGTACAATCATTACATTTGAGGGAATTTTTTTATGCACCAGCACCCATACAAATATATTTTCATCGCTTTTACTCCTCAAATCAGACTACATTATCGTCCGAAACTCCCTACATCATTTTTTATTCGCATACATTTAACCTTTAATTTTGATGACAGTTTTCATCGAGACATTTGACTTTTCATGAAATGTTTATCGTCGTTTTTTATTAGGGTTTCTTCGATCTAATAACTAGATATGAAATGACATAAATTATGTTATTGTTCATTTGTTGTAGCTATCAAGTGAAATAAAATGAAAAGATAAAATCGAATTTATAATTTCGGTCTTTCTCTCCATTTGAAACGTGACGGGGTATGGGACCCACCACGCGAGCTGACCCCTCCCCTCCACTCATGAGCTAGCCATCGGGTGAGCTCACCCATTATTTGTGCGTTACAGGTGCTCTTGCACGGTAGAGTGCGAACATCCGAACTTGCAGTCCTTAAGAGCACGGTTCGTTCTTGCGCATCAAGATTTCACGTCTTAAATTGTTGAGGGATCGGTTTGTTTTCTTTGGGAAATCTCGGACGAACGAACGGAGTAAAATCCTTACAACTCTAGCAGCACATTTCCTTACACACAGTCTTAAGACACTGAAAATGGTACAAGCGAGTTGGAACGTGTCTGTTTACCAAAACTAGCAAGGCCCGACGGCTTCTCGACATAAAATTTAGATATTTTCTTATAATATGGTAACTCTTCCGGCATAGTATGATGAACATTTTAATTCTTTCATAATTGCATTCAAAATATTGCGTGGTATTTAAATAAAAGTTATGGAAGGAATTCTTACCTTTGAAGTGACACTGCCTGCATAAATGTCTTAATTCCTATTATCGAGTCCAGTAAGGTCCAAAAGTCGATTTCATGTTGTTGCCGTTTGCACTTACTATTAATTTTTTTTTTGCTTATGGAACGAAATGAAATCAAAACAATGCACTGGCTAAGCGTATCCTCACGAACAGTTCACTGTTATTAGTACTAAACTCGACTCCACTACTCAGATACCATAATTTCATCCTATCAAAACTGCACCGGGACGATAAATTTTTACAGCTTGTCTGAGGCGATATTATTCTTCAATGCAACAGAGAAAATTTGCATTACATGTAACAAATGACAAAAACAAGACACTACACTATTTCCGTTGCTCTGCATCCAAGTTATAATCACTGATTACAGTAAGGTGGATGAATATTTACATAAATTTAGGGTTTTCATTCACCTATACTGTTCACTGTTTTACCATTGATTGATAAAATTTTAATTGGATATTTGCACGCTGGACAAAACTCCCTTAAAAAGTATTATCGTCAAAGTAAGCTTTAGAAACCATTTAGAACTCTTCAACAGAAATTATTTACAAAGAATTTGGCGGCAATTTGAAACATATGGACACACAGCGCTTCCCAACATGCAACTGGTCAATATACTCGTATGGCAGTACATATCTTGCAGACTCACAATCAACTTCATCTACTACAATTACCCAACTGTCTCAACTGGTCGAAATCGGTTCAGTTTGTATGTCAAACGAAAATTTACTTTTGCAAGTCCGTGTGTGTCGTCGTCGGTGGGGCTGTGTTTTGTTCGATTTCCTGTTTCTACGCAAGCAGTTTTTCCATGAAAACTCCTCTATTCGGGAAAATAAGACAAAACTGTCTCCCAGCTGTACATGAGAATTGTTTAACTTTCCTCTTTTATCAGATAAATTCCCTGAAAATGCATCGAAACGCGTAATGAACGCCAAGTTATTATCAATCGGTTGAGAAAAAAGGGCCAGCCCTTTTTCACTCAATAGCTAACTGCAAAGTGCAGTAAAATTCTGTTGTGTGTGCATTCACCGGAAAATTATGTTTTCCGAGCTGGTTTTCAGTGAATAATTGTAAAGTTTCTGTGTGAATTGTTTTGTGCTATTTGTTATTGTCCAAACAAAAAATATTTGTTTACATTCGGCGTCTCGGGGATTTGGATGCACAATTAATCGAATGCATGCAAGTCGACGGCCAATGTCTGTTGTGAAAATTCGTGGAAATTTAAGTGTTTGTGACTGTCTCTCAAGTGTCCTAGTTGGTAAGGATAAGGAGTGAATACTTCAATAAAAAATAAAGAAAGTGTGGAGTTTGTTTTTCATTGCCCAAGAGATTTCAGAGATACTCGAATCGGATAAAACTCTCAAATCATCGATTTCGTGTTTGTGTGTGTTGTGCACTTTTTTGCTGATAAAGGTATGTAAACAATTCGTAGTTGGTTTGTTTTCTTTTTCGCTGTGAGTTTTTGTTTATGTCAGCCACTTGGTGTATTGATTACGCCGTTCATTACATGCATTAACTTGAGACTGCTTTGAATGGGCCTACAAAAGGCCGCAAGGGCTTCCGTCATGGCAACCGGCGGCGACACGGGTAGCTTAACACGAAAGTCGCCGACTGGTGGCAATCAAGGATTCAAGTATTGGGTGCGGAAGTCCTTTCTGTCGTCGACGCTCTCACTTAATGTCATTTGCATAAATTTTTCCTCGTTTCCGTGGCCTCGGCTATGGACAAGAGGAATTTCCGCGTTGGAGGCTCGAATGTGCTAGCAATAAAGACAACAAGGACGAGGTTCAGGGGAAGGAAGGATGTATGGGAAAATGAACGTGTTCGGTGTCATGAGTTTCTTATATTGCAGCGAGGATGTTCGTGTTCTGTGGGTACGTGTCCGGCCTTTAAAATGAGCTAAAATGTCTACAGGGGTGGAAGTCCTAGTTTTACGGACATGCTGGAATCGAGCTGTAATTTTTAGGGGGTAATGACTTCAAGTCTTTGCCATTTCGACGATTCAGATGATAAAGCAATGATTACCATTATGATCAGGGTAAAAGTTATGAAAAGTCGGAACGGTCAATCAATATTGCGGAATAAGAACAAAGACCAAATCGTTTTATGTTTGAATACTTGAGAAATCAATTTATTTCATTTTCTAGCAGGTCGTAGCCCCATATAACTGTTTGCAATATTTAATTAATTTGAATTTATTAATTATCAATATTTGAGTAAGCTCAATGCAACGTTCTTCATAGCATGTAAAGTTGAATTGTACAAATCAATTAAACTCCTGTTTTCACTACACAAATCCGATAATCTCATACCAATTGTTTAGTTTTGGCCTATTCTAAGTGTTGTATTAGCAAAGTAATATCCGTTTGTTCTCAGATTTCTAGGAGAGACATATAATTGAAATTTTTGCAGTAATGATTTAGAATCTATAAGACTAGATAAAATCTTATAAGAAAATATTAAGTCTGCTTTGTCTCTCACCGACTCCAGCTTAGAAATCGAGAATCTTAAATCATTTTGACTAATACGGCCCATTGATGACCAACTTAGTCGTCCACTTGAGTCATCAACATGCCATGTTGACGACAATGTTGAATGCGTGTGGGCATGTTGATGACTGATTTCGATGTCGTCAACCAAGTTGAAATTGATGTTGATGTAGATCAAATCGATTTGATATGTTGAGCCCAAAGACATATAAATAAATGGACGAGCAACGAGAATCTGTTTACTCGTCCATGTGGGAAGCAAATTTTACACATAAACAAGTTATAAATAACTTACGCTCTCTAAACTGTATCATTCCCTCTTCTTCTCCTTTCCCTTTGTTTCCAGACAGGTTTTTCTTTCCTCTCTTCAGAAGAATTACTTCCCCCACTGATACCCGCGCACACCGACAAAATTTCATTTCACGTGCACCCGATCGCGCCTTCGTTATCATTCGTAAAACAGTTTGAGTAAAGCACAACAAATGACTCTCACAGAAAACTCGAACGTCAAAGCAAAAGAAATTCGTAGAGGCGAGAAAACGTCGAGAAAACTCGTGTATCAAAGCCGATGGAAAATTCGTAAATTTTTAATAAAACAGAGAACTAAAGTGCCGATTTCGTACACGCCATCTTCAAAACTAAAAACTTTATAAACGTGAACGTGTTTCGGAGTGAATTATTCATTTCAAACCTCAACTTCACACAACTTTAGCGAAGGATGCTTATTGCTTCGGCTCTCGCGACCGGTTGCGGATCCAGTACTCTCTAAATCTATGGTTGAGCCTAAAACTGACGTTAGATAGGAAGCCATATGGTAGCAATTTGTATATGTATTAGTCGGCCTACTATGTCAACCAACTGCGGCACTAGCAATGCTTATATTCCGTATTATATACTATTTTCCAAATGAAAACGTACGAAACGCATTCCGTGCATGCTATAAATTCACCTTGCACAAATGAAGCACCTGTTTTGCACCGTTCACTGATAGTTCAGCGTTGAGAAGTAAACAAACTCCTATAAATTCACTTTGGAAGGCGATAAAAATTAAACGAGCATAGGAACTGAAATAATTTTCACTTCACTAGGAGCACTATTATGTTGTCCGCGGGCCGTCTAGATCTCACTGTAGAAATCCGTCTCAAAACCGTACAAAACCTCGAATTTTCGTTGGCACCTCCATAATTCTTCATATACCGCCATGTAAGTTAACCAGCAAAGTCGGCCTACTAATGGTCATGTGTGTGGTAGTAGTAAGTGCTGCTGCCATACGCCTTCCTATCTAACGTCAGTTTTGGTTGAGCCTGATGTTGATGACTATGTTGAGGCGTGTGTGGGACAGTTGACGGCAAGGTCGTCAACATCATTTGTATTTTGTGAGCGCTACAGTACAAGTGCTCAATACAGAGATATGTTATGATGAAATTATCACACAAAATCTATTTTCAGGAGATTTTACGCGTTTTAGGAATTGTCAAGAAACTAATTTCGTTTATGAAATTGCAACCGATGCAATATGAAATAAACATTCGTCTTTCGATTTTGTGAAGCGTTTCAAAATCGAACAAAATAAAACAAAACATCGGTGGTATTTTATTTTTGTATCGCAATGCAGATAACATAAGCATTCAAAAGGGTCGTCTTTTAATATTGCGACGCATGAAACATTAACATTCAGTGGTATTAGAATAGTTCCCAATATCAAGAGAAAGATACCGAGGAATGTTTAATTAAAGTTGCATCAGAGCAAAAATGGACCTCAATTTTTGCTCTGATGCAACGTTGAATAAGCACTCCTCGGAATCTTTCTCTTGATATTGGGAACCATTCTAATGTCGAAAAAAATAAAATAAACTTTCATCAGTTCAACCTTTTTAAAACGCGATGCAGAACATAAACATTCATTTGTGTTGTTTTTAGGGTTACGTAAAATTTTTTTTACAAAACCCTATTTTTTTGTGGTAGGGAGGTGAATGCTATTTATGCACTGAGTGTGGGACTCCCATGCGCGACTGGACTACCCACTAAACACCTCCCCTGTAAACCTGAGAACCCAGCCTGGAACCGTTTGACACATTACTTCGGGCCAGGTCTCGTTTTGTTACGCCGTGGGGCGCCTTCAAGCTGAGGAGTCCCTTTCCTAGCGGGAGGGGAGAGGGGAAGAGGAAATGCCAGAAGAGCGATCCCCCAGCCCCAGCGCCCCCGGCTGCTGTGAGTCCCTTTTATATTTTAGGACTGCCCGAGCATAATGTGCCACCTGGTTCCATTTGTCAACCGATCCGCGCATCACCGCAACTATATTATCCGGGGTGAGCTCTCCCGTCTCCCTGTAGAGTTCCCTTCGCAGCCTGACCCATTAACTGCAAGCAAAAAATTTGTGACAGGCATTGTCCTCCTCTCCTGGGCAAAACCGACAATCGGGGGACCGCGACTTACCAATCTGGTGCAGGTGAAACTGAAAACATCCATGCCCGCTGAAAAGCTGGGTCAGATAGAAGTCAACCTCACCATGCCTTCGATTTAGCCACGGTCTCACATCCGGGATGAGGAGCGCAGTCCACCTTCCCTTCGTGCAATTCACCCAAGACTGCTGCCAATCGTTGAGCGTGCGCTGTCTCTCCTCGCGGACAACTATCTCCCTCGCATCCTCGTTTCGGCGCAGGTAAATAGCACGGCGCTGTCTAGCAAAGAGGGCGACAGGTATCACGCCTGCAATCACTCTCACCGCCGAGTCGGAGACTGTTGGATATGAAGATGCAATTCTCAGTGCTCCTCTTCTCTGTACCTGTGCCAAACGTTTTCGGTATACCTCCTTGCTGAGAGCGTCGCCCCATACCTCTGCTCCGTACAGTAGCACTGACCCTACAGCACTCATCAAGAGACGTCTTCTTGATGGGCTGGGTCCCCCTACGGTGGCCATAAGTCGACTCAGAGCCGATATTCCCGAGGCAGCCTTCTCAGCCGTTGCCCTGATTTGTTCAGAGAAACTCATCTTCGAGTCGATCAGTAGCCCCAGGTACTTCACCGCTGGCTTCGATTCGATCTGTATATCTCCAATACTGATCATCCTTACTCTAGGGATTCTCTTTTTTGTCAAGATGACCATTTCGGTTTTCTCCAGTGCTAAACTCAGCCCGCGAGCAGTCATCCAGTCCCTCACTCGACGCATTAGCATACCTAGCCTAAGTTGCGCTTGTTCAACGGTGCGTCCAGCGACCAGAGCCGCAACATCATCCGCATAGCCGACCAAGCGCGACTCATGTGGCATCTCAAGTCTCAGTAGCCCCTCGTAAGACACGTTCCACAGGTCCGGACCAAGGATAGATCCCTGGGCAACACCCGATGTAATTTCCATCCTTCGTTGGCCCTGTGTCGTGTCGTAGAGCAAGCTTCGGTTCGGAACTTGAAAAGAGTTTTCCAGCGTGTCCAGAATATCCATCCATCTAGCGGAGTTGAAGGCATTCCTGACGTCGAGTGTCACGAACAGGACGATCCTTCGCTTGGTGCGACTATATGCCTCTGCCTTTTGGACCGCGTTCACCACCTCTGCAATCGCATCAATGGTAGAACGTCCTGCTCTAAAGCCGTACTGCCGAGGAGATAGGTCCCCAGCAGCACGAATCGCGTCAGTGAATCTTCCCTTGATGAGTTTCTCTAGCACTTTCCCAGCCGTGTCTAGCATGCATAACGGGCGGTACGCAGACGGCGATTCGGGATTTCCCTTCCCCTTGCTGATCAGCACGAGCCTCGCCACCTTCCATCGTACCGGGAAAACCCCGTCCCGTAGGCAAGCGTTGAATGTGCTGAACAGCAAGTCAGGACAATGGTGATAGACGAGCCGCAACACCTCATGTGGAACACCATCTCAACCTGGAGCCTTCCTCGCTTTCAATGAGAGGACTGCCTCTTCCAGTTCCAGCTGTTTGAAGAGTGGGCACTCTACTGCTGTTTCACCATGGTCAGCATCAACACGGACGGGATAGGCGGGGAACAGTCCTCGCACTACCGCGTCCATCTTTTCCGCGTCATGTATACAAGGCTTCCGTAGGGCACCAAGTTTCCCCATGACCAGCTTGTAGCCAAGGCCCCACGGATCCTTGTTCACATTGTCCACTAGGTCTTGCCAGCAGCGAGCCTTGCTACTGTTGATCAGCTTGCAAAGGCATTTCCTGGCCGACTTATATGCTGCCACCTGGTTGCATGCCTCGTCACGGTTCCGCGCCCGTTGAGCCTTACGTCGAAGCTTGTGACACTCCCTTCGCTTTTCAGCGATTTCAGTTGACCACCAGTACACTGGGGGCTTGCCGTGCCGGGGTCTGCGACGGGGCATAGAAGCGCACCAAGCAGTCGTAATTATGCTCATAGTAGAGTTCACCACGTCTTGAGCTGCCAGTTCTTCCGTCCCCTCCGAAGCTCCCTGCAGGGGCTCACCTGCTGTGAGAACCTTGACGAACCTCTCGACGTCCATCCTTCCGATGTTCCATCCAGTTGTAGAAGGCCGAGAGCACGGACGTCGGGAGACAGCATCACTTATCTCAAGCAGAATGCACTGATGATCACTGGCTGAGTAGTCCTCTAATACTTTCCAGTTGTGTATCCTCCGTACTAAGGACTCCGAGGCGAATGTCACGTCCGGTATGGTTCCCTCACAGCCAATACGGCGGAAAGTCGGCGTGTTTCCGGAGTTTAGTACGACGAGCGCCGTCCTGGCCGCCATTTCGAGGATTTGTTTTCCCCGCGGATCCGTCTGAGGCATGCCCCATTCGATTGCTTTAGCATTGAAGTCGCCCCCAACGAGCACTTTACCCTCTGCGTTCGAGACAGCGCCCTCCAAAGCATTAAGCTTGGCTTGGAAAGATGATATCGACTTGTTAGGCGTTAGGTACACACTAAAGAAGGTGATCCCTGAGCACCGAATCCACACGAAACCATCCCCTCGTCCACAACTTTCCGCTTGAAGGTCACTGTTCCGAACCCGGATAGCGGCAGTCCCAGTTTCATCAGAATACCATAATGCAGGACTTTTATTATGGTGTTGCTCACTCAGCAGCAAGAAGTCGGCTTTCATGTCCCATGCAAACTGCTCAAGCTGATTTCGGGCGGTTGAACTGCGGTGTAGGTTTAGCTGCAGGATGCGGGTCATCGAAGCGCTGATTTTGCCTTGGCTAGGGCTTCCTGGAACACCCGGCATTTTCCTGATCCCAAGACGTGTCCAAAATCAGGTTTTGGATCAGCATCCTTGCAAAGAATACAGTGTGCCTCCTTCGTACACTCTTTTCTTTTACGTCCCATTTCACCGCATTTGTAACATAGGGAACTCCTATCGGGTCCTTTGCATACTTGTGTGGTGTGACCATAACCAAGGCATTTGAAACATTGAAGAGGCGTTGCTCTTCGCCGTATCCTAGAGACAAGCCACCCAATTCGTACTTTGCCCTTGTTCAGGAATTGTTCGGTGTCCTTTTCGGTCAAGTCAACTATGGCCATGCATTGTCCCCTGTTGTTTTCTGGTGTCAGTCTCGCTTTGATCCTTCCCACGCTAGGGAACTCTTTTTGATGGCCTCTTCTACCTCGGCCAGATCCGTCACACAGTCTATGTCTCGTATTTCGATCGTTGCCATCGGCTCGAGCGGGGCTATAGTTGCGCTTTTGCCGAGGACTTTCTTTACTGCGTCACAGAATGCTTCTTTATTGCCGGCCTCTGCTCCGAATTCGACCAGTATGTGGCCCGACCGCGTTGGTCGTACTACTTTAATGGTAGTATTGGTGTCTTCGGGCCTTACGTTTCCCCTGATGTCCCGCAGTACCTCCGCGTAGGATCGGCCATCTTGGGGCTTTACAAGCAGTGCCTGCTGCCGGGGTCTTCGTCGGGGCTTCTGCCTCTCCTGTTTTGCATCAGGTCCTTTTTGTAATTGTGCGTCCGTACGAACTTTACTTTCTGGCTTTTTTTGAAGGACCTATTTAAATTGGTACTGTCCGTCTGTCCATCAGTGTGTCACAGCGGCTTTTCTCCAAAACTATGGCAGCTACAGACTCCAAACTTGGTAGGCATATCAGAAGTTATCTCTCAAAAGTTCAGGTATTAAACAAATTTTTAAGGGTTCTTAAGGGAGGGTCCCTCCTTAAGGGAGGGTCCCTCCATTACGCCTGTACAAAAGCCTTCGATCCTTACTCGTAGTAAATCGCTGGCAAAGTTATCGGCCTCTAAAACCCCGAACCTTGCTGCTGGTTCTAGCACAGCTACGTCGTGTTCTAATTCTCCTGTGCCTTCAGCAGCAACTCAGCATATGGTTAGTAATGAATTACCTGTGGCATGTGATAGCTTTCCGGGACCCTCATCAATAAATCGGGGGGCGATCCCTAAAACCAAAAATAATCAATCACCTAGTCTTCCACCCTCATCTGGTGTTGACACCTCGGCTGTGGCTACTATGATTTCGGATGACGAAGTCCCAACACTTGAAATCGTATCCCCTCCAAAGGAGATCTTTATTTCGCGCCTAAGCTACCATACAACTGCGGAATACCTAAAAAACTACGTTTGTAAAAAATTTGGGCCAGCTGTTAAAGTTATTAGTTGCTACAAATTAACTAAGGACAATCTGGAGGACAAAGTGGTAGCTTCTTTCAAGCTAACAGTGCCCTCAAATTGTGATACTATTTTGAATCCTGAAGCTTGGCCGCCTGGGGTACTTATTAAACCATTCAGCTCAAGAAGAAGGAAGTCCTTTCGTGCACCGGGTAGACAGCAACCTACAAACTAGTATAAGATTTAATGACTGTAGCTTAACTTCAAATATTTCAGTATATTACCAAAATGTAAGAGGGTTAAGGACCAAGCTTGACAAGCTCTTTTTATCGTTACAACTCAGCGAAGATGTATTTATATGTCTTACGGAAACCTGGTTAAATAGTAACATCTTAAACTCGGAAATATCCCTTGATTTTGATATGTACCGTTGTGATCGGGACTTGGCCTCTGCAAATAAAGTAGATGGAGGTGGTGTTCTTGTAGCTGTTAGTAATACAGTGCGTAGCTCCCTTTGTGCTGATTTTTGCTTTTCCCGTGTTGTGGATTGTGTGATTGTCAAGATCTTCCTTCCTAACAATACATCTTTATTAGTTTCCTCTGTCTACATACCTAGTAACTCTCCTTTGTATGTGTATGAGACATTCTTTGACGAGTTTTCCTCTTATGTCTTATTGCAGCATCCGCAATCTTTAATTCTTATATGCGGTGATTTTAATTTGGGAACAGTGCAATGGACGAAGAACCTTCCTTTCTCTGTTTCATCAACCGATGCATCTTCTTTATCACTCTCCTCGTTTCTATCACTCTGTTCACTATCGCAATTCAATAATATCCCTAATGCTAATGGTAGGGTACTTGACCTAGTTCTTTCTAACTTTCCACTAAACTGTCTAACTGTTTCCACTGCATTAAATCCTCTAGTGAGTATCGATAGTCATCATCCGCCATTATCGCTTGATCTCTCCATTACACCTTTGTCAAGTCGTACGTTTGCTTCTTCGCCAAAATTCAACTTCTTCAATGCAAACTACGAAGCTTTAGCCTCCGAGCTGAGCTTGATTGACTGGCAGGAGTTTTTTGATAATTTGGAGTGTGACGAAGCTCTGAATAAGTTTTATAATTACCTCTATGAGTTGATTATACAATTCACACCTTTACAAGCTCTTCGCAAAGTAAAGCAGAAACCATGGCTAACCAAGCAAGTACTAAGTGCCTTGAATGCTAAAAGTAAGGCACACCGCCGTTTCAAGCGTTGTGGTACTGAAGAATCCAGAGCCCACTTTTGTGATATACGTCTTGCAGCAAAAAAAAGAACTAAAGACTGCAATGAAAAACTACTTCAGTAGCTTGGAGAGTTCCCTCATGGCGAATAATGCGAAACCATTCTGGTCATACATTAGATCCTTTAAGTCCTCCTCTTCTGTCCCTCCTTCAGTCCGCTGGAATAATATAGTTAGCTCTTCTCCACAGGATATTTCCAACTTGTTCTCTCAGTTCTTCTCGTCAACTTTTATTCCTTCTTCTCATGTCTCTAATCCAGTTAATATACCTGTACTTCACTCCATTGACATTTCTTCACTTTTCACTGACCATATCGAAGTTGAATCCCTCATTAATTCACTTAATCCTAATATATCACCTGGTCCTGACGGCTTGCCGAATATTTTTGTCAAGTCATTAGCGTCTTCACTTTGTATCCCTCTGGCATTTCTCTTCAACCTCAGTCTAAAGACTGGTATTTTCCCTACTTATTGGAAAAGAGCAAACGTTGTTCCTATTCTTAAAAGTGGTGATCCTTCTTCTGTGTCCAATTATCGTCCTATTTCCTTAATTTCCTGTTTCCCAAAATTACTTGAGCGTCTGGTACACAACTGGCTTTCAGTTTCATTGACCCCTATCTTGTCAAAAGAACAACATGGGTTTCTCAAAGGTCGCTCTACGACTTCAAATTTAATTGAACTCACCGATTTCATTGCTAAGGCCCTAGACAATCGATTGCAGGTTGATGTAATCTTCACTGACTTCTCGAAGGCATTTGACACGGTCAACCATCAACTTCTCTGTTATAAACTGAAAACTTTTGGGGTTGTTGGCCCTCTCTTATCATGGATGGACTCCTACTTGTCTTCTCGTATATGTTGTGTTAGTTACTGTGGAACTACCTCTATTCCATTCTATCCGTCCTCTGGTGTTCCTCAAGGTTCCATTTTAGGTCCCCTCTTATTCCTATTGTTTATAAATGATCTTCCTTCGGTTATCGCTTCCAATTGCCTACTGTATGCCGATGATTTTAAAGTCTTTCGAGCTATCAGGTCTGTACAAGATTGTCAATATCTTCAGATGGACCTGATTGCACTAAGTAATTGGTGTTCGTCTAATTACCTCTGTCTTAATGTTGCCAAATGCTATAAAATGACTTTTAATCTAAATCGTTCTCCGCTGAATTTTACCTATATGTTGAACGAAGTCCCACTCGCTGCTGTGAGCTCTGCTAAAGACCTTGGCGTTACTTTTGATCCTAAGCTCAATTTTGATGCACACGTTCTAATCGCGACTACTAGGGCCTCGAAAATATTGGGACTTATTTTCAGGCACGCGCATAAATTTAACAATATATCTACTCCTGTCCGCTTGTTTATCTGTCTTGCCCGTCCTATCCTCGAATATTGCTCCGTAGTTTGGTCTCCCCGACACTCCTACCTCATTGACTCGTTAGAGAATGTCCAGCGTAAATTTACTCGTGTCTTGTTTTACAAATTCAAAATCCCATATCAACCCTATGACTGCCGTTTATCCTTCCTACGTTTGCCTACTCTGTCATCCCGTCGCATGTATCTAGATCAGTGTTTTCTGTATCAACTCTGCCACAATCAAATTTCATTAACATTGCTTGCAGACCTACGTCTTCGTCAAACATCGCGTTCTTCTCGGGCAAACAATTTTTTCGTGCCACCGTATGCCCGTACAAATGTATATTTTCACTCTCCTATTATACGAATGGTAAGGAATCATGATAGGCTTGAGCTTGGTCCTTTTTCCGACTCATACCTAGTTTTTAAATTGAGGTTAAGAAGCTTGATTCTTAAAGCTCAACTGGAGTAAATATCAGACTGTATTTTCTTTTTTTTGTGCGCTTTAATTTAATTTTACACGCATATTTATTGTTGTTAGTACCATTGAATTTCTTTTTTATATTAACTTTAACACTTAATTCTAATTTTCATTAATCTTCTTTTCTGTTTGTTTTGTTCCATTTTGTAATTGGATAATTTTGATCTGTTAAATGGAATTTAAATAAATAAATAAATAAATATCGGAAATGGACTCTTAAATTTTTTTACCGAAGGTAGGTATGTGGTGTGTCATATGAAAGGTCTTGATGAGACATTTCAAAAACCAAAACAGTGTTAAATAAAATTTCAAGGACACCCTTAACTTCGATGAAACTCGGCTCTTAAGTAGTCCCATGCAAGTTTCGCAAAAAACAATATATATTTACGTAAGTTATAACGATTTGAATTTTCTCCAATTTCAACGACAATGACGCTGGATTTTTCGACTAAATGGGCTTTCCATCGACCCAGACACTGCCGTTTTGATTGGATCTACTCGAAATTTTCAAAAAAGATGAACTACATCAATATCTTCAATAACTTAAGTAGCATCGCAACAAAATGGCGGCCTTTTAAATTCAAGTAATATTACTTTTTCCTTGAAATCAAATATTTGATGTGAATGTCATTGAAGTATTTCTTGAATTTTTTCATGATAGGTGACTGCATATCATATTTTGAGTACAAACCCCTTTTGATACGAACGTAGGTTGGTCTAGCCGACTTGTTGACATTTCACACCTGAATAGAAAAGCGATGCGACTTTGGAAAAGGAATTATGTCAGGATATTATAAATAGGACAAGATTTGATATTACACTCTTATTAATCCAATAGACAAATGCGAATTCATACCTACTCGCATTTTAAATATTGAAAGGTTAAAAAAGTTTAAGTGCTTTGTGACCCTTACTAAAGTTGTATAGCGTTAGTTAATAGCAAAATATGGCCACTATCCCAAGTATGCCAAGTTGGGAGGAGTTGTTTGAAACTTTACGTGACCTGCCCGAATTGTATTTAAAGATCGGCAAAAGAAAAAACATGGCATGAGTCAAAATTTTGGATGTGCACAAGCAAATTGATCCTAATGCCAATGTAGACAGCTTGAAGAAAAGATTTACAAATTTAAGGACGTGTTATCGGAGTGAATTAAAAAAGTTGAACAGAGCCAAGGGTCGGGAGCCGGAGCCGAAGATGAATATGTGCCAAATTTGTGGTACTACTTAATTTTCTACGTGACCAGGAAGTTCAAATTCCTGGAATATCAAGAATTGATCTGGAGCAGGATGACGAACAAAGTGTAAGTGTAATCAATGTAAGTAAATGCGATTATTTCTGTCATTGTTTTCATTTCTGTATATTTTTTTTGGGGTTTTTCGGATGAATTTATCTCCAGTAATTTCTTGCAAATTCCATCCAAAAAAAAAACAACCAAATGTTTATTTTGTTGTTTGCTTCAAACTCAATATTTGAAATAACCAAAGAAAGAAACATTAGATTGTCTTTCTTATCTTGAAGCCTGGGATGTGAAATTACTTTAAACCGCTTTAAATAAACTCACTTTGAATTTGAAAAGGTTATTATTTTTTGAATACAGTGTTTCGTTCAGAGCTACGATTAGTCTTGATTACTACCTGAATATTGTCTTGTTTTTGTTTTAGAAAGGTAGTGAACATTCTTCTGATGCTATGGCTTCCTCTTGTTCACTAAAGATTAAGAAAACAGTGGTAAACCAAATGGCAGAGAGAAATAATTTGTTGAAGGATGCACTGGGGGCGACTCTCCAACAAAGAAGAAAGGAAAAAGGATGACACTGGTATTTTCGCTGAAAGTTGGGCTACTTCCTATAGGAAACTATCTCCAACTCAGAAAATCTACGCCAAAAAGGCTATTGAAGAATTTCTAGTATTGGGGCAGCTCGAACTACTTTCCCTAAACTCTATCCGTAGCCATTCTTCCAATGACTCTTCCGCAATTTTCTCAAGAATCAAAAATATTCCAAAAACTATGCGTTGTTTTTTAAATAACGGTTTTTCCAAGGTACTGCTCCCTCTCCATTAAAATAGGTATCTTTTGCATTGGGAGAAGGATTTTTTTAAATAGATGGTTCAAGTCCACACAGCTGCTGAGGAACGTTTCTCCAAGGTGCTAACTCGATTTCGCCGGTATTTGTATTTTCAACGTCTACTGTTCCTCGCGAGTAAATAGACGAATTATTTTTTCTCAAAAAGTTATGCAAATAACAGGCGGTCAGCGTGATTGTAGCTGCTTTTTCAGGACTCAAATTTATCACATTCAGGAGAAGCCGGAATCTTGAAGCCAGTTAGCCAAAAGCATTTTCAACTATTCGCCTTGTTCTTGATAGTCTGTAGTTGAATATTATTTCCTCATTTGAAAGTTTATCGCATCGATAGGGTTTCATCAGATTTCGTTTCATAGAGAACGCATCATCGCTTACAAATATATATTTCATTGGCTCCAAGAAACCATTTGGAAGGTGACCGCAATTAGGAATTTTGAGTCCGTTGCTCTCTAAACTTTCAAAAAATGTGCTAATCGCCACCATCCGACGTGTAGCCATTTGCGCCAGTTTCAGCTACTAAAAACTCATACTTCGCATTGAGTACCGCAAGTAAAATAACGCTGACCCTCTTCTTATAATTAAAATAATACGATCCGGTATTGGCAGGTTTTTTAATTTCGACGTGTTTTCCATCGATAGCACCAATGCAATGTGGAAAATTCCATGTAGTTTCAAACTCTTTTGAAACTCTCATCCATTCTTGTTCTGTTTTCGTCACCTGAAAATGATAAACAAATTAGCTTGAACACCACTCACAGTTGCTGCAAGTTTTGATGATAATCACCCCAAGACATTGTATAGATATAGCAGTAAGAAATTATAAGTCTTCGAAACTTTGACCACTTGTTTAAAATGGCAAAGTTGCAGACAGGTGTTCATTGGCAGTGATCGCAATTCTCATATTCGTGTCCTGTTTTTCAATAAACGGTCGAACCGTGTTTAGCAATATATCGTAGGTTTTAGAGTCCATTCTTAGAAAGTTTTTAAAATCGTCAGGGGCAGTAGCGCGTAGTTCATTCAATAAACTCGAATGAGAAAACTGGACCCGGTTTTGATACCATTTTTGCCCAGACTTTCTTCTTTTTAAAACTATACATAATCTTCACATCATTCACTTACAACTATGCACAGTAACAACTCGTCACTATTACAAAATGTACCCAATTGAAGAATTGCAAACGAAAAATCAACAAATTACATACAAACTCAATTCAGGAAAAGTAAAAATTCACACTCGGATTTGTTTATTCAATGGTCACAACCTCGAGAATGATGTTTTCAACTTAGTTGTCAACATCACTTGTCGCCTCTTGCATCAACCGACAAGGTTGGTGACAAGGTTGATGACCAAGTTGCTCGTCAACGGGCCCTATAAGGCTGTGATCATCGAAACTCATTGGATAACCAGCCCTGAATGCAGCATATCTTAAGTAGAGAGTGTCCAACCTTTCCAGTTGATTAATAAGCTCATTTGTTCTTGGTCTCCAAATGGTTGAAGCATACGTCAATCTTCGATAAATAAAAGAGAGATAAGGCGTCCTAAATGTTCTGACAAATTTAAACTTTGATGAAAATCTCTTAATGTAATAAATCTTCTTTCTCGGTCCTATGTCTCAATATTCAATATACTTTTAAGATGTCATTTTGCAATCAAAAACAACACCAATATCTTTTGTATGTTCCACGACCTTTAACAGGATTCCATGCAAAGTCTACAAATTTGGGGGCAAACGTGCTTTTCTGAAACTATGCGAGTGGCATTTAAT
This sequence comes from Odontomyia ornata, assembly GCA_963969285.1. Classification (NCBI taxonomy): domain Eukaryota; kingdom Metazoa; phylum Arthropoda; class Insecta; order Diptera; family Stratiomyidae; genus Odontomyia; species Odontomyia ornata. Next base: position 302,841,136 of record OZ017740.1, read on the forward strand.
AAGTTTGCAGCAAAGTCCATTTCTTACCCCTTCTTCGTAGCACTACAGCTTCTCTCGGGCCTTCGGTTCCTGCAAATAGCGCATCCAACTGTCTTGGACCATTGACCGCGTCCTCTTATTTTGAAATCCGAGCAACCATGAACTGTCTTCATCGATCGAATCAGACCTGCGTTTGCTCGGTTTCCTCACTGGTCTCCGCCCTTTAGTTCTCCCAACGAATACCTTTTTGGGTATCCGTTGTGCATCCATACGATTCGTGTGGCCAGCCCATTGCAGCTTCTGCAGTCTTACAATCGTTGAGACCTCCGGCTCGTCGAAAATTTCATACAGCTCATGGCTGTATTGAATTCGCCATTGGTCCCCATCTAGCTTTGCTTAAATTATTTGCCTCAGGACCCGTCGCTCAAGGGCGTTCAATATATTTTTGGATGCTTGGGTTAGGGTCAACACCAACATAAGTGTAACAAGCCTTCCAGTAGAAATTTGCATTTGTAGTAGTCAGCCTACTTGTGGTCAGCTGGCATGAGCTGGCAGCCTACTTCGGCAGAATGCAAATATTTGTACGACAATAAAGGACAAATTACATTCCTTGCATGCTAAAAATTCACCTTGCACTGCCCACTGTATACCTACAATCTTTAGAACAACCAAATAAAACACACGTTCAACTCCTTCCACTGAAAGCTAGCTTAAGGAAGTAAACAAATTCCTATTCTTTTAACTTTGAACATCAATAAAACATGAACGGTGTATGAACTGAAACGAAATTCACTTCAAAAGGAGCGCTATGGTGTTCTCCGCGGACCATCTGGATTTCACAATTGAAATCCAACTCAAAACCGTACAAAACCTCGATTGCATTACAGAGTTCAAAGTTATTAAACTAAAAAGTATGCAAGCGCACAGCAAAAGAAGGTCATAGTGAGACTGACTGGTTGCAAAACTGGTTTCTCGTTGCGACTGGGCAATGGCAATAGTAGTGGTAGATAAATCATCAACATTGTGCCCGCCTCATGTAAAGCATGAGAAAATGCGTAATGTGAAGACTCCGCCCGCCGTAAGGGATGCTGATTTTTCTAGTTAATTGAAGATACGGCATCACTTAGTAAAACTTTCGTTTGTTCGGCTGAAGTATCGACTGGAAGTACGCAGACCTAGGCGACTGCTCGTTTCATACCATCGCCAGCGTACCTTACCGTAGCTGCACGTGTTAGAACATCAGCTGCGTAATGTATGTTTGTGATTCTGCCCAGAGCCCATTGAGTGGGCGGTAGATTTTCGTCCCTTCATCTACTAAATCCTTGATTTTGACTTCTTCCTATACATTTCGCCACTTATGTCGCAGTTGCAAATGATGCATGTACTCGTGTCGGCAACAATGCCATATATTTTCTTGCTTGTTCTGAACTAGCACTCCATGGTAGATGGTGTCGGAATGGCCAACAGGCTTTCCGCGACCAAGATTCTTCGGGTCGTCCGTGATCGAGTAAAGCGGACGTGAGTTGAGGCATGCCTCTATCTGGCAGATCAGAGACAGCATCTCCTCTACATCAAGTATATGGGTCCCGGCGATCCGCTTAAAGTAGTATTTGAAGGACTTCACACCAGCCTCCCAAAGATCACGGAAGTGTGGTGATCCCGGTGGAATGAAGCTCCATTCAGTAGCTTCCCTTAACAGAGCCTCCGACGTCCCAGGCGCTTTGGTTAGCTCTTTGATATGTTTAGTGAGTTGCTTGTCGGCGGCCACGAAGTAACGTCCGTTGTCGCTGTAAAGCATAGCGCACCGTCCTCGACGACGGACGAAATGGCGAAAGGCTGCTATGAAGGCATCTGCGGTGAGGTCGGAAACTAATTATAAGTCCACTGCTTTGGTGACAAAACAGACGAAGATGCAGACGTAAGTTTTGAAGACCATGCGGTTACGACCCCTGCGTCGTTTTACGAAGAAATGGCCGGTATAGTATATGCCTGAGCGAAGAAATGGCTTGGCAGGAATCACTCGATCGATTGGAAGATCAGCTGATGCTTTGTATCGGCTCGTAGACGATAGCACACTACACAACGCCGTTTCGTTTGCATAACTAAACTACGTTCTCCAATAATCGAGCGAAGATATTGCGTAGTCAGCTGTACGCCACCGTGTAATGTGACGTTACATGCTTGTTGAACTAGCAATCGCGTGAAGTTGCTCCTCTTCGGAAGGATAATCTGATATTTCTCCTTGTACTACAGCTGTGAGTGGGTGAGTTGTCTTCCGACTCTTAAAACTTGATCCTGGTCCATAAAAGGCCTGATTTTCGAGATTTTGCTGGTAGTCGGTACAGCCCTTTGCTTGATAACGTGGGATGTTTCGGTTGCAAAGAATGAGAACTGAATCATTTTCGTCAAAGTAGTACGAACGGCGTCAACCTCTATCATATTGAGCCGACCGGAATTGTTTGTTCTTGGTTCGTAGGTTGTTGTCAAATTGCATGCAGTGAGCCGTAATTCGAATTAGTTTCGAAAACGATTTCCGGCTCTGCGGGGTAGCTGGTAGTCGTTTAGAACACTCGCACTTCATATTCAGTCGCCTCGCTGGCGATCAAATGTGATGACTTTGGTCAGAAATTAGAATGTTTCCCGAGCCAGACAGGTCCAAACCATCAAGACTCACAGTCACTGAGCTGATTTGAAGCTTGATTTTCCTTGGACGGAATGTGATGCCAGATACCGTGAGGTAGCTTCTCGTATATCATTAAGACTCGGTTGGCAATGAAAAATTTCCACTTGCTCGCAGATTCCTTTAGCCAGTACGGGGCAACAGTGGAGTCGGACCAAAGGTATACTTGTACGTTGCTGAAGTTCAGTTTTTCTCGAACTGCGACTACGAGGTCAGCTAGGAGGGCTGCCCCGCATAATTCCAGTCTGGGTAGTGAAACTGTTTTCAGTGGGCTCACTTTCGTTTTAACGGTCAACAAATTCACTGCTAACCGCTGCACTTCGGTTACGACTTGCAAGTATAAAGCAGCTCCGTACGCGTCCAAAGAAGTGTCGCAAAATCCATGTAGTTCTAGGCTCGATTGCGACTTGATAGTGCCAACCCAGCGGTTGACTTTAAAAGTGTGCAAGTCTGCAAGCTCTTCGCGCGGATTTACCCATTATTTTTCTGATTTCTCAGGTAAATTATCATCCCAGTCTATTTTCTCCAGCCACAAGCGTTAAATGTAGATTTGACGGTAACTGGCGCTAACCATCCGAATGGGTCAAATATTCGACTGACAACTGATAAGACGGTTCTCTTCGTCACAGGGGTCTGATAAGGATCAAAACTTACACGAAATTGGAAACAGTCTGCTTCCGGGTCCCAGGCTATGAGTAGAGCCTTGATGTCGTTATCGTAAACAACCTTTAGAGTTGGACGCTTTTCGACATCTTCCAGTGCAATGTTCGCTAGAAGCTTCTCGGAATTGGCCAACCACTTCCAAAGTTTAAATTCCCCTTCCTTCATTAGAGCAATAACTTGATCTCGGACTTGAATGCCAGTCTGAAAGTCGGAGGAACCGAACAACGCTGCAGGGTGTGTTGTCTCATGGTCTGCTGCTAGCTGCAGCATCACTCTGGACGCTAAGTAGGAAGCGCATGTTGATCCAAACAACACGGTGAGTATTCGATCCGAAAAGTGGCGTCTATATAGGATACGCTGTATATTGACATCGTTCTTATCAATCCAAATTTGCCGAAACATTTTTTCTGCATCAGCGCAAAGGACGAACGGAAATAGTCTCCAACGTATGAGGATTGCGAAAATATCGTTCAGAAGCTTGGGACCGGTGTGATGAGAATATCGGTCAGAGATTTTTCCGACGTAGTTTTTTGCGATGTACGCAATCCGTAGTTTGGTAGTTGTGCTGGTTGGTCTTAAAACCGCATGAAGCGGGAGGTAGTGGGCTGGAAATGAAGCTTCTTCATTCGCAGGAACGAGCTCCAATGTTTTAGTTCGATGTATTCCTCAATAACATCGTCTGGTAAGAACGTCTCAACTGCTCGTCCTTCTGGAAACGTTTTTTTAAGCGTAGCAACGAGTAGATAGCGGCCTCCTTGGATGATCCTAGTCCCTCTGCGGGGCTCTTTAGCGGAAACTGGACCACTTATCGGCTGTCATCGGAACATCAATGAGTCCTCATAAAAATTTCTTCGCAGTTGACTTCATCAGGTGTGAGTGTCATAGACCTAGGCGGCTCCTCTATCTCCCAGAAGCGTCGAAGAAAATCCGTATCTCTTACAGATGTCTGAAAGCTAACGATGTTCCGGGCTTCACGTGAAAGTTGCTGATTCTGGTCAGCTCGTCCTGATAACACGTAGCCGAGGCTAGTACCCTCTGCAATATGTGTTCCGGAAGGGCCTCTTCGGATGTCGTTTTTAAATATTACCGCGTAAACTTCCACTCCAAGTATCAAGTCAGGCCCTTGATTTCGTATTTCTCGACTAACTTTAGCGGAATAAATTGATTGAGCGACGGTAGCACTAACGACCGCATAGAAAAACGCACTTACGGATCGTGCATCGAAGCCATTTCGTGTGTTACGATGGAACTCGCAGTCCCTGCCTTCACTTGCCCGACATCGCACACGTTCACCTTAACTGTTTTTTTTAGACGGTCGTAAAGAATTCGCCAGCGATTGTGACATGAAGTTTGACTCCGAGCCTGGATCGAGTAGTGCATGTACTTTCAACCATTGACCATTAAAGCTGTCGCCAGCAGTAACATATTACACCCGTCGGCACCGCAGTCGACAGCATATCAGCTGAATGTGAAAAAGTTATTCTTACCTGTGTATGTATCGTCGTGTGATGACGTTGTTGGCAACGTTTTCCTGACGGACAGCTTGTCGCGCTATGACCAGCCCTCAAGCAATTTAAGCAAAGGCATCTTTGCTTAACTAGAGCGGCACGTTGGTCGGCTGTGTTTGCGGACAGAATAGCAATAAGTGATTGCATTGACAGCATTGGCAACTTCTAGTCGTCCTAGCGGTACTGGTCGAAGCAGCTGGTTGCATAGATGTTATTGGAGATGTGTGCGAGATCGAGAAATGCGCCCTGCATATGACGCATCGTGCCTGCATGCGGCACTCAAGAAACTTTTTGAGTCCATCATAGGTAGGTACTTTAGTATTATGCGCCAATGACGTTTCCCAGTCTTTGCGTGTGTTGGCATCTAATTTATCCGTCATGAAGTACACTAGCCAGCTGTCCCAATGATCAACCGGCTGCGAGAGATTTTCGAACGAATTTACGTCTTGGCTGCAGTTGTCTAATGCACATCTCATCGGAGGATTCAGTTTTCATGGTAGGCACAGACACTAGTGCATGTAAAATGGCATTGACATAAGCTCTTGTGTTGTCGAAACGAGTCAGCATCGAGTCCAATGCTGACGCATAGTTGTTCACCGTTACCGCTACATGTTTAGAAGTTCCGCTTCACCGCGGACACTCGACTTCAAATAATGAAGTTTCTGCACATCGCATAATGACGAGCTCGTATGGACTAACGACTCGAATAAGTCCTTGAAAGAAGGCCAATTTAGAAACTCGCCATCGAAGGTTGGGAGTTTTTTTTTTGCAGCTTTATCCCGGCTTGGGAATCTAGCGGTGTGTTAGGTTATGTGAGCCCTCTTTGCGCGCGGTCGACTGTTGAGTGGCGATTTCTTGCAGATTTCGCTTCGATGTACGCCACCTCGACTGCAGAAAAACGATCGCCGTTGAGAATTTCCTTCGCACTAATTTCTTTAGGTGTAGCCTCTTGCACTAACTGCTCGCACCGTTCGACTCACTTTCGCGGGTTTTCCGGTATTCGCGACGAACTTCTCGACAGACGTCGCCCACATATCCGATTGTCGTATAAGTTTTTCCATAGCGGAATCCGGCTCGACGTGGGATTTTAAAAGGCTCTTATAGGAAACGAGTAAGTTTTGTATTACAGAGTTTAAATTTATTAAATTAAGAATCATGCAAGCTTACAGGCGAACCGAACGTGTCGTAGTGAGACTGACCGGCTGCAAAACTGGTTTCTTGTTGCGACTTGTCAATTGTAATAGTAGTCGTAGATAAATCCCCAACAGTCTCTTTCATTACTGGTTCTCGGTATTTTGGCGCCTAAATACACAAATTCGCTCACATTTTCAATACTGTATTCGCCAAGTATGATATTTTGTGTGCTTGAGGTAGTTTTCCTCGACTGCGGCATGAGCTTTGTTTTATTTTCATTGATTTGTAGCCCTACTAGTTTTGCTTTGCTGTCGAGTTTCAGGAAGAGTTCTTTTTCAGTTGTTAATAGTGGTGACAAAATGTTGATGCCGTCCGCATAGGCTACCACTTGGCTCGACTTGTACTTGTATAGTAATGTACCTCGTGTATCGACAAGCAGCAATGGGGTCAGCCCATCTCTCTGCTTTAGTCCGATATTTTTTCTTTGCTCTACCACCTTAGTAATTTAAGCTGATACGGCTAAAGTTCTCTCTTAGAAATTATAAATACTGTAACCTTCTGAAATAATCTCGCAGAAAATTTATGGTGACTGCAACGTTTATAATAACAGGTGGAGGACGATACGACTCAAACGGAGAAAAAAAAAACAAGTTGGGTAGACACACCTACGCTCATGTCAGAAGAGTATTGTACCCAACTTCTCCGAAATGCAGTCACCGGCCACGATTAAAGTCAAGAAACATGTCAAAGATATGTGCACGTTTAAAGAAAAATCCATTGCTTCTCCATTTTCAACGGTCGCCATTTTGTTGCAAACTAACAAAAATCACTCAAATCATGAATTCCAAAAAGTATGTGTGTTATCGATCTTAACTGAAAATTCGAAGAAGATCAAATAAAACCTACAGTGTCTGAACCGATGGACAGCCCATAAAATACCAAAACCTTGTGTTATTGTTGTTGTAGTTGCAGGAGTTCCTTCCGTGAATATGATTCGATTTACATCAAACTTACAGGATATAAGCAACTTTTATAAGACTTCTTAAATATCGAATTTCGTTGAGTTTAAGGGTACCTATACGAGTTTATTGGATAAAATGCTAAATTCGAAGATCATACTATTATTAACAAAGTTGAGCGAATTTTGACTTCGACTTCCATAATTTTTTTCAGATTTTTCAGATAACAGGTGTCCAATCTTAAGGAGAGTGTTAAACAAATTTTGCGTTTATTTCCCCTCACTGTGCGCCCCTCGAAGCAAAAACCTGTTTTGAAAAGCTCTTATCAAGACCTTTCATTTGATACCCATATTGGCTACCTATGATTAAAATTTTTTTTTGTAAAATTATTTTACAAAACCCCTTGAAAATGGTACTTGTCAATCAATTAAAAAAACATACGGTTAGGGAATCTTCATTGTATTATACTTGTAAGATAAGTCCAAATACTTATGAGAATACCAAAAAAGGTCAAGAAAACAAAAGTAGTTGTAATAGACAGGAACAGGCTGTATCACCTACATTAAAAAGATCAAAGCGCATTCGCGACAAATGTCGAATCAACTCTTTGTGAAATTAAAAATTTTGGTGGGAAGATGTTGCATATGTAAATTCATGCTGTCTTAGATATGTAAGCTGAATTAGAAAACAACCTTAATTTGTGATGTAAAGTGAACACTGGGAGGTTGGCGGCCTGGTCTACGACTTTCGGTGGCAGGTGAATGTAGAATATTGGAGAATAAAGTGTAGTTAAAAGATCGAAGTCAATCGGTGTTTTCATTGAGGGATAGGAATGTGGTAAAGTAAAAAGCCGTAAAACTGAGATACTCGCATTGCTTTCCGATAAATCGGCAATTCAATCGACAATTTTAGCTTGAACTTGGTTTAAAGACATTTGTCCAGTACGCCTTATGTGGTACAAGCGGAGCGGTTCCGCCGAGTGCGTGTACCCAAAGTAATAGACGCGGTTTGTGTTTCTCTATAGACTCTAATGCGACAGACTCGTCAAATTTGATAGTTTTTTTTATTTCTGAACTTATGACCAAAGCTATGATAGCCATAAAAAATCAAAACTATGACGATTTTTTTTAAGTTTTGCTATACCAGCACAGAATAAAACCACCTAGTAGAAAATAAACAGAGTTTTATTGGTGAACTTGAACTTTCGAAAAACAATCAATACAATATGCTTTTTTACAAATTTTGCATCGCGTTGACACTCGTTTAGCCTTGGCACGTGCATATGAAGCAAGTCGTCCTTCGCCGAAGAGATTTTGATAGCATCCTACGCATCTACTGCGGATGACAGAGATCCTTTCTTGCCCGAAGATTCAAACAAATATGTGTTTCCCAGTGAGGTACGTGTGCTTGAAGAAGACAGTCTTCCTGGTGTTGGCCCTTGTAGTCCTGATGGCCCTGCTGATCCTAATGCCTCTGACGACCCAGCAAATCATAGTGGCGTTCTGACTATGTTTGCAGAGGTGGGTTCCTGTGACAGTTGTGAAAATTCAGGTAGTAAAAACTTTTTCACAATAGCTTCATGTGCTGCTAGAATGCTCAGTTTTTCTCTCCTTCCAGGATACAACTCATTATACATAACCATCGAGTTTACTACAGCTATTGATAGTTAGTCTATTGCAATCTTCTTATACCATGTTATAGTTTTTCTAATAGGAGAGTTATAGCTAGCCATTTGATTAGGCACGTCTATACCTTTTTTTTCCTTTGTTGTAACACAGGATCATGTTGGGCTTGAGTTTCGGAACACGTCTACATGTAGAAGACATTTCTTTACTATGGCTAGTCGACTATGCACAAACATCTCTTTTGTCTCTCCATTTTAGTACAGTCACGTTTTCATTGTGTGCTCGTGTAGTAATTGTCAGTTATTGTGCAGCGATCTTCATCGAAGAGACTTTCTGCCAATGTTACAACTATGCTGCCATAGGTATCCAAGCTAAAATCTTGTACACTTTGTCCACTATAAATTTGGTATCCCCGAGTGTAACTTTCTACAGAGCACAGCTTATAGATTTTTATGCCATGTTTATGTGTCTTCGAGGGTATGTATTGCCGGAGCAGTAGTCTACCACGGAAGTGAACCATTGACTCGTCAACTACAATAATCTGGCCGGGCATATAAATGGCTCGGGAACTTCCCACAATCAGGTCTCTCAAGGGACTGTTTTTGTGCAGCTGGTCATCCTCATCTCTGGGCGCGTTGTTATCACAAAAATTTAAGCATCTAAGGATCAACCGAAATCTGTTGTAAAACATATTTATCTTATGGAGCAATGGGTGATAGTCAATATAATCTTTCTTCCAATAGCATTCAAGATGTGGAAAAACTATTAGACCCGTAAGAAATATCACGCCAAGAAATTTTAAAATTTCGGGTTCATCCACATCTGACCAACGTAATTTGCGACTCTGGGGATGGGCAAGTTCTTGTTACAACACCATCATGTGTGTTACGTCATCATCAACAAGTTTACGGAAAATTGTATAAACATCAGTATGTTAACGAGGTAGTTCATCATGGCCTATGAACTGTTACCGCGATAATTCTTTGACTTCAAAACTCCACTGGAAATTGACATCTGCAGGAGCGATTGATTGTCTTCTTTTTCTTGGTTTCGGTGCGCGAGATGAAACATTGGGCCTGGGAAGTTAAATAGGGAGCTCGAGGGCACTAGGGCTGGAACACTCATCTGCATCAGTCCCAAGCTCGACTTCACTGGTGATCATTTTTATTGGTTCCTCAATATCCGGCCTAACTTCTATAGGCGCTTCAATATCTTCATCATCTTCGTCGTTTTGGTCATCGTCCTGATCCAATGATTCCATGATTGCGTCTTCACAATCAGAATCTTCCAAGAGTCGTCTTATGTTTTCATCACTAAGTTCTAACATTTCAACATTTCACAACAATAAAAAACGGAAAACAAAACACAAACTAGAAAAATTGTTAATCGATGTTCTAATTTTACCGTTCCTACATAATATTTTTTATAAAGGGCGGTCCAACCAAAACGCATGATATTAATTGTTAATAAAACAAAAAGTTTTCAGAGAATTATGTTAATATTTTTTTTTATAATAGAAGGATCTATGACAATTATGTGTGAAACAAGTATCGCCCAAATGTTGTATGGTGGCATACTTCTATCCGATGGTCCATATTTTCAATGACTCTGAGACATAATTGAGGTTCAATGTCGTTAATGTGCTAAATTATCTCAACCTTTAGCTCTTGAATTGTTCTTGGCTTATTGACGTACACTTTTTCTTTGAAATATCCCCAGAGAAAGAAGTTCAACGGTGTAAAATCACATGATCGTGGCGGCCAATTAACATCGCCACAACTTGAGATAACGTGACCATTGAATTTCTCGCGCAAAAGAGCCATTGTTTCGTTGGCTGTGTGGCAAGTGGTACCATCCTGTTGGAACCATATATGGTCCAGGTACATAAACTCAATTTCTGGCCACAAGAAGCCCGTTATCATCTCGGGATAGCGAACACCATTCACGGTAACTGCTTGGCCGTCCTCATTTTCGAAGAAGTACGACCCGATGACGCCGTCAGCCCATAAACCGCACCAAACAGTCACTCTTTGTGGATGCTTCGGCTTTTCAACAATCACTCATGGATTCTAATTTGCCCAAATGCGGCAATTCTGCCTGTTAAGGATTCCACTGGGGTGAAAGTGCGCCTCGACGCTGAAGATGATTTTCTTTGTAAAGTCACTATTCCCTTCTGTCTGTTCAACCGACCTTTTGGCGTATTGCCGACGCTTGAAATGGTCAGTAGGCTTCAGCTCTTGAGTCAACTGACCCTTGCAAGCATGTAAATTCAAATCTTTATTCAAAATTCGCATCAGTGGTGTTCGTGAGTTGTTCAGTTGTTGGGCACGACGACGAGTCGAGGTTGACGGCGCTTCTGACACACTATCGCGAACAACAGCAATGTTTTCCGCAGAACGAACTGGACGAGCATGCACAGGTTATTTCACATTTCCCACAGACTCGGTTTGCTGAAATTTGCGCACGATTCTCCCGGTTGTGAACACATTTGGTCGATTATGCTGACCAAAACAAATCACGAAGTGCACGAAACGCATTTTGATTTGAACGCCCATTTTCGTAAAAGGCTTCAACAATCTTAACGTACTGCTTAATTTGTTGTTATTTTTACGAGATGGTATTTTCTTCGCAAAGGTCGTTTGAGCCTAGGCGGGCTGCTCGATTACTACAAAGCGCCAATATTAGAAAGAGGTACAAAAGTCAAATGTTATTTGTAGGCAAACTAATGAATTACTTTCAAAAACTAAACTTCAATAAACGTCAAATCGAACAAAGAAAAACATATGTATAAGTAAACACTAGACAATTTACACATAAAGTTAATACACAAACCTTTGCGGAAATCGTAACAAAATAGAAGAAATCTTTTTTTTTATCACCAAGATAAATCCACTGCAGTATTGTTTTGCACAATGATTTGACGGCCAGACGAAATGAGACCACATTAGAGTAACGTGGAGTTGACATATTGTAGTATGTTAGGACGCGTTTTTAAGGGGGCATGTGATGGGTGGCTGAATATTGTGTTCGAGTGCAGTCTACTCGCAGAAGACCTGTGCCCGAAACTCTCTCCGGAGTAGCTGGCCAATGAGCAGCCACCTCGGAGTAGACTGCGAGCATCCAAACTGGTAGGCCTCAAGAGGCACATTTCATTGTTGCGTCTTAAGACTTAACGTCTTACAACCGTTGAGAGGTCGGTTTAGATTTCTCGGACGGAACGGATGGAAAATCATTACAAGTCTTTGAACAGAAGAGTGAATCAGAGGTGCTGCATGGGTCACGGACAGCGATTTATTTACCCATTCTATTGAGCTTTAATATATTCTAGTTTTCCTGAGGTACTCGCCTTGCTACCAAATCAATCGAATTCTATCGAAAATTTCAGTTTGGCCTTGGTTTAAAGGCAATTGCGTTGTTTCAATGGCGTTTGCTACTGCCGGCATTTCGCTTGGACAGATTCAGAAATAAATGGATATGATAATAATGCCGCCTGGTTTACATCGCCTGGCATTTCAACGCATCTCGTGTAGTTATTTTTTTTTTAGACAAAATACACTTTAATAAGATGAGACTAAGACTTCCTGAAGACTTAATTGAGTCGTTAATACTTAAAAATTATTCCGAAACGCATAAGCTGGCCTTTAATCCGATCGCTCCACTCATCCAATCAATCAATTCTCAAGGATATTCCAAATAAATTAAGTAAATACCAAAATACCATCAATGATTAATTAAAGAACAAATCACGAAAAATTCAAACTGCAACCACATCGTGAAACGTTCCAACTTAAAATTTATAACATAATCCAGTTGTTGCCAAAAACTTAATTCCGCAAATAAATTCTCCAGCGAATGATTTAATGCCAATCAATAGTCAAATCTCTGTTTAAAATTCAACTTGGCCAAATGCCATCTTCACGCGGAAAACAACAGGAAATATTCGCGAGAGAAAGAAATTACCATGCACACGAACTTCTGGTGCATGCCTCGTTAATTCATTCCCCAAATTCTGATTCCAAGCAAAATAAATTCAATGATTTATACCAAGCAGGTCCTGAGCGGGTATTGGATTAATTTAAGTGACAAGGAAGGATTCATAATTTAATATGTCCTAACATCTGTGGCTGTAAAATTCTTTTTAATCCAAAAATTTAATGAACAAAAGAGTGAGGATGCAGTCGGTACGTGTAGAAAATTAAAAAAGGATATCACTTCGATCCTGCCAGGAGTCGAACCTGGAATCTTCTGATCCGTAGTCAGACGCGTTATCCATTGCGCCACAGGACCCTCCTCTTTGTCACTACCAAACATCTATTTTGTGCTCGCCTAATTTGAATCTCATGAATATGTCGCGACAATCGATGGTTCAGCTGCTCAAATATAAAATCGAGTTTGACATAAAATTCGGAATTTATTGAATAAATATGTAAATTCGCAATAGATCCGATTGAATGTGATACACATTAGGCGACAATAAATTAACGCGTGAATATTAACCTTGAATGCTTCTTCCCATGTTTATTTATAAGATTCAATAAGTTCAGCATTTGCGCACTTTTGACTTGTTTGGCTTCGCCGTCGTTGTCGTGTTGTGAAGGAAGTTGATACGGGCATGTGTTAATACTCGTCCGATTAAATTCACACACTCGTAATTATTCCAATTGGGAAGCTAAATTCAAAAGCTGATAAGAAAGACTACGGCCATGGTATCATGAATTTGTTAATAATTCAAATAAATCAAACAAGGGATTACTAAATCAGTGAGAAGATTGCCAAAGAGCATTTTCTTATTTTCCCTTTGCGAGAATGTGTTCAACAGCCGTTAGTCCGTGTGAACTTCGACATGGCCAAATAATTTACGATGGAATGAAAGAAAAAAAATATCTGTGATATTATATACATATGATTGGTTTTTAATGGATTTTATTTTCTTTGAATTGTGTCTTGTCTTTTTTTCTGTGATTTTCTTAACATCTGTATCTTGTGGTCAAGATTGTGTGGTGGATTTGGCGATGAGTCAATTTGTTTTTGGTGTAATGGATTTTATGACGACAGCCACAAAGATGCGAAGGAGTGCCAGACTAGAATAAGAGGCTTGAAAATGTAATACAAGATCGGTTGTTAACCTTTCGGTGTCAGCGTGGCTGGCGGCTATTTATTGATTTTTAGATTTGTTGTCTTGGGTGTATTTTGGTAGTTCTTAGTCTACTAAGAATATCTTGGACTAGTTTATTTTTAATGAATAGTTAGTATCCGTTAGAACATTTCATGAAACCGTTTCATCAGTTATGTTGAGAACTGTGGCTATTAAGGGTTTTCCATTAAAAACATAACAATTTTATCTATTAATAAATACAGAAATATTTGAGATATTGAGTTAAAATTTATTTTGGGTGTAGTGCAAGCATTACATTTTAGGAATGAAATTCGATTTCGGTCATATGACCACCAAGAGCCCGTTTATAGCGGCCAATTCTTTGGACCCACCACTCTGGCACACATTTCGACCGGTACGTTGGGAATTTCGCATTGGATGTTGTCTTTGAGCTCGTCTAAAATTGCTGGCTTGTTGGCATAGACCAGTGTTTCGATATAGCCCCATAAAAAGAAATCCAATGGCGTTCGATCGCATGAACAAGGTGGCCATTCGATCGGACTATTCCTCGAGATAACACTTTCCCCAAATTTGCCTTTCAATAAATTGATTATGAGATGTGCTGTGTGGCTAGTGGCACCGTCTTGTTGAAACCACATATCGTGGCCACAGATAATCTTTTAACATAACATGATAGCGCTATCCATTAACGGTCACATGACGGTCGTTTTCATCCACGAAAAAATACGGCCCAATCACACCTCTGAAATGAAAATCTCACCAAACAGTAATTTTTTGCGGATGCAACGGTGTCTCATGTGGGTTTGTTGCTGACCAATTGTAGTAATCGGGCAGTCGCTTAAGCAAACTCCTCGAAAACCGGCATAACACTGATCCGAATTTTAATTGCAGATTTGAAAAATTTAATTATTCCAATTTATAGTTTTATAAATTAATAAACATTTTAGTTTACTATAAATATAAATTTTATATTATCTTTATTCGCTATATTAAATTTAAATTTTTCTTTATATTTATATTCTTTATAGTACTTATCTTTTTATTATTATTTAAACCTTTCTACATTATTATTTTTTATTAATTTAATAATTCAAACCTGCAATTAAAGTTTGGACATGGCAAAACCTTTCCCCGCTGCACATTCACATATTGCATTGGCGAAGGCAATCTATGCAGCCGAATGAACGGTTGGTCGTGAATTTCTGGTGCGCAAGATACAGCAAAGGGCGACTGGCAACCAAAGGGAAGTTGGTTCGAGCAAAACAAGGCAGTTGGAACGAGAGAGAGAGAGAGAGATCTTGAAAAGTTGAATGGAATGTAAAACGCGAAGAATTCCTTCATTTCATACGCAACCGGTTGAATTTCATCAGAATGCGACGCTTAACCAGTTTTTCTATTGGAGTCCTGTTCGTTTGTGTTGCAAGCGAAAAGTATTCACTTTTTTTTACCTCCATTCCCTACCACTCTCTCCATCACTCTTTCTTCGTCGCACAACGCTCATGCAATCTGCATTCACATTACGTCGCTTCGTCCTTTGTGCCACCTAGACAATGTTTAATACATCGGTATAAGTGGGCACACAAAATACTGCGAACTAATCCTTTTCATGAACATCTAGTCCAACATCATGATCAGCTCTCAGAGATAAAAAAAAAATTCAATATAATACGACGCATTCAAAAACAAAAAAAAAAAAAAAACTCTGAGCAACTGTCTCTTCAGTATCTCTTGTTTTTCCCAACTTTAGCGTGTGGCGGATGATCTTCCTTGTTGCGCGTTTTTTGCCACAATTCCCTCGATCTGTTGCAATTTCGCCGTTTTTTCGTCGTTACGGTGTCCTGCTGCCAAATGTACGCGCGGATTTTCCATCTATTTGTATTATAGTGGCGAGTGGAAAAATTGCGGAAATTCTGACGCTCGAACTGAGCGGTCGATGAATACATTGGAAATCTGCTGAGTATCCTGGATGTGTGATATAAAGGCTCCTACACTGGGATGATGTTGATCTGAACCTATTAGAAAGTGCGGAAGGATACAGTGTTTTAAAAGAACAAGAACTTATGAACAATATATTTTACATTATGATCCCATACAATGATCCCAATGCATACGTGTGATAAGTCATTCAGTGATTCACGCGGATTAAAAGAACATACCAATATCCACTTGGTCAGTTTATATAAATATGAAATTTACTACAAACCGTATGTGCATAGACCTGCTTTGACTAGACATATGCTTATTCATTTGGGCTGCAACATATGAGTGCCGGAAGTGCGGAAAATCATTTGATAGGGCAGACAGTTTGAGAAGACACCAAGTATTATATACAGATAAACATAAATGTGAGACTTGCGGCAAAGCAATTGCATTGTCATAAGGCTTTGCACTCGAATTCTGCTCTATTCCAATGCAATGATTACGTGTTCAATGAGCATGCAATGAATGTGGG
Organism: Odontomyia ornata; assembly: GCA_963969285.1. Taxonomy (NCBI): domain Eukaryota; kingdom Metazoa; phylum Arthropoda; class Insecta; order Diptera; family Stratiomyidae; genus Odontomyia; species Odontomyia ornata. Next base: position 302,857,252 of record OZ017740.1, read on the forward strand.
AAATCACGTGGGACCTGTTGAAGTGTTTCCCGTCTTGCAAAAATCTTCATTATCGCTCGCGAAATAGTAGCAAAACCCGTTTTTGCAACGTTTATTCAACCATTCATTTTGCTTATTGTATCAATTTTGCATAACGAACTCTTCCTGACAATGGCACCGACTGTGGGAACAACCCGTTTTCGTGACCAGTGGCTCTAATGCTATCAGCAGAATTTGCATCTTACCATGTGTATTCATCGAGCAGTTCGCCCCGCAAACTACTCGATAAAACAGCCAATGCACACCAAAAATTCATCCGCAACGCGTATGCTGTTTTGGCGGCAATATTACGTCACAAACTTTCTTCATAACCCGCGTAGCGATACCCAGCGGATATTGGTCATTCCTACACCATTCCAATCAGCTGGAAAGTGTTTTAGAATTACAGATAACTGCTACACGACGTCAGTGTGAGGAGTAAGTTTCGGCCACTGAACCGCAGCTTGATGTCGCGCTAGCGAGTGCTGTCATTTTGAGGGCAATGAAAGTCAGCAATAAACGCGAATCGCGGAATCGTTGGATACTACCGTTAAGTGCATAATCGACTTCGTAGCGGATCGAAGGACATTGTTGGATTTGACGAGTATATGAATCTTGTGTTGGATGAGGCTGAAGAACTTCATATAAAGATGAACAAATTGCCGGAGCTTAGGTAGGTTTAGTTTGAGTTAATGATTTCGGCTGAGGAAAGAAAGTAGAAAGTGATAGAGACATAACATTTAGCAAGCTAACTTGATAAAGAAAACGTTACTAACTGGGTAAGAGCGACAAACAGAAACGTGCACATTCTATGCATTTCAATAATATCTAACAATGGGAACAGTAAGAGGAAGTGCAAATCAGGGGCCATGCAGATACCTGGTATGAAAAACTATAGCAATAACGACACTAATTACTCATGTGTCTGCTGGAGGTTTATCAAGTAGAACTCCAACACGTTGTATCGAAAGAGACCGAATAGAAAATTATCGTTGGCCTGCAAATCCTCATCAAGTATAACAAAACTGAAAATAATTGTACCCTAATGTCATGCTTGCGCCAAAGCAGTATATATTTTTTATTATCAAGTTACGTTCCGAGATAGAGATAAGTTGAATTTGTTGTTGAACCAAATAAACGACCCGTTTGATCGTTTGCCACTAGAAGGGTCGTCCTCTATTGCCGGAAGGCTGCATCTGATTGATGAAATATTCCGGAATAGTTTTTACTAAGTAATTGATTTTTTTTTTCTCATTTTGTTGATATCCTCTTTTGGTGGTGAATTGAGAAAAGAACAGAAGTTTCTCGAAGGTACATAGTGCAAACTTTATAGATAAAAAATGTTATTGCCAGTGGTTGGACTATCAAGCATTTTTTTTCCCGGCACTACACCTTAATTAATTTATTATTACTTACAAAGTTTTGATTGGTTACTGTAGTATTTTTGATTGGTGAAGGCTGAGGACGTGCCTCAGCATGATGCCGGGTCGCTATCTCCCTTCGGATCCCTCGGTGCAGCTCCTGTGCTTGCCGACAGAAGAAGGTCCGCACCGTGGGTGTGACGGACAAGCGGGCTAGTCGTCTCAGCTCGTACAGCTCCTACCTTGTACGCTCCCGCCGGCTTCCGCGTGGACGCTTCTGTTTGGTGGTGTCCAGGGTTGCCTTCAGCCTCCTCACGTATTCCTCCCTTGTAATCGGTCGGGGCCTGAATCGGGGCTCTACCTTGAGCACCTGCTCCAGACTCTGAGCTGGTGCCTGATGGTGGTACAGCTCCTACCTTGTACGCTCCCGCCGGCCTCCGCGTGGACGCTTCTGTTTGGTGGTGTCCAGGGTTGCCTTCAGCCTCCTCACGTATTCCTCCCTTGTAATCGGTCGGGGCCTGGATCGGGGCTCTACCTTGAGCACCTGCTCCAGACTCTGAGCTGGTGCCTGATGGTGGCGGGTTGCTGGTACGAGATGCCTGGCTCCACTAGCTGGCAGAGGGTAGAGCGGCACACAATCGCTGGCGATCTTGGGTCCGGGGTACGTTGCGGGAATTCCTTTTCGCCCTGTGCCATCAGCTGCTGCGGCGGCTGCTTCACTCGGACGCTCTTCGTTCGCCTGACAGATAGAAGGGGATTAGCTAAGGTGGCTACACAGCCGGGCTCGATGCGCGTCCCTGCAAGTACGTTTTTCGACTGATTTGTATACCTTGCTCATGAATTTTGAATACCGTGCTTTCGTGAGCTTTCAACCTAAATTGTCTTAAAAGGTGCTGGGTAGCCGAACACGTTCCACATTGGACGACATGCTTCAATAGCAATGAGCGTATGTGCTTGTTTGAATAATTTCATTGGCGAAGTGTGAGTACATACGTAGTGTTTGCTCGCTCGCAACTACTTCAGTGATGAAGCGTAAGTATACACGATTATGTTGTATGTGTTTGTTCGCAACATGTGTACAGAATTCAATATAAAATTTGTTCAATCTTAGGTTTCCAAAAGTTAACTAATTTAGTTATTCGAGGAATTTCAGTGCTCTTGAACCAATTTATCGTACATCGAACATTAAGTTGTTAAATTTTTTTCTTCCGTATTTCACTTAAAAACGAAAATAGACTAAATTAGTATTCATCACTTTGACTATTTTACAATTGCTATCCAGTACAGTTTTTTGTGTGTCATCTAAGTCACTAAGTTTTCTCATTTAGAGAATTTCTAACGGGTATAGGACCCGCAACGGTGGCTAGGAACTCTTCTTCTGAGCTAACCATCGCACTGTAGTTCCTTCTTTCTTAGTAGTTGCATAGGCTCTAGCTGGGTAGAGTTGCCTTCCACACTGGTTTTTTCATCTATATTAAATGTTTATATGATTCAATCATACAAAATTTTAATATAAATCTAAAAAATTTTATTTTATATTTACATGAGAGGCTCATATAAACTGTTTTGTATGAATTTTTCATGTAAATGTAAAATAAATGACCACGTCTACAATGGATCTTGATCCGGATACGAAGGGGCACTGCGACCACCTGGAAGCCCCATTCTTAGTTGGAGGGTCGTTAGTGTTCGAAGTAAGGATGAAATCATCTCGCGTCCCGCACGCGTTAATCGAGCATCGGTGTCGTTTTCCAAAGTCAATTCCTTCGGTAGGTTATCTCGGCCTCGACACCGTCGAACCGATACACTTTTGAGAACCCTGCAAATTCGTGAATGTGAAAATTTTTTTGCAGTGGACCCTTGTGCTGGGCAAAAAACCCGCCCCACGGCACCACAACAGCCTGCAAGCGCATTCACGCATTCTCAGACGAGGCCAACTCTGGCAAGCATTAAAATCTTCGTTCGCCAAGGCAGCAGACCATCGCTGAAGTCCTCTACGGACATATTAACATCCTTAAATACTAAACATGCTTGAGACTCGGCGGCAGCGCCATATATGTCCACGCATAGGAAAACGATTGTACATCCACTCAAATAGTACCTATAAATGAATGCATCAAACTCTAGTCGATCTCATGGAGCTGATAGGGCTCATAGGATACTTATAAAATTCTGTACTAAAGGCGCTGCTAGATGTATGTGTCGATGTGGTCAAGGGGTCGCCCGTGACGTTGGCGATCTGGAATTGACGGATCAAATTTAATTGTCTCGTGCGCCTTGAATTATTTGTATTGAACGGTCATCGATCTAAATCAAGCGAATTTCAACACTTCCTAACCCGGGGCGGGCACGCTCACATGATTTAGAGGGAGACTTCTAAATGGACAACAAAGATCAAGCCATGCAATGGAGCAAACATAAAACACATAAAAATAACAATTAAAGCACTACATTTACAAGCATTATCATAATCGAATGTTCAGCACTTCACAAGATGATATGGTCAGTATCACGCTTTGGCCGTATGCCCGTCCACGCAGCTGCGATATGTTCTGATTTTAAACCAGCACGTATCATAACTGAACGGGCTTATAGTCCATCTGATTCACTCGCACTAAACCTCGTTGCCGCCAACGAGAGTCGAACCAAGAACCTTCGGCTTACGAACCGAGTGCTCTAACCAGTACACCACGCGGACTACGCTGCGTTAAATGTACTCATATCATTTTAACGAAATCGTTAAATTAAATTTGATTTCATGTCTTTAACTCTTATGGGGTAGAATAAATACGATTTTCTTGTCGTTGTCACACCTTGTTTCTCGCGGATTTTCTTGTAAATATGCGTGTACACTAATTATAATTCGCGGTCGCGTACCCAATGTGAAGTACCGTTAGGTGAGCATTTTGTTCTAAGCTCACCAGATCGTTAGTGTATAAGCTGTGGTATTAGTAAATCAAAAATGTTTTTTTTCGGTTTGTATTTTTCCCGCGGGCTGGAAAAAATCTGTTTGCGGGCCTGTTGCCTGTTGGAGACCTCTGGGTAAGTAGATAGGAGATAGATAGGCAATTCAGATTACATTTTACGATAGAGACTGTGATAAGAATGAAAAGATAGAAAGGACATATTTACACACTTGCTTACAGCACGTGGTGTATCGCATTGTCTCTCATCTAGGCTCCAAACCATCCCAAGATAGTGAAAACTACTTGAGTTACTTTGATTGGATTTCAACTCACTGAGTACTGGTTATAGCATTTTCATAAGGTTGAGACGACAACATATCGGCTAAACATACTAAGCCATGTTGTAACAGTAAACCAGTATTATTTTTTTTAGATGTTTTAATCTATCGGCTCACTTTATCTGCATGATCATATATTCCAATTCAGCTGAATTTTACTTTACTTAAGGAAAATGCAAGATATTAAGCCAGTCATTTTTTTCATAAATTAGTTATTTGCTTAATTCAATTGCTCTTATGCTTACTTAAAAATTGGTATTGTAAAAGAAATCCCGTATACAAATAGTTTTCAAGCATTTAACATAATTCAAACTACTTTAGAGTAGTTTGCACTTCTTACTATTATTTAATTAATAAGGCTGGAAATTCGGGGTTTTTTTTTGAGTGCATGATTCAAATCCATTCTACTGTATATTTCTTTCTACCTCCCACTCACCTACCCTATAAGGTTGTCGTTTGGTAAGATATAAATTTTTTTGTTTTTTGTACATAATCTGATCTATCTGACTGAAGCGATTAATAAAAAAATATCAAAAACCATCCAATATCCACAGACATATCATGATCACCGCCACGAGACAAGATCATTCAAAAATAACACAAATTAACTGATCTTTTACTTTTGTTTTGTTTGCTTATTTACAAATTTACTTTTTTTATTTTGATTTCACAGATTATTCAATTCGTAAACAAGTAAATCCTCAAGTCTTAAAAATAAAATAAAGTAGTCTGTGATTGTTCACACATTACAGACCAACAGAAAAGATATCATCTCAATCGAGTCTCAAGTACTGAACTTGAGATCTCTCACCCAGCATGATCGGTCATTTTATTTTAGTTCTAAAATTTTTTTTTGATTTTTTGTTTCTTAAACATTTTCAGATCCCCTCTAGCGATCGCGAGCACCTCTTCGAGAACGTGATCGCCTATAATTCTTCCGCTGGCCATTTTCGTTGAGATCTTTTGCCAGCAAGATCTTAACTATGGTCAACGAGTGAAGGAACATTAAAAATTTATTAATGGACTGTCTGAGAAGTTTGAAGATAGATTGCATTGATAAAATAGAGCGAACTATTTTATTGCTAGTCAACTTACTAAACGTATGGGTAAAGTCATCGCTGCTTGGTTTGAATCGTTTACGATTTCTTATGACCCAGTGTGCGCGCTCAAGACGCACCGCGAGGCGATCGACGAATCTTTGGATTAACAGCTAGTGGGCAGAAAAGATACAGACACTTGCGCATATAAAATACGATGTGTGTAAGGGGAATTAGTTGCTGGTTCTTTGGTAAGAACTTAGAATCCCGTGAATTCACCGGTCCTGTGGCGCAATGGATAACGCGTCTGACTACGGATCAGAAGATTCCAGGTTCGACTCCTGGCAGGATCGCAGAAATTACCTTTTATTCGGTTTTAAAATAAATTTTTCATATAGATTATTTTACATGAAAAAAAGTAGTTCTGCCAAAAAATAAAAGTAAGTTCACTTGATGCTTGGATTATTCGTACACAGTAACTAAAACAGGCAAATTAAATACGCCTAGCCTAGTTTACGAGTAAATATGTAAAACTGAGCATTTGAAGGGAAGATTTCAGTAAGCGCTTTATTTTCGTTTGTTTTGTAAATAATTTCTTTTCTTCCAGTTGATATCAATAATTTGATGTAGACTGCGATAATGTAAAAAAAATTGTTGTTTTATTTGTAGTGTATAAAAATATCACATGCAGATTGAACGAAATTATGCTTCACAAGTTTAAATTTATAAATTTGGAGTTCACCATGACTAGGTAATTTTTTATAGGAAAATACTGTACGACTGTATTCTCCATTAATTTTTGTATCTAAAACTAAAACGATCCTACAAAACCCTTCAAAAGAGGCGAATGTTATTAGCAATTTTCGGTAATATCTAATTCCACGGTTGATGTATGTTTTAATAATGAAATGTCTAAATCCTGTCCTCGATCACAATATGCGCCATGAAATGTAAATTGTTGGGAATGCTTTTGTCAAATATGTGAGGTATGTGGTGTCAGATTAAAACAGTCATATTTTGTACTGGTATAAAGACTTTATTAGATTGCTCGCAAAACAAGACTCTCCGCCGTGCGTGAAGCGCATTCGTATTTATATGAGTTTTGGTACACTATTTTTAGTATGGATTGATGGTGTTGGTGCGTGTGTTGCCTGTACGTGTGACAGTTCGCCTGTCCAGTGAGAACGCGTCTCGAGCTCTTTGTTGTTGCTATCGTCGTCGGTATGGCTGGAGAATTGATCGACCTCTCGCACCATGGCTTCATATTTTCCGTTGAAAACACTCCAGCGTAGTTCCTTCCGGCACGTTGAGATTCCAAGTCCTCGATCAAGTATCTATCGTTGCAAAGTACTCGTGCGATCACATAGGAACTGCAGCTTCCGGGGTTCGCCTGTGGCTGATGGGGCGTTTCTTATGACAACTAAATCGCCTTCCTCATACTTCGTGGAGCGCTTGTGTCGCTTGTCGAATCGCTCTTTCTATTTTACTCGTTCCGTCTCGATGTTCTTGATGGCAATCTTCCGCTTTTCGAACAGATTACTCTCTGCGTCTCAATTTCGTCTGTTACTGCTTGGATGAGTCCATTATTGACTACGCCTCTCATCTTGAAATCGCATATAAGTTCGTTAGGCGTGAACTTCGTGGTTGCGTTTCGTTGGTTGTTCATTGTGAACTGCATTTTGTGGATGTTTACATCCCAATCTCGTGGCGCACTTTCGTCGGCTCGTATGAACTGCAAGATCGTTTGGTTAGCCCGTTCAACCTGACCGTTTGCCCGTGGTGTCCTCACAGCTACTTGAACGTGTTGTATCTCGTTATTCTCGCAGTGCCGTTGGAATAGCTTCGATGTATATGACGTTCCTCTGTTAGTGATTATTCGTTCCGGAATTCCGAAGAATCCAGACAGGTCGTTCAACATTTTTACGACTGGTTTTGTTTTCGTGTTGCTTACTGCTCTCAAGATGGTGTATTTTATGAAGGGATCATATATCGTTATTACGTGCATATTTCCGTTTCGACTGCGTGGAAATGGTCCTAGGTGATTCATGTGCAATACACGAAATGGTATCGGGTTAACGTCTGTTGAATGGAGTCCTCCCTCTGGCTTTCCTCCAATTTGTTTGTCATAGCAGCACTCGACACATGCCTTTATGTACTGCTTGACCAGCTAACGTTGTTTGGGGAACCAAAATAGTTGCCGGATCTTCTCCAGCGTCTTCGCTTCGCCGAAATGTCCCTTTTCATCATGATACGTTTGTATTATCCGCCCACTTATTGCTTTTGGGACAAGAATCGTTGTCGCCTACGCGTCGATAAAGTCGACCTCATTTTAGTGAGTAATCCGACTTAAGCTGCGTTATTTGATCGGACTCTCGCTCTCCCTGCAGTATCTCCAGAATATCCAGCAGAGATGGATCAAGTCGCTGCACTGCGATAAGCCAATCGTCATGATCGATTTGGATTCGGAAAACGTTTTCGGCAACGGTCTGAATGCCGTCGCTCTCGTTAGCTGATGCTTGGCTGAGAGCATCTACGTGTTGCATTTTGTCGCTGGATCGATGTGTTATGGTGTACTCGTACTCTTGTAGTCGCCGGAACCATCTAGCCATTCGGGGAATGAGTGGCTTTAGGGTCTTCGTGACAGCAACGGCTGCGCAGTTGGTGATGATGTGAAACGGCTTCCCCAGCAGATACAGCTTGAACCTTTCGACTGTTTCCACAATAGCTAACACCTCCAGCTCATGTCTCGGATAATTCCGCCCCGACGTGTTCCATTGCCGGCTATAACAGGCTACCGAATTCCAGCTACTATTTGATTGCTGCATTAGCCCTCCACTTATGCCCATGCTGCTGGCATCGGTATGGACTTCGTGCGCTGCATCTGGATTGTATATTTCGAGGACTGGTTAGCTCGTTCAGGCCTCCTTTAGTTCGTTGAAGGCGTCGTCCTGTGTGTTGGTCCATTCGAACTTAGCGTTTCCTTCGGCCGTAATAACTTCGTTAGCGATGATGCTTTCGTTGTCAAGTCCCGGATGAGTTGGCGGAAATAGCTTGCCAATCCCAGGGAACGTCGAACTTCTGGTAAGTTCCTTGGCACTGGAAAGTTGCGTTTCGCATCCGTTTTGATGTCGCCGGGTGAAATTCCTGCTTCCGAGACTGTGTGCCCCAGGAATGTAAATTGCGATGCGAGAAACGTGCACTTGTCTAACCGGAGTGTCATCCCGGCTTCCTCCAGCAAATCCAGGAATCCGTTTAGCGTCGTTATTGATTCTTCTGTTGGTTGCAATAATGATTTCGCACGTACCGTTTTCAATAACAATTTTTAAGTTCCTTCTACTGAGGACGTCCATGCCCAATAATATAGGCGTATCGAGCTCGTGATCATTGATTATGTATAGTTCGTACGGTATCTGAACATCACACACGATTATGTCAAGGGTTGCTTTAAATTCGCACCGTATAACATCGCCTGCGAATCCCTTGAACGTTTTCGTCACTGGCATAATGCCTACGTTTAGTTTACTCACCACTGATTTCCGAATCAGAGATTTCTCGCTAGCAGAGTCTATTATCGCATCGTATTCGAAGCCGCGCACTACAACAGGACACGTCACCACATTTACACCACTGTCTTTTAATTGCTGGACTCGGTTCGAATGGCAATCTTCCTTGCGATGATTGGTCTTGAGGCACTTTTGGCACCGAGGCCTCTTTGCTGCCTTTGGGCAGTTGAGCGATACGTGCCTTATTCCGGAGCAATTGTAACATGTGATTGAGTCCCGTCGTCGTCTTGAAGGTATTGATACACTAGTTCCTCGTTCGTCATCGTTTGTTGCCGTCGTTGGTCTCGTGCTGCTACCACTAGTTGCGATGGTTCCTTGCGTTGACCGAAAGTGTTTGAGAAATCGTCGTACCGTGAATAGTAGGTTCGTTGCTGTTGCGATCGGCATGCCTGCGATACCGTTCCGCAGGGCTGAATGCCTTATGCCGTTCCTGAAGTATGTAATGATGTCTGACGTATTACCGCGTCGCCCCGTTGCATTTATTCTGTGGAAGTAGTCTTCCACAGACTCGCCGTTTCGTCGGATGGATTCACTCATCAGCAGATGTACATATGCACTGCTGTCGTCAGTCGGGAAATACAGGATAAGTCGTTTCGCAAAATCTGTGAAACGTATGTACGTCACATTGATGCCGTCGGAGTTTCCTTTCATGTTCGCCCAGATGGAACACATCAGTAGTTGCTCGCTCCAAGAATATGTCTCCCAGAGTTGCTTCTACCTGGAGATGAATTGCTTCACCATAAGGCGGCGTTGCGAAAATGGATCAAAGGCTGGTAATATAGCGATGATGTCGTAGATCTGCATAAAATTCGTCGTCGTTCTGCGCTCGCTTCGTTGGAGCGTTGTCGTGTGCTCGCAATCTCGAGCCGTTGTTGCATGGGAGCACATTGCCATATCCAGTTCGCCACCTTCCATCGTCGTCGTGCCTGTCTGCTCGCAATACCGCGCCGTTGTCGCCTGCAAACCGGTTGCCGTGTGTGCCGAGAACATCCGTCTGTAGTGCTTCCTCCAGCTTCGTTTGCAACGCCAGTTTGTTGCCCGAGCAGTGAAGCTTCCTTTTTTCAACTGATAGCGCAACTCGTTTACTGAGAGCTCGCTAATGGCTGGCATTTTACTCTTTGCGATTGGGAGTCTGTATCCCACTTCTGAATTTGTCAGATTAAAACAGGAATACTTTGTACTGGTATAAGGACTTTATTAGATTGCTCGCAAAACACGACTCTCCCCCGTGCGTGAAGCGCACTCGTATTTATATGGCTTCTGGTACACTATTACTAGTATGGGTTGAACGTGTTGGTGCGTGTGCTGCCTGTACGTGTTACAGTGGTATGCACCTGAATATACAGTTAATTCATTTGGACATGAAAACTAAATAATCAGAACTAACGCACAGCTTCATAAGGGAATCAGGGGTGGACTTGCCCCAACGCCCTTTAACATCAGCTGAAACCTCTGGTACATTAATGTTCAAGTCCACACAATTGGTAGCATATACTGATGATATCAATACTATGGTACGTTCAATTTCAGATGGCAAAAAACATTTCTGAGCCTGTAAGTTGAAGTGAACCGAATTGGCCTACGAGCGAACGAAACTAAAACTAACTCATCACTCAAACGAGACAGAAAACTTCAGTTTGACAAAACCTGACCGTAGGCGACTATAAACTTGAAAGTGTGAATAATTTTGTTTATCTTGTAGCTACCCTGAATAGATAAGGACGAGATTAGATGCTGAAAATAAAGCCTATTACTCGGTACTCCTCGTTCTAAGGTCCAGAGTTCTGCTCGACAACATTTTGTCAACGTTGGCAAGGAAAAACTATTTCACCGTGCTCGACATGATGTCTGGTTATTACCAGTTGGAGATGGCGGAGGAAGCCAAGCAGTACGCGGCGTTCATAACTCACCATGGTCACTTCGAATTCAATCGAATACCGTTTGGGCTTCGAAATGCCCCGAGCAATTTTCAACGACAGGCTGGCGGGTGGCGAAGCTGTGTCACGATAACACCGGACATCCGGGTATCGATGGTACACTGATACACTGATGATGAAACAAAGTTTTTGGTTCCCTCGAATGCGTAACTTCATAAAGAACTACACGAAGACATGTATTGACTGTAGCTATCCGTGAGAGCCGAGAATAAAGGAATGTCGATTACCATTTGAAATAGTCCATATGGATCACTTGGGTCCGTTTATTAGAAGTCGCCGCGGTAACGAGTATGTGCTGGTCATGGTAGATGCGTCAACTTGGTACACGGTCATCGATCCAACAAGGTCAACGAAATCGAAACTTACTTCGAAGCAGTCAATCAGCTGACAATGTATTTTGGTCTCCCGCGTGTGGTGGTCACCAATCGAGGAACAGCGTTTACCTCGCATATGTTTGAGGATTACTGTAATGTCAACGACATAACCCACATTAAAACGGCAACTCGAACACCTCGAGCGAATGGTATTGCCGAGCGAGTCAACCAGTCGATACTGGCTTACAGTAAAACGTCATGCGCTAAACCGAAGACCTGGGATGACGAACTACGACAGCTTCAATGGACGCTGAATACAAGAGTGAGTGCAATGACGAAGTATTCTCCAATCGCGATAATTTTCGACTAACCGGCGAAGGACATTAGCGCCAACAGACATCTAGCAGCCGTGCAGGATACTCATTTGGACAAAAAAACGATGACAGACAAGAGAGAAGACGCGATCAAAAATATATCCGAAGCTAGACTTAAGTGGAAAAAGCGATTCGACGAGAAACATCAGAAACCAAGGCAGTACAAGGAAGGAGAGTTGGTCTGGGTGGAAAGGGCCATTCCAACTATGGGTGAGTTGGAGGCTTCGTATCGTGGCGCCTGCATCATCAAGAGAGTTCTGCGGCAAGATCGATATGTCGTGGAAGATAGCGAAGCACATCAGAAACAGCGACCATTCAGTTCGGTGATGAGCAGCGACAAAATAAAGCCCTGGTACGAATTATGTCCGGATATCAATGACGGTTATGATGATCTCACAGATGAGGAATTTGACACATCCATTTAACTCGAGAAGAGTTATTGTCAGGAGAGGCCGACTGTCATCCATAAATGTTTTGCTGCCCAACGTCTATATGAACTATGGCAACACTATCTATCTTCATTGTTATATGCATGTGTGTCAAAATAGGTGGGGAGGTCAATGTCGGCCCAGGAATAAAGTAAGACGTATAATCGAAGACCTTGGTGTTCGCGTTTTAGTTTAAACCCTGACCGCGGACACTTGTAACGATTCCTGTATTTTTGTGTGTTTGAGGCGCAATAAAGCACGTATCTGCTTACTCCTGATATGCTCATCATAGCGTAGAATATAGTAGTCAGTCATCTTTTACCTCTTCTATTTATAGAATAAGCAGCACACTTCTGATCTACACCACCATCTACACCACCTTTAGTAAAATTATAAAATTTGATTATTTCGGGTTTTTTTGCTTAGTAATTGTCAGCACAGGTTCATGATGCATTGAAGACACAAGAACAACACTAGCGTTTCTTTACAGTACGAAAGATAATAGATTTTTTTCTCTCTGAAGCCCATAGACTGATGAGAGAGCAGGTCTGCTTTTATGAGGAAGGAATTCCAGAGAGATGTCTTTCTTATTTTGACGTATTGTATATTGTAAATAAGTTTCTTTTCTTTCAATGCGTCGATCAATTCAATGTAGTAAAACCAGTTGTCGCCAGTAACGTTTCTATTGTTTTCGTAGGTCAGTTCAGTCAGCGCCATAACGTACCTACAAGAGACGTTATGGTGCTGACTACATTGACTTGAGATGATGATTTTTCCCCGTATTGACAAAAGCATTGCATAGGTAAGCCGTCTTTGCATCACATAAACACATTACTTAATAAATAAACGGTGATTGCAGGGTCCTCTCAAAGGAGTTAGCATTTCATCTATAGTTATGAGTACGTGCTCAGAGCAATTGTGATTGTTGGTGCAATTTTTTTGTAAATTTGATAAGCAGCTCTGATATAAAGGCTAGCCGGTAAGTTCTTTTTCGCTCTTCTCGCTTATTTCCATAGGCACGATAAAATGAAAAGAAATCTATTTACACTTATAACTTCGAAACATGGGCCTTCCTTTTGACTTTGCTGACCAGAGTCCTCGAAAATCTGCCCTTCCCGATTTGAATATAGCTGTCAAAAACTTTAATCCAGTAAACGCACGCATTTAATCTTTACTGATGTGATTGGTAAATGCTGCGACACACGTATTGCTTTCTGAGTAGTTATTTACTTTTTGATTGATACGTTCTATTATCATACCAGTGACATCATGCGAATATATATAAGACCAAGCAGCTAGTGGAGTCATCTCTTTTACAGTCCAAGTGAGACCTCTAAGATCTGGCAAATGCTAAATGATGTTACGGACTCGTGACCATGCTGGCGGCATTTTCTCCTGGTGTATAGCTTTCTCTTCATTTTCAGAGTCACTTTCAGGTTCTTCTTCGCTTTCCGTATCTTGGCCGCTGAATTCAAACTTCACGTCGCTTAAATCTGTCAATATTTCTGGAAAAATTTCCCATTTTCGCTTCCTTCTGATTCCTAGTCATTTGGCAGATATTCTATCTGCTAGGGAGTCCAATTTATATCCATGATAGAACATTTATCTAAAGTCCGCGTGATGTAGTGGTTAGAGCACTCTTCCCGTAAGCCGAAGGTCCCTGGTTCGACTCTCATTGGCTGCAACAAGATTTCGTCCGAGTGATTCTTCGGATGGACTATAATTCCATTCAGTTATGATACGTGCTGGGTTAAAAAATCAGAACGTATCGCAGCTGGGTGGACGGACACACGGCAAAAGCGTGACACTGACCATTTCACCTTGTGGAGATCATGATAATGAGATACTCTAACTACCTCTAAGGGAAGGCCCGAAAGGGGCTCTAGTGCTACAATAACAGAAATTTATAAAAACAAGTTGGGTAGACAGACCTACGCTCATGTCAGAAGGGTTTTGTACCCTACTTCTCAGAAATGCAGTCACCAGCAATGAAAGTCAAGAAATATGTCAAAGAGATGTGCACGTTTAAAAGAAAATCCATTGTTTTTCTATTTTCAACGGTCGTCATTTTGTTGCGAACCAACAAAAATCACTCAAATCATGAATTCCCAAAAATATTAATGTTGACCTTAGTTGAAAATTTCAAGAAGATCAAATCAAAACTGCAGTGACTGATTCGATGGAAAGTCCATAACATACCAAAATCAAATGATTATAACTTCGGTGCGTATGATTAGATTTTGATAAAACTTACAAAGGATGAGAACCTTTTGTAAGACTATTTAAATATTGAATTTCGTTGAGTTCAAGGGTACCTATATGATTTTATTGGGGAAAATTTGAATTTCGAATATCATATTATTATTAGTTAAAGATATTCCGCCTTTAGTCGAAAATTTCAAATACAAAAAAATGAAAGAAAGTAAATTTCCTTTAATTCTACTATTTTTATTTTTATTTCGTACACAATTGCTTTGTTCTCTACTTGAGAACTTCTTCAGTACTACTATTCCCCAAACTACAAGTGTCCTAATATTTATACTAAACTCTTTAAACTATTAAATTGAATCTCTAATTACACCCAACATGTCTCTAATCCCTCAAAGTTATTTTACTTAATCTCTAATTACCTGATCCTTTTACCATTCAAAAATTTTGTTTTTCCTAAATACTACTTGATTGCATTCATTATTTTGTAAGCTTGAATAGCCAGGTGGTCCGTTACCTGGGCTTCCGTTCCAAATGTCCTGCGTCTTTCGATTGAATATCTTCAAACTTTCTGCTACATCAAGCTTTCACCCGTTTGTAATCGTTTTCAGCATGCTCACGTTGTCCGCAGTGATGTCATGTTTTTCAAGGACTATATGTTCCGACACTTTTGATTTGAAGTATCCTGCTTTTTGTTTCTGTTGACTGCTTCCCTTAAAAGGTCGTTCCATCTGACACCTAGTGATCTCCTCGTTTGTCCAATATAATAACCATTACATTTCGTACACGATACCTTGTACACTCTGATCCGCTCCATTTTGGGTATGGGGTCCTTGGTTGATCCTAGCAAGTTCTGCAGTTTTGTGGCCCGGCTCGTATAAACTAGGTCGATGTCTACGTTTTTCATAGCCCTCTTCATTGTTTCCTTCCTTGAGTCAAAAGTTAAAACCAATCTCTTCCGTTGCTCGACTTTCGCCGCTGTTAGCGGTGTGAACTTTTTGTTGAAGATCTCCTTCGTTCGTTTGGCTATCAATTTGGTTACTTCATCCGTAGGGTAACTTATAAATGTGGGACGCTTCTTTTTTCGGGCCTTCCTTATTCAATGGAAGCGGGAGCATTCGATTCACAAGCCAGCTAAATATCGCCCATTTTCGCTGTTGGCAATGGTTTGAAGTGGAAGGAATTGTCCGCATGGTGTCCGTTGGTTTGCTCCTTTACATACCATCACGTCCAGGAATGGTAGCCGCCCCTCCGACTCCAGCTCGTGGGTGAAACTGATGTTGTTGTGTATCGAGTTGATCGCCGTGAGAGTTTGCTGGACCTGATTCTCTTTGATGATCGTAAAGATATCGTCTACATAACACACCCATCGGTGTGGCAGTTTTCCTTCTTGTGCTAGCTTCTCCTCCAACAATGCCATAAAAACTTCGCTTAGAAACGGGGAAAGAGGGTTTCACATTAGAGCACCACAAGTTTGTTTAAAAAATTCTCCCCTGAAAGTAAAATAGTTTTCACCTGTGCAGAGTTTAGCCAGTTTCAAATACATTTTAACTCGTGCTTTCCATTGCTCTCCTGGTCCTTGTATCAGAATCCACTCCTCAAGTAACGCAAGTGCTTTTTTGACCGGGATACTGGGAAAAAGTGCCTTGACGTCAAATGACACCATCGTATCGCCATCTTCCAAAGGTCCCCGTGACAAAACCTTTGAAGTAAATTCTGACGAATTCGCTGCTGATCTGGTAACAAATTTTTTATCCATGTTATTGAATTCCTTGACCAACCACTTCGCAATTTTCTGAGTGGGGGCGTTTTCTGCTGACACAATTTCACGCATCTCATGGCCTGGCTTGTGAATCTTCGGAAGTCCTATGATCCTTGGTAGCGATGGGTTGGTTACTTTTAAGAATTTCTTGAGATCCTGAATCAATGGTTCACATTCTTTCAGCACTTTCTCCACTCTTTTTATTGACTCAGGCAGCGGATTATTTCGTAGACTAAAGTATCGTCCCGTATTTATTTTTTCCCGCATTCTATTGTAATCGGCTTTTCCATGATCACTAAGGCATTCCCTTTATCCGCTTTCATGTAGTAAACTGGTCGATTTTTGAGCTCATTGATGATCCTATTCTGGTCCTGCTTTCCGACCCATCTTGTTTCTTTTTTCAGTGTATCTGCAGTGCTGGTTCTTATCCTTTGTTTTTCCTCTTCCGTCAGTCCATGCATGCTAGAAAGTCTGTTGATCCCGGCTTCAATTTCCATGACGATATCTTCAGGTTTGGCTTTCGCGTTAATGGAGTATTTCAGCCCCATGTTCAGTAGATTCAGTTGAGCTTGCGTAAGTCCCTGGGACGATTGATTGATGACTATGTTTTCGATTGTACGCACCTTGATTTGTTGGGACACTGTCACTTGTTCCCGTCTTATTTGATGAAACTTCTTTTCCAATATTAATTTCTTCTGCTCGCTTTCACACACTTCCGCTACTTTCACTTTTGTTAGAAACAACGTGAATGTTTCTAGCTTTGGTAGTTTGCGAGGAAAAGTCAAGTGACACACGGAGGAACGGACACACAGGACGCAATTTTAGTAGGGTTTTGTAAAATTATTTTACAAAACCCTAAAAATGAAAAGTAATAATTACTTGTGTCATTACACTCGTGGGATACCTAGGTCCCTTACGACTCGTACCTTGTAAAGTATAAGCAGCACTTGCACTCAGAGTGTACTAAGAATACTCTTAGATTCGATCCCGTCGCTTTCGAAACATTTATAATATATCCGTAAATGTATGTATGGTGGGGGACCAAACTCCCTCACGACTGACGTTGCGGGTTAAATAACTTCTTTCCCATCTACGCACGATAACGCTCAGTAAGCGTTCAAACGTCTCCTCATCCGTATGAATCTTTGTGTGGTAAACTTTGACGCCGCAGACATACATTTACACGAATTCCCAAGCTCTATATCCATGTATTTGACGGGGTCAACCGTATCCAAATTCCAATAAGCCTTATCGCAGGTAATGATATTCAAAGCTGCCGTTGTACATTAACATGCAATTCGTCATCAAAACTCCATACTGATTGAAGACACGTAAATCTGTAACTTAGATGAAGTAAGATTTTGTTAGTTATCTTGAAAAAATTAAAAATATTTTATAATCTTTTGACGAAATAGTATCCATTCAAAAATCTGTCAAGTAACAATTGTAGTTCTCGAAAGGTGAACCTAATTTTTAAATCTAAATCCCATGTCTCATTGAATTCAACACGTTCTCTCAACAAACACTTGAATGAATGATTATCGATTTCACTTCCTACATCTTTTCGCTCGCGCCGCCATACATACGTCACATTTTTGCACTTATCATATCATCGCCCATCGTACACATAACAAGCCAAAGAAAATTTTCCCATAATAGGAAAATATGATGATTTATCATGCGGAATCAACCAGATCAGGCCAAGTCAGGCCACATTAATCCATTGCAATCACTCTGAGTACGAGTAGTAGTAGAACAAGTCTAGACCAGGCTCTCTAACGTATATTAACATTTTCAAGAGGGACGACACCGCATCCTACTTACAATCACATGACACAATCCACTCATCGTCACTAAGTGCATTAGAAAATTTCAGACCAACAACAAACATTTAAAAATAAAATTGCAGAAATAATAAGATATCTTAGTAATAAATCGAAATACTCTTAGGCTAGAGTGTGTCGTTCATAATTACACATATGAGTACATCGCGGTGACCAATTTCCTTTTTCTGCATGATATGACGGTAAAATTATAAGAACTCGCCTAACAAGTTGTTGAACAAATTAATTGGTATTTTTACACTTCATGCATTACATTTCTAAGAAATGGTATTTGAGAGATCTCGCGACAAGGCGTGATGTGAAAATTTTTTAATGAGGACATTGATATGTTGGGGGAAATTATCTGGCGAGTGCTGATTTTAGATTCCGATTGAGAATAGATAGCTGATGATGAGTGTTGACATCAAGATGATGTGGAATGCTGTTATAGGAAGTGATTTTTAAAATTTATTTTCTCTCTCTCTCTCTTTGTGAGGATATTCCTTAGACATTGATCTTCTTAAATTTATTCTGCTCTCCAAGATCAACATTTTCTCAAATTATTCATCTAGGATCTGTTTGCAGTGTTGATTTTCTTATTTCGCAGACAATTTAACCTAAATTCCTCAATAAATTTTTAAGATTACAAAATCCTTTAAACTTCCTTACGGGTTTTCCTCTCCTTTACCGAAAAAGACGGCTACCTCCGCTAAAACAAAGAAAACCATTAATCACTAAAAAATGTTCCTTCAAATTTCATTTCAAACAATCTTCACATTCCATTTACATCTTCTGGCAATTATTTCTACGAGTACTTCCCTCCGAACCCTCATATGTCACCCAACACTCTTTTATTACATTTCAAGACATAAAATTGCTTACTCATTCCCTTACACTCTTATATGACTTTATGCATTGCAATGTGCCTGAGTAAATTTTCCACATAAACCCAATCAACAATTGAACCGGAAAAGGACAAACACCACAGGAGATGGTAGTAAATGAAAAATCGAACTCTATACAATAGACACACATGCTCAAACACAATCGATATCCTTTCAAATTGTCTGAATTGCAAAAATTTTCCGCATAACAATTTCACATATGGGAAATGTCCTTATTTGTGCTGGTACCAGACCAGTACCAGTACGCGACCAGCAGTTTCAATATTTTGGGGTCATTTCTGGAGAGGGACTTAACTTTTCGAGATAAAATCGTTTGAGAGAGAGAGAACCTAAATATCCTGCAGACTCCGTAAGTAGATTTCGTTTCTTATAGACGTATGAAAACTAGAGTCGGAAAATGTATTTCGATAGTTTTCCAAAGTCATTCCATTGATTTTCATTTGTCGTTTCTCATACGAGTATGGTAGCCTTGTTCAAAGGAAGTCAAGAGATGTGAGAATGAGATGAGAGTCCCTTTTCGGTGTCAAGGGGATGTGAGGAAATACTAGGATTTTGGGTCGATTGGGTATTGTTAGTGAGCGAGGCAATGAGCTTATACTTGTATGGTTTATTATTATGGCTTGAATCCGGTAATAGTTTATGAAAGGAAAGAAATGGAGCCAACTATATCGAGGTCAAGATGCTGAGTTTGATGATGCTAATAAATGATGCCAGGATAAACGCTCTAAGCCAATTTTTTATGTTGTGTATCGTTTTATATTATGTATGCTTTCAGTGACTATCTGGGTTTAATCAACACTTTTTTGGAGAGGATGTTGTAGCTACGAGCGGCCAAAGGTGCTTCAAGGGTACAACCCTGCCACGTGAATCTTTTTGAAGGTTAAAATCTGAATGATCGGTTCAGGATCGAGTGGGAAGTTGGGATGAGTTGTGCCAGTAACTGCGTCATTAATTTCTGTCACCAAACAATAAGGCGAAGCTGTGGTAGAAGATACAGCATGGAACTCAAATAAGTGATGAGGGTCTGCGTTACGATAATGTACGGGCTCAACTAGCAAGTCCATGCGCCGAGAAAAAATGCTGAACATATTGCGTCAAAATATCGTTCTGTTCTAGCAGGAAACACTAGCACTTCTTGCGGTTTCGCCGGTAGTGCAACTGGTTTTTTGTCCCTGTAAGTTCAAAGCCACACGAGCGTCTACTTATGGGTTGATGCCTCCTGCGAACGGGGAAACATCGAGGCTTCTGTAGCAAGAACTGGCGTATAAAAAATGCTTCCGAGAAGATGCCCGGACTCCCTAAGGTGGAATCAGGGAACAATTCAATTGAATTGTGCATACTGTTCCTAACAAATATAACAAAGAACTCGTCAGCTAGCCAATCGTGAATCTGGAAACTACTGAGGTGCCCAGTAGGTAGCGGATTGGCGCCAGCACTCCTTGGGAAAAACGCTGCTACTAAGAAGATTACCTCCCTGCTCTACAAAAAGCCAGGGGTGGACGCCCATATTTGTATACAGGTTTAGTGGATTCAAGACCTGCTAACGTTATAGTTGGCCGAGAGGGCTGAAACGCTTTCAGGGAGGTAGGACTAGAATCAGCGTCGACGGCACAAAAGACAGTCCTATCAGCAAATGGTAGTCCGCGTGGTGTAGTGGTTAGAACACTCATCACGTAAGCCGAAGGTCCCTGGTTCGACTCTCGTTGGCGGCAACGAGATTTAGTTCGAGTGATTCTTTGAACGGACTCTAAACCCGCTCAGATATTTTTTTTTATTATTTCAGATCTATTTTACAGAATAAATCCCAATTACAAAATCGATAGACAGAAAGTTATCTCAAAAGATAGCTTCAATTTAAGGCAAAATCAACATTATTACAGAAGATGTGAATGAAAGATAAATAGACAACTTTAAATGAGGTAACGCAATAAAACTACAAATTAAGAGTGCTACGCACTTTAGACTTAAACACTGCGAGCGATTCCAAAGGAGGATCAAGCTGAAGGTATTCATGGTCACGGACGAGTTGGATTAATGGGGAATAAAAATAAATACCTGTCTGCGCGAAAGAAATCGAGTAAAATTAAGTAGATCTAGTTCTAGATGGCGGGCGTATGCAAATCGCGTTTTGAATATCAGCAGATAAAAAGCCTCGAGTAAGCTTAAAGAGCAAACATTGGTCAAAGTATTGTCGCCTCATCTGCAAGGAAGAGATGCCAAAGAAGATAAACCGTTCGCCATAAGGACGGTAGGATAGTTTGTATTTATAGAAAAGCGAGCAAGTATACTTTCTCTGTACGGATTCAACGGCATTCGAAAGGTATGTTTGACGGAGAAACCATATTTGACATGCATATTTTATAATAGAGCGAACGACTGAGATAAATAGACGGACATATGTTTGATTGCTAAAAGAAGTGTGAGAATAGCGCAAAACAAAGCCCGCGATTCGAGCTGCTCTAGATATCATATAGGCGATGTGGCCGTCAAATTTGAGGTGTTGGTTAAACGTCACACCAAGATCCTTAAAATGGTCAACTGATAAAAGTACTGAGCCACTAATCAAGTAGTCAAAGCTTAAGGTATTTAGTTTTTTTTTTGGCTTTTTTTGTGTGTTTGGGAAGTGAATGCCCATTTACGCACAGAGTGTGGGACTGCCATGCTCGCAAGAAGGCGACTGGATTACCCACTAAACAACTCCCCTGTCAACCTGAGAACCCAGCCTGGAACCGTTTGACAAATTACTTCGGGCCAGGTCTCGTTGGGGGTCCCTTTCCTAGTGGGAGGGGAGAGGGGAAGAGGAAGTGCCAGAAAAGGGATCCCCCAGCCCCAACGCCCCCGGCTGCTGTGAGTCCCTTTTATCTTTTAGGACTTCCCGAGCATAAAGTGCCACCTGATTCCATTTGTCAACCGATTCGAGCATCATCGCAACTCTCTCCCGCCTCCCTGTAGAGTTCCCTTCGCAGCCTGACCCATTTTGTGCACTTAGAAAATGTGTGGCAGGCATTGTCCTCCTCTCCTGGGCAAAACCGACAATCGGGGGACCGCGACTTACCAATCTGGTGCAGGTGAGACTGAAAACATTCATGCCCGCTGAAAAGCTGGGTCAGATAGAAGTCAACCTCACCATGCCTTCGATTTAGCCACGGTCTCACATCCGGGATGAGGCACGCAGTCCACCTTCCCTTTGTGCAATTCACCCAGGACTGCTGCCAATCTTTGAGCGAGCGCTGTCTCTCCTCGCAGACAACCATCTCCCTCACATCCGCGTTTCGGCGCAGGTAAATAGCGCGGTGCTCTCTAGCAACGCCCTGATTTGCTCAGAGAAACTCATCTTAGAGTCGATCAGTAGCCCCAGGTCCTGCACCGATGGCTTCGATTCGATTCATAAGTCTCCAATACCGATCATCCTCACTCTAGGGACTCTCTTTTTTGTCAAGATGACCACTTCGGTTTTCTGCAGTGCTAAACTGAACTCACGAGCAGTCATCCAGTCCCTCATTCGGCGCATTAGCATACCTAGCCTAAGTTGCGCTTGTTCAACGGTGTGTCCAGCGACCAGACCCGCAACATCATCCGCATAGCCGACCAAGCGCGACTCATCTGGCATCTCGAGTCTCAGTAGCCCGTCGTAAGACACGTTCCACAGATCCGGACCAAGGATAGATCCCTGGGCAACACCCGATGTAATTTCCATCCTTCGTTGGCGCTGTGCCGTGTCGTAGAGCAGGCTGCGGTCATTTAGGTAGTTCCTCAAAAGCCGCATTAGATATTCTGGAACTTAAAAAGGGTTTTCTAGCGTATCCAGAATATCCATCCATCTAGCGGAGTTGAAGGCGTTCCTGGCGTCGATTGTCACCAACAGGACGATCCGTCGCTTGGTGCGACTATATGCCTCTGCCTTTTGGATCGCGCTCACCACCTCTGCAATCGCATCAGTGGTGGAGGATCCTGTTCTAAAGCAGTATTGCAGCACGAATCGCGTCAGTGAGACTCCCCTTGATGAGTTTCTCTGGAATTTCCACAGCCGTGTCTAGCATGTATAACGGGCGGTATGGAGGCGGCGATTCGGGATATCCCTTCCCCTTGCTGATGAGCACGAGCCTCGCCATCTTCCATCGTACCGGGAAAACCCCGTCCTGAAGGCAAGCGTTGAATATGCTGAGCAGCAAGTCAGGAGAATGGTGATAGACAAGCCGCGAAATCTAAGCTGGAACACCATCTGGACCTGGAGCCGTTCTCGGTCTTCCAGTTCCGGCTGTGTGAAGAGTGAACACTCGACTGCTGTTTCACCTTGGACAGCGTCAACACTGACGGGATGGGCGGGGAAGAGTCCCCGCACTATCTCGTCCATCTTTCCCGCATCATGTATGCAAGGTTTCCGTTGGGCACCAAGCTTGTAGCTAAGGCCCCACGGATCCTTGTTCACATTGTCCACTAGATCTTGCCAGCAGCGAGCCTTGCTGCTGTTGATTAATTTGCGAAGGCATTTCCTGGCCGACTTATATGCTGCTGCGCGGTTGCTTGCCTCGTCAGGGTTCCAAGCCTGTTGGGCCTCACATCGAAGCTTGTGACACTCTCTTCGTTTTACAGCGATTTCAGTTGACCGCCAGTACACTTGCCGTGTCGGAGTTTTTGACGGGGCATAGAAGCGCAGCAAGCAGTCGTAATGATGCTCATAGTGGAGTTCACCACGTCTTGAGCTGCCAGTTTTTCTGTCCCCTCCGGATCTCCCTGAAGCGGTACACCTGCTGTGAGAACCTCGACAAACCTCTCGACGTCCATCCTTCTGATGTTCCATCCAATTGTAGAAGGCCGAGAGCATGGACGTCGGGAGTCAACATCGCCTATCTCAAGCAGAAAGTACTGATGATCACTGTCTGAGTAGTCCTCTTATACTTTCCAATTGTGTATCCTCCATACTAAGGACTCCGAGGCGAATGTCACGTCCGGTATGGTTCTCTCACAGCCAATACGGCGGAAATTCGGCGTATTTCCGGAGTTTAGTACGACGAGGGCCGTCCTGGCCGCCATGTCGAGGATTCGTTTTCCCCGCGGATCCGTCCGAGGCATGCCTCATTCGATTGCTTTAGCGTTGAAGTCGTCCCCAACGAGCACTTTCCCCTCTGCGTTCGAGACAGCGCCCTCCAAAGCATTAAGCTTGGCTTGGAAAGATGGTATCGATTCGCGCGGCGTTAGGTACACACTAAAGAAAGTGGTCCCAGAGCATCGAACCCACACAAAACCATCCCCACGTCCACAGCTCTCTGTCTGGAAATCACGATTTCGAAACCAGATGGTGGCAGTACCAGTTTCATCAGGATACCATGATGCAGAACTGTTATCATTGAGTTGCTCACTCAGCAGCAAAAAGTCGGCTTTCATGTCCCTCGCAAACTGCTCAAGCAGATTTTGGGCGATTGAACTGCGGTATAGGTTTAGCTGCAGGATGTGTGTCATCGAAGTTCTAATTTTGCCTTGGCTAGGGCTTCCCGGAAAACCCGGCATTTTCCCGATCCTAAGAGGTGTCCAAAATCAGGTTTTGGATCAGCATCCTTGCAAAGAATACAGTGTGCCTCCTTCGTACGCTCTTTTCTTTGATGTCCCATTTCACCACATTTGTAGCGTAGGGAACTCCTATCGGGTCTTTTGCATACTTGTGTGGTGTGACCATTACCAAGGCATTTGAAACATTGAAGAGGCGTTGGTCTTCGCCGTATCCTACAGACAACCCACCCTATTCGTACTTTGCCCTTGTTCAGGAATTGTTCGGCATCCTTTTCGGTCAAGTCAACTATGGCCATGCGTTGTCCCCTATTGTTTTCTGGTGTCAGTCTCGCTTTGATTCTTCCCACGTTACGAAACTCCGTTTTGATGGCCTTTCTACCTCGGCTAGATCCGTGTCGCAGTCAATGTTGCGCTTTTGCCGAGGACTTTACTGCGTCACAGAATGCTTCCTTATTGTCGGCCTTTGCTCCGAATTCGACCAGTATGTGGCCCGACCGCGTTGGTCGTACTGCTTAATGGTTGTGTTGGTGTCTTCGGGCCTTACGTTTCCCCTGATGTCCCGCAGTACCTCCGCGTAAGAACGGCCATCTTGGGGCTTTACGAGCAGTGCCTGCTGCCGGGGTCTTCGTCGGGGCTGTTTTGCATCAGGTCCTTTTTCTGATTGGGTGTCCGTTCGAACTACTTTCTGGCTTTTTTTGAAGGAGTTTCCTTGCGGCTTTCTTCGCTCCTTTTGTAAGCACTGTCTGGAACCCGTGATCTGGTGCTCCACGGCCATCAGATGTCTCTTCCTTCCTTTCTTTTATCCCGATCTCCTTCGATTGGGCTAGACGCCATTCTTTTATTGACTTTTAATGATGCAACTATCTTCATGTGGCCTTTAGATTTCGCCCCCAGTGCCTCTTTAGCCTTCTGCTCGTCTTCGGCCTTTAGCCAGCTCCTCCGATAATGACCTATGCGGTCTAGGAGCTCCTCTAGTTCAAGGAGCCAAACCTTTACTGCTTTGCTGTGTTTTGGGGAGCCGCATGCAGATTTTATTATTTTTAGAACATCTCCCGCTTTTCAGAAAAGCCTTTCTTCTTCGTGTCGCTGGACGGTAATTGTACTTTGCGACCATCCTTGGGAGAGGTTATCGCTTTCCTTTTCCGAATACAGTACTTCCATCACATTTTCGACGTTGGCGATTCAATCACACAATATCGCTTTATTTGCCTGGCCACTCGTTTCTTTTCCTGCCGTAATCTCCTCCTTGGCTTCAGGGTGATTCTTTATTATGTCGGGATTTACGACCCTTGCATCGCTCGCTTCGGTAACGATCGCAGCAGTGACCATCGAATTCTCGACGTCGTCTTGGCAAGTAAGGAGTTTGTTACTACGAAGTCAGCCAAAAAGAATTGTAAGAAATGAGTCAAGTTCATAGAAATTTCGTGTTAGTAGTGGACCTTGGGGACAGGACAATTTTAGAGGGAAAACCATAAACTAACGCGCACCGTTTGTTAGTGATCAATTTATTGTGTTCAAAATACAATGGCTCGGTTGATGGTTCGGATGCGACTGAGTCTTCTCGATTTCTTCCGTGGCCGGTGCCCTTCAATTGGTGTTGCCCTGACACTCGACCATCCTGACATTGAACTGTCTCGATTCATTACTCCGTATCTGAATCCGCAGCATCATCGTAAAAATCGATTTCAGGACTCACGACGATCCACGGTTTCAACTTTTCGATCGTATACACCGAACAGAATTTCCGTTGGTTGGGATGTGCGATTCCCACGTCCTCGACAAGAATCTGTCGTTTCGTAAAACTCTCGAAATGATTTGGACTCTAACTTTCGAGATTCTCCCGTAGCAGCAGATACGTTCTCTAGAACAATGCGATCTCCGTCCTTGTATATAAAAGGTTTCTTGTGTTTCGCGTTGAACCTCAATCTCCATTTCTCTTATTCGGTGCTAGTTCGCTCTGCAGCCAATTGTCTCCAGTTAACCATATCGCATTCCGTTGGATCAGCAGTCGCTTTATCTGATGTTAGAGCCATAACTAGCAAATTTGTGATGACGTCAATCGGATTAAACTGAATCACAGAGTGACCTTGCAAATTCAGAGACCATTGAGGATTGCGTAATTGTAAATCCCAACCCTTATGATGAGTTGGTGTAGTTCTTAGGAATGATAAGATGGACTGATTTGCACGTTCGATTAGGCCATTCGCTGGAGGTGTTCTGACGGCAACTAAATATGTTGAACCTCATTAGATGCGCAGAATTCAGCAAATTCTCGTGATGTAAAAGTAGTATCTCGATCGCTAATTATACGCTTAGTTAAGCCGAAGTACAACGTCAGATCCCTGCATGCGTCGATGATGGACTTCGATTTCGTAGCTTTGACAGCTCTCAAAATAAAATATTTACTGATCGAATCAGATATTCCAATGATGTGCAAATTGCCTCGACACTGCGTGGAAAAGGTCCCAGGTGATCAACGTGTAACGTCCAGAACGGAAAAGGTGTCACTTCATCCGAATAGAGTTGACTCTCCGGTTTGTCTGCGATTCCTTTATCATAGCAGCACTCTAAGCATGTTGCGACGTACGACTTAATGTATTTTCGGAAATTGTTGAACCAAAAATCTTGCTGAACTCGATTTATGGTCTTCTCAGGACCAAAGTGGCCCATGTCATCGTGGTACGTGCGGATGATTTTCCACCTGACTGCTGGTGGAACGACGAGTTTGAGATCTTGGCCGATCTTACGATATAACCGACTGTTTTTGAGCTGATAATCTCACTTGATCTGTTTGGATTGAGCGGGCCCAATATCGCCTCGCAGAACTTCGACGAACTCCTTCAACTTCACGTCTTGTTGTTGTAGGAAACATAAGCCAGTCTTCATTTTCTTCCACTCGCATTATGCTCCCCGATTCTATCTCTGATAGCTGCTCCTCAACAGTTGGCATGAGAAACGGATGCTTTTCAGTGATAGCATTGAGCTCACGCAAATCAACAGAGAGACGGCCCTCACTATTTTGCTCGCGAACGAGGACAATTGGTGACGAATATTCTGATGATGATGGACGTATGATATCGTTTTCGAGCAGTTCGTTTACTCTTTCTTGAACGCACTCGCGCTTTGCGAATGGTATCCAGTATGGCTGGCGTTTGACAGGTTTTAAGGTCGTTTACCTTATCGTCATCGTTCCCGAGTTGCATTGACCTAACTGAGCAAGTGATTCAGAGAAGCATTCTCTATGCTCACTGATGAGCTGATACAATTGGTCCTTTTCTTTGTGCAGAGCAGATCTGACCCCAATAAAGGTGGCTCCGAGATCAATTCATCATCCAACGGAAAAATCTTCGCATTTAGATTCTTACCATCCAACTGAATTTCGGCCTCGAGTATCTGGTTGCACGGTGCTGAAGCTCCTCCAAATCCTCGTAGGATTATCGGTGAACACTGCTCCACGTCTCCCATCGACAGTGCGATCGTTCTTTGAATGAGTGTTCTTTCGCTGCCGGGGTCGATGAAGGACTTAATTTTGTTTCCGTTGAGCAGAACCTCCTTAACAAGCGGATTGATTCTTTCTGTTGAATTTATGCGACGAACATTACTGACGGCGGTCGCAGTTTCATTTTCCGGACATCGGTTGGTCGTATGTGATGTTCGTTGACACTTCTCGCATCTTTGTTTCCGTTGCGGTTTTGGACTGTTCAAAGAAATATGCCCCACCTCAAGACAATTATAACATCGGATTTGACGGGATTCCGAATTGCTCGAAGTCTGCTGCGCTCGCGCATCTGATGACATAAAACCTCGCTGCATCGGTGGTGGTGGTCTAAAATTTCGTCTCGACTCCGTTCGTGGCTCCGAAATTCGAACAAAATTTGTTTCCAAATTCTTTATCGCGGCTTAAAAAAATCGTTGACGGTGTCGAAAATTGAGCTCGCGACCGCATTTTGCAAAGATAGATGTCGTAGCCCGTTCCTTATATACTGGATTATAGCGTTGTCGCTCAAGTTACCTCGTCTTCCCAATGCTAGCATAGTATAGAAGTAACTTTGTGTTGTCCTGCTCGGCTTCCTGGTGCGATTCATCATTTTTATGTGAACATCGGCCTCGCTTTCATGGCTAGACAAATCTTGCCTCATTGATTCGGCCAGCTCAAGCCAGCTTCCAGGAACCCGCATAAAACCATCGTTCCACACTTTAGCAAGCCCCTTTAGAGAGGATTGCACCGCGAACACCAAAACTCTATCGTTCCACTGATATGCCTCGGCAAGCTTCGTAACACGATCAACGGACTGCGCTACCGACATGCCGGATTCAGACGACGGATAGAAGCCTAGTAAAGTATCCGTCACATCTCGGATGTTATGAAAATGCGGTCCACTACATGCCCGCACAATATTAGCCGATCGTTCGCATGCGTCAACTTGGATGACTCCTCGCGGGTTCAGTTTAGCACTGCAGAAAACCCAAGTGGTCATCTCGACAAAAAAGAGAATCCCTAGAGAAAACATGATCGACACGAGGATGAATTTCTCTGAGCAAATCAGGGCAACGGCTAAGAAGGCTGCTTCAGGAGTATCGGCACTGAGTCGACTTATGGCCAATGTAGGGGATCCAGCCCATCAAGAAGACGCCTCTTGATGAGTGCTGTAGGGTCAGTGCTACTGTACGGAGCAGGGGTATGAGACGACGGTCTCAGTAAAGAGGTATACCGAAAACGTTTGGCACAGGTAAAGAGAAGAGGAGCGCTGAGAATTGCATCTGCGTATCCGACTGCCTTTGATTCGGCGGTGAAAGTCATTGCAGGCGTGATACCTGTCGGCCTCCTTGCTCTGTTTATCTGCGTCAAAGAGGATGCGAGGGAGATGGTTGTCCGCGAAGAGAGACAGGGCTCACTCAACGATTGGCAGCAGTCTTGGGTGAATTACACGAAGGGAAGGTGGACTGTGCGCCTCATCCCGGATGTGAGACCGTCGCTAAATCGAAGGCATCGTGAGGTTGACTTCTATCTGACCCAGATTTTAAGCGGGCATGGGTATTTTCAGTCTTACCTGCACAAGATTGGTAAGTCACGGTCCCCCGATTGTCGGTATTGCCCAGAAGAGGAAGACAATGCCTGCCACACATTTTTTGCGTGCATAAAATGGGACAGGCTGCAAAGAGCCCTCTGCAGGGAGAAGGGAACTCTACAGGGAGGCGGGAGAGCTCACCCCGGATAATATAGTCACGGTGATGCTCGAATCGGTTCACAAATGGAACCAGGTGGCGCATTATGTTCAGGCAGTCCTAAAAGATAAAAGGTACTCACATCAGCCGGGGATGTTGGGGCTGAGGGATAGCTTGTCTGGCACTTCCTCTTCCCCTCTCCCCTCCCGCTAGAAGAGGGATCCCCCAGCTTGAAGGGGCCTCATAGCGTAACAAAACGAGACCTGGCCCGAAGTAATGTGTCAAATGGTCCCAGGCTAAGTTGTCAGGTTGACAGGGGAGCGAGCGTAGGAGTCCCACACTCTGCGCGTAAATGGGCATTCACCTCCCTACCACAAAAAAAAGAAAAAAAAGGTGGAGACGCAACTCTCCCCTAGCGATTGGCAACAGTTCAAGGAGTCTTGAGTGTTCAAGGAGTCTTAGTGAGGGTGACTTCTACCTGACTCAGGTCTTGAGTGGGTGCGGATGCTTTCGGTCTTACCTGCACAAGATTCTTAAGTCACGGTCTTCATACTGCATATATTACGAAGAAGAGAGGAATGATGCCTGCCGCACATTTTTGTGGTTCCAATGGTTGGTTGAGAGTCTGAAGTATTGTTTTTGGCATTTCTTTTATCGACCCAGTTGCGCAGGTCCCTGACATCAATAAACACTGTTCTTATGACTGTTAGATCCATAAACCATTAAATCTTTGTAAGCAGTTGCGATTACGTGTACGCCAGTTAATTTTCACTTCACGTGTGAGGTCGTGAGGCGGCAAGTCAAATATTGGCTAGTTATGCTAGGAAGTGTGGGGTTGTACTGTTAGTTTGTTACTTTGGGAACAGTGGAAAGCTCGTCGGTCGTGTATTATGGGCAAAAATAGACTTCTTCCATCACTTTCACTCGGCACAGACAACAAATAAAATTTTGACAAGTTGTAGAAATGGTACATTCTGATATTTATGGAAAAATAATTGGATAAACACTAATTACTCATTCAGATATGTGGGTAAATGTTGAGCCTTCGGGAACTTCTAAGCAGTAATTTGTTGTAAAAACATTCAAATGCATTACCACATAAATTGAAGTCAATTAAGACATAGGCAATAAAATTAAATTTATATATTTTTGCCTCCCTTATCAATTGCTATATCTTTAATCGCTTCCTAATGAAAGTATATTTAATTTCGTTCACCATAACATATTCCCTTTATCGCTTATTATCAATCGCGCTAATCACCTATAAACTTTCTAATTTTTACAAGATCTTAGATACAAACCATTGATAGACTAAAGCAGTATTTATGAAAAGATAAATTGATTCATTCAAGGGCCCCTGAAGGCACTATCAATGCATTTCCACTAAAGAAGGCGCAAAGCCTTGGTTCACGGTAGCAGCTAGTTGTCAGCCTCTTGACTAGCATACAAATTAGGAGAGAAAGAAATACACATCTCTTCCATAGTAATTAGTGCAAACTTAACCGACACATATGAATGTACACGAGTTCATTCTACCGATATATCTTTACGAGTAGATACGTAAGATATTATTAAAATTATATCGACAGGTTGACTTGATGATTATCAAGTAAAACTTTCTTTCCGACTAATATAGTTAGTGTTAAATTCATCGATAAACCTGGGCACGCAACAGTTGACTTCTTTAGATGCTACCGGACTTTAGTGGTTTGAGCTCTTCGTTTAGTTGTAATTTAATAGTTTCTGGTTTCAAGATGTTAAAATTGTTGCTAGCTTAATGGGATTTCTATTACATATTTTTGTGGTGGGTTATATAAGGTTTATCTTTTGATGGAAGATAGACGTCAATAAAGACACTGATGTTCAGAAACGATTTCTGCGTTACGTCATATTTATTCTTTGTTGAAAATTAAATTAAAATATTCTTCTATTTTGTCTCTTCAACAGTAACTAACTACATTATTAGGGGCTTACTCTTTGCACTCATTTATATATCCAAATAAATCCTCAAACACGATTTTAACAATCGACTCTTTGCATTAACTCCTCGTCAGTTAGCTACGAATAATCAAAAAAACTGCTCTGTTGTCATCAACATTTTGTATTCTTTTCTCATTTTTTATCAAATATTAAAACTAAATATACCCTTGTCAATCATTTCCAATGCAAAATTTCCTCAGTACGTATCTTTAAAAATAAATCTCAACATTTAATGAGAAAATCATCATCAATCTAACCATCGTCATTAAGTCAATTCGGCTGTCGACACTATCATCAACATTAACCATCCCAACCTTCTCTCACGTAAACCTCTTCGACAATGAAGGAAGACAAGGAAATGAATGAAGAAGGAGAACTATAGTATTGCTAACCAACAGCAGACTAAGCTCGTAAAGATCATAAAAATCGAAAGGGCGTAAAAGTGAAAGTACCTCAAGCCAAAAACTGGCAGACAGTCAGGCAGGCGGCCTCAGTGCAATTATTTTGAGTTCCTCATAGAACCACGACTATATTGCAGCGAATGCAACTAGAAGACTCCCATGTTACCTGCTCCCTTTTCTTTTGGGAACGGTAAAGGCTCCCTTCGAAATGCATTTACTTTCTCCGTTGAATGTCAACTACACGACATTGACGCCGTGACACTATCCTGAAATTTATTATGACGGATTTCGTAGTTCTTTTTTCATTTTTTCCTTTCCTTCTTCTGTGGATCAAAGGAGCAATGTATATCCGGAAAAAAATGATGCAAGTTGGGAAGGGATTGTTGGTTGAGTGTAGCATAAGAAATGATGCTGTCTTAAGTATTTTACTTAGAGGGAAGGCAATAGGGAAAGGTAAATCACGTCTGCAACAACTAAAGGTTTCATCATCTTAAGTGTTAGGGAGATTTCGTAATGGTTCAAAACACTTGGAAGGGGTTTCAATAGATGATGGGTAAAGAGAAAAAAGAAGGTTGCAGACATTCTTAGATCGTCTAATGATGTGTTTACATCTGCACCTTTTTCTTATAATTAAGAAATGTAAGCTTGTTATTAAGTGGTTTAATGAGAATCGTAACCCACTTGAGAAATAATGTTGTTCGTGAAAATCTGCGAATATTAATTGATGAAGCCTTCAAGTTCTGTTTTGAAGATGTTTTATTTCATTGAATATTTTTATAAACAAGCTCCTTGGATAATTGCTTGGTTGTAAATCAAATATTTCTTGAATCTTCCGTAATTATGCTAATCAGATTATAATTTCTGTCTTTGCAGCTTTTGCAGTTAAAAATCTAATGAATTTGGCTGCATTTTAGTTTTGCTTGCTATGCATCGTTGGTGTAGTGGTTAGAGCACTCTTCCCATAAGCCGAAGGTCCTTGGTTCGACTCTCGTTGGTGGCAACAAGATTTCGTTCGAGTGATTCTTCGGACGGACTATAAACCCGTGCTGGTTTAAAATCAGAACGCATCGCAGCTGGGTGAACGAACATACGGCCAAAGCGTGATGCTAACCATATCACCTTGTGGAGTGCCGATACATTCGACCATGATAATGAGATACTATAACTATCTCTAAGCGAAAGCCGGAAAGGGCCTGTAGTGCTACAATTTAAAAAAACATTTAATTTAATTTTATGCATCCTTTCAGCCTTTCTCTTAATACCAGAAAAACATTAGTGATATTATTCTTAAAAACTATAAAATGATCAATTGCCTGAAACCATCCGCTATTTCATCAGAGTAGAGTAAAAATAGTCTTCTACTTCGTAGCACTACAGCCCCTCTCGGGCCTTCGCTTCTTCCCAACCGCGATGAACTGTCTTCGTTGACGGTTTTCCCACTGGTCTTCGCTCATCAGTTCTCCCAAAGAATACCTTTTTGGGTATCCAGTGTTCGTGCATACAATTTACGTGGCCAACCGTAAAACCGTTGAGTTAGACGGCCCGAAACGTACTTAGCCTAAAAAAAAAAAAAAAAATTTAGGAAAAGTGGCGATTTATTACTCAACCTAATCTCCTCTGAGCTTAATACACTTGACCGAGCGATGCTCCATTTTATTTAACCCGTCTGAAAAATACGTTTTCTCGAGGTCTGCACAGTAGGCCTCGGCGGCGATGACCTCCTCGTTCGACTCAAATTTCTGCCCGGTGAGTGACTTTTCCAAGTTTGGAATCTGGAGAATACCGTGGATGGTGTAGTAGCTCGTAGTCCAATTCAACCAAATTGGCCGTGGCGACGGCGGAGGTGTGAGCCGGCACATTTTCATGGTGGAAAAGCACTTTTTTCTTTCCCAAATAGGGCGTTTTTCTGCAATCCGGCATTGGATCGGCTCAATATTTTGGCATAGTAGAACCCTGTGACTGCTTTGACCTTCTCCAGGTAGCGATCATACCTTTTGAATCCCAGAAAATGGTGGCCATCACCTTTCCGACCGATAGGACAGTCTTTACCTTCATCAGAGCACGTTCGCCAAGTGAAACCTACTGTTTCAACTGCTCCTTTGTTTCTGGTGTTTACCAGTGAAGCCATGTTTCGTCGACGGTCACATAACGACGCAGAAACTCCTTTGGATTGCGCTTCAACAGCGTCAAACACTGCCCTGAAGTGGTGTCACAATTGCGTTTGTTGTTCGAAGTGAGCAAACGTGGCACCCATTGTGCGGACAACTTTCTTTTGCTCAAGATTTCATGCAGGATATGACCCACGCGGTCTTTTGAGGTACATACAGTCTCAGCTATCTCGCGAACCTTCAATCGGTGGTCTACCAATACAAGCTCGTGGATTTTTGTCACGTTATCCTCCTTTGTAGCCGTTTGTAGTGAAGTGTGTTTTCTGGCGAGGAACTTGTCGTGGTCGAACTGTCCCTAGACGGGATGAAGTACCGTTCCATTACTGGGTCCGTCTCGAATGCTGCTGGCTGTTGTGAGCACTTGCTGGCAAGTTTTTCCACCTCCTGCAATTGGTGCATGTGTATCTGGCTTACCACAACGCAAGCAAAAGCTGTGTTCGGTCTCAGCTACTGAGTGTGGTTCCGGTTCCTCTCATCGGCTAAAGAATTTACCTTGGGGTGTGGATCCCTGGGAGTATTGCACAGCTTCAAGCTCCTTTGCGTAGCGTGAAGCGAAAACCAATCGCTCTCGTAGCTCGGGCCTGATTCCCTCCCAAAAGAGACTTGAGGAGCTCAGACTTCGACATGGGGTTCATCAGACGTTCTAACAGGCAACACAGGGCTTCGTAGTAGTCGTTTACGGTCTCCTGGCCTGTTGGTGTTTGTTTCGAATTCGCTGTTTTAGGATATCATCCCCTTCGACTAGTGTGAACTCCCGCAATGCGATATGCCTCAACGTTTCCCAGTCAAATGTTGGAAACGTGTCCACAAACCTCCAAAACCAACGGAGAGCTCTCCCAGTAAATAACATTTGGGCGCAGCGTATAACGGCTCTCATGTTCTCTCGCAGGTTATACAAAGCCATATTTTCGACCCTTCTCAGAAAAGCATCGATAGTCGTAGGGTCATTCTGGCCCGTAAACACCAACTTCCAGCTAGCGACGTTATGTGCTACTTTTGATCGTGGGATACCGCACGGGGAACAATTGCATTCGCTGCTGGGTAGTCTCGTTGATGTCTCCTTGCGGTGTGTAGGCCTTCCAGTTCGGCAGTCTTTTGGCTGCGTTGATGGTGGAAGATCCCAGGTGTCCCCTGGCATGGGTCGAGAAGGGAGATCCGGAGGTTGTAGGACAATTGCTCTAATTGCTGCTCCATCTGCTCCATGCTGGCAGCCATTGCCTGCATTGCGTCTAACAGCTGTGACAGCTTGTAAGTCGATTATGATGAGGGTTTGGTGTTGGATTTGGAAAAACTAGTTTTAAATGAAAATTGGCCGTCAGTGGCGAACTACAAAATAACACCTCACAAAAAAAATATAGATATAGTTAAATAAATATAATCAAATAAATATTAAAATTAGTAATTACAGATAATTTAAAAAGTATGGTGTTTATTTTTAAATTTACAATAGCTTTATATCGGATTCGGTCCTTCCATTTCGTTTTATCCTTCACAGGCAAGGACACCAATGGTAAGCTCTTCCTTTGCGTTACAGGCACTACTCTCTTGAGCCACCATAAATATCAGAGTTCGGAAGTGCTCTCATACGCAAGTTTTGACCAGATACAATTTGTCAGCCCAGGGTTGATTCTGACCCGCCAGCAGCACGTGTCTTATCATGAATAGTCACGGACTAGCTAAGCAGCCAATCACGTGAAATCAAAATCCATGTACTGGAAGACACTTAGGCACCGCTTGGTTTGGGGTACGAATCAGAACCCGCCCCACGACACCGCAACGCTAGCCTTCCAGCGCATACACGCGGCCTCAGACAGGGCCAATCTCGGCGGATCCTACCATCCTCTTTCGGCGTGGCTGCCGTCCTTTACGGACATTTATATCTGACCAATTCGCTACACGTTTTCAGGGCACCTGGGCGTGGCTCATCAAAAATCGACGTGCGACCACGTTGAAACTCGAAACCAATTTTTGCCGTTGCCATCGCAGGAGCAGAGTCACCGTACACAGTATCCAAGCGCTCTTTGATTGCCCTTCTAATAACAAGAATCGAATCACCGACCGATATAGCCCTTTCTCCATGTTTCTAAGATCCGCGGACACGCCCGCTTCCAGACGCGGTCAAAACAAATGTACCGGTCCGCTTCGGCTGACAGCAGCCGTCTATGAGAATGTACTACACAGTAGTGAATCTCTTTTGCGATAGTGGTGCCATCGGGCGATGAGGCAAAGTACTTATCGGACAGCCCTCGTAAATGATACTAACATTATATTCAATGTAAAAATACAAATTTTTCTCCACGAACATTATTCATTCATTCCACCTGATTCCGATTCCTAATCAAGACCAACGAAAGATTATGCCCAAGCTCTATATTTCCTTAAACCTAAGCGATATTCAACACTTCGAAAAAAGATGCTCCCAAATAGAAATTATTGTATTTTCTATTGCCAAAAACTTCTTGGTGGGAATGGAGAAAACAAGAAAATTCAGACAACAAGGCTGAGATCCTTGGAGTGGTTTTATTTGGAGCTGGTGCGATTTAGCACCCTAGCTCCCTTCTATCTGTCAGCAATTATTTGCTCACCGTAATCAGCGATATCCTACCACTTTGTTATTATTTATATTATTTTAAGTTAAACAACCTCGGATAGTGGGGTAGGCTTCATTTTGAAGCACTTGACATCTTAGAATTCCCAGTGTTGTGTTAGGACGTCTGTCTACTGTCGCGTACATTTTTTTCAACGGTTTCCATCCTGAAGCCCGTATTTCTAACATACCAAAGTTGTGTCTGATGGCTTTGTTTCTCCGTACCTGTGCCAAACATTTTCAGTATACTTCCTTACTGAGGGGTCGCCCCATATTTCTGCTCCGTACAGTAGCACTGACCCTACAGCACTCATCTTGATGGGCTGGGTCGCCCTACGTTGGCCATAAGTCGACTCATAGCTGATACGCCCGAAGTAGCCTTCTCAGCTGTTGCCCTGATTTGCTCAGAGAAACTCATCTTCGAGTCGATCAGTAGCCTCAGGTATTTCACCGCTGGCTTCGATTCGATTAGTATGTCTCCAATACTGATCATCCTTACTCTAGGGATTCTCTTTTTTGTCAATGACCACTTCGGTTTTCATCCAGTATCTCACTCGGCGCATTAGCATACCTAGCCTAAATTGCGCTTGTTCAAGAGTGCGTCCAGCGACCAGAGCCGCAACATCATCCGGATAGCCGATCAAGCGCGACTCATCTGGCGTCTCCAGTGTTAGTAGCCCGTCGTAAGACACGTTCCACAGGTTCGGGCCAAGGATAGATCCATGGGCAACACCCGATGTAATTTTCATCCTTCGTTGGCCCTGTGTCATATCGTAAAACAGGCTACGTTCCTTCAGATAGTCCCTCAAAAGCCACATTAGATATTTTGGAACTTGAAAAGAGTTTTCCAGCGTATCGAGAATATCCACCCGCCTAGCGGAGTTGAAGGCGTTCCTAAAGTCGAGTGTCACCAACAGGAGAATCCTTCGCTTGGTGCGGCTATATACCTCTATTTTTTCGACCGTGTTCACCACCTCTGCAATCGCATCAATGGAAGAGCGCCCTGCTCTAAACCTGCACTGCCGAGGAGATAGGTTCCCAGCAGCACGAATCGCTTCTTCACTTGATGAGTTTCTCTAGCACTTTCCCAGAAGTGTCTTATATACATCACAGGCAGTATGCAGGGATTTCCCTTCCCCTTGCTGATCAGCACGAGCTTTGTCACCTTCCATCGTACCAGGAGAATTCCGTTCCGTAGGCAAGCATTGAATGTGCTGAGCAGCAAGGCAGGACATTGGTGATAGACAAGTTGCAACACCTCTGCTGGAACACCATCTGGACCTGGAGTGAAACGACTGCTTTTTCCCGTTCCGGCTGTGTGAAGAGTGGACACTCGACATCTGTTTCACCTTCGACAGCGTCAACACGAACGGGACGCCTATGGTTTTCTGGTGTCAGCCTTGTTATGATCCTGCCCACGTTAGGGAACCCCCTTGTGATGGCCTCTTCTACCACGGCCAGATCCGTGACGCAGTCATTGTCTCTTATTTCGATCGTTGCCATTGGCTCGAGCGAGGCTATGGTTGCGCTTTTGCCGAGAACTCTCTTTACTGCATATCAAAATGCTTCTTTATTGTCGGCCTCTGCTTCGAATTCGACCAGTATGTGGCTCGAACGCGTTAGTCATACTGCTTTAATAGCAGTGTTGGTGTCTTCGGGGCTTAAATTTCCCCTGGTACCTCGCACTAATTCTGCGTAGGATCGGCCATCTGCCAGGTTCTTCGTCGAGCCTTCTTTCTCCCCTCTTTTGCATCAGGTCTTTATTCCTGTTGGGCGTTCGTGCGAACTGTATTTTCTGGCACTTTTTGAAGGAGTTTCTTTGCGGCTTTCTTTGCTCCTTTTGTAAGCACTGTCTGGAACCCCTGGTCTCGCATTCCACTTCCATTCAGTGCTTCTTCCTTTTTTTATCCCGATCTCCTTCGATTGAGCTAGACGCTATTCTTTTATTAATGTTTGATGATTGAGCTATCTGCGCGTGCCCTTTAGGCTTAGCGCTCAGCGCTTCTTTAGTCTTCTACTCACATTCGGCCTTCTGGTCCTCTTCGGCCTTTAACAGGCAGC
This sequence comes from Odontomyia ornata, assembly GCA_963969285.1. NCBI lineage: Eukaryota > Metazoa > Arthropoda > Insecta > Diptera > Stratiomyidae > Odontomyia > Odontomyia ornata. The sequence goes on from OZ017740.1 coordinate 302,896,097, forward strand.
ATCAGTACGAGTTAAAAAATGAGATGGGGTTAGTGGTTTCAAATCTGTTGGGTCATCCGTAATCTATGCTAAGGGTCTTGAGTTTATGACACTCTCAACTTCGCACAATAAAGTCTGCATCTACTGCACATCGAGCACCGCATGTCCGATAGTAGCGATTTTTAACAGAGCGTGCTAGCCGCTCCCGAAATCCCCACCACCAGGAAGCTCGCTCTACGATGAATTGTCACGATATGGTTTTTGAAGCTAAGATAGTCTTTTAGCACCTCCAATGAAATAAATACTGCAAGTTGTGCCAGTTCCAATGAGGCATGTTTAAATGTTTTCGCGTTATCCGATATGATAACAGGAGGAACACCACGCTTAGCAATGAAGCGTCGTAAACCGAGCATACAGCTTTCAGTGGACACATCCGGAAGAGGCTCGAGATGAACAGCTCTAATAACAGAGCAGATCAATAGCATTATAAGCATTTCACGAGTAAATAAAGCTTCGCGATTAGACTTGACGTAAAGTGGACCGGCGAAATCAACTCCCGTTGTCTCGAAAGGTCTGTTTGCGTTCAATCTACTGCATGGCAACGGCGCGAAGAGCTGTGAGGCAGGCTTTCCTGTGAAACGTTTACATATAACACATCGCCCTATGATTGCCTTTATTAATTGTCGAGCCTTTGGAACCCAAAATCGATATTTTAGATGTGTTAAAACCAAGTTAACTCCTCCATAGAGTACACGCTGATGAATATCTTGAACTATCAAGTGCGTTATATATGATGAGTTTGGTAAACTTATCGGAAGAATGAAATCTATTTCTTCTGGTAGCATCTGCAGTCTAGTCGCAACTCGATGTAGCCCGTCAGTTTCTAATACAGGATTCAAATTACGAAGTTTTGGTGAAGTAGGAACGTTGAGACCGTTCTGCCAAGCGGTGATTTCATCTAAATAATGTTTTGATTAGACGAACTTGATCCGATACGGCTCAGCTAGTTTCAATACAGCAGCAGAAAGATAACTGCTCTTTTGATCAGAAGTTTTTCGCAACAAGGTGACAAAGCGCAGAATATACGCACTTATGATATATTTTCCTCCACGAATTGTATTTACCTCAGAGTAGTAAAGGTTCAGATAAAACAGCCTTTTCTATATCTGATTCCTCCACTTGTAAACAAGTCACAACTGTAGGAGCTTCAGTAAAAAATTATCCTCTAAGCCAAATTTCTGATTGTTGTAGTAACCATTAAAGTTCATCTACCCACATGGTGCTCTCAAGCAAAACCTTTCCCGTTAGATAATAAAGCCGCTGGGTTACTTTCGCCTGGACAATGCCTCCAGGATAAAGCCTTTGATTAAGCTTTAATTTCTCGCAAACGATTTGCTATATACGGTTTTCAACGAGAAGTATCTCCGCATATCCATTAAAAAGCCATTTTTGAATCAGACCAGAAGTAAGTTTCGTCAGAAGTGATCGTTAGGTTTTCTTGTAGGTAGCCGTTAAGTCTCACCGCAATTTGAGCCGCGGTTAGTTCCAATTTAGGCAATGTTAGTTCCCTTTATCTTCTTTTAAGGGGGGGCGATTTTGTTTTTGGAATAAAGTAGTTTCACATCAACCCTACCTTCTTGAATCGTTCGGATATAAGCTACATCTCCGTATGCCTCTAAGCTTGCATTGGCAAAAAAGTGTAGCTCTTTTTCATAGTATTATCCCCTTTTGCAGTAAGATGTCTTGGAAATACTAGCTCTTTCAAGAAAGGTATATTCTTACAGTAATCACTCCAACCCTTTAAAGACTCTTCAGACAGTTTCTCATCCCAATCCAGTTTGTCTCCAAATATCTTGAAAAAGAATCTTTACGCCCATGGCAAACGGCCCCAGCAGCCCCAGTGGATCGAAGATTCTAGATAGCAGCTGTAATAAATTCCGTTTTGTTCCAATTGGGGGATGCAACAGGAATCTTTGTACGGACTCGAGGTCTACTGCAATCTCATCGGTACAAATAAACCAATTTTGACCAACACCTTTTGATCTATAGTCTGGCTTGATAAATTCGCCAATGATTCCCTGATGCGCTTATCATTACAGTTCCATTATGAAGCAAGTTTGGTCCAGCAGATAAATGATCGTTGAGCCATTGCTTTTTGCAGAGGCGTCAAAAAAGATGCGAAGCTTCGTTGTATCTTTATTCTCTCGGTAAACTGGTCTGTGTGTATAATAAAGGCCTTCACCAGATACTACGTTAGTGTCTACCTTTTCAGCAAATCCGGCTGTTAACAGCTCTCTAATACCGACGTCATATTCTAGCAGCTTACTAGGTTCTCTGGATAATTTTCTTGTCTAACTTGAAAGTCGCTGCAGAGCTATGCAGTGATTGCCCTCCAGTACTAAATTGGGTTCACGCCATAACAGGGAAGCCACATATGTATGATTTCGTTTCTTAATATTATGCTCTACGGTGTTGATGATAGAATCGTACGGCTTATTTTCTATGCCAATTGTCTCAAATTTCCAAAAGGCCTCAATGGTTTCTTCGTGCATTAGCGAAAGAACTGATATGCATTCAACTGGAATAACACAAGCAGCAGAGGGCCCCATAATCGTCCACCTAAATAAGGTGTCCACGGCCGTTAATTTTTCATCGATTCTTTTATGGGCTCCAGTCATAAACTTTCAATATGCGTTTGCTCCAATTCAAATACTAATTCCATCTTCTAGTAATATGCTGGGACACATGCGTCAGCTAATGCAAACTCGTTAAATTTTATGCATGTTCCAGGTGATTTCACGATGCCCAAACATATTTGTGGGACCTCAATAGCTTGAAAATAGACAAAATTACCGTCACATTGGCTTTTAAGATACATACCGACTCGATTAAAGGTTCTGTTTGGAAAAGGTTCTTTGCTGCCAAATGGTATTATGTGCAGCTGCTGGGTTGCAATGACGGGTAGCTGTAACTGGCTTCCTCCATCAAATATTAGGCGAATGACTCAATTTTTTTCGATATCATTTTTGCAATTTTCAACAGCTGTTTGAAGAAACGTTTTCTTGACAGGTACACTATTCGCCACACACAAATTGACTGCCGGTTGTGGTGGATGTGGTGGACTATGTCCGTCTTCTTCCTTCTTATTTAGAATCATTTTCATCTAACCAAGGAATGCTGGATCACACATAGCTGTGACATGCTTTCTCTTCCAAGTTTTGCATATAATTTTCACTTTACAAAATTTCGCCGAATGGGGACTACTAATGCACCGAAAACATCGCCTATCTCGTTTCAGCATTTCTTTTTTCTGAATGAATGATAGCTGTGCCGTGTATGCATTTGCCTTATGAGCCGATCACTTGCAGAAGAAAGACAGACTACTAGTATCAAGTGTCATTAAACCATTTGTAGTTGCCACTACTTCAACATTTAATGCACTCATACTACGCGACGACTCTCTCATCTCGAACGATGAGAGTGTCGTCTAAATGAGATGTTACTTCTCATTTAGAAATTTAATATTGAGGGATATATGGCTGCCGCCGTGACGTTTTAATGAAGATGAACTCTCGTCTGTTAAGCTTGCATCATTTTCTCTCTCTTTCGGTAGTGTGGTCAGACCCGGTGTATTCTTTTTCCTTTTCATGGTACCGATGAAAATCCACTCGAATATAATCGGGCATAGACTTCAATAAAGCGCTCTTCAACATTAGACTGTAGTTATTGGCTGAAACACCAATAGCGGTAAGAGAACGCATAGATGAAGTGACAACATTATATATATTAAGTTCCTCAGTTCCACAATACCGTCTTTGGACCTTATTTTGGGAAGCGACATGTATTGCAGCATGCATTGATCGATACTTTTATCGCGATCGTCAAACTGCTCCAATAAGAGCGCCAGGGCTCCGTTGTAGCATGCTGATGTAGGAGTAAATCCGGCTACCGTCATTGCTGCTTTTCCAGTTAAGAGTGACTGCAGATAGTGGAACTTATCTACGCTCGAAAGAGAGGTTTTTTTTCATTTATCGCGCTCTTATACTGCTCCCAAAATGGAAGTCATTTAATCGAATTTCCAGAAAATTTTAGCAAATTTAATTTCGAAATTTTCACAGAATTATTACACGTGTCACGATTTTAAAAGGCTTTATCTTCGTATTCAGCGACGATTTCACATTCTCGTTCAAGCTCCTCGCCTTTAATTTCCGATAGAACAGCTTCATTAGCCTTTACTAAATTCGCGTTTGCGACTTTGATGCGTCCATTTTGTACACCGTCATCGGTATAATCAATTGTTTTCTTCGTCCCGAGTTTCGACACCAATGTTAAAATGTTACGTTTTTAACTAAATAAAATTTTGGCCCGTTTGAAGAATAATATTAGTTTATAAAATGAATAAGTTTTTTAAAACGTGCGCACGTTAAAAACTTCACAACCCACCGAGTTCACGTAGAATGAAGGCTCGCTATTTTGGCTCTTACATTTCGTTACGTTTACATAGAAAAGATAGCAGTAACAACAGTGGATTACAAAAAAATGCTTATTTTTAACAATGCGCCAAACGATTTCAGGCTAGTTTCTCAGGCTGACAAGGGAGGTATTTAGTGGGTAGTTAAGACGTGATGCGCCTCTGGAAGCCCCACAGTCAGGGCGTGAATAGTTTTCGCCTCCCAACCACAAAAAACATTAAAAATTTGGTAAATCGAATTAATTAGAAACGGATCCTCGATTATATATACGCTTGATTTTTTCAACTGCTTAAAATTCAATAAAAAACTTTATCTCATACCAAAAACTTCTATCACAATATTCCTAACCTACGCGTTTAATCTTATCTCTAAACCTAATATGCTAAACATAATATATACCTAACCTATCCCTAATTTTTAACAAAAATAAACAACAACACTAAATGTAGCAATAATGAGCTGAAACTCAAAAACTGAGTAACGAAAAACACAAAAACTGGAAATAAACACGAATAATTTAGACATTGTCATTCAGCCACCAATACCTAAATTGCCTCGTCTCAGCTCGATCAGCTTCAACGAATCTAGCAAATGAGTATCTCCATTGGAATTGTTGGTCTCGTGAACTCAAATTTGGAGGATATTTTATCTTCTTATCGGTGGCCCGTCTATATATGTGATATATGATTGGGAAGCCGTCAGAATCAAAAATATATTGATTCATGTTCAAATACACGAATGCTTCTGGACGAACGAAGCGAGTAGCGATGCAAGTCGCAATATACTCGTCTGTAGGGCTGTAGGGTGGAACGGCTGTGAAATCCAAGGGTTTTCACTCACAGTTACAGATCTTGCGATATGATTCCGAAGAAGTTTCAACATGAAGATATCGACTCTTGTTACTTGAGCAGTTTGATTAATTCTTCTAGTCGATATATAGTGCTTCCAATCCGTCTCAGGCTTTCTGTTCAAACCAGTACATGCACGAAGACAAACTCTTAATTTTTCCATAGTGCTAGCACTCTGGTTGTACCAGATCTGTCATTCATATGTCAAAACTGGTCCAACCAGGGTCTTGTAACAGATAGTTGTGACCTTTTGATCAATGTATCTGGAATGAAAGAGTCTTCGTAGGGCCATGACTACAGATACTGATCGAGATGAACGCCGAGGTATCGAACACAGGATTTATATGGAACCCGTTCTGAACTACCCTCGCCAGCCATAATGTGGAAATCCTTTCAATTAAGTTTCAGGTCTTGACTGACTCCCAGCAGCGTTGTCCGAAACAAAATTGTTTCGCACTTCTGCGCATTGATTTTCATTCGCCAATTGTCAGTGTACAGCTGCATATCATTGAACATTTTTTGGAAATCGCTCTGAACTATTGTAGCTTTTCGGTCTGCCGTATAGATGGTCAGATCATCAGCAAACGCTACCAATGATCGCGTTGGCGAGACGTTAAAATCAAAGCCGTTAAATAGCTTGCGAATGAATATTGAGAAAAGCAGGGGCGCAGTAACTGCTCCCTGCTGTAGACCATTCAAGACCTTGAACTCGCGCATTGTTGTCAAATTTCCATCAGTTACAACAAACGATTTCCCGTATAACATATTGCATATCATGGCGACAAGGTATCTGGGAAATTTGTCCTGAAGGAGTTTAAAAACTAGTCCATCTAACCACACCGTATCGAAGGCTTCCTCCATATCAATGAGACACGCTCCATCACGTCCTCTGTTGTTTAGTTTCCAACAGATGTCTGAAGTTACTTTCGTTATTGCATGTGTGGTCGAATGCCTGGCACGAAAACAAAACTGGCAATTCGGCATCAACTCATATTTCTCAATGTGGGCGTTTAATGCTCTGTTGAGTATCACTTCAAACACCTTGCTGATGTTAGTCAGCAAGCTGATTGGGCGATAGCTTTTAGGGTGTGAAGATTTTGTTCCTTTCTTCAAGGTCGGAAATAGCTTAGCCTTTTTCCTTTCATTTAGGAAATATGAATTGCTCAGCATATCGTTGAACAATATGTAAACTTCCTAATAGCAGCCTCAGGCAGATTTCAGAAAACTACATTTGGAATACCATCAGTACCACATGATTTTTTGTTGTTTATCCTGCAACATATGAAACACAAGTCTTCATAGCTGACAAAATAATCAATAAGATTCAAGCTCGGTATGAGGTCAGATGTTAATGTTTGATTGGAATGAAGAACTGATTCACCGTTCAGGCTTGATTTGAAGTCGGAAACTTTTGCTTCAACGACCTCTTAAAAATATTTCATTCCCTCTCTCAGGGTTTCGAAGATGAAGCAATTCAAAATATGTTCCAATCCGGGCAAGTTTATGCAATCCATCACATATAATCCTGTTTCCATTTCTATCCGGAGTCGTACTATCAATTTCGATACCAGCCCTATCGAGAAGATTTATCTCATCACTTCAAGATTTGATACCTTCACTCGAGACTTCTTACGGAATATGTTATTCACTTTCGCGAACACGCCATCTGGGTCCTGTGGGCTTATACCCCTCAATTTTTCCGCCCATTGATTGCTGACCTCACTCCTGAAGTATGAACGGATTAAGTTCCGGACATTCTTCAGGTGCAATTTCAACAAAGCCAACGAGGGATGGTTGTAGTCCAAAAATCGTCGATAAATATTGTTGACGCGGGTGAGAAGAAGGCTTTTCAATCTTTTCAACCTTGCGATGGTTGGTGTTTCATATCCTTCCATATTGTTTCGATGTTTTATCCTGGGAACAACTTTCTCAATCGTTTCCAACGTAAGCTTCTCTAACTTCGACAAATAGAGATCTATTTCATCGTTAGTTAGATTCCTGTCATTAGGATCCATTGAGCAAGAGTTGCCACCATCAGAAGGGGGACATTACTTCTGGTATTCCCGATTAAACTTCTTTTGAAACTTTCCCCAGTCTGTTTTTTTGAAATTCAACTGATGATTTTCATGTTGAACTGGAATGAGGAAGAAATCATCCCTTTGATGATTGATTTCCATTACGATTGCGTTATGGTCGCTATCATAAGGAAGCACCTGCAGTTTCCGTTGAGGACTATTAAAACTGAATTCAAGTCTTGTGTCAGCTATATAGAGGTCCAAATATGAATTTGCCCTAAGGTATGTTCGGAATTCCGACCCATATAGATTGCACCTGTATTCAATTTGGTTCTCAGTTATCCACGATTTCAGGAATACACCTCTTGGATTATTGGTGGCGTTCAGCCATGATGTATGCTTGGCATTCAGGTCACCAGCAAGAATATAATAACTATGCCACCTGTTCAATTCGAGTATTTCAAACAAGGAATTGAGCTCCTTCTTGAGCTTGAGAACAGTTCCACCAGTTGCATAGGCAGAGATAACGAAGAGGTAGTCCTCACCTGGCAGTGAGATTTTGATAACAGACACTTCAAGAGATTCAAAGCTTTTGAATTCGACTTTTTCAATATTTTGGAAACGATAGGGTCTTCTAACCAATATCCCGATGCCACTTCCCACATCACCTATAACCCTATCGTTTCTTACGAATCCAAAATCGTTGAATGTCATGGATTACCATGAATTGAGGTGGGTTTCAGTAAGAAGCATGATGTCAGGCTTTTGCTTGACAAGAAGATCCAGAAGACAGTAACGTCGATGTATACTCACAATGGAGTTGACGTTGATCGAGATGAGACAGATCCTATCCGTGGGAATGTGACTGAATGACAACTTATTTTGAGGTATTTGAAAGCTCTAAACGCTGAAAAACAATGTTAATTTTAGAGTCTTGTTTATCGATTCTCTTCGATAAGGAATTTAATTGCTGATAAATTTTAAGGAGCAGCTAAATAATGTAAGTGTCAATAAGACACTTACATTATTTATTTTATTTGCATTGTCTGCTGGTCCTCTAGCGGCAAGTGCAAATGACATCTCGGGCTTGAAGAAGTTGGTAGGTATCACACTGCGGTGTGCTTGACTTTTTTTTGGAGTGAATTTTACCCTTGCATCTTGATACCGAAGGCATCCTCGATATGATGCTGGATGACCAAGGACACCGCAGCTCACAAAATATAATTTTTCTTTTGGCTCCATCTGAGCCAATTTGCACTCGCCAAGAGCATGGATATCTTTGTACTTTACACACCTGTATTTCAAGGCGCAATCGGCAGCCGAATGCCCGAATCTTTGGCACCTGTAGCACTGGTTGACCTCACTTTTCTAGAGGCGTTCCCACCTCACCACACGGAAGTTCAAGTACCTTAATTTTTTGTAGGGCACTTGAACTGCTTTTACTGGAAATCTGGACTAAGTTATAAGGCAGGCTTTTACTTTCGACAATCGATCTCCTTGTTGTAAAATCTTTAACGGAAATAAATTGTATTTCTGGTGCAACTTCTTGGAGCACCTGAAGGAGATCGACTGTGTCCTCTTCGCAGTCCAGACCCTTCAATAAAAATGTTTGTTTTCTTTCACTTTTGGGTGTGTATGTAAAATGCGTTTGCCCAAATATATTGATTGGTGGGACTTTTTCTTTCTTTTGATTAATCTTGACGGACGGACCAACAGACAAAACTTTTGGTTTTTTCTCCCTATTGTTAATTTTTAGGGATTCTATAAATCCATTGTTGAAATATTAACATTGTCACAAAGTGTGGCAGCACTGTTATTGCGAAATTCACTGTCAAAACCTAAATGTCACTCTCATACACACATTCAAGCAGTAGCACAGTTAGTCCAATCATTCAAGCGATCAATATTCAATAAAATAGAACTCCATAAAAGCGAGCATTTCTTTTAGTATAAGCATAAATCGTTGTCTTTCAATTTTGTCTAATTTATTTCCTGCGTTAAACTTGAAATTACAATAGTGAGCCTAAAATAGTTAGACAATTGAAAAATAGTGAGTCACATCGTCGAATGTGTAAAGTGTTTTATTCCAACAGTCGTCTTGTCATAGCGTAATGGAAAATATTAAAAACGGTTTCTGGACTCTATAAAAGTGAATAAAAAGTTGGACAAATCCCATAAATATTCATAGTTAAAATAGACAAGCATCGCCCAATGTTTGTAGTGCAAAGCCAAATCAATTGACTTCATCGTCGCATGAAATATTTGTATTTCACAATAGTGTGCAAGCGTTGCCGTTTTGTGTTTACAGTAAAGTGCGCGTGCACAGCAGTCGAACGTCGTCATTGAATTCAAAAGAACAGATTAAATAAGCAGTGGCTACTCTTCGTCGGTGTTTACATACAGTTTTTTTTTGTGCGATTTTGGCTGAAAGTATTTCACCATGAACGACAAAGACGATCACAATTTTATCGGCCACAAATTGAAAGATCAATCGAGTTACAAATAATGGAAATTTCAAATCACTGCATACATGAAATCTCGTGATTTGACCGATAATATTGAGGGTAAGAAACCCGACGATACAGCGAAAGAAGAAGATAAGTCGAAAATCGATGATTTAAAGAGGAAAACGAAGTGCAATGCATGTGGTCAGAAAGGCCATTGGGCAAAAGATAAAGTTTGTCCAAAGCACAACGAATCGTCAATCAAAAGCGATAAAAGTAAAAGCAACAAAAATGAAATGGCATGGTGTCCCGTCGTGACAGCTGAGCCAAAGTGTGAAGAATCGGAAAGCTGGTATGCCGATTCAGCCGCAACAACACATGACATTTCATCGAGAATGGTTTGGTGTAAAGTTGAAGTGGCAAACAAATGTCTTTTACCAATCGAGGGAATTGGCACAAGTCTTATTGAAGCAAGAGTTGACAATCAGTGGAAGCCAATCCGTTTGGAAAATGTGTTGTATGTTCCTGAAATCAGCGAAAATTTGTTTTCAACGGGTGTATTAACGGATAAAGGCATCAAAGTTTTGATCGAAAAGGGAGGCTGCAAATTCATCGATGAAGCAAATAAAGTTGTTGGAGTTGGAAAGCGTGACTCAAAGAATTGACTCAAATTGGATTTTCGTTTGCGCATTGGTGAATACGCAATGGCTGCTGTTTCTCTACAACATTGGCATCGGAGGCTTGGACATGTCAATGTCGATTCTATCAAGAAAATGTGCAAGAATGATCTGGTCGCGGGCGTCGAATTGGCTGGCAGCGAAAAGTTTTTTTGTGAAGATTGTCAATACGGAAAAATGACCAGAGCAACACACAAGCGATCCAATAAGCGAGAATCATCAAGAGGAGAATTCATGCATGTAGATTTATGCGGTCCAAGCGAAATCAATGGAATCGGTGGTATGCGTTATTTTATGCTAGTTAAAGATGAAGCAACCAGCTTTCGTTTCACATATTTATTAAAGTCAAAAGATGAAGCGTACGCACACTTGAAGGCATTGATTCCACTGGTCAAAAACATGAATGGCGCTCAAATCAAATATTTTAGATTTGACAACGGACGAGAATTTTTTAATCAACAGGTGTTAATTGATGTACTGCAAAACGAGGGCATACAATTTGAGGGTATTTCACCATATACACCTGAGCAAAATGGTCGAATCGAGCGTGACAACCGTACTGTTCAGGAGAGTGCGAGAACTATGCTCATAGCGGGTGGTTTACCGAAGTCACTATGGCCAGAAGCGGTACGTACTGCGACGTACTTATTGAATCGCACAACAAACAGTAAATGCGTTGGCGCTACGCCGTATGAGTTATGGTTCGATAAAAAGCCGTATTTGGGACACATCAAAATTTTTGGAACGGAATGTTTCGTTCAAATCCCAAAGCAAACTGGTCGAAAGAAGTGGGATCCAAAAGCAAGGAAAGTACATTTGGTTGGATTCGAGCCCCCAACAAAGAATTTTCGTCTGTATGATCCAGAAAAGGGTAAAGTTTTCATGAGCTGCGATGTTAAATTCAATGAACAACCGGATAAATATGTGATTCGAGATGAATCGGATGGTGAGGAAATCATTGAGCATTCAGATGATGATGAAAGCAGCAAAACAAGTGATGAAAGCAGTGAACGTACTTTGGTAGAGCAACCAAATGACAAAGCCGTCAAGCAGGTGGTTGAAGAAACAGTAGGGAATGAAAATGAAAGCGATTCGTCGTTTGAAGATGCGTCAAATCAAACACCAAATAAACGACAAAATAATCGATACGGTTTGCGAGAAAAAGTCAATGCACCAGATCGTTTAATGTATTATGGTCATTCAGCAGTAATGTATTAACCAACAACATATGAAGAGGCAATTCGTTCAGAACAAAAACAACAGTGGAAGCAAGCAATGAACGATGAATACGATGCACTCATCAAAAATGAAACATGGGAATTGGTTGAGGCACCGATCAATCAGAAGGTAATTGATAATCGTTGGGTATTTAGGGTAAAGCAAAACCCAAATGGCGCAATAGAGCGATACAGGGCGCGTTTAGTAGTTCGTGTGGATTTACACAACAATATGGTGTGGATTATGAAGAAACGTTTAGTCCAGTGGCCAGATACACATCGATTCGTATACTTTTGTCATTGGTAGCGATGAACGGAATAAAATTGAAACAGTTTGACGTAAAAACAGCTTTTTTACATGGTGAGCTGAAGGAAAATGTTTACATGAAGCAACCAATTGGATATGAAGACGGTACTGAACGCGTGTGCAAATTGAAGAAAAGTTTGTACGGTCTCAAGCAGGCATCGCGATGTTGGAACCAGAAGTTCACATCATTCATGCGTAAGTTTGATTTCATGCGTTTTCATTCGTCGAAGTGAAAACACGATGACAGTTATTGCGATTTACGTTGACGATGGCTTAATAGCGACAAATGATGCGAATGAAATCGATAAAATCACATCATACTTGCAAACCCATTTCAAAATAAAAGTTTCTGAGGCAAATTATTTTCTCGGTCTTCAAATTGAACGATCACCTGACGAGTCAATTCGTATGCATCAAGAGGCATATGCAAAGAAAGTATTGGATCGTTTCAACATGATGGATTGCAATCCCATGTCAGCACCAATGGACTCTAATCAAAACCTTGGCGATTTTGTAAACGATGAGCACTGCGACACATATCCATATCGACAGGCCGTCGGAAGTTTAATGTATCTGAATGTCGGAACGAGACCGGACATAAGCTACGCTGTTAGTGCCGTAAGTCGTTATTTAGATCGACCGAGTGCGGCACATGTTGAGGCAGTAAAGCGCATCATGAAATACATAAAGGGCACACTAAATACAGGTATCCTTTATAAAAGTAATGTTACTTTTGATTTCGTTGGCTATAGTGATGCGGATTATGCCGGAGACAGTGAAACGAGAAAGTCAACCAGTGGCTACGTTTTTCACATTGGTTCGGGGGTCATCAGTTGGGCATCAATGAGACAAGACGCAACAGCATTGTCTTCAACGGAATCTGAATACATGGCTACATGGCTGCATGTCAAGCAATCAAGGAACTCGTTTGGCTGAGTTGGGGTCTTGTCTGACCTCACGATGATTGATGATTTAAAAGCAAAATTCTACGTCGATAACTTGGGCGCGATCAAATTGGTAAAGAATCCAGTATTCCACAAGCGGACGAAGCATATCGATGTTCAATATCATTATATCCGAGAGAAATACGAAGAGGGATATTTCGAATTGATTCATATTGGCACAACAGAGCAAGTTGCGGATGTACTGACCAAAGCATTGAACAAAAATCGTCATAAATATTTGTGCAAATTAATGGATTTAACCTTTGAATCAAATACTTATTAGCGTAGAGTTTTTGTAACAATGAGTGCAAGTGTTGAAATATTAACATTGTCACAAAGTGTGGCAGCAGTGTTATTGCGAAATTCACTGTCAAAACCTAAATGTCACTCTCATACACACATTCAAGCAGTAGCACAGTTAGTCCAATCAGAACATTCAAGCGATCAATATTCAATAAAATAGAACTCCATAAAAGCGAGCATTTCTTTTAGTATAAGCATAAATCGTTGTCTTTCAATTTTGTCTAATTTATTTCCTGCGTTAAACTTGAAATTACAATATCCATTATCTAGCTTAGCAGTAGAATAATCAGAAATTTTACCTGGATCCTCTTCAATACTCATCGTATCTTCAAGTCCAGCTAGCGCTGCATAATAATTCCTGCTGTCGTTGCTCCGCCTGCGCTGAGGAAATCCTCTTGGTCAGCTTCTTGTTTTGGCTTCTTAGTTTTCTTATCTTCAGCTTTTGAATTTGCTTCTTTTCCTTTCTTGCTTTCTTGAGATTTGTTGAATGTCAAAGTTCCAACGAGTGCTTCTAGTGATTTGATTCGAAGCTTGAGCTCTTCATTTTCTTTCTCAATCTTGTCAGCTTTCTCTTTATCTTTAATCAGCTGCTCAATCTCGATGACCGACAAAATTTGCGGTTTTTCTTCTTTATTATCGTATCTTCTTTTGAGCTTTTTTTCGCGCGTCATCGTTGGCGATGGAAACGATCGTTCTGGTTGATGGCTGCAGCCATCAGGCTCCTCCATCCCGTTGCTTTTGCAGCGAGACTAGAGGAAATATTCTCAAACCGGGACCGGGACGTATTTCCACTTTTGATACTTCTTCAGGAAATGAATTTCAGGTATTCGATAAATGCTCGAATAATTCGACGGTGATGGTTTTCAATTAAAAAAAATTATTTTCAACTGACTTTTGTGAAAAATTAATTAATTTTTAAAACACGTCTACACGCAACGAGTACTAGACGTAGAATTCAGTCAGGGTCGTTACCTGTCATGGAGGAGGCGCTCCCTAAATAATGCTTGCTCCGGTACATGGGGGTGGAACTCCCTAAAGAATGCTAGCCTCCAAAAGTATTCCTGTTGGCCGGCATTCCCCGTGCGGGTGACGAGGCTTAGCCCGATGTAATATGTCAAACGGTTCCAGGCTATGTTTTCAGGCTAATAAGGGAGGTGTTTAGTGGATAGTTAAGACGTCATGTGCCTGTAGAAGCCCCAAACTCAGGGCGTGAATAGTCTTCGTCTCCCATCGACAAAAAAAAACATTAAAAATTGTTTAAATCGAATTAATTCGAAAATAACCCTCGATTATGTTTACGCATGATTTTTTTTCAGCTGATTAAAATTACTGCATTTATTTCGTTTAAAGATGAATAATATTGGTGTTTTTCATTTTCTGGTTCCCCTTTCAAGGATCAACTTTTGTGTGACTTGGTCATTGCAACAACGTCGATCATAGCAGCTGCCCGGCGTACTGTGTTTTAGAAAATACCAAAAAGTATTGTATATCAAATTGAATATTGGTTATGCAAATCTGTCATACTCAGAATTCATTGTAGAAATAAAAGATAAAGAGACTTGCATATAACGTGTAACTGACTCGACTGCCACTTCAAGTATATGAACCACGTCGACTGCCCAACTAGTTTAGTTATTATTATTTATACAGCTAATTTACAAATGCACTTCATCATTTTCGCAATACCTTAACACTTCACTCCAACTACTCAACACACATAAATATTATTCGAGTAAAAACCCTTAAAATAATTTCATAACCAATTCCAATTCAGTTCAGTGAATAACGAAAGCGAAAATTATGACCATAAAAATTTGTATCTTTTTCAATAAAAATATTACTCTAAGTGCAATAGTGATGAAAGCTCCATATACGAGTAACAATAAACTTAAAAACTGAAAAGGAATATTACACTAAAGTACTCGACATGCATGAATTTCATCACTTTGGTACGTTGAATGTGAGCAAGTACATCTTTTCGATGATGTATCTTTGTATCTTTTTAGTAGCATAGGCTAGTCAAGAAATAGCTTCACCGCACCACGGATAGATAATAAGTGCCAATTTATGATGAGTGAGCATGCTTATTGTTACAACAATGCCAACAAGTGCAAGCAAGAGTGTCTTTGTTGGTTGTGGCGTAAAGAGGGCTTGAAAATGGACGGGTTATAAATATATTATGTAAGTTATAGTTATGCACTTGGTCGCGGGGAATACGTTCTTGAAATGATTTTCGCGTTACAAAACTACAAGTGGGAATTTTAACTGTTGCACTAGAGAGAAATAGATTTGCATTGTGAAATTGCTTCTTATGCAATTCTCGGAAGAAATGAAGTGAGGATTTAAATGGCTCAACAGTTTTTGAGCTATGATTGTTAACCTGTGAGCAAATGAGAATCAAGAAAAATTCAAGCTTAACATTCAATGAGAATATCAAATTTCGCCAACCACCCTCACTTGTGAAGTTCACTGCCAACTCCTCCAGTTCTTAATCCCCTTCTCAAATCGACACATAATCGCCCTTAGTAATGAACAAGATGGATTATTCAGTTTAGGGTTAAGTACACGCTTCAAAGTAGCTGTATCTCAACATGATATCCGCAACATGCTTCCTCTTCGCTGAGTTCTTCGGGGAAAAATTACACACACGCTGCTTGTACTTGCTCCCCCTTATTATCATTCCGGGAAGACAAGACGCGCTCCTTCTCAACTTCTTCGAGGCACAAGAGTGGCAAAGAAGTCATTCGAAGTCGTCGCCTTCTTCACATCATTATCATCGTTGTCATTGTCATACTTTAAGGTACTCGCACATACTACCCGTCCACATATGAGCTCCCACAGCTCCCATATGTGACTACGAATAGTATCACCGGGAAGAATACTCATATATTCGCCTTGGCACACGGCATGGCGGCAGGAAGTAGAATCATGGTTCACTGATTTCTTTTAATACGGTGTCAATGTTCGCTGGTGGGTTCTGGGACTGGGATCATTCTCTATCTCCTCCTTTTCTGCGTGACTATTATCAGGGCGAGTGTGTTCATGTTGAATTCCTCCAAACCCTTACAACGTACAGAGCGCATATCGTTCCATGCTATTCAAGCGATCTTCCATATTAGAACGGTGTTGTCCTGCTGTGTAGCTGCTTCCTCCATAGCGAACGAGAATCGACCCTACGCCCGTTTTCACATATTGGAGGGATACTCGAATATGTTTTGCTTGGTGGAAAATACTTTAACATTTATTCGTTCGTCGTTGTCTATTCAATGAATGAAACATGACACTCGACAAGAATAATAATTGTTTCAACTTTTTCCTTCTTCTCTTCGCTTAAACTTTTACTATGCAATTAAGGAAGGCGCGAGGGGAGGGCTTTGTTGCTGTTCCTGTTGTTGTTTATCTTCTGAAAGTTTGCAGTTTGTTGCTATTGCTAGTGAGGTATTGGAAAGAACTAGGAAAACTGTAGAAAATGAGGTGGGAAATAATAAACAACATGGAACTGTTTGTTGCGAATACAAATCATTTGTATGCGTAAGCCCTTTGCGGAATACCTGACTTAAAAAGAGGAGAGAATTACAAAAACTCCTTTGGGAAATTTCTTTAAGTATTTGTTTAATGATTTCATTAGGAAAATGCCGGAGATAGTTACACTGAGTGTTGATTTATGATATGAATTAAGTTTTTGCTTCATTTTTTTTATAAAAATCTCCAAATAAATTTTTTTTAATACTGTACCTAAACAATAATTCAATATTTTGGAATGGAACATAATCTGCAACATAAACGGTGAGTAGTAATTGTCGCGCTTTTCTGAGGTGCGCTGTCCTTTCCAAGTGGAAACAGAATGTTAGATTAAAATGCGCTAAGTCTATTTATTTGCACCAAATGAAAAATAAATCGCCGCTATCATTTCCACAAAATTATACTCGCGCTCACTACTTTCTATCGCCACCGTCGCTGGTATCCCCGTTAGATTACCTCACTCCGCAACTTTACTCACCCGTCTCATATATATATACGACAGTGAGTACGTATCTAGATTGCTCTACACGTACACTTTGGTGTGTTGGTAATTTCTGGAAACGTCAGATTATTCATTCCATTATGGATCATCTGTTTTTCTTACGTCGTAGTATGCAATAACAGTGCAGCGCGATGTTATCCAAACACTTGATTGGATTTTTTGAGTTTACTTCAGGACCGGCAAAAGGAAAAGAGGAGCCTTGTTTTGCCATGGCGTCGGCGAATTCATTACCAGAGTGACTCGGCACATACGTAAGCTGAGGCTGTTTTGCTACGCAACATGCATTGAAGGATAAGTTTTGAGGTGGCTAGAGCCGTCAGTGCGGTTTGGATATCGCAACAGACATTTTTTTCACGTATCCTCCACCTTTTTCCTCTGATTCATGCCAGTACCTGGAAAACGGCAGATACGTCTGCTTGAAAAACGGTAGCATGCTTTCCTAAAGATATGGCATTTTTGAGATGATTTGAAGAGAGCACATCCAAATTTTATTTACTTTTTCCAAAACAGGCTTTTTTCAAGTATCAAATCTTATTTCTTATAGTTCGAGGGTGACATCTTTTTACCTTTGGAGTGTTCGGGTTAGAAATTCGTGCTATTTTACCCGTGATATGTCAGAATTTCTTTCTTTTTTAACCGTTACGGGCAATTTAGGAATAATTTAGACATGCTGATCCAAACAACGCTTCATCAGAGTAACGTGGTACCATTGTACATCCTGAAGCCTAAATGGGTAAGGGAACTTTACAATGCATTGTACGACAGGGGACCCGAAAGTGACAAGAATTGTTTTACGGTGGGGAAAGAGAAAGGAAGAAACCAATTTTTCAACCAAGTGTTAGTTAGAGTCGCGCCTCCTGAGTCAGTCTGCGAAGTTATGTTGCTGTGAGTGCATCGGTTCGCCCGTGAGAATTTTTTAAAATAAAACACCTTTTCCATTTCGCCGAAAATTATTATAATTCTTAGGACTGCTAATAGGAATGCTGCCCTAAGTAAAACCAGAGTCTATGAGTTGTTTTTACGTATTAATACTAAAGGAATGTCAAATGAAGTTCAACCCCATTCAGGACGTCCCTCAACGTCTAGACCTGAAGAAAATATTGGCAAGATCAATGATTTCGTTCGTTAAGACCATTCGTGAGATGTCTGGAATGACATGGAGTTCAATTCAGAGGATTTAATCCAAAGATTTGCACATGAGAAGGATAGCAGCCAAAATTAAACCTTGCCTTCTCACAGAAGAGCAAAGGGAACGTCAACCTGAGGCATGTTTTGAGCTTCAAAATCAGACATGTTGCAAAACCAGTATACCGTTTGTATATTGATATGCACGGGGAGCTTGATATGATTTGTATCCAATATACACCAACAAGGCTCCCAGGGAGAGAGAGAGATCTTCCTGGCTGACACTCACTTGGAACTGGATCCATCCAAATAGAGATTTAGATTTATTTTTAGTGAAATAACATAAATTTTATTGCGTTATTTCATATTGGATTAGGTTGGCCACACGGCGTGAAACACCAAAAGGCCAAAAGAGGTTCACGGCGCAAGCCAACACCTCACCCCTCCCCATTTATTCGCCTGCACTACTTATTCTAGATTCCAACGGTATACTTGAATTAACTCGGGCTTCAAAAACGCGTCGACAGCAATCCAATTACATACAGAGTTGAATTCCAACTGATCTGCAAGTACTCGACCAAGCGCTTATATCTAGCTTTTACCCCACTTTTTCCCGAAAACTGCTAAAGACGCAAGCATGTGAGTTCCAATTCCACAGAAGCTCTTCCTCCCCGTTTCGTCTCGATAGTACGTAAATGGAGGGAGCCAAAAAGCGAAATTTTCTTAGCGTAAATACGGGAAAATGATTCACAGAAGAGCGAAGAGAGCTTTTGAGCTGATTGGCGTGTGCAGCGCTCTCCTCTCTGCAGTTTTCATCTGGCGGACTCGTACTTGCTCACGAGATACATCCCACTGCCGGCTCTTAAGCTCCACCTCATACCTACTATATCAGATAACACGGCTTGACCGCAACCTGATAAGACTTATCATGCGAATGAACGCAAACCGGAAAGCGGTGGGGTTGCCCGCTCATACCTTTTCGCATTGATGCCATTGGCTGGCGTAAGGGATGATGCAGATGAAGCTTGAAGAGGACCCTGCATTTTTTTCCAAGGTCCAGCCCATACCTACTATATGAGATAACACACAGCATGATAAGTCGCGGTGCTATGGATGCAACCCTAAAAGGAAGCAGGTGGAAGACAGCTGACCCTTCTCGTCCCAAAAAAGCTCACTAAGTGATGTCAAACATCAAGACAATGCTCATTTGTTTCTCCGATTGCGGAAGTGTTGTACGCACAGTTAGTTCTCCCGGGTGAAACTGTTAACCAGAAATTCTACTTGAAGTTTTTGAAAAGATTTAGGAAGAGTATCTTGAGGAATAGTGCTCCTGGTTCCTTCATCATGACAGCGCACCGACCCATAACGCCATCTCCGTAAAGCATTTTTTGACCAAAAAAAGGCGTGACACCGATTGTTTACCCCCTATACACTGGATCTAGCCCCCTGCAATTTCTTTTCATTCCTCAGACTCAAAAGGGACATGAAGGGAAAGTTTTTTGCCACTGTGGAGGATGTAAATCAAAAATCGCTGGAAGGCCTAAAGAACATGAATTTAAAATTTTTTTTGAGCAATGGAAAGTTGTTTGGAGAAATGCATTCGGGTAAATGGAGAATACTTTGTAGGTGATCAAAATTTGGTGTAAAAATATTGAGAAATTAACAAGCTATGATGGAATTCTCTTTTTTCTGGCCCCCTCATGTATTTTTACACATACTCCGTAAATTTAAATACAAGAAAAAAATCAGAATAGTAATTAGACAGTGAAGCCTGGCTGTCCGTTCCGTGCTGGAAAACCACTTCTGCTTCGTCTAACTACGATCCCGTGAAAGTGTTTCGGGGCAAAAAAGTAATTCACAACGCCATCGTCAGCATCAAAAAAGTATCTTCGCGAAGTAAAGAATACATGTCCCAATATACCGCGTACTGGTACTATTTAGATCGCGACTAAGCAAAGTTCTACTGAAAATTACGATCGGATTGTCGGAGTTTATCAGTTTATTCACTTGCTTAGACTAAAGGAAATAAATTGCAAATGAACAATTCGCCGAATTAGTTGGTGTTTTGGTGCGAGTTATTATTTTGCGAGCAGCTCGCAAGCACGGCAGCACTCTATTTTTTTTTTGTGATTGGGAGGTGCATGCCATTTACGCACAGAGTGTGGGACTCCCATGCTCGCAAGAAGGTGACTGGACTACTTCTCCTGTCAACCTGAGAACCTAGCCTGGGACCGCTTGACACATTTTCTTCTAGCGGGTGGGGGGAGGGGAAGAGGAAGTGCCAGACAAGTGATCGCCCAGCCCCAACGCTCCCTCCTGCTGTGTGTTATCTTTTAGGACTGCCCGAACATAATATGCCGCCTGGTTCCACTTGTCAACCGATTCGAGCATCGCCGGGGTGAGCTCTCCCGTCCTTCTGTAGAGGTCCCTTTGCAGCCAGTCCCATTTTATGCACGCAAAAAATGTGGGGCATGCATTATCTTCCTCTCCTGAGCGAAACCGACGATCGCGGGACCGTGACTGGCCAATCTTGTACGGTAAGACTGAAAACACCCATGCCCGCTCAAAAGCTGAGTCAGATAGAAGTCAGTCTCACCATGCCTTCGATTTAGCCACGGTCTTTCCACTCCGCTTTCCCCTCGTGCAACTCACCCAAGACTGCTGTCAATCGGTAAGGTAAATAGTGCGGCGCCCTCTACCAAAGAGGAAAATAACTCTCACCGCCGAATCAGAGACTGTCGGATACGAAGATGCAATTCTCAGTGTTCCTCTTCTCTGTGCCTGTGCCAAACGTTTCGGTAAACCTCCATATTGAAAGCGTCGCCCCATATTTCTGAACCGTACTGTAGCATTGAGCCTACAGCACTCATCAAGAGGCGTCTTCTTGATGGGCTAAATCCCCCTGCGCTGGCCATAAGTCGACTCAGAGCCGAGACTCCCGAAGCAGAATTCTGAGCCGTTGCCTCATCAAGCGGCGTCTTCTTGATGGGCTGGGTTCCCCTGCGTTGGCCATAAGTCGACTCAGAGCCGAAGTCAAAAGCGCTTTATTTAATACTAATCGTTATAAATTTTTAAAAGAACATAAAGCAAATTCCAAACAACAAAACTATAAAAAACTTAATGGCCCGAATGGCTCTCTAAATTTATACGTTATCAGTTAAACACATTTAATGAAAACGACTCAGAGCCGATTCTCCCGAAGCAGCCTTCTCAGCTGTTGCCCTGATTTGCTCAGGGAAACTCATCTTCGAGTCAATCAGTAGCTCCAGGTACTTCACCGCTAGTTTTGATTCGATTCGTATGTCTCCAATACTGATCATCCTTACTCTGGGGATTCCCTTTTTTGTCAAGATGACCACTTCTGTTTTCTCCAGTGCTAAACTGAGCCCTCGAGCAGTCAATCAGTCTCTCACTCGGCGCATTAGCATACCTAGCCTAAGTTGCGCTTGTTCAACGGTGCGTGCAGAGACCTGAGCCGCAACATGATCCGCATAGCTGATCAAGCGCGACTGATCTGGTATCTCCAGTCTCAGAAACCCGGCGTAAGACACGTTCCACAGGTCGGGACCAAGGATGGATCCCTGGCCAACAGCCGATGTAATTTCCATCCTTCATTGGCCATGTGTCGTATCGTAGAGCAGACTTTGACCCTTTAGGCAGTCCCTCAAAAGCCGAATTAGATATTCTGGTACTTAAAAAGGTTTTCCAGCGTATTCAGAATGTCCACCCATGTAGCGGAGTTGAAGGCGTTCCTGACATCGAGTTTCACCAACAAGACGATCCGTCGCTATATGCCTCTGCTTTTTGGACCGTGCTGACCACCTCTGCAATCCCATCAATGGTGGAGCGTCCTGCTCTAAAGCCTTACTGCCGAGGAGACAGGTCTCCAGCAGCACGAATAGCGTCAGTGAGTCTTCCCTTGATGAGTTTCTCTAGCACTTTCCCAGCAGTGTCTACCATGCAAAACGGGCAGTATGTAGACGGCGACCCAGGATTTCCCTTCCTCTTCCTAATCAGCACGAGCCTCGCCACCTTCCATCGTATCGGGAAAACCCCGTCCCGTACGCAAGCATTGAATGTGCTGAGTAGAAAGTCAGAACAATGGTGATATTCAAGCTGCAACACCTCAGCTGGAACGCTATCTGGACCTGGGCCTACTTCGCTTTCAGTGAAAGGACTGCCTCTTCCAGTTCCAGCTGTGTGAAGAGTGGACACTTCACTGCTGTTTCACCATGGACAGCGTCAACACGGACGTGATGGGCGGAGAAGAGTGGCCACACTATCTCGTCCGTCTTTTCCGCATCATGCATGCAAGGCTTCCGTAGGGCGCCAAGTTTGCGCATAACTAGCTTGAAGCCCAGGCCCCACGGATCCTTGTTCACATTGTCCATTAGATCTTGCCAGCAGCGAGCCTTGCTGTTGTTAATCTATTTGCGAAGGCATTTCCTGGCCGACATATATGCTGCCACCCGGTTGTATTCCTCGTCACTTTTCCGTGCCCGTTGAGCCTCACGTCGAAGCTTGTGACACTCCCTTCGCTTTTCAGCGAATTCAGTTGACCACAAGTGTACTGGGGGCTTGCCGTGGCGGGGTTTTCGAAGAGACATAGAAACGTTGGAAGCTGTCGTAATGACGCTCATCTTTGAGTTCACCATGTTTTGAGCTGCCAGTTCTTCCATCCCCTGTGAATCTCCCTGTACCGGGGCACCTCGACAAACCTCGCGACGTCCATCCATCCAATTGTAGAAAGCCGAGAGCACGGGCGTCAGGCGACAATATAGCTGATCTCAAGTAGAATACACTGATGATCACTGGCTGAGTAGTCCTCTAATACTCTCCAATTGTGTATCCTCCATACTAAGAACTGCGAGGCGAATGCCACGTCCGGCATGGTTCCTTCATAGCCAATGCGGCGGAAAGTCGGCGTATTTCTGGTGTTTAGTACGACGAGCGCCGCCCTGGCCGCTGTTTCCAGGGTTCGTTTTCCCCTTTTGAGGCATGCCCCATTCGATTGCTTTAGCGTTGAAGTCTTCTCCAACGAAAACGTTCCCGTCTGCGTTCGGGGCAGCGTCCTCCAAACATTAACTTGGCTTGGAAAGATGATATCGATTCGTTCGGCGTTAGGTACACACTTGAGAACCCAGATGACGGCAGTACCAGTTTCGTCAGGATACCATAATGCCGAATCATGGTATTGCTCACTCGGCAGCATAAAACCGGCTTTCATGTCCCTCTCAAACTGCTCAAGCAGATTTTGGGAGCTTGAACTGCGGTGTATGTTTAGCTGCAGGATGCGAGTCATCGAAGTTCTGATTTTGCCTTGGCGGCACTCTTAAGAAACGTTACCAATGCGATTTGTCATGCTTTCAACGACCCTTTTCGGGAAGAACGTGGTCTAGTCGACAAAACCAAAAAAGGTGGTGACAGCTAATGTAGCTACCGTTCTGGATTTATATGGACTCAGAAAAGAGCTTGGACCACTACAGGCTTTCAGTGGATCAAAGTTTTGAACGTTGAATCGAAAGAGTAATCATAAATGGAAGAATACATGCAACCAAGTGATTTCAAAAATGAATCAGATCTGACGGAGCGGGAAAGTCAATCGAATAAAATAACTGAAGCTGATGAAGATATTCCACTTCAAAATCGTCTGCTGCAAAAGCCTTTAGATAAAATCGACAGGATAGAATTGATGCGAATCTATTTAAAGC
This sequence comes from Odontomyia ornata, assembly GCA_963969285.1. Classification (NCBI taxonomy): domain Eukaryota; kingdom Metazoa; phylum Arthropoda; class Insecta; order Diptera; family Stratiomyidae; genus Odontomyia; species Odontomyia ornata. Next base: position 302,920,163 of record OZ017740.1, read on the forward strand.
TTACGTTCCGAATTCGTCTTTACTGTAATCACGCTCGTCACCTGTTGATTCGAATGTTTGGATGAATCCGGCAAATAAGTTTTTCATACATACCCGGTCGTGGATTGATCGGCGTGCTATTGGTGTGAAATGAGTTTGTCTCGGTGTAACGGTTTGCTGTACAGTCGTTGACGATGCTAAGAATGTCCGAGATGACTGCACTATTTGAGGTGCACAGGGGACTGATTTTGCTGTCTTCTGTTATGGAAGTGTGGTGTGCGAAACTTTCGGTTGAATGGTAGGTGATTATAATATCGCTTGTGAAACTGGTATCATTGTCGTTGCTCGAGAAATTAATGGTGCCGATGTCACTGAATTATCTGTGCCAATTGTAAGATAGGCTGGTCTTAATCTTTCGATGGAGATGTTGACTTCTTTGTCATTAACGTCGACGGAATAAACGGACGACGACAGTCGCTCAATGATTTAATGCAATTCAGTGAATGGTTGCGTTAGTGATTTCTTTACAGAGTCTACTCTAATGAAACATGCGAGTAAAAATGAAAATGGTCCTATTGGTGCGATGCTCTATTAGCTTTGGCCGTAGTTCCTTCATGTGCTGTTGGACTTTCTCTAAGAGAACGTAAGGTTTGCACCTATCAATACTAATGTCACCAAACCAATCCTGGTAATCGCAGAATCATTCCATAGACTAATTTGGCTGAGAAAGCACTGAGGTCTTCAAATTGCGTCGCAATCCTAGCAAGACGGTAGGAAGAACGTCGGCCCATTGAGGATGACCCTCCTGACACATAATCGCTGCCTTCAGAAAACGGTGCCAACGTTCGATTGCACAATTCGACCCCGAATGGTACGGCGTGGTGCGAGTTCGCTTGCAATTTAGTAGTTTTCCAAATCATTGGTCTGTGTTTATTACTAGTGGTGTACCGTAGCGCGAAATCCAATTCGAATAGAATGGGTTTGCCACCGTCTCAGCAGTTTGGTCTGTAATGGGAATTACCTCATGCCAATGAGGAAAACAATCCAACATGGTTAAGTAATATCTGTCGCCCCGTCAAATTCCCAAAGGTGCAACAATGTCTAAGTGGACGTTATTTGAAGTGTTCGTCCGGAATACTGAACGATTGAGGACTGTTTTTGTCATGTCTACCGACTTTTGACCGTTGGCAACTGATACAGGTGCGGAACACACGATTGGCGATTACTAGAGGACTTTTCAGCCAGTGACCAGATCCGCGACAGGTCCTTTTGGCGTACACATATCCAGACTTCCACTTTTGGGTGGAATATTGGAAAAAACTATGTGGAGAGGTTCGTTGACGTGCTTGGAGCGGGCGCACTGCTGTCGAAAGCTTCTCCAAGGAGTGGAAGACTGTCAGCTGAGGATATAGTGAACTAAACGAACAGTATGATGACATCTGCTTGCGGGTCTTCTGTGCCCCGTCGGAGACCTCGACACGCTCGATTTCAGTAGACCACCAGCTACTGAAATCGATTAACAGGAAAGCTTCGACGCTTCGGCGTGGACATGGGAGCAAGTGGACACCGTGTTTGCAGCATGCAGTTCGGCCAAGAAGTGCCTTCGTAATCTTATCAATAGGAGCAAGGAGCTGATGCTGAAAGGATCTTGTCGACAATGTAAACAGTGACCCGTGGGGCCTGGGGAATAAACAAGTAATGCGGAAGCTCGATGCCTTAAGGACGCCCTGCATACTTTAAGCAGGAAAGATAAACGATAAAACACCAGTTGATCGATGGCCTTTTAAGAAAATCGGACTATAGGAGGCGGTTCTATCCATGAACGCCAGGAAAGCCTAGAACCAGATGGCGTTTCAGCCGAGGTATTGCAGCTGCAGCCTACTGATCAGCAACTCAGAGTCTGCGACTGCATACTGCCCGTTATGTATGATAGACATAGCTGGGGAAGTCCTCGAAAGGCTCATGAAGGGAAGACTACTAACGCGGTCTGTTCTACTGGAGACCTATCTCTACGGCAGTATGGCTTTAGAGCAGGCTGCTTCACCATTGACGCGATCTCGGAAGTGGTGAGCGCGTTCCAAAAATCTAAGGCGTACAGCCGCCCTAGCAAACGGGTTGTGCTGCTGGTGACGCGTGATGTCAGAAGCGTTTTCAATTTCGCTAGATGGGCGGATATTCTGGAAGCACTAGGGGCCGCTTTCTAAGTTCCGGAATATTTCCTGTGAATCCTGAGAGACTACCTGAAGTAGCGGAACCTGTTCTACGGTACGAAAGAAGGTAGCTCAGGGCTCCATTCTCGGCCCTGATTTCTGGAACATTTCGTATGACGGGCTACTGATACTGGAGCAACAAGCTGGATCGCGCTTCATTGGCTATGTGGATGATGTGAAGTTACTTTCACTTTAGCGTGTGCTAATATTTACTCATTGCAACCGCCCCCAGCTTGGATCCTTTTGTCAGAAAATTTTCCTCTTTCAATTCCTATCCTTTAATTTATGAATTTTCCTATGTCATTTTTCACTAATTCACTCAGAAAGCATCCTTTTCTCGAACTTGCATTTTATTATGACCGTGCACTCCTACGACAGTCATCCAACCCGCTTATACGTAATTCACACCCCCTACAAATTTAGCAAACTCGTTCGAAACACAAAGCTGACGCCTGTATTCTGTATTACGAATAGAATTTTCCACGAACTCTGCTGACATTTCTACAGAGTCTAACCCAAAAGCCAAACAACAAAACAAAAGAAAATGAAATGTAGGATGATGATTCTCTTCTTTCTCGAATTTCTGGCGACAGTCATTATCGATTTTTCGATTATTGTGCAACTGATAGTGAGTGTGATACTCCCATCTAACAACATAATACCCAACGCGTACTCGCGATTTCTCGGTTGGGTTCGATTGAAGGCAAATGCGCTGTTATAAGTGTGACACACTCATCCCCCACACGCGAAATTGTAGTTCACTCAGATTCGCGGAATGTTTGAAATGAAAATTATCGATTGAAATCTTTCTTAGTAGATAGCAATAAATCAGACAATTTTTTCGCTATTGTTAGTCATGAATAACGAGATGATTGCAAATGATTCATTTGAAAGAAATTGGACCCCTCCCCGCCAGCTGAGTGGTTTTTCTTGTAAATTTATGACAAATATCTTAGCAAATCCTTAAGAATAAGAAATATTTCTATCAACCAAATGGCAATAGACCGGATAAGTGTCTGGAAAAATGCTTTTCCTTTCGCCAAAACATTCAGCAGAACCCGCTTTCTGTGAACTCTCGTTTCGAGTCAAAACACTGTGACTCACGGTTCAATCCCCATAAATTGCAACCCCCTTTCCTCTGCGCCAAGTACAACAAAGTCTACGCTGGGTAAACTTGAACTTTGTTAGTAAACAACATTTCACCATTGTTGCGTGTGAGCTGAATAATATCAAGGAGACGAAAAGTGAAAACCTACTCCACCCTCCCGCTAAGATGGAGCGGGTATTGAATAGAAAAGTAAGTAAGTAAGCAAGCAAGCAAACAAGTGAAATTGGAAACTTGGCTGACTCATATTGATTCTATTTTAATTCATGAATAGGCAGCGAACCGGAGTAGGCAGACGAGACACATGAAACTTGCAAGAGGAGCACCAACGCCGCTTCGGAGGAATGAAGAATAAATGCCATGTGACCTAACATTCGACCTAAGCCTCGTCCTCCCCATTGAGCCGCGACTTGAATTAACTCGACTCATAGGAATATGTTGCAAGTCCACATGAACATACGAGTACGTCTCCAATCCCCCAATGCAATGCACATACTCGTGCAAGTATAAATCTTCTATTGTTACACTTTGCAGTATCTCAACGTGGTCTCATCATTTGTTTGTCGTCTCTGCACAATGCGCGAGGAGTATGGAGTGTGTAATTATTATTAAACATGTTCAGGGTCCGTTAATGAATTGCTCCCGCAGGAAACCTAAATTGCTTTGATAGCCAATTGCCGGTGATTTGTGCTGTTGAGATTTTCAGCGAATCACATACGAGTATGCATGATGATATATTGTAGTAATTCTGGTTGTAGGGTACTAAATCGTGACTTGGGATAGCGTGGCGTGGAGCCGATTTTTGGGAACTTCATTGGGCGCTCCAATTCAAATGCAGTCAACGATCAATTAAATTGTATTTGAAAATGTCTCGTTGGAATTTTCATGTCAAATTCAAAGATTTATTTCATTTGCCTGATTAAATGATTTATAATCGACTTTACTCATTGATGCGGGATTGGATTTTGGGATGTTCATTTGGTGTTAAATTATCTCAATTGCCCGTGAACTTGAAATATTCTTATTCGGTTTTTGTATGTAGTAAATGTTGCACTAATATTTACATATTGCTTTTTATTAGCCTTCTTGACGTGCTCGCTGGTAAACGCTAATTAGCCTAGTGCAATGCACGCAAACAATAACACCTGAAAATTTCTCATTATTCCTATAAACTACAGGATGCAGGTCAGTAAGATATTCCAAAAATTAGTCACGTAAACTGAAATAACCATTTCTACTTGAAAATAATTATGTTTTGCTTAAAATATGAGATTTATGCCCAGTTTAAGCACTTCAAAAAAACCGAAGATAAAATAATATAAACTTCCACTATTTTTAATTACATCACACATTCTTTTTGGAAAGCATTTGTATAATTTTCTGAAGTATTACCGGGAAATTCCACCCCAATATCTAATTACGAGGGTCATTTGAAAAGCTTCCGGCCTTTCCGTCAAACAGCCATGGTATATTCAAGCTCTCTTGCCAACCAATGTATAGCCTCCACATATGTATGCCATAAAAATTTCAAGTCATTTAGATCAGTACAAAACACATGGTACCCTTCCAAAGTTGACAGGTGACGTTTGTTAAGAACAATAGATAAAATCGAAAATCGCGCGGTGATAAAGTACCTCTAGTTGAAAAGGGAAAAAACTCGGGAAGTTAAGGAAGAGTTAGACTCCGTGTATGGTGAATCGTCGTCCTGATTTACAACTGTGAAATATTGGGTGGCCGAGTTCAAACGCGGTCGCACAAGCATTTTTGTCGATAAACGTTCTGGATGTCCAAAAACTGTTTCAACAGAAGATATCGTCAGATTACTGCGCAACCGTGATCGCCGATTAACCACTAAGGACATTAAGATGCTTGTGGGATATCAACTGAACGACTGCATTAGATTTTACATGAAGATTTATGCATGAGAAAATTATCCGCGCCATGAGTGCCGCGTTTGTTGACGATCGATCAAGGTGCGTACGGATGGAGATGTCGCGCAAAACTCCTTAGCTGTTCTGAAAGAACCCTATCGAGTTTTTGTACCGATTATTTCTTCTTAGCACTACAGCCCCTCTCGGGTCTTCGCTTCCTGCTAAAAGCGCCTCCAACTGTCTCCGTCCATTGACCGCGTCTTCCAATTCCGAAATCCGAGCAGCGATGAACTGTCTTCGTCGACCGAGTCAGACCAGCGTTTCCTCGGTTTCCCCACTGGTCTCCGGCCTTCAGTTCTCCCAGCGAATACCTTCTTGGGTATCCGTTGTTCGTCCATACGATTCATGTGTCCAGCCAATTGCAGCTTCCGCAGTCTTATAATCGTTGAGATCTCTGGCTCGCCAAAAATTTCATACAGCTCATGGTTGTATCGAATTCGCCATTGGTCTCCGTCTAGCTTCGCTCCGATTATTCGCCTCAGGACCCGTCGTTCAAATGCGTTCAATATATTTGCGGAAGTTTGGGTTAGGGTCCATGTGTCACACCCATAGCATAACACAGGTCTTATCACAGATTTGTATCCTTGGAGCTTTGTTTTTCTGTGTATGCAGCTGGTCTTCAAGATCGTCAATACTGAATTAAATATTTTATTTGCGGGCTGTATTCTTCGGCGTACTTCGTCTCTTTCATTGCCTGTTTTCGTTATTTTGGCGCCTAGATACACAAATCCGCTCACATTTTCGATACTTAATTCGCAAAGTGTTTCCTCGACTGCGTCATGGGCTTTGTTTCATTTTCATTGATTTGTAGCCCTACTAGTTTTGCTTCGCTGTCGAGTTTCAGGAAAAGTTCTTTGGCAGTTGTTAATGACCGTGACAAAATGTTGATGTCGTCCGCATAGGTCACTACCTGGCTCGACTTGTATAGTAATGTACCTCGCGTATCGACAGGTAGCTTCCGTATGACGTACTCCAGAGCCAAATTGAATAGCAATGGGGCCAGCCCATCTCCCTGCTTTAGTCCGATATTTGTGTCAAAGGCATCGGTGAGTTGGTTGTCGATGCGGACTTAGGAGGGCGTCGACGTTATTGTCATTTTGGTAAGACGGAACTAATTTGGCTGGGATGCCAAAGCAAAGCATTATTTGGAACAGTACGTTACGATCAATACTGCGATATGCTTGCTTAAAGTCAACGAAAATTTGGTGTATGTCTATGTTGAACTCCCACCAATTGGTCTATCGTCGATCTGCCTGCTCTAAAACCACCTTGATACTCCCCAATAATACTGTGAGCGTATGAGCCGAATTTATTTTCTAAGATTTTAGAAAATATTTTGTACGCCGTACAAAGTAGTGATATCCCTCTATAATTTTCGCTCTGTATTAACTTGTCACCTTTTTTGTGGATAGCAAATATAATTGATTGGCTCCACTCGTTCGGCATATGTTCTTGTTGCCAAGTGTGCTGGATGACTTTGTGAATAGCTTTATGAACACTGCTGCCACCATATTTGTTGAGATCCACTGGAATCTCATCGATGCCCCGCGCTTTATTACAGGCGCGGATCCAAGGGGGGTCACAGGGGTCATGACAGAATGAATTATTCGCAAACCCAAAAACAAAACAAAAAATATAACACGACCAAAATGAACCCAGTTTTTGTGAAATCAAAAACCAGAAACACACCAAACGACCAAAGTCAACTTACCATATTGTTAACTAAAAACATTGGAAACAAAATATAACTATAATAACGACTAAACTTTTTATAGAATACTGATTTTTTCTGTATTTGGTTTGTAGCAAAACTTGTGATTTGTGTACATTTTTTATAAGTTCCAACTGGGAAGATCATTTATAACACAAAATCTAATTTTCTATTTTGTTTCGCAAATCTGTTGATTATCGCATCGATGTCGATGTGTTCTTCATCACACGCAGCACAAACTAGAGGAAGCGAATCGGGGGAGTTCACCGCTGTTTTCAACAATCCGATTTCATTTGGCTACCCACAATTTTAATTCTGCAATGACTCCCGAGACAGAAGTTTGCAGAAGCTTCTGGTACGTTTCCGCTGCATGGCAAACGTCTTCAATGTCCTCCACTGTGTATGAAGTCCGAGGCAGAAACACTCTCAACCGAAAAAGGTTCATCACTTCTGTGGAGAGTCTTTCGTTGAGGTCTGTTACAACGTTGTCCAATAAAGGAATGAAAATCCCTCTCCTGAAATACTCCTCCGGGGTTTGATTTGGTTGATGATTATCTCGATGTTTTTGGCGAGAAACAACACGAGGTGCTTTCATCTCCACATCCAACTGTTTAGCGAGATTTTCAGTTTCAGTATACAGCTGATGAAAAACGGAATCAGCCTTGCTTCTTTCCTTCTCAAGAACAATCAAAGTATCTGCTATCAAATTGGTTGCTTTCTTCAGATCTCATGATGGGTTTTGGAGTATTCGGCTTAATGGTAAAGTTACTCCTGAAAAATACAAAAACCACCAAAATTATTGTAAACTAATTTTCTTCTTTGGTTTATAATGATTATTTTTGTTTTATTAATCTGTAAGAGTGTCTCGCAAAGACTTTGAAGAGATTTTTTATCAAGCTTATTTTCGAAGACACCGTGTCTTTTTGAAGAAGCATTTGAAAAAGCTACAATGGTTTTCATTGTCCCTGAAGCGTTTCGGCAGTTTGTGACATCCGATAATTTCAAAAAAGAATTGTTCAACACATGGTTATTGCAAGGACAACGTCGTGCGTGAATTGCTACTTTCATCAACTCGTGACATGCCCCTTTCAAGGCAGACGCCATCACTGACCAACTGTCTGTACCGATTCCAACCAAGTATTGCAGATCCAAGTCAAATTTGTTACACAAATCTATGTCAATATGTGCCACTGCAACTCCAGTTAAACGACGCTCGTTACCTTCCACAACTTCAGAACGAATCGCAGAGTACGCGTCGCAAAATGTAACAAAGTCTTCCCTGGCAACTCTATTCCAGACGTAGCGAAGTGACAAGCTGCGCTGTTCAGTGTGTGAGTTGTCGGTCGTCTCGTCAAATATAATAGAGAAAAATTTTGCCGGTCTTACTCTATTCAGGATAACTTGCTGAATTTCCTCTTTGCAGGCTTCTATCAGCTGATTTTGGGTGGTTTTGCTAATGTACGTTGCGTTTGCACCTGCTGTTTCTAAATGTTGCTGGAGCGAAGAGTCACCAGAATCAATTCTGAAGCGAAGGAGAGCTCTAAAGTTCCCATCATTTGCCACCAGACTGTCTCCTCCGTCGGTCCTATCCAAGAGCGATCCATCATCCCTATGTCCACGTAAAGAAATATTTTGCCGACCACAAAAAACGATCGTTTTGATAATAGGCATTAATCGTTCTCGATTTTCTTTAACCTGCGCATATCGTTGTACATAGACCTGGTTGATCACTTCTGATGCTGGATTGTGAAAAGTCTGAAGAAAATATTTGCCAGCTTATACCGCCTTCTGGTGATATTGGTTTCGTTGGTGAGCAGAAAGCGCTCCATTTTCACCAAGTAATTCGTCAAACTTTTTCAGCGGTTCTCGAACTAGACGCTTCAGATAAGTGTTTGCTTGGTAACCTCCTCCTGAGCTCGACGCGAATAGTACGCAGTGCTTACAATTAAGACCTTGATCTTTATGACACAAAACCAGCCAAGGAAATTTCTCTAGATGGGACTTTTGCGCGTACTTCTTCCTTTCTTTCCCATTCTTCATCACGACATTATGAGGAAAAATATAATCGGGAGGAGGTTCCCAGTGATGTTTCAGTAAATCCGCCTTAGTAGAATCGTCGATGTTGCGTTGGTTTACGCAAGACCCTATATCGGACGCGAAATGAGGCTTGCAGCATAGTTCGTTTGTATGCGTAGTATTCGCTGAATGGGAAGTGGACGGAACATTTTCAAGCCTATCAGTGATATTCGAAATACTAGCAGATGGTATGAACTCTTTCGCCAACGATGATGCATCAGAACTAGATTGAGACTCCGGTTTCTGACTTTTAGAAAAGAAAGAGTCAATCGTTCTCGTGGAAGCTGGTCGTTTCGTCGCCTTTTTTAGAAACAATATCTCAATCTCCATTTGTTGTTTCATATACAATTGTATTGATATTTACCATGATGTATTCGCCAAATTGAAACTTTTAATTTTCTTCGTTACTGGATTAAGAACCAGAATTTCTAACTATAAAACCAGCCAACTGGAAGAAATCAATGAAAAGTGTTGACAAACTGGAAACAAAAAAGTGATAAATATTTACGAGAACTTCTATAAACAAATTCGGAAAATACGGTTTGTATTGTTATTTTTGCATTTTAAGCTTTTGCCTGGATCCCACTTAAAATAGAAGCTTCTTGATTTCACTACAACACTTTTCCGGACAAATCAATGTCATTTATCCGCACTACTAATTAAAATTTCACTGCGATATCATCAAGTATCGTCGTATCAAACTATCCATGCCATCCTTAACAAAACAATGAGATACATGCATACATATAGTATACGGCAAAAACAAAAGAAGTCGATTCAATGCGTTGCCACAATTGCGTTTATTTCACTTATTTCGCGGATTATTTACTGAAATTCCACGACAAAATTAGCAGAAAACTGTAACGTTCACGCCTAATTACTCGTTGTAGCATCAATTTTCACGAACTTTCGGGAAAACTGATCTATACGAAATCCCGATGGTAATCACAGAGACGAGACGAAATGACGGTAAAAAATTTTCAAGACACCGAAAATACATGCCGTGAAAACTTAATTTAGGTGTGCCATTTTCTTTAAATAGATGCACAATTGCGAGAACGTAACGGCGCGGCGTAGGCACGAACGTGAATTTCGCAATAATGAGTTTACGTTGGAATGATCAGCTGGTTGATTTTTATTTTCAAAATGTTTTGTTTTCATTCTTTGCGATCGTGTCTTGTTTTTATTCTTTGCAAGGAGTGAATGAGAATCATGAAATTTAATGGTTGGTTACCTACGAAGAACAAGTGCGTTTAGGATGTTTGTATGAAAAAAAGATTCCTTTGGATTTGTTAACAAATATTTGATTGAAATAGTTGAAAGAAACGTAAATTTGTTTATTCTTATTTATCCATTCTCTTTATTTCTGAAATAGGTTTCTACAAATTTTCCACAAGTTTCTTTCAGTTTTTTGTCGTTTATTATTTCTAGTATTTGGTATGGAGTTGGTTTAAGTGTAATGTATTGAAGCTAAAAAATTTGTTATTTTTTGTTATATATAATATTTTGCTATTTTTTTTAATTTTTTATATTGTTCTATCCTGTGACCCCCTCCGGAAAAAAATTCTGGATCCGCCCCTGCTTTATTATTATTTTGGGCTTCGATGGTAGAACAAACTTTATCCAGACTTGATGGGGCCACTGGAAGCTCTCGGGAAACATCCATAGGCTCCGATGTTCTGGAGCTGTTCAGAGAATTAAGGCGGTTCTTGAAATATGATGCCCATCTTCTCTTAATCTTAATCAGCGATGATATTGCCGATGTCATCACGACAGAGCGTGGTTTTTGGCTGATAAACACGTTTCAGGCTTTTCACAAATTTGTATGGTTGTTTTGTGTTATTGCTCACTGAACTTACACTCTAGTTCCCAATTGGTCGTCCTAGTATTTTCTTTTCTTAATCCTAATTATCTTATTCGTTACTCTTCTGAAATTTTCATAGTGTTCTCTCTTCGTCCTGGTTTTCCTACCAACGTATTCTTTGTACGCCTGATTTTTTTTATAGCCCGGCGCAAGAGGAATGATTGGTTCGATGATAAGTGCCAGAATGCATAAGATAAGAAAAAATCAGGCCGTCCACAGCTATCCACCTGGGAATCACTGTTCCGGACTGAGATGGCGGGAGTACCAGTTTCATCAGGATACCATGATGCTGAACTTTTATCATAGTGTTGCTCACTCGGCAGCATAAAGTCGGCTTTCATGTCCCTTGCAAATCGCTCAAACTGGTTTTGGGTGGTTGAACTGCGGTGTAGCTTTAGCTGCAGAATGCGGGTCTTCGAAGTTCCGATTTTGCTAGGGCTTCCTGGAAAATCCGTCATCCGTCATTTCCCTGATCCCAAGATCCGGTCTTGGCCAGGTCCGTGATGCAGTCAATGTCTCTTATTTTGATCGTCGCCATTGGCCCGAGCGAGGCTATAGTTGCGCTTTTGCCGAGCACTTTCTTTACTGCGTCACAGAATGCTTCTTTATTGTCGGCCTCTGCTCCGAACTATACCAGTATATGGCCCGACCGCGTTGGTCGTACTGCTTTAATGGCAGTGCTGGTGTCTTCGGGCCTTACATTTCCCCTGATATCCCGCAGTACCGCCACGTAGGATCGATCATCTTGGGGTCTTACGAGCAGTGCGTGCTGCCGGGGTCTCGTCGGGGTTTCTTTCTCTCCTATTTCGCATCAGGTCTTTTTCAAGGTTGGTTTCCACTGATCAGCTTCAGTTTGCTGCATTAGCACTGCTGCAAATTCGTTTGAGCTTGCATCTGTCTGTAGCTCACAGTTTTTAAATTGGTCGTACATAACTAAAACATGCTCACTGCATAGTGATCGCTTCAAGTGCTGGAAAGCGTTGTAATGCTTGTGCTCCCAAACAAAGCTTGGATTTGACTAAGTCTTCAATAATTTCGTCATTATTGAAGACTCGTTCACGAATTTCCAGAAAAATCCGGTCAGTCCAACGAAACACCTGACCTCGCTGACACATTTTGGTCTGGGAAACTGTTCGATCGCAGTAGTTTTCTCGATGCCTGGTTTAATTAAATCACCCATAATTCGATGGCCTAAAAATCTTCATTCTGTTGAAATGAATAGACACCTAGGCAAGCGGAATTACAAACCAGATTCTTCAATCAATAAAGGTAATCGGCGTAGACATTCTAGTCGTCAAACGCGCAATGATTTTCTGATACACAGCGGGCGCATTTACGAGACCAAACGGCATCACATTAAACTCAAACAGAACCTGATGAGTGATGAACGCTGCACATTTGTTTTTTGAAGATTCCATTGCGGGAATTTTATAGTACCCGGCCATCAAATCTAGTAAAGTAAAATGCGAGTAACCGGAGATTAAAGAAATTTGATGATCCACCGATCCGGCTGCTAAGTAATGATCGTATTGAGCGATCTGTAATCGACACAAAGAAAAGCTTCTCCATTAGCTTTCTTCATGAGCACAATCGGAGAGGAGTATTCGGAAGTACTTGGTCGGATAATGCCATGTTGTAGTAACTCGGAGGTAATTATTTCCACGATTTTTCTTCTAGCAAACGGTGTTCGGTATATCTTATGCTCTCCGGGCAATTAATTCGGCTTTCGTCCGGCGGTTGAACGATTTCGCGATTGCAGCACGGCTTGTAGTTGCTTGGCGGTGGGCGAGTCTATTTTCACTGCCGACATGCTAAAACGTAACCCCAGCACAGTTTAAAGTTTAACGATGGGCTCGATACGGGTTTATTTATTTTAGGGGAGCATCCCACTTCTGAAACTACCAGAAACACCGAGCTTAGTTGTTTAAACTGTTTTTAGGAATAATAATATCGAATTAACTGATTGGCTGTTAGCTATCCGGTCTCGGCGGTGGACTATCCTTCTCTTCTCATTCAAAGCCTAATGATACTTCCTCTACGAGGCCGATGACGAGTCATACTGACAATAGTATTCTCTATTTGCGCGAGAAAATCCATTTTAAGTTCGGGAAAATCCATTTTAAGTTCTGAAACTATGAGAAATCGTGGGTGCATTTCGGGCTACGGAACTGTGCTCTACTTGGGTAAACCAAAGCATGGAATGCGACACCCCGAAAGGTAGTAATTTGAGCATAGCACTCGGCATCGCCTAAATTGTCTTCGTCGTTTGACGAATAGAAACGTGTCGCGCTGCTGGTTGATGATAGCATGTATGTGCGAGGTCACTAGCTTAGGAAATAAAACTCAATATAAAACGATGATCCTAATCTAAATCGAGAACCGATCGGTTGACTTGACAAAACGTGAGTGTATGGCTTCGTTTATATGTGCTGTTTTCTTTTCACTTGAAGTTGTCACTAGCTTCTGCTGTAGTGTTTGTCGTTGTTGATAAACTAAATATTAAGGGACAAAAGAGAGTGATTGAAGAAAAACACCACACAAATACTTAACGAGTCTTTTCCTAATAACATTTTAACAACGATGACTAAAACTAATGTCAAATGGATCATTAGCGATGGCAACGCTCTGCTGTCCATGTGGTGAAGTAGCGAACTTAATCAGCTGTCACCTTGTTTGAAATTGCTGTCGCTACAATACTCCCCTCGGAGTAAAGTAATTACGTACATCGACTGTTAAACATTGAATTTAACTTTCCTGCTGTATGTTCACAGAGGCTTTGCAACTTCGGTATTTTTATTCGGGTCTATGTCATTTTCGATAAACGCTGGTTTTAATCGTTCAATTGATACGGTTGTTTCCTTTTCTCCTACTTTAACCTGAAATTCGTTCAACCATCCTATGCGGTCCGGTGTAAGGTGCTTTTAATGGTCTTTTAACTGCATCCTGTCGAGAAAAAACGTTTGTACAGGTATACAAATCTTTGTATACAAATGCACGGTCCCGACGGTGATGTGATGCTGGCACGGCGTGTAGTTGTTGCATATCAACTCGAAATTTTTCAAGGAAGGTAATCGGGTCGTTTGACATCTCTGCTTCATAGAAAAATTCGCCCGGCAATCGAAGAGTTGTGCCATACACCATTCCGCAGCTAAAGCATTGATGTCCTCCTTGAAAGCTACTCGCAATCCTAGCAGCACCGTTGGTAAAGTTTCCACACATCTGGATGTTTCATGGCGCATTAGGGCAGCTTTGAGTGACCTATGCCACCGCTCGATCATACCATTAGAGGTTGGATGGTACGCCGTTGTGCGAATTCGTAATGTGCCCATAATTGGCTTAAAGCACGGAAGATCACCGACTCAAATTGTGATCCACGGTCCGTTGTGATAATTTTCGGTACACGAAAATGGCAAATCCTGTGCGTATAAACGGCTGTGATGACATTGCCCACTGATATTTCAGAAACAGGGATTGTGTCGGGCCATCTGGAGAATCTGTCGATGATGGTAACAAGATATCGTTGATTTTGACATAGTAGAATAGGTCCCACTGTATCCAAGTGAATATGTTCGAATCGGCCATCTATAAAACGTGTCGGCTAATCTTCGCACGTTGGCATTGTTGACAAATTTTGGACCAGTGGCGAATGTTTTCAGAGATGCTTGGCCAAACGTATTTTTGGCATGCTAGTTTTGTTGTTGCTCGTCCACTTGGATGTGACAATCGATGAATCGATTCAAAAACTTGCTTCCTTATAGTTATCGGAATGTATGAGCGAATAGTTCCTGTGGAAGTATCACAGTAAATCGAAGTCTTATGTAAATTAAGTTTTTGAAAATTTAACGATGTCGGTGTTGTTAACAATTTTGAAGTTCTGAATCCTTTCTTTGTTCATCTTCATCCTTTGTTCATCATAATGCAGTCTCCAAAAAATCTGTGACGGGTTCTAGCCAATTGTGTTTAATTTTTATAGCGAATCCGCGACGGTATTGTCATCACATTTCACGCTGTTGTCAGATTTACAAAATGTTCTTGCTTTTTTCAAACGCGATTTCAGACCCTTCGTTCCATTGAACTGGTCGCTTGTCATTCTTTCGAAAGTTTTTTAAAAAGATATTCAAAGGATTTAAGATTTGTGCTGCATTAGCTATAAATCTGCGGTAGAAGCTGAACATTCCCAGATATTGCCAAAGCGTAAGTAAATTTATAGGCTTGTGTATGTTTACGATGGCTTTCACTTTATCCGGTAGGGGTTTTATTTCAGTTGCTGATATGACATATCCCAAAAATTCTATTTCTGGAACACCAAACACACACTTGAGATTGAGACATACTCCGTAGGCGTTCAGTCGCTTGAATACTTCTTGTGTAATATTTTAATGTTCCACCATATTTGCCGAAGTTATCAGAATATCATCCAAGTACGCGAATACATTATCCACACCTCGAAGTACGGTATCCAAAAACCTTTGAAACAATTGTGCCGCGTTTCGTAGTCCGAACGGCATTACGCAGAAGTCAAATAATCCGAACGGTGCTATTACGGCTGTTTTTTCGATGTCTTCGGTAGCAATGGGGATATGGTGGTATGCTCTGGTGATATCCAATCGAGTTTTTCCATGAAGCTGTATTGATACATCCTGAATGTTTTTTATTATATACTGATCAGGGCATGTGAAAGCGTTAAGGCGCCTGTAATCTCCACAGGCTCTCCATACCCCAGATTTTTTGGGTACTATATGTAATGGACTGGCCGATGCACTTTTCCAGGGGCGGCATATCCCTTTTGAAATCATATAGTAGAATTTGGTTTTCGCTGCTGCATATTTGTCGGGATGGAGTCGCCTCGCTTTTTCGGTGACTGAACAGTTGGTTTCACGAAACTCGCTGACGTGAATTTTGGGAATTCTCTTAGAAGGTTTTGAATTATTTCGTTATTTTTCACTACAGGCAAACATACCCCATCTGATGTTGTAGTCGCTGCGGTTGCATACAACCGTGTTGTTCCATCGATAATTCTTTTATTTTTAATGTCAATTAAAAGATTATAGTGTCTTAAAAAGTCCATACCAAGAATCGGTCGCGCAACATCAGCGATTCCGAGAAGCGGAAAATCAATCGCTGCTTTAATCCGTCGTAATTACATCTGTCGGCCGATAAATTTTCTATAATATCCGCCACGTTATCTAATATTTGGCATTCTAATGGTGCTATAACTAGGTTAAAGTTCGTTTCATCGGATGCTATGCAGTTGATTTGGAACTGTGCCTTTATTTGCTTAAACCCAAGCGTCGGTCGATGCGTCCAAAATGGTGGTCGTTTCTTATTTATTATGGCATCGTTCATTCGCGAACCTGTCTTGAGATTTGCAACAAATGGGTTCTGCGAGTCGTTGAGTGATTCTTCACTGTTCGTTTTTTATATAATTGTCGAATTGTTTGGCGTTGCTTTTTCACTTAGGGTCACCAATGTAGTGTTTGTCGTTGTTGATAAACTAAATATTAAGGGAAAAGGAGAGCAATTGAAGAAAAATACCACACAAATACTTAACGAGTCTATTTCTAATAACATCTTAAGAACGACTGACTAAAACTGATGTTAAATGGATCCTTAGCGATAGCAACGCTCTGCTGTCCATGTGGTGAAGTAGCGAACTTAATCAAGTTTCGCCTTGTTTGAAATTGCTGTCGTTACACAGCTGCGATGCTGGCATCGCTTTTGGTCGACAAGCGCTACAAACTCATGTCGATAAGTTTAGCAGAACCGTCTGTCGGGCTTGATCCTCAATTAGCTTTCCTTTCTCATTTTCACAAACCAGTGCATGTTCTTTATCTCTTTCCTCGTTTCTATCACTCTGTTCGCTAACGCAATTTAATAATATCCCTAATGCTAATGGTCAGGTACTTGTTCTTTCTAACTTTCCCCTTTACTGTTTATCTGTTTCTCTAGCACGGAATCCTCTTGTGCACATTGATAGTCATCATCTGCCATTAACGTTCGATCTCTCAATTGCACCTTTGACGCATCGTACTTTTGCTCCTTCTCCAAAATTTAACTTCTTCAAAGCAAACTACGAAGCTCTTGCCTCCCAACTGAACTTGGCTGACTGGCTGAAGTTTTTTGAAAACTTGGAGTGTGAGGAAGCTCTGAGTAAGTTTTATAGTAACCTCTATGAGTTGATTAAACATTTCACACCTTAACAAGCTCTTTGCAAAGTAAAGTAGAAACCATGGCTAACTAAGCAAGCACTTTTTCCTTAAACGCTAAAAGTAAGGCACACCGCTGTTTCAAAGCATTGTGGTACTGAAGAATCCAGAGCCCGCCTTTGTGATCTGCGTGTGGTAACGAAAAAAGAACTAGACTGCAATGAAAAACTACTTCAGTAGCTTGGAGAATTCACTTATGGCGAATAATGCGAAACCCTTCTGGTCATATATTAGATCCTTCAAGTCCTCCTCTTTTGCCCCTCCTTCTGTCCACTGGAATAATATCGTTAGCTCTTCTCCGCAGGATATTTCCAACTTTTACTCTCAGTCCTTCTCGTCAACTTTTATTCCTCCTTCTGATGTCTCCGATCCACTTAATACACCTGTACTTCACTCCATTGACATTTCTTCACTTTTCACAGACTATATTGAAGTTGAATCCCTCATTGATTCACTTAATATTTCACCTGGTCCCGATGGTTTACAGAATATTTTCGTCAAATCATTAGCGTCTTCACTTTGTATCCCTCTGGCTTTTCTCTTCAACCTCAGTCTAAAGACTTTCTCTACTTATTGGAAAAGAGCAAACATTGTTCCTATTCTTAAAAGGGGTGATCCTTCTTCTGTGTCCAATCATCGTCCTATTTCCTTAATTTCCTGTTTTCCGAAATTACTCGAGCGTCTGGTACATAACCGGCTCTCAGTTTCATTGGCCCCTATCTTGTCGAAGGAACAACATGGGTTTCTCAAATTTCGCTCTATGACCTCAAATTTAATTGAATTCACCGATTACATTGCGAAGGCCCTAGACAATCGATTGCAGATTGATGTCATCTTCACTGACTTCTCGAAGGCGTCTGACGTGGTCAACCCTCAACTACTCTGTTACAAACTGAAAGCTTTTGGAGTTGCTGGCCTTCTTTTGTCATGGATGGATGCCTACCTATCTTCTCATATATGTTGTATTAGTTACTGTGAAATCACCTCTTTAAGTATTTCGAGCTATCATATCTGTACAAGATTGTCAAGATCTTCAGATGCACCTGATTGCACTAAGTAACTGATGCTCCCCTAACTACCCCCTGTCTTAATGTTGCCAAATGCTATAAAATGACTTTTAATCTAAATCAATCTCCACTGACTTTCACATAGATGTTAAATGAAGTCCCACTCGCTGCTGTTAGCTCTGCTAAATATATCGGTGTTACTTTTGATCCTAAGCTCAATTTTGATGCACAAATTGTAGTTGCGACTACTAGGGCCCCAAAAATATTGGGACTTATTTTCAGGCATGCTCATAACTTTACCATATATCTACCCTCGTTCGCTTGTTTATCTGTCTTGTCCGTCCTATCCTTGAATATTGCTCTGTAGTTTGGTCTCCCCGACACTCCTACCTTATTAACTCGTTAGAGAATGTCCAGCGAAAATTTACTCGTGTCTTGTTTTACAAATTCAAATTCCCATATCAACCCTATGATTGTCGTTTGGCATCTATATCTAGATCAGTGTTATCTATATCAATTCTGCCACAATCAAATTTCATCAAAATTGTATGCAGACTTACGTTTTCGCCACCCATCGCGTTCTTCTCGGGCAAACAATTTTTTTGTACTACCTTATGCTCGTACAAATTTATATTTCCATTCTCCCATTATACGAACGGTAAGAAGCTTGAGCTTGGTCCTTTCTCCGACTCATACCTTGTTTCTGAATTGAGATTAAGAAGCCTGATCCTTGCAACCCAATTGGATTAAATATTAGATTTGTTTGTGCTTTAATTTAATTTTATATGTATTTTGCTTCTTTTTTCAACTTAGTACTTTTTTTTGTGGTAGGGAGGACAATGCTATTTATGCACAGAGTGTGGGACTCCCATGCGTGACTGGACTACCCACTTAACTCCTCCCCTGTCAACCTGAGAACCCAGCCTGGAACCGTTTGACATATTACTTCGGGCCAGGTCTCGTTTTGTTACGCCGTGGGGCGTTTTCAAGCTGGGGAGTCCCTTTCCTAGCGGGGGGAGAGGGGAAGAGGAAATGCCAGAAGAGCGATCCCACAGCCCCAGCGCCCCCGGCTGCTGTGAGTCCCTTCTATATTTTAGGACTGCCCGAGCACAATGTGCCACCTGGTTCCATTTGTCAACCGATTCGAGCATCACCGCAACTATATTATCCGGGGTGAGCTCTCCCGTCTCCCTGTAGAGTTCCCTTCGCAGCCTGACCCATTTTGTACACGAAAAAAATGTGTGACAGGCATTGTCCTCCTCTCCTGGGCAAAACCGACAATCGGGAGACCGTAACTTACCGATCTTGTGCAGGTAAGACTGAAAACACCCGTGCCGTCAGTCTCACCATGCCTTCGATTTAGCAACGGTCTCACATCCGGGATGAGGCGCGCAGTCCACCTTCCCTTCGTGCGATTCACCCAAGACTGCTGCCAATCGTTGAGCGAGTGCTGTCTCTCCTCGCGGACAACTATCTCCCTCGCATCCTCGTTTCGGCGCAGGTAAATAGCGCAACGCTCTCTAGCAAGGAGGGCGACAGGTATCACGCCTGCAATCACTCTCACCGCCGAGTCGGAGACTGTTGGATAGGAAGATGCAATTCTCAGTGCTCCTCTTCTCTGTACCTGTACCAAACGTTTTCGGTATACCTCCTTGCTGAGAGCGTCACCCCATACCTCTGCTCCGTACAGTAGCACTGACCCTACAGCACTCATCAAGAGGCGTCTTCTTGATGGGCTGGGTCCCCCTACGTTGGCTATAAGTCGACTCAGAGCCGATATTCCCGAAGCAGCCTTCTCAGCCGTTGCCCTGATTTGCTCAGAGAAACTCATCTTCGAGTCGATCAGCAGCCCCAGGTACTTCACCGCTGGCTTCGATTCGATTCCTAAGTCGCCAATACTGATCATCCTTACTCTAGGGATTCTCTTTTTTGTCAAGATGAGCACTTCGGTTTTCTCCAGTGCTAAACTGAGCCCGCGAGCAGTCAACCAGTCCCTCACTCGGCGCGTTAGCATACCTAGCCTAAGTTGCGCTTGTTCAACGGTGCGTCCAGCGACCAGAGTCGCAACATCATCCGCATAGCCGACCAAACGCGACTCATCTGGCATCTCAAGTCTCAGTAGCCCGCCGTAAGACACGTTCCACAGGTCCGGACCAAGGATATATCCCTGGGCAACACCCGATGTAATTTCCATCCTTCGTTGGCCCTGTGTCGTGTCGCAGAGCAGGCTTCGGTCCTTTAGGTAGTTCCTCAAAAGCCGCATTAGATATTCTGGAACTTGAAAAGAGTTTTCCAGCGTGTCCAGATATCCACCCATCTAGCGGAGTTGAAGGCATTCCTGACGTCGAGTGTCACCAGCAAGACGATCCGTCTATCCGACTATATTCCTCTGCCTTTTGGACCGCGTTCACCACCTCTGCAATCGCATCAATTTTAGAACGTCCTGCTCTAAAGCCGTACTGCCGAGGAGATAGGTCCCCAGCAGCACGAATCGCGTCAGTGAGTCTTCCCTTGATGAGTTTCTCTAGCACTTTCCCAGCCGCATGCATAACGGGCGGTATGCAGACGGTGATTCGGGATTTCCCTTCCCCTTGCTGATCAGCACGAGCCTCGCCACCTTCCATCGTACCGGGAAAACCCCGTCCCGTAGACAAGCGTTGAATGTGCTGAGCAGCCAGTCAGGACAATGGTGATAGACGAGCCGCAACACCTCAGCTGGAACACCATCTGGACCTGGAGCCTTCCTCGCTTTCAAGGAGAGGACTGCCTCCTCCAGTTCCAGCTGTGTGAAGAGTGGGCACTCGACTGCTGTTTCACCATGGACAGCGTCAACACGGACGGGATGGGCGGGGAAGAGTCCCCGCACTATCGCGTCCATCTTTTCCGCGTCATGTATACAAGGCTTCCGTAGGGTACCAAGTTTCCCCATGACCAGCTTGTAGCCAAGGCCCCACGGATCCTTGTTCACATTGTCCACTAGGTCTTGCCAGCAGCGAGCCTTGCTACTGTTGATCAGTTTGCAAAGGCATTTCCTGGCCGACTTATATGCTGCCACCTGGTTGCATGCCTCGTCACGGTTCCGCGCCCGTTGAGCCTCACGCCGATGCTTGTGACACTCCCTCCGCTTTTCAGCGATTGCAGTAGACCACCAGTACACTGGGGGCTTGCCGTGCCGGGGTCTTCGATGGGGCATAGAAGCGCAGCAAGCAGTCGTAATGATGCTTATAGTAGAGTTCACCACGTCTTGAGCTTCTTCCATCCCCTCCGAAGCTCCCTGCAGCGACTCACCTGCTGTGAGAACCTTGGCGAACCTCTCGACGTCCATTCTTCCGATGTTCCATCCAGTTGTAGAAGGCCGAGAGCACGAACGTTGGGCGACAGCATCACTTATCTCAAGCAGAATGTACTGATGATCACTGGCTGAGTAGTCCTCTAATACTTTCCAATTGTGTATCCTCCGTACTAAGGACTCCGAGGCGAATGTCACGTCCGGTATGGTTCCCTCACAGCCAATACGGCGGAAAGTCGGCGTGTTTCCGGAGTTTAGTACGACGAGGGCCATCCTGGCCGCCATTTCCAGGACTCGTTTTCCCCGCGGATCCGTCTGAGGGATGCCCCATTCGATTGCTTTAGCATTGAAGTCGTCCCCAACGAGCACTTTACCCTCTGCGTTCGAGACAGCGCCCTCCAAAGCATTAAGCTTGGCTTGGAAAGATGATATCGACTCGTTAGGCGTTAGGTACACACTAAAGAAGGTGATCCCTGAGCACCGAACCCACACGAAACCATCCCCCCGTCCACAACTCTCCGCTTGTAAGTCACTGTTTCGGACCCAGATAGCGGCAGTACCAGTTTCATTAGAGTACCATAATGCAGGACTTTTATTATGATGTTGCTCACTCAGCAGCAAGAAGTCGGCTTTCCTGTCCCTCGCAAACTGCTCAAGCAGATTTTGGGCGGTTGAACTGCGGTGTAGGTTTAGCTGCAGGATGCGGGTCATCGAAGCTCTGATTTTGCCTTGGCTAGGGCTTCCTGGAACACCCGGCATTTCCCTGATCCCAAATCGTGTCCTAAATCAAGTTTTGTATCAGCATCCTTGCAAAGGATACAGTGTGCCTCCTTCGTACACTCTTTTCTTTTATGACCCATTTCACCGCATTTGTAACATAGGGAACTCCTATCGGGTCCTTTGCATACTTGTGTGGTGTGACCATAACCAAGGCATTTGAAACATTGAAGAGGCATTGCTCTTCGCCGTATCCTACAGACAACCCTCCCTATTCGTACTTTGTCCTTGTTCAGGAATTGTTCGGCGTCCTTTTCGGTCAAGTCAACTATGGCCATGCGTTGTCCCCTGTTGTTTTCTGGTGTCAGTCTCGCTTTGATCCTTCCCACGCTAGGGAACTCCCTTTTGATGGCCTCTTCTACCTCGGCCAGATCCGTCAGGCAGTCTATGTCTCGTATTTCGATCGTTGTCATCGGCTCGAGCGAGGCTATAGTTGCGCTTTTGCCGAGGACTTTCTTTACTGCGTCGCAGAATGCTTCTTTATTGCCGGCCTCTGCTCCGAATTCGACCAGTATGTGGCCCGACCGCGTTGGTCGTACTGCTTTAATGGTAGTATTGGTGTCTTCGGGCCTTACGTTTCCCTTGATGTCCCGCAGTACTTCCGCGTAGGGTCGGCCATCTTGGGGCTTTCCAAGCAGTGCCTGCAGCCGGGGTCTTCGTCGGGGCTTCTGCCTCTCCTGCTTTGCATCAGGTCCTTTTTGTAATTGGGCGTCCGTACGAACTTTACTTTCTGGCTTTTTTTGCGGCTTTCTTCGCTCCTTTTATAAGCACTGTCTGGAACCCCTGATCTAGTGCTCCACGGCCTTCAATTGCCTCTTCCTTCCTTCTTTTATCCCGATCTCCTTCGATTGGGCTAGATGCCATTCTTTTATTGACGTTTAATGGTGGAGCTATCTGCGTGTCGCCTTTAGATTTCGTCCCAAGCGCCTCTTTAGCCTTCTCTTCGTCTTCGGCCCTTAACCAGCTTCTCCGATAGTGCCCTATACGATCTAGGAGCTCCTCTATTTCAAGAAGCCCTGCTTTTGCTGCTTTGCTGATTTTTGGGGAGTCGCATGCAGCTTGTATTCTTTTCAGAATTTCTCCCGCTTTTCGGAGTAGTCTTTCTTCTTCATATCGCTGGGCCGCAATCGTACCTTGCAACCATCCTCGGGAGAGGTTATCGCGTTCCGTTTCCGAGTGCAGTACTTCCGCCACATTTTCAACTTTGGCGGTGCATTCACGCGATGTCTGGTCACACTTTGCTTTTAGTGCCGTAATCTCCTCGTTGGCTTCTGGATTTTTCGTTGCAATGTCGGGATTTGCGACCCTCGCATCGGTCGCTTCGGTAACGATCGCAGCAGTGACAATCGAATTTTCGGTGCTCGTTATGTTATCTCCCACCGCTCAAATACCTGAAGTGTCCTGCAGAGTGTTCCGTTTCTCCTTAAAAGGACGCTCGGGCGTTCGCATCATTTTTTTGCTGCGCCCGAACGCCGCAGGAATCTCAGTCTGTATTCCCCGTTTTTCGTCCGTCTTCACTGTCGTTGTGTTAGTCTTCGTTTTTGTCGTTGTTAGTACCGCTCGCGATGTACTGTTGACTGGCTACAACCGCTGGTTGCGTCGTCGTTATTATTCTTCGTTTCTTTTTCTGGTTATTTGTGGTCTTTTGATTTTTTTCGCTCCAGTTTTGTTGGGTCCCCCCTCGGAGCCCCTATCTCCGTTCGTGTATGTAGTCGCCTTTTTGGTCCCATGGTTATCTTTGCAGAGCAGGGAGGCCATGCGAAGGTTGCCACAAGCCCTTATGGGGACAAGTGCTCAGAGCCAGACCAGCGCTAATCGGGAGTCCGTCTCAACCGAACCTACACCACCAACCCAATGGTGCGAACTTCGAACGTACTCCGAGGCCTGCCAAGGTTTTACCGGGACGGAGACGGTATGATAGTTGAATTGAAGCCGTTCACACACGAGTTTCACCTCCGCGCTACTGTGCAAAGCAACTAGGTCCAAACCATCACATCCGCCAGCCCAAAGCGTCAATTCCAGTTTGTCGTCCAAAGCGTAGTCCAGATCCAATCAGAGTCGTTACCTGTCATCCCAGGAGGGAACCTCACGGCGCCCCCCATATCCTCGGGCCCGTGGGGGTGGCGCTCCCCAAAGAATGCTAGCCTACAAGAGTGCTCTTGCCGACCGGCATTCTTACTTACTATTGTTAATATCATTGAATTTTTTTATATATTAACTTTTTCACTTATTTCTAATTAGCATTAATTTTCTTTTCTGATTGTTTTGTTTCATTTTGTAATTGGATTGTGTTTAATCTGTTAAATGGAATTTTAAATAAATAAATAAATAAATGGTTGTGATAGCAAAGTAGTTTTGGAACGCGACAAAACAGTATCGTGTCAAATGATTCGAATAAAATAATTTCTTTATTGCGATTCTCAAAAGACGAATTATGCAATAGTACCTCTGGCAATATGCTGCTAAAGATTGATGCATGCACATCTTCTTCTTCTTCTTTGTAGCACTACAGCCCCTCTCGGGCCTACGCTTAGAGATAGTTAGAGTATCTCATTTTCATGAACGTAATGATTTTTTCGGAAGTTGGTTTGGTCAGTATCATGCTCGCGTATGCCTGCTCAGCTATGATATAATCTGATTAAATCAGTACATATCACCACTGAGTGAGTCTGTCCGAAAAATCCCCTGAACTAAATCACGTTGCTCCCAACAAGATTTGAACCTGGGACCTTCGGCTTATACGTTCATGCTCTAACCACAAGACCACACAGACTATGCATGCACATCGACTGCAGTCAATTTAAGCACGTGACGTATTTAATATTTAATGTCACACGGCTATCTGGCGTAATTCTTTAACTAAATATTAGAGTTGCAACGAATATTCGGTTACTATTCGGTATTCGGCCTATTTTTGGTATTCGGCCGAATACCGAATATTAAATCGCCGAATACCGAATATAAAAAAACAGGTGTTAGAAATAATAAAAGAATGCAATTAGTCCTATAAGTTTTATTAATGCAGAATATACATTTTAAGGCTCAGAAAATGCAGTTTTGCTACTGGAACGAGTATATCCAAAAATACTATTAAAATTTAACATTATGTACTGTGTTATTTATTGAAGAGATCAAAGTACATAAGTAATGAATCAAATAGAAAGTAACTAATTATTATTTTAAACTAAAATAAATCGAAATTTTCGGAAATTAATCAAATTCAAGTGAAATTAACAATTAGATTCTTCATTCGAACGTTATAAATTTAAATTCTTGCCTTAAATTGAATTCCTTTGTTTTTTTTCATGTATATGAGAAAATAAAATTTACTTATCATAACTGAAGTTAATTAATGGTAGGTTATGGTGCAGTAAAATCAACTTTTCCGCATTTTCAGGTAAAAGTCTGTTTCTCTTTTCTTCGTAGACGTCTCCTGCTTCACTGAAAAGTCTCTCCGAATACACACTGCTTGCAGGAGTCGATAAATATTTAGCAGCTAGTTTGACTAGACTTTGGGAAAACTTTGACTTATATTTAGCCCACCAGGTAAATGGGTTGTCATTTCTCTTTAAAGTTTTCATACTCAAGTACTTATCAAGGTCACGTGATATGGTGCTCTTTGAAGTTGAAGCAATTTCAACTCCGTTGATATAATCGATGAAGCTTTCAGCAACTACTTCTACATAGCACTCCCAGAAAGATGTTCGAATAGGACAACCTTCTCCAGACTCATCGGTTCTCTTACGCTTAGACTGCATGGAATAAGAAGATCGGGCGCTTTCATCGCTGCTGGTGTCATTATCTGATACTAATCCTTCAAGCAGAACGTATTGTCAGGCTCTTTCCTTTTGCAACTGATTCGTGAAGAAATACATCCTAAACCTTGGATCTAACAAAGTTGCCATCAGGTAGTTTTTATCATCGTCCTGTAGTGAATTGAGATGTTCAAAAAAATGTCCGTGAAGGACTGCAGCGACGGTCTGCTGCCTCGGCAGAAGAAGGTGTCGGTATCTGCCGAGAATGCCCTCGTCTGGAGACGCGTGAATGCGCTGGCAAGCTAGCATTGCGGTGTCGTGGGGCGGGTTCATTTCCCCAGCACGAGGACCCACTACAAAAAAATTTCGCACTCACGAATTTGACTGCTGGAGATTCAGGGGCAACCGAAGTCGCAAAAATTGTAGATAACTACTCAGAGGGAGATAGAGCTTGTTACGAGAACAAGTGGAACCTGAAAAGAAAGGCGGACTTGGGGTAACCTCGTCATTACCCGACGAAGTGCATGGCCCACAAATGAAAGAGGGGCAAACGGGTGATGGTGGAGCCCCTTCGCACCCACCCAACCGGAATAAATCCATATAGATTGTGTTGCAGTGGCCAGGTATTCCTCTTCTGAGTGGAAAACTCATACAACTTGAATTGCGTGAACTTTCCCGTCAGAAGGGGAGTACCCCGGTGACCAATTTATGCCATAGAATTATACAATTTGATTGCATAACATTATGCCATAAAGAGGCACTCTGCTTGGGCCACTCAACCCGCGACGTCACCTGAAACAGAAGGAGTTTATTTAGTGCCCGATGGCTGGCTCATTTGTGGCGTGGAGAGCATACCATGGTACCGGGTCCTATACCCGGTCAGGGAAGACAAAATAGAAAGACCGAGGTTATTGTTTTAATTCAAAATTTTTCCTTTTATTCTACTATTAATGTGTTTCTCATACAATTACAAATCAGTTAATTGTTGCGAATTGGAATATATTGTAAGAATGTAATTACTAGGACAAATTCCGACACACTACTCTATTTCCACAATTTTTGAATTTTTCTTTTTCCCTTTTTTTTCTTTTTCCCTTTTTTTTCTTTTATTATTATTCAAAACATATATTTTAGATTTGTATATAATTCGAAATAAAACATGCAAAAAAATTTGATTAAAAAGGGTACTTACCCAGTCCTCCTCCTACGAGCGCTCGTGTTCGGGGCGGGTAAGGGCCTGCGACTGTTATGGCAATTATTAAATTTTTATGTTATTTTGCTTCAGCGTGAATATTCAGATTCGATAATTATGTACATGAAGAAAAAAAAAATGAAGGAGTGTAAGATACTAAACGTTATATGAATCCGGACTACTTTTACTTATTATAAACTTTGCATTAATTCCTTGGTTGGAACATTTTGGTCAACGCTTACTAGCCAGTTGCTGCAGATTACGGAAACGTTTAAAAAAAAAAGTTCAATTTCGCATAGCAGGATGCCATCAAGAGCGCGAACCATTCAAAATACTAGCCCCGCGGGCTCAGAACCAGCGACAAAAATTTTCCACAGCATCGACTCCCGGGGCACCAAAGTACACGTCTGAACCACCGGTCGCGCATATAAACATCGAACAACCATTCTTACAAGTATTGCGTGGCTTTTCTGAATTTGTATTGGGTTATGCACGATATTTTAACAACAACGAGGTCGATTTACTAAACCCACATTAATTCCTATCTATCCGGAGATCCTCCCACGCGTTGTCATCAGCGAACAATATGTACATGTATTTCGTAGGTATTCACTTGATAAGCAAATAATGCTCATTGAAAGTTTATTCTAAAATATCACTCCCAAAACTTCATTTGCACCAGATATGCACCATACAAACACAGAAATTATTCCATGCAAGTGTTCTGTATACTTCCGTGAAACGTTCCAAGTTGTTTGTACTCCTACAATTCATATCTATGTGCACGATTCTTCTTATAAGTATTGCGTGGCGTTTCGGAATTTGTACTGGATCATGCACGGTATTCTAACGCCAACGATTCCACGCGAACCGGGTTCTCTAATTGTTGAACCGAAGTGGCAACATAGCATTTCGACAAAAGCGCTAACGGTTAATTGCGGATTCATTACACGTTAAGTGTATTGAGTAACTCATTGTTATTAGATTCCGGGCAAATCAAAGACGTCCTATAGCCAATTGTTTCTCAGTTTCCTAACTCCTTTGGGGACCTGGTTATTTCTGGGAGCTAAAGAATAACTTCCCGACAGAGGGTTTAAGGGAGGGAGGAATCTTTGCACACCCAAGTGAAAACACTTCCACCATACAGCTTAGCGGAACACGAGTTTTATTCCCTTTTTCACTAATCTACACGACTCACTAAGCGTTCACTATTCACACAAACTTTAGAGCATTCTTTATACACTCCTCGTTAGCTTAAACTTTCGATCAATCCCGGTACCGACTACCTTCGACAAACACTTCCGTTTTCTGTCCACGGTAGCCTCGAGCCGTCTTCCGCTCCCGACCTTCTCACCGTCGCGATCCCGAGCCGACTCCCTTAAAAACTACTCGCGACAGCACCAGCAACACAAGCAAATCCCACTCCCGCTATCGCTGGCATTCGCCTCTTCACCCTCCTTTCTCGCTTGTTTTCATCTCGCTTGCGACTCGTTACAACAAAATGAAGAGGATGTTCAAGAATGCTAAAATTGCTTACTATGCGTGGGTGCGGGAAGTCAAAGTTGTATGCATCGGTTGCACGGTAGTATCTCATGCAGTTTTTGTGAGAATGTTTGTATGGCTATTACACAGTCTCGTACAAGTGTTGCATGAGTCGAAGGTGTTGTATGAGTCGGATGCGTCGGCTGCGCAGTATGTGTAGTATGGGTCAGGTGTGTTGGGTGCGTTTCGAAGCTTTACCATTTGAATGGGATTTTGTGTTGCTTGATTGCTGTATTTATGTGATGGTAAATGTTCGTACGTGTTGAATGAATGTTGAATGCAGTTTGTTTTGCTATGAGACAAAATGTTGTTTCTAATGCATTTATTACTTCTCTTTCCTCTTTTCTCCATTAATTGCAGTAATAATCTGTTTCTCTCTTTTTTTTATTGTTTTTATTCAAATAATGATAATTATCTTTGAAGAAACCATATCATTTCCGGAATATAAAATCATGTTTTTTTTTTCGTGTTCTCCCTTTTGACTAGGTTTTTGATTTCGTACCATATTGAGGATATGCTGGGATTTAGGGTTGGTGTAAACAAAAAATGTTAAATATAAATGTGCCATTTTGGTTTTTGTAGCCTGCAACGCCGGGAATTTTCAGCGACGTGTCGCATACGTCTTCGACGTAGCGAAATTTTTCACCGGTATGTTCGTAATAATCATTACGGATATCCTCTATTGTCGCTCCATCCTTAGCTCGCGAAGTGATAATACTGCGAATAATTGCATCAAACGGAATTTGATCGTCTGATAAATTATTTGCAGAGTTCTTTGACGTAAGGCTACAATCGGCAACAATAATCATTTTTCTCTAATTCCAAACAATTAAAACACAGGAACACGGAACAGTGAACTACACAGAATGAAAGACGATTTCATTATGTTAGGTAGAGGTACAGATCATTCTATTTTTTTATTAAAAACTCTCGCAATTCATTGTACTATACTGTTCATAGAATTGTATAGTAATGAGCGTATTGTTTAGAGGATTGAATTTCATGAACCTGGTTCTTGATTTCCCTTCCAAATTGTATAACAGCCGATTAGTTCGCCAGTCCCATATTTTCACGTCTTTTCCAATAGGATAAGCTACCAACATCATGTATCGGACGGAAGCATATCGAAGGAATGATGTTGCCAAATTCGGTTTGGTTTCCATAGAACTCTTGCACGCTGGTTTTTTTGAACCTTACCTGCTTGATTACTACAGTCAATCCGTGAAAAACGTTGCTTCATCGCTTGTTGCATGGCAATCGCCATTGATATTAATTTTGGTGTAAGGTCAGAAGAGACGGCCTTCTCGCAGTAGCGGTTGAGAGTGACAACATGAGGAATAACTTCGGATAAGCAGGAGAAGTTTGAACTTTTAATTTTTGTTATCTCTTCAAACGGCTTAAGTAATTTCAGCAATTGATCTACAATCTCCCACTGCTCTGCACTTAGATTAGATATACTTGATATATCCGTCAAATATAGAGAAATAGCTCGTTTTTGTTCAAGAAGCCTTTCTAACATGTAGAAAGTAGAATTCTAACGTGTTGTTATATCTTGCACTAAATTACGCTTGGCTATCCCCAGCTCTTCGTGAATTATTTTCAGTTTTTGTTTTGCTGTACCCGAATGATTAAAGTGAGTTACTATTCTTCGTCCCATAACAATAGTTTCTTCAACCTCAGGTTGAATTTTGAAAGAATCTTTAATTACTAACTGTAATGTGTGTATGAAGCAACAAACAGAATTCATTTAGCTTCACTGACAGCTTTAACAATATTGCGCCCATTGTCATGAACAATAGCATGAATGTTTGATGCAGCAAATCCCCACTGGCTCCGTATATCTTGCAAAACATTAGCTATATTTTGACCTGTATGTTTTCCTTCAAAGTGTTGTATATTCAGTGCAGCATGCCTCAAGTTAAAATTGCTGTCAAGCCAGTGTACAGTAAAACTGAGGAAACTGACATAGTTTTGCAAGCAAGTCCACATATCGGTAGTGACTGATATAAAGTCTATGCCTGCAAGCATCTTTTTTATTTTTATTCCTACTTTTTCATAAAGATCAGGAATGATTTTTTCTACAAAGTACGGCCTACTTGGTATCGTATATCTCGGCAGTCTCATTTAATAATCTTTGAAAACCAGGTTTTGAACACTGCTCAACCGCTATCATTTCGGCAATCAGATGGTGATATTTTACTGCCTTAGGATCATTTATATCCCATTTTTTTTTGTTTTCTCTTGACAGTCGTAAATAGTTAATTGTTTTGTGGACTTACTTGAACAAAGAACGGCATTATCTGCTGCGTTTTCTTTCGTTGAGGTCGAGTTGGATTTCTGTATCTTCTGATACTCGTCATAGTGTTTATTCTTAAGATGATTAATTAATCCCAACGTTGAAGCTTTTTTCCCCATGCTTCCCCGAGAAATTTTAACATCACAAAATTTGCACTGCACACTACGTAAATTTTCGTCATTTTGCTCAAAGAGATTCCAAACTGAAGACCGTTTTTTATTCGACATACTGTTCTAAAGTCACAAGATCGGTTACAAATAAAACAATTTCAAAGAAATTCTTGGTTTGAATCGCGAAATTGAGCATATGCTAACGTTTACAAAGCAAAACACTATTGGGAAAGAACGAAACTGGTAAAGTGAATTCAAGCGAGTTCATCACTGGGCCTAGTGCTCGAACCATTTTACAGGGAACGCAAAACACATCTGACTGAAGTACACTTTTCATTGTTTACATTAGAGCAAAATGTGAGCGAAAAGCATGGTAAGCAACGCATCGATCGAAAATAGACTTTGCCACATAGAATGTATCGAACTCAGGCGGTTGGAAAAGAAATTCGATGCAATTGAGCGCAAAAACGATCTCAAGCAGCATTTGCTCGAAATTCATCAGGAATTCTGGGAAATATACACAAACTGGCTTCAAAGTTTGTTTACATTACAAGGCAAAGAATATTTGACTGAGAAGAATTTACATTGTGGTGTAAACAACACCATGAATGCTGCTTATGCATAAGGGTTTGT
This sequence comes from Odontomyia ornata, assembly GCA_963969285.1. NCBI lineage: Eukaryota > Metazoa > Arthropoda > Insecta > Diptera > Stratiomyidae > Odontomyia > Odontomyia ornata. The sequence goes on from OZ017740.1 coordinate 302,951,846, forward strand.
AAGTGTAGTGATCAAACCGAATAGTTCGGCCGAATATTCGGTATTCGGCCAAGCTTCTAACCAAATATTCGGTATTCGGCCGAATATACTTTTCGTTGCAACACTACTAAATATCCCAATTGGTGGTAACGCAATTATTTCTCAATTCATAATATTATCATCAAAAGACCATAGAGATATAAATTGAAAATGTTATATGGCGCAACCAATGGTCAAAATGTTTGGCTAAATCATTCCTATGTTGATTTATAGTATTAAAAATTTACTATGCTTCTGTTTTCACCCTTATAATAGGCTAATACTCGTTGTACATATTCAGTCACCTTAGACCATCCACCACCCCTCCTAAGGAAGAGAACAATTTATTTACCCACCTTCCGTATATTAATTTTACGATATTTTTATGGCAAGGGTTAAATCATTTTCACAACAGAACATAAACATTTATTTACGATCGCTACCGTAAATAAATGATTAGGAAATGCCTCATTTTAATTATGTAGGTTCCAAAGTTAAACATCATTCGTCATTCCGAGTGGAATCCTCCACTCTGCACACTTTGAAATGACCGATCGGGTGAATCCAAATGAAAAAGTGAACACGAAGCGAGTCAACATTTTATTGGTTTTTAAAAAGAACTTTCCTGTCGTAAAAATTATGTTGTTTTGTCAAAGATTACCACACATGTTGCGAAGCTTTTGAGCGTGTGCTTCTTCCACTGAATATAATTTATCGTTCTTTTGGTTGGATTTTACACTTAATTTGTAGCTTCCGTGGCTTAAGTTTGGTCGGAAAAATATTTCGTGAAAATCGTTCACGTCCCAAGCGTAAACTGAAAATTTATTCGTAGAATATTTTAACTTCATAATTCCCCGCCCTTTGATTAAAATAATTACTCGAACGTAAATCACGGAAGTGAAAATCTAAGACATTATCAAATCCTCTTCTAACTAGTCTTAACCGAACTTCACCATCAGTTTAACTCATCTCAACTCCAATGCATAACCTTTGTTAATTTCCCAACGCAAATACATTTAATTGTCTATCAACAAACAATGACCACGCGAAGACATTTCAATTGACCTAGAAAGCAGTTTGGTCGCGACAAGACAAAAAGATGACAAACAAACAATAAGACGGACAAGCAGACAAAATCATGTTGAAAGAAAACTCGAAGAAATTGCAACAGAGAAAAGCAAATAGTTCGTTTCGGAGGAAGCACAACAACAACGAGCATGGGAGATTAGACGCAACGCAACAGTAGCCTGCACTTAGACTTTGACTGCTTTGACTATCTCAACCCCAACTAGCGCCATACTAACTATCTTAGCCTAGCGCTCAGTACGCGCTCCATGCCGGTCATTCCTTTGACAACATTTCCATTCATGCATTCACTTAATCACAAAATATTTATGCAAGACATCTGGACACCATTTGTTGGACAACAAGCGACGAACTAATAACCACCAAGCAAGGAGGAACCAGCAGCAGTAGCAGAGCAAAGCGTGCAAAGAGGAAAATACTTTTCCATGTTTTTCTTTGGTGTTTCGGAATAGGTGCACAAGAAATTTTCCCAAAAGATTCTAATGTTGATAGAATGGCTGGAAATTGTGGTTGAGGAAGACTCATTCAGATAAGCTTGCTCAGGCCTCGACTCGGCTGTCACTGCTGCACCAGTCCGTGGAGAATTTCAAGGGAATATTTTCCCATTAAAATTATTGCAAAAAAATATTCCATTTGAGTTGCCGTCATTTTTTTTTAGTTTTTCTTCACATTGGAGACGTGGCGGCGGAGATGGAGTCGTTGGAACATTGGAGTCGGTAGTACTCGAGACTATCTACAAAGTCTAGCGAAAGACGGCGGCATTTCTGTGCGGTAGCAAAGTGGAAAGAGTTGAGTACTTAAGATATAGGTCAATTAGAAAGAACTTTGACTACTGCGTCAATTGCGCGGGCATGGGAGGATGATGATAGTGTGCAAGACAGAGTTCATGTTTATTATGAGTATCATTAATTGCTACAATATTAGTTTTAATTATCAAAGGTCAGTTTGGTTTTATTGAGAGATATGAGTGCGGTTTCAATTGTTAGGAAGAGCTACAAAAAACTTTACTGCTACTTGTATGTTGTAAGAAATGAGCGTCTGGCACTTCAACCTTTACAGATTCATAGGGCCTCATTCTCTGTGGTGCGCCTAGAGCTCCACGTGCTGAGTAACTTTTCTCAAAACTGAATAATATCCGCTCGATATAGAAGTTTGATCTTTTGGTTATTTCACAGATTGTCTCTGATTTTCCGAAGCAGAGCTCAATACGTTATAAATTATTCGTTTCGTCTCCAAATCTGCAAAATTTAAAATCTCCATTCTCGTTGAGATCCCTTTTCCTGAGGTGCCCTCCAAGTTTGCAATGCCGCATGAGGAATCCCATTTCCCTAGATTAATGCACAATTTATATATTTATTCATCGTAGGTCTTTTTTGGCGGCAGGGAGCTGAAGATCGTAGACGCACTGAGTGTTGAGCTTCCAGACTACCAATCTGACATACCTTTAAAACACCTCCCCTGTCAACCTGAGATCCTAGCCTAAATTTTGACACATTACTTCGAGCTGAGCCTCGTTTATCTATGCCTCAAGGCAGGGCCGTAGCCAGAAGTTTCGTCCGGGTGGGCCGCGGCATAGTTATAAATGAGTTGGTGAGGTGGGGGCGGGGGAGATTACCTTCCTCTTCTTGTTCTTAGCACGACAGCCCCTCTCGGGCCTCCGCTTCCTGCAAACAGCGCCTCCAACTGTCTCGGTCTATTGACCGCGTCCTCCAATTTCGAAATCCGAGCACCGATGAACTGTCTTCGTTGACCGACTTAGACCAACGTTTCCTCGGTTTCCCCACTGGTCTCCGGCCTTCAGTTCTCCCAGCGAATACCTTCTTGGGTATCTGTTGTTCGTCCATACGATTCATGTGGCCAGCCCATTGCAGCTCCGCAGCCTTTCAATCGTTGAGATCTCGGGTTCGTCAAAAATTTCATACAACTCTAGGTTGTATAGGATTCGCCAGTGGTCCCCGTCTAGCTTCGCTCCGATTGTTCGCCTCAGGACCCGTCGCTCAAATGCGTTCAATATATTTGCGGATGCTTAGGTTAGGGTCCATGTTTTACACCCATAGCACAACACAGGTCTTATCACAGATTTGTAAACTTGGAGCTTTGTTTTCCTGTGTATTCAGCTGGTCTTCAAGATCGTCAAAACTGAATAAAATATTTTATTTGCGAGCTGTATTCTTCGGCGTACAGGTATTTCGTCTGCTTCATTACTGGTTCTCGTTATCTTGGCGCCTAAATACACAAACCCGCTCACATTTTCGATACTGTATTCACCAAATGTGATATTTTGTGTATTTGAGTTATTTTTCCTCGCCTGCGTCATAAGCTTTGTTTTATTTTCATTGAGTTCATTTTGAGTTTCAGGAAGAGTTCTTTGGCAGTTGTTGATGACCGTGACAAAATGTTGATGTCGTCCGAATAGGCCACTACTTGGCTCGACTTGTGGAGTAATGTACCTGGCGTATCGACTGGCAGCTTCCTTATGACGTACTCCAGAGCCAAATTGAATGGCAATGGCGCCAGCCCATCTCCCTGCTTTAGTCCGATATTTGTGTCAAAGGCATCGGTAAGTTGATTATTGATGCGGACTTCGAAGGTCATCGACGTCGTTGTCATTTTGGTAAGACGGATTAATTTGGCTGGGATGCCAAAGTAAAGCATTATTTAGTACAGTACGTCACGATGAAAACTGTCGTATGCTTGCTTAAAGTCAACGAAAATTCGGTGTTCGTCTATCTTGAACTCTCAGCATTTTTCAAGTACCAGCTTGGTTGCGAACAATTGGCCTATTATCGATCTACCTGCTCTAAAACCACCTTGATACTCCCCAATAATACTGTTGGGGTATGATCCGATTTCATTTTCTAAGATTTTAGGAAATGTTTTGTACGCCGTACAAAATAATAGTGATATGCCTCTATAATTTTCGCACTGCAGTTTGTCACCTATTTTGTGGATAGGGAATATAATTGATTGGCTCCACTCTTTCGGCATATGTTCGAGTTGCCAAATGTGCTGGATGACTTTGTGAACAGCTTTATGAACACTGCTGCCACCATATTTGATGAGCTCCACTGGAATCTCATCGATGCCCGGCGCTTTATTATTCCTATGGGGTTTGATGGCAGAACAAACTTCATCCAAAGTTGGTGGGGCTAATAGACGCTCTCCGCAGACATCTATAGGCTCCGATATTCTGGAGCTGTGCGGAGGGTAAAGGAGGTTCTTGAAATAAGATGCTCATCTTTCCTTAATCTTGGTTTCATCAGCGATGAAATTGCTGTTTTCATGACGACAGAGTGTGGTTTTGGGCTGATAACCACGTTTCAGGCTTTTCACTACTTTATATGTTATGCTTGTCTTATGCTGTTGCTCGCTAAACTTACGTCTATACTTCTCAAATGGTCGTCATAGTTTTTCTTTACTTATTCCTAATTATCTTATTCGCTACTCTTCTGAGATTTTCATAGTGTTCTCTCTTCGTCCTGATTTTCCTACCTACATATTCTTTGTACGCCTGATTCTTACTGTCAAACGCATTCTCGCACTCATCATCCAACCAATCATTCCTTTTGCGCCGAGCTTGATGTCCGATTCTCTGTTCTGCCACGGTCCTAATAGCCGCTTTCACTTCCATCCAGAGCTCGTTGCTCGCCTTTAACGATGCGTCTGATAAGATGGAAGCCAGCTGGTTGTCGAGGGTCTCCGTGAAATTTTCGGCCACAAACGCCGTTTGGGGCCGTTCGATGTCAAATTTTTGTAGCGGGCTTGTCTTCGCCGAATATGCCTTTGACATACAACATCGATAGGTTAATTTGATCAAGTAATGATCTGAGTTACAATTGGCTCCTCGGTATGTACGGACGTCAAGTATGCTCGAGGCCCAACGTTGTTGGATTAGAGCATGATCGATCTGATTTTGTGTGTTGCCGTCCGGTGATACCCAGGTCATGTTATGAATGCGTCGATGTGGGAAGCAAGTCGAACGTATGACGAGATTTCTGCAACATTCAAAGTCAATCAGGCGCTTGCCGTTATCATTTGCTTCATCATGGAGGCCATATCCTCCAGTCGTTCGCCGACGAGATAGCTCATTGCTAACCTTAGCGTTGAAATCACCCAGAATAAGTTTTGTGTCGTTTGTAGGCAATGAGTCGATTAATCTTTCCAGGTGATTGTAAAACGTTTCCTTCGTTTCTTCGCCCCTTTTCTTCGGTCGGGGCGTGAACATTAATCAGACATATTATTATTATTATTTTGCTTTTATACTGATCGCACACAACCGTCCATTGACTGCCTTAAAATCAATATCATGCGATTTGAACTCTCTATCCACAATAAAGGCCATTCCGAATTCTCGTTTTCCAGTAGGCTTCCTACTTTTGGATGTTGTGTGCGATCTCATGTCTTGGATAAAATTTCCAGTCCAGTTCGTTTTCTGGATTGCCAGTATTTTTAATTGATATTGACTGGGCTGTTGTAAAAGGTCCTTAACAGCGCCAGGGTAATTGAGTGATCTGACATTCCAGTATCCAGTGCCATAGTTCTTGTTCAACATTCCCACATTCACCAATTGTTTATGTAAACTCATCCGTACAAATATATCACATTTCGAAAATTTTTAAATTCAACATTCATACAAAATTGTTTATCTAAACTCATTCATACATTGTATTAAATATATCACATGCATTCTTACATTTTATCACTTTTTTCATGGAATTTTTATGTGTCATGTATCGTATCACATTGCTTTACTTAAATTTGTTCACGTGGACACAAATTTCATGATAGCGTCCAATCCATTCCGAGGCCCATCTGTACGTTTCAAAATATTTTAAGTGTTCCAGGGATGGGGAGTTAGCCCGTCGCCCAACCTCCATTCCGGCAGCATGGTTATTACGTCGATCATTATCAAGAGCAGAAGATTCGCCTTCACCCTCTTACGTCCCCATAAAGACAGCAGAGCATTTCTGGGCATTTAATGTCCCATTATTTTGGACCCAGTGAACCCAATGTGTGACCCCGAGTGCATTTACTACCATTTAATTGGGGGATTTGGGATGAGAAATCATGGAAGCTATAGGCTGGGGAAACAAGGGTTTCCCTTCTCTTTTCTCAAACGGGTTTGGGACCGTCTACTGCGGAGTTGTTGTTTGACACATTACTTCGGGCTAAACCTCGTTTTTCTGTGCATGAAGGCGCTATTACCGGGTTACAGGGATCTCTCTTCTAGCGCGACATCAAAAAAGAGAGGGTGCTTCCAGGCACTGCTTTTATGAGATTAGAACTACCGTAACACAATATGGCTAATGGCTCCATTAATGAATTGATCAGAACTAAACTAGGTAGAGGAAGCTCTCCTATATCCTTAATGAGGTCGTGGCGCTGTCTGTCCCATTTTTTGGCAGGCATCGTCGAACTATCCAGCGTAGGACAATCGGGAAACCATGACATACCACTCTTGTGCAGGCAGCTCGTGACTTGCCAATCCCGTGCAGGCAAGACTGAAAATACCCAAGAGCTGGATCAGGTAGAAGTCAGTCATCATGCCGCGCACGATGCACGCTGCCTTTCCTCGAAAGCCACGAGTTCTCTTTGGCCTATATGGCTGCGTATGTAGATTTTACAGCGCTCTTTAGCAAGAAGAGTGATGGGTATCACGCTTGGACGGCCAGCACCGCTGACTCGGAGATTGTCTAATATGCAATGGCGATTCTCAACGCTTCTCGTCACTGCACCTGCGCCAGACCTTTTCGTTACAGTTCTTTGCTGAGAACGTCGCACCGTATTTAAGATTCGTATAGCGTTTCTCCAGAAGTCGACTTTTTGATGAGGTAGGTTTGCCCAATTTTTTTTTTATGGCAGTAAGGTGAAGGCTGTTAACACCTTGAAAGCAGGACTCCAAACCACGCAATGCTCCGGTCAATCTGAGAACCTACAATAGGCTAGGCCTCGTTTTCCGACACCGTTAGGCGCCTTTTGGTTACAGAAGTCTCAATTCCAGACGGAATGGAGAAAGGGGAAAGGATTGCTAGAAAAGCATCCCTTCATCATTGATATCTCCCGGCACAGCAGTATGCACTTTTTATTTATCAATGAAAATTGAGCATTCATATCGGACTTCCGAGAGTACTGAGTCTAAAAATTAGAAAAAAAAATATATATATACAAGGCGTGTTCCAAAATAAACGAGACTGAGCTGAAATAGAAACGACAGGAGCTTTGTTCTGATAAATTCGAGTTTATTTATTCAAAATAGTCCCCTCCGGCCTCGATGCACTGTTTTGTAAGATCCAAAAGCTTTTCGAAAGAGTGTTTCAGGTTATTGACCGGAATGTCACTCAGGATGTCGGTACAAGCCTTTTGGATGCCCTCTACGGATGCAAAGCGTTTTTCTTTCATGGCCAAATGCAATTTTCCGAATAGGTAGAAGTCACAGGGAGCCATATCAGGCAAATAGGGCGATTTCTAGTCGAAAAATCGGTCACAAGAGTGGATCGATGAGATGGTGCATTATCATGCAATAAGCGCCAGCTTCCTCCTTCGCGGTATTCAGGCCGAATTCGATGAATGCGTTGCAACAAACGCTTCAAAAGCCAAGATAGAAAATTACATTCATGGTTTGGCCCGTCGGCACGAACTCCTTGTGGACAATTCCCTTGGAATCGTAAAAACAAATGAGCATCGACTTGATTTTTGACTTCTCCAAACGCGATTTTTTGGGTGGTGGCTCGTCTGGGGTCTTCCATTCGGCACTTTGACGCTTGGTTTTGGGTTCATATTGGAAACACCACGTTTCATCACCAGTTACAATGTTGTCTGTGTTAACGCTGCCCACGCTAAAACAGCAATCGAGTGCCCGCTCTTCACACAGCTGAGATGTTGCAACTTGTCTATCACATTCAGCGTTTGCCCATTAGACGAGGTTTTCCCGGTGCGATGGAAAATTATGAGGCTCGTGCTGATCAGCAAAGGGAAGTGAAATTCCCGATTGTCTGCATACCGCCCGTTAGACATGCTAGACACGGTGGTCATCACGGTGGGAAAGCGGTAAAGAAACTCATATATGGAAGATTCACCGACGCGATTCGTGCTCCTGGGGACCTACCTCCTCGGCAGTACGGCTTTGGAGTTATACTAACCACCATTGATGCGATTGCAAAGGTACGCGTTCAACTCCGCCAGATGGGTGAATATTCTGGGTACGCTGGAAACGCTTTTCAAGTTCCAGAATATCTAATGCGGCTTTTGAAGGGCTATCTGCTTTACGACACGACAGTGGACCTATACTTGGTCCAGACCTGTGGAACATGTCTTACGACGGGCTACTGAGACTGTATATGCCAGATGAGTCGCACTTGGTCGAATATGTGGATGATTTTGCGGCTCTAGTCGTTGTACGCACCGTTCGATAAGCGCAACTTAGGCTAGGTATGCTAATGCGCGGAGTGGGAGACTAGATGAGTGCTAGTGGGTTCAGTCTAGCACTGGAGAAAACCGAAGTGGTCATCTTGACAAAAAAAAAAATCTCTAGGGTAAGGGTGATCATTATTGGAGACAAACTAATCGAATCCAGCGGGGCTCCTGATCGACTCGAAGATGAGTTTCTCTGAGCAAATCAGGGCAACAGCTGAGAAGGCTGCTTCGGGAGTATCGGCTCTCAGTCGACTTATGGCCAACGTAGGGGGACCCAGCCGATCAAGAAGTTGCCTCTTGATGAATGCTGTAGAGTCAGTGCTACTGTACAGAAGACAAATATGGGGCGACGCTCTCAGTAAGGAGGTGTACCGAAAAGGCTTGATACGGATGCAGAAAAGAGGAGAACAGAGGACTGCATCTTCATATTCGACAGTATCTGATTCGGCGGTGAGAGTTCTTGCAGGCGTGATACCTGTTGCCCTCCTTGCTAGAGAGCGCCGCGCTATTTACTTGCGTCGTAGCATGGACACGAGGGAGGCGGTCGCCTGCGAAGAAAGACAGCGCTCAATCAACGGTTGGCAGCAGTCTTGGACGAATTGCACGAAGGAAAGTTGGACTGCGCGCTTCATCCTAGATCCGAGACGGTGGCTTAATTGAAGGTATGGTGAGGCTGATTCTTATCCAGTTTTTGCGCGCACATGGGTGTTTTCAGTTTTAACTCTACAAGTTTCGTAAGTTACGGTCTCCCGATTGTCGGTTTTGCCCCGGAGAGGAAGACGGTGCCTGCCACTCATCTAATTGCGTACCAAAAATGGGGAACGCCACAACGGGACCTCTACAGGGAGACGGGAGAGCTCACCCGGATAATATAGTCGCGAAGGTGCTTGGATCGATTGGCAAATGGAACGATGAACTGTCTTCATTGACAATGTGGCCCATTACTCATATGTGCGGGCAGTCCTAAAAGATAAAAAAGTACTCACAGCACCCGGGGACGACGGGGCTTATGAATTGCTTGTCTGGGAATTCCTTCTTTTTTTTGTTTTTGGTATTTAGTTTTAAACTTAAATTAATTTCTTTTATCATAAATGTAGCATATTAATTTAAATTTATTTTATCATAGTTGTGGCGTATTAATTTAAATATTATCTTTATAAGTTTTGTCTTTGATTAATTTTCTTTTATTAGAAAAAAAAATGTAAGCAAACAAAAAAGGCCCATTTTAGCTAACCTGGTTACTTTGGGTCTGCATAATTATATACGTGGAGATGTGTCACATTTAATGGGGTGGTGGTCCATACATTTCATAAAATGGCCAACTCAGGTGAACGACACAAAAGGGGAAAGGGCTATCTAGATATGATTTCAAACAATTATCCTACAAAACAAAGATCATTCCGTTCCATTGATTTGTCTTCGAATTGAGGACGAGAGATTACAGAAATGGACATCTGCTCACTCTTATCATCGAACACATTCGAAAACAAGGGCGGGCACAGTAAATTTAAAAAATCACAAATCTTGTGTGGAAAAATTGGTATTGACCTAACATGAGTTCTACGGAAAATCAGTCAAAGCTTTTTTTTATTAGTTAATCAAACAAACTATCAAAAGCGACCTTCCCTAACAAAAGATCTCCACGTCCATAATTATTTGGATAAAATTTTGTGGTGAAGGTATGTTTTCTGTTTTTTCATTTTAATGCTGAATAATATGATTATGTTGCATACTATTGTTCATAAACATATCTACTATTTTCTCAACCCTCATCAGATATTACGGGTCTAAATCAAACTGATGATATACCCGCATCAAATAAATGTCTATGTCAATATACGCCTACAGAATAAGCAATTTCGATGCTCAATTGTAATACACTAATTAGGGAGGAATTCCCAAAAAGATTTAGATTTAAGCTAAACATTCACTAGTATTCAAATAACATATTTTAACTGCTTATTCGCCCACGTTTACTAGGCGATACATAAATCGGTTCACGAATCAGTGATTCTCGTATTGATGCCTTGAAAATACGGTCTTCACATCATTTGCATTCCGGTCCAATGTTCTCAACATCCAGGTCAGCATTCAATGTTAGAACTGGTACACTTGGATAACTGCACTTTCTATGTACTAACCAATTTTCATGTGAATCATGGAGTTCTTCCAGATATTTGAGCGGTGCACAACTCTCTTCTGTGCGGGTTCGCTTCTTCATGCGTCTTTCAACGATTTCGGGGCTGGTTCACAGGTGAAAGATCTATTTCTTTTCCAAGGTTGGTCCAATCTGAGATAGAAAGCTGCTCCTCAATCCACGATACCACCTGGGGTGAGAATAACCAGCAACTAATTGCTATCACTTTTCCCTTTACTATGACACTTCCCGCACAAACTAGAGTTGAAGGCGCACGAATTCTAACCAAGGCGGGTATTAACTACTTTTATTACCTTCGCGCGAAAATGACTCCACACTAAGAACAAATACCGAAATTGCCGATTACAGGCCGTCAATTACGACGGCGAAATTGCCGATTATAGGCCAACGACAACGACGAAAAACGAAGCCGCAAAGTCTCGTGGCGGGTCGCGGTCAGAGAACTGTCACTCCGACACTTGTTGAACTGACTGGAGTTGCCAAAATGCCGAGTGCCTGATCCCTCTTTGGAACCAAGCCGCAAATTATTACATATTGTTGAAATTGAGAGTGCCATGTGAGTCAATAAGTTTTTGAGTACCTGAATGTTTTAAAACTTGCTCTATGTATTTAGAAAGTATATAGCAATTGAATCAATAAAGCGCATATGAATTTGAAAATCCGTTACCTGTCAACATTTCAAGTCAATTGATTACCATCCGAAAAAAAACTGGCGGGTGAAAACTGTCATTTACTGGACTAAATACGAGGTTATTAGCATAAATTTTATATACTTTAAGCATTTGATAACATAATTTTCCTGGATGATGAAGAGGATTATGGTACAATCTAATAAAAAAACTGAGTTTTTATAGAATTTAAATGAAGAAATTTGCTTCTAGAAAGGGTGAAATAATCAAAACATTCAGAAAAAAAGAAAACAGACTTCAAAGTGCCCTAAAAAGGGTGATTTAAATTTCATGGAAGCGCTGACATATCAGCTTTCGCTGTTTCATGAATGTTCATCAAAGTTTGGTAGTTTTTATGTTGAAACGGGAAAATGAATTTATTTTTTCATATAAATTCATCTTCAGCTTGTAGTTGAATGTAAATATAAAGAAAAATAAATTTCAAAGTACGAAGACGGTCCGATAAGTACTTTGCCTATAAAAGAAAAACGAAAATTTTGGAAAAGTGGCGATTTATTGCCCAACATAATCTCCTCTTAGCTCGATACACTTCACTCAGCGATGCTCCAACTTCTTTAACCCCTCTGAAAAATACGTTTTCTCGAGGTCTGCAAAGTAGGCCTCCTTGGCGGCGATGACCTCCTCATTCGACTCACATTTCTGTCCGAAGAGTGACTTTTTCAGTTTGGAAACAAAAAGAAGTCGCACGGTACCAAATCAGGAGAATACGGTGAATGGGGTAGCAGTTCGTAGCCCAAGTCGACCAATTTGGCTGTGGCGACAGCGTAACTGTTAGCCGCTGCGTTGTAATGGTTCTTCACCAAATAGTGCCTTTTTTCTGCAATTCGGCGTTGAATCGGGTCAATAATTCGGCCAAGTAGAGCCCTCTGACCGTTTTGCCCTTCTCCAGATCCAGATCACATCTTTTAAATCCCAGAAAACGGTGACCATTACCTTTTCGGCCGATAGGACAGTCTTTGCCCCTCTTCGGAGCACGTTCACTAGGTGAAGTCCACTGTTTCGACTGCTCCTTAGTCTGTGGTGTGTACCAGTAGAGCCATGTTTTGCCGACGGTCGCAGAAACTCCTTGGGACTGCACTTAAACAGTGTCAAACACTGCTCTGAAGTCACAGCTGCGTTTGTTGTCCGTAGTAAGCAAACCCGGCACCCATCGCGCTGACAGCTTTCTCATGCCCAAAATTTCATGAAGGATATGACCCTTGCGGTCTTTTGAGATGCCTACTGTCTCAGCTATCTCGCGCACCTTCAATTGGTGGTCTGCCAATACGAGCTCATGGATTTTTTTTTACGTTATTCTCAGTGCCAATTCGAGCCCGTGAATTTTTTTCACGTTATCTTCAGTGGTAGCAGTTTTCGAGGCACCTGGGCGTGGCTCATCAAAATCTGATGTGCGATCACGTTGAAACTCATTAAACCAATTGTTACGACCGCAAGAGCAGAGTCACCGTACACAGCATCCAAGTGCTCATTGATTTCGCTGTGGGATTTCCTTTCCAAAGCAAGAATCGAATCACCGAACGATATTGCTCTTCATCCATTTTTCTAAAATCCGCAGACACGCTCGCTTCCACACGCGGTCAAAAAACAAAAAAAAAACTACGAGTCCGATCCAGCTGAAACTTCGACGTAATCCGTCTACGAGAATATACTACACGATAGTGAATCTCTCTTGCGATATCGGCTCCATTGGGCAGTGGGGCTAAGTACTTATCGGATCGCCCTCGCATTTGTGGCTTACATTGAATTAGTGAAGATTATTATTATAATCTCATATGCTTCTTCTTCTTCGTAGCACTACAGCCCCTCTCGGGCCCTCGCTTTCTGCAAATAGCGCCTTCAACTGTCTCGGTCGATTGATCGCGTCCTACAATTTCGAAATCCGAGCAGCGCTGAACTGTCTTCGACGACCGAGTCAAACCAGCGTTTCCTCGGTTTCCCCATTGGTCTCCAGCTATCAGTTCTCCCAACGAATACCTTTTTGGGTATCCGTTGTTCATCCATACGATTCATGTGTCCAGCCCATTGCAGTTTCCGTAATCTTACACTCGTTGAGATCTCCGGTTCGTCAAAAATTTCATACAGCTCATAGTTGTACCGAATTCGTCCCCGTCTAGCTTCGCTCCGATTATTCGCCTTAGCCCCCATCCCTGAACGGCGTTCAATATACAATTCCAAAATAAACAAGACTGAGCTAAAATAGAAACGACAGGAGCTTTGTTCTGATGAATTCGAGTTAATTTATTCAAAATAGTCTCTCCTGGCCTCGATACACTGTTTTGCGCGATCCAAAAGCTTTTCGAAAAAGTGTTTCAAGTCCTTCAGGATGTCGATACAAGCCTTTTAGATGTCCTCTACGGACGCAAAGCGTTTTCCTTTCATGGCCAAATGCAATTTCCCGAAAAAGGTAAAAGTCGCAGGGAGCCATACTAGGCGAATACGGTGAGTGATTGATGGTTAAAATGCGATTTCTAGTGGAAAAATCAATCACAAGAGTGGATAGATGAGATGGTGCATTATCATGCAATAAGCGTCAGCTTCTTCCTTCGCGGTATTCAGGTCGAATTCGATGAATGCGATGCAACAAACGCTTCAAAATGCCAAGATAGAAAATTGCATTGACGGTTTGGCCCATTGACACGAACTTCTTGTGGACGATTCCCTTGGAATCGTAAAAACAAATGGGCATCGACTTGATTCTTGACTTCTCCAAACGCGATTTTTGGGGTGGTGGCTCGTCTGACATCTTCCAACACTACGTTTCATCACCAGTTACAATATTGTAAAGGAAGTTCTCGTCTTTTCTCGCCTCTTTAATGATGTCTTTTGAATGTTGAATTCTGAGCAATTTTTGGTCATCAGTTTACTCGTGCGGAAGAAAACGTGCACAGACCTTTCGTAAGCCCAAATGATCAGTTAAAATGCGATAAATCGATATTATAGAGATATTCAACTCCGATGCCATGAGTTTCAACGATGATTTCGGCTCATTTTTGATAAATTCACGCACAATTTCGATGGAGTTCTCGGTGATCACTGATTTTGGGCGGCCCGTATGTTCATCGTCATTTATGTCCTCACGACCATCTCTGAAACGTGTAAACCACTCGTGAACTCTGACACGAGGTAGACAATCACCGCCATAAACTTTTTTCATCAATTCAAATGTTTCGGTAAACGCTTTACCGATTTTAAAACAAAATTTGATATTAGCTCTTTGTTCGAAACTCAAAGTCAAAGTCAAAAGCGCTTTATTTAATACTAATCGTTATAAATTTTTAAAAGAACATAAAGCAAATTCCAAACAATAAAACTATAAAAAACTTAATGGCCCGAATGGCTTTCTAAATTTATACGTTATTAGTTAAACACATTTAATGAAAAAAATACACTTGCAAATTTAAATTAATTCAGATTATTTCATATTTTTTGATTCAATTGGAAAAAGGAGAAAAAACCAACCAGCATTATTCAAAAATTACTTATATTACTAACACAACAATGAACTTATATCCTATACCTAAAATGTTACACCCTAATTCTAAATAAGTTCAATCAAAAAAAAAAACAAATAAAACGTTACCTTATATTGAAACCTATACCTAATTTATAATACAAATAAACAACAACACTAGATGTAGCAATACTGAGATGAATCTAAAAAACTAAGTAACGAGAAAAAGCACAAAAACAGAAAATAAACACGAATAATTTAGACATTGTCATTCAGCCACCAATACCTAGATTGCTCCATCTTAGCTCGACCAGCCTCAACGAATCTAGCAAATGAGTATCTCCATTGGAATTGTTGGTCTCGTGAACTCAGATTCCGAGGATATTTTATCTTCTTATCGGTGGCCCGTCGGTATATGTGATATATGATTGGGACGCCGTCAGAATCAAAAATATATCGATTCATGTCCAAATACACGAATGCTTCTGGAGGAACGAAGCCAGTAGTGAGGCAAGTCACAATATACCCGTCTGTAGGGTGGAACGGCTGTAAAATCCAAGGGTTTTCACTCACAGTTACAGATCTTGCGATATGATTCCGAAGAAGTTTCAATATGAAGATATCGACTCTTGTCACTTGAGCGGTTTGATAAATTTTTCTATTCGATATATAGTGCTTCCAATCCGTCTCAGGCTTTCTGTACAAACCAGTACATGCACGAAGACATTTCCTTTCGAAAACTCTTAATCTTTCCATTGTACTAGCACTCTGGTTGTACCAGATCTGGCATCCGTATGTCAAAACTGGCCTAACCAGGGTCTTGTAACAAATAACTTTGACTTTTTGATCAATGTATCTGGAATGAAAGAGTCGCCGAAGAGCCATGACTACTTTTAGTGCCTTACTGAGCATGATTTTGACATGATCAGTGTAGTACAGATACTGATCGAGATGAACACCGAGGTATCGAACACAGGATTTATGTGGAACCCGTTCTGAACTACCCTCACCAGCCATAATGTGGAAATCCTTCCAATTACGTTTCAGGTCTTGACTGGCCCCCTGCAGCGTTGCCCGAAACAAGATTGTCTCGCACTTCTACGCATTGATTTTCATTCGCCAATTGTCGGTGTAGAGCTGCACATCATTAAACATTTTTTGAAGATTGCTCTGAACTATTGTAGCTTTTCGGTCTGCCGTATAGATGATCAGATCATCAGCAAACGCTACCAATGATCGCGTTGGCGAGACATTAAAATCAAAGCTGTTCAATAGCTTGCGAATGAATATTGAGAAAAGCAGGGGCGCAGTAACTGTTCCCTGCTGTAGACCATTCAAGATCTTGAATTCGCGCATTGTTGTCAGATTTCCATCAGTTACAACAAACGATTTTCCGTATAACATATTACACATCATGGCGACAAGGTGTCTGGGGAACCTATCCTGAAGAAGTTTAAAAACTAGTCCATCTAACCACACCGTATCGAAGGCTTTCTCCATATCAATGAGACATGCTCCAACACATTCTTTGTTGTTTAGTGTCCAACAGATGTCTGAGGTTACTTTCGCTATTGCATGTATGGTCGAATGCCTGGCACGAAAACCAAATTAGCAATTCGGCATCAACTCATATTTCTCAATGTGGGCGTTTAATGCTCTGTTGAGTATCACTTCAAGCACCTTGCTGATGTTAGGCAGCAAGCTGATTGGGCGATAGCTTTTAGGGCATGAAGATTCTTTTCCTTTCTTCAAGATCGGAAATACCTTAGCCGTTTTCCACTCATTTGGGAAATATGAATTGTTCAACATGTTGTTGAACAATATGCAATAATTCCTAATAGCAACCTCAGGCAAATGTCGGAGAACTATATTTGGAATACCGTCAGTACCACATTGTTTATTCTGCGAAATATGAAACACAAGTCTTCATAGCTGACAAAATAATCAATAAGATTCAAGTTCGGTATGAGGTCAGATGTGAATGTTTAATCGAAATGAAGAATTGATTGGCCGTTCAGGCTTGATTTGAAGTCGGAAACTTTTGCTTCAACGACCTCCGATAATATTTCATTCCTTCTCTCTGGGTTTGGCAGATGAACCAATTCTAAATGTGTTTCCAATCAGGGCAAGTTTCTGCAATCCATCACATATAATCCTGTTTCCATTTCTATCCGGAGTCGTACTATCAATTTCGATACCAGCTCTATCGAGAAGATTTATCTCATCACTAGTGACTTCAAGATTCGATACCTTCACTCGAGACTTCCTGCGGAATAAGCTATTCACTTTCGCGAAAACGCCATCTGGGTCCTGTGGGCTAATACCCCTCAGTTTTTCCGCCCATTGATTGCTGACCTCACTCCTGAAGTATGAACGGATTAAGTTCCGGACATTCTTCAGGTGTAATTTCAACAAAGCCAACGAGGGATGCTTGTAGTCCAAAACTCGTCGATAAATATTGTTGACGCGTGTGAAATGAAGGCTTTTCAATCTTTTCAACCTTGCGATGGTTGGTGTTTCATATCCTTCCATATTGTTTCGATGTTTAATCTTGGGAACTACTTTCTCAATCGTTTCCAACGTCAGCTTCTCTAACTTCGACAAATAGAGATCTATTTCATCGTCAGTTAGATTTCTGTTATTAGGAACCATTGAACAAGCGTTGCCATCATCAGAAGGAGGACATTGCTTCTGGTACTCCCGATTAAACTTCTTTTGAAACTTTCCCCAGTCTGTTTTTTTGAAATTCAACCGATGGTTTTCATGTTGAACTGGAATGAGGAAGAAATCATCCCTTTGATGATTGATTTCCATTACGATTGCATTATGGTCGCTATCGTAAGGAAGCACCTGTAGTTTCCGTTGAGGACTATTAAAGCTGAATTCAAGTCTTGCGTCAATAATGCAGAGGTCCAAATATGAATTTGTCCTAGGGTATGTTGGGAACTCCGACCCATATAGATTGCACCTGTATTCAATTTGCTTCTCTGTTATCCATGATTTCAGGAATACACCTCTTGGATTATTGGTGGCGTTTAGCCATGATGTATGCTTGGCATTCAGGTCACCGGCAAAAATATAATAACTATGCAGCCTGTTCAATTCGAGTATTTCAAACAAGGAATTGAGTTCCTCCTTGAACTTGAGAACATTTTGACCAGTTGCATAGGCAGAGATAACGAAGAGGTTATCCCGACCTGGCAGTGAAATTTTGATGACGGACACTTCAAGAAATTCAAAGTTTTTGAATTCGACTTTTTCAATATTTTGGAAACAATAGGGTCTTCTAACCAATATCCCGGTGCCACCTCCCCCATCGCCTATTACCCTATCGTTTCTTACGAATGCAAAATCTTTGAATTCCATGGAATGCCATGAATTGAGGTGGGTTTCAGTGAGAAGTATGATGTCAGGCTTTTGCTTAACAACAAATTCAGGGAGATAATCACGTGGATGTATAGCAACGATAGAGTTGACGTTGATCGATATGAGGCGAATCCTATCCGTGGGAATATGACTGGGTGACAAGTTATTATTAGGCATTTGAAAGACCTAAACGCTGAAAAGCAAAGTTAATTTTTGAATCTTGTTTGTCGATTCTCTCCGATAAAGAATTAAGTTGCTGGTAAATTTTGAGAAGCAGCTCATTATTGCCACTTACATTATTTACATTATTTCCAGCATTTTCTGCTGGTCCTCTAGCGGCGAGTGCAAATGATACTCCGGGCTTGACGAAGTTGGAAGGTATGATATTACGGTGTACTTGTGTTTGCTTTGGAGCAAATTTAACTTTTGCATCTTGATATCGGGAGCATCCTCGATATGATGCTGGGTGACCAAAAACACCGCAGTTAACGCAGTATAATTTTTCTTTAGGCTCCGTCTGAGCCAATTTGCACTCACCGGGAGCATGAACGTCTTTGCATTTAACGCAACGATAGTGCATGGCACAATTGGCAGCCGAATGTCCAAATCTTTGACACCGGTAACACTGGTTGACTTCTCTTTTCTGGAGGCGTTCCCACCACTCTGAAATTTAAGTACCTTATTTGTTGAAGGGCACTTGGACTGCTCTTATTTGCAATTTGTACCGGGTAAAGTGGTAAATTCTTCCTTTCTATGGTCGACCTTCTTGTCGCAAAGGCTTTGACTGAAACAAAATCAATATCTGGTGCAGCCTCCTTGAGCACCTGAAGAAGATCGACCATATCCTCTCCGCTGTCCAAACCCTTCAACAAGAAGGTCTGATTCTTTTCACTTTTTGGGGTATAGGTGAAGTGTGGAACCTCCCCAGAAATCAGCGCATCTTTGGCTGACTTGAAATCAACCAGTGATTTCGTCCTTATAGTTAATTTTTCGGCATTAACTCTTTTGATTTCGAAATTGGCCAGTTTATTTTCGGCTGCCAATAGCCGAACCATATCTTTCCCGGTTTGTCCGAACACGTTGATTGGCGGAACTTTTTCTGTCTTGTTGGAAGCTTTTTCAGAGGAACCAGCAGAACTGCGGGCTGGTTTTTTCTCCTTATTTTTGTTCTTTAAATATTGAATGAAATTAACGTCATTATCTTGATTAAAATTACCTCTGATGTTTTCTTCGATTTCCATATCTTCGGTTAATCCCTCCAGCGCTGCAAAATAATTTTGGCTCTCGTTGGTGCCACCAGCACTTAGAACTTCCTCTGGATTTACTTGCTTTGCACTTTTCTTCGGCTTTGTTACCTGTTGCCATTGATTTTGTGGCTGCGTCTTTTGAGGCTTCATCCCTTGCTTGAAAAGATCCTTGAGAGACTGTATCTCTTGCCTTAGTTCATCATTTTCTTTCTGCAATTTGGCCATTTGTTGATTGTCCGCTATTATTTGCAGCTTGCACCCTCCATCTACGGAGTTTTCTTCGTTATGTTTTCTTTTGGTGATTGTCGCCAGTTTCGTATTCGTCGTTTCCCCAGGTTGCCCCAACGGCGAAATTTTCTTTGTGAATTTGTTTTTCGTTACCAATCGAAGTAAAAATATTCGATAGAAATTTCCTGAGTCGATTACTTCGACAATATAAGATTTTTTCCGATAAAAATTAACTTCGGACTAACGTTTTTAAAAATTAATTTAATTTTTGAAAACTTTTGACAGGAGCGATTTAAAAGACGTCTATATGCAAAGACTACTACGATCCTTTTTGTTCGAAACTCGTTTTTGTACCGATGACACAAACATACTGTCACTTTAGACGCAATAACTTCGCTTCTATTTAACCGAATGCCACCAAACCTTCACTGGTAGTCAGGGAGGGATGTAACTTTCCAACGCACTATGTCATTCACAGATGGCGCCACAAAAAATTTTATGACATAAGTCTCGTTTATTTTCGAACGCACCTTGTATTTGCGGATGCTTGGGTTAGGGTCCATGTTTCACACCCATAGCATAACACAGGTGTTATCACAAATTTGTATGCATGGAGCTTTGTTTTCCTATTTATAAGCTTATATGCTACGGTAAGATAAAGATTGAAGAAGAATTCATGAAAGTGGCAAAATCCGTTGTGATTCTTAGAGCAATCCCCTAATATGTATTATTAATTTATAATCACACACTTCTACATAACATAAAATCACAAATATGCGCCACCACATCCCTATCTTAGTACTAAAATAAAGAGCTTAAGAAGAAGAAAGAAGTGCATTGTCCAGAAAATGACTTGAAGACATAGATTTGCCTCTGCCTCATCTATTCCATTCCATGCAATTTCCTCACTGCAATGGCTGAGTATCCATTCAATCGGATTCCGTAGGTTTCAACAGCTATCATGTCGCCGTTGTGAAGTTGATCTAGTAGAGAGAAAACTTCTTGCGACTTCTTAAGACAATAATATTTGAAATGAATGCACGGATGTGTACGCTGCTATGATCCGGTCATTGGTACCCTTGCTGCATAGTTGTGTCGTCAATTTGACGACAAGCTGCGAGTACACTTCCTGCTTCATAATGTTTCTGTTTTCTATACCCGCGAATATAATGGTTTCGTCAACTGGAATGGAATGTTCATTTAAATTATACACATCACTTCTTTGATTCCTCTTCTTCTTAAGGTTTGTCGCTCTATGTTGGGATCAGCCGGAAAGGGCATCAATTCGTGCTCAAATCCACAACACGCGGATTACCTTGAAAAACTTTCCAATGCCCAAAATGAAGAAGACTCACCAAACAACAATACCAGATCCGAGCCCTTTTCACTTTCAATCAATTGCCGTGCGGTTGCATCATCATCAACCTTTACCACAAATCTCTTTCTTTTCGATTCGTTCGATCCATCTTGAACGTAATATTTACTGTTTCGTACTTAAATGGCTTTTGTCACTTTTTCTCCGGGCTACAACAATCAATGCAACTTGCAATCTCATGCATTACGTCTCCACCATGCCTAAACCTGCATACTGGGAGCTTCATACGAGTGCGGCCTCACCGCCGCGCCATATGCATACATCATACATTACATATTTAATTTATTACACATTCACTCAACAACTTCGCCATTCAACTGCTTCCATTCACTTTAACTTGAACTAACTCCTCGTATCCTAAAATGTACACAAAAATAAAAATGTAAAAAATAAAAAAAACATTTTGCATTGCATTTGCAGTCAACATCGTAAGAGTACACAAAACCCTCCGCGGAGATTTCAATCTTTCTTGTGCAGCACTTTTGGTGTGTATGCGCTGATCTTAAGACCGAAACGAGGTAAATGGGTCAACATCCTTTTTGAAATCTTGAAATGTTGAATTTTTTTTTCGTTGGTTGGGATTTTTTTTTTGTATTGATTTTGGTTGTAAACTTTAACAGTTTGCAAGTGAGTTTGCTTTATTTGGTGTCAGCGCTACAACTTTTGTCGCCATCGTGACTGGTTGTGTTAATGAGACACTTTATAGGGAGTGGAATGTATCTTGGGAGGTAAAGTGAGTGAGTGATAATCGTTAAAAAGTATGGGATGATTTAATGCATTAAGTGCCGAAGCAATACGTTACAATTCCAAAAGAAAACTAAAAAATATTTTCAAAAATTTAAAGACATTAGATCTGTGAGGCGCTATCCGGCATACCATGATACCATTTCAATTCAAAACAGTGCGACACCTCTAAGCAGTTTTGGTCGTGTGGTGAAAGAAGTCATTAAGGTTAGGATTGCAAATCATTAAGATTGCCAATATGCAATGACAGTAACAGAAACTTCAACTAAAAATATATAAAAAAAAATCCAAACAAAAGAAAGCAAAAACAACAACAATGACAACGATGTTTACAGCACATCGGGAGGGGTACTAACGATGCCAACAACGACGATGAATGCAATCACAGTGAAGATGGACGAAAAACGGAAATTAGCGGACAGTCTTGTCCACACTGAGATTCCTGCGGCATTCGGGCCAGAACCTTCCAAAAAGGAAGAGCGGGAAACTTCCTGGATGCGCCAGATGTTCGAGCAGTGGGGGCCAATATAAAGAACATCAAGAATTCGATGGTCACTGACGCGATCACTGCCGAAGCAACCGAAGCAAGAGTCTTATATCCCCATAAAGTTACCACGGAAGGAAAAGAAAGGAGTGACCAGACAAATAAAGCACCGTTGTGTGATTCATCGCCATCGCCAAAGAAGTGGCGGAAGTACTGTACTCGGAAATGGGTCCCGATAATATCTCCCAAGAACGGAGGTCGCAAAGCACAATCGCCGCCCGGCGATATGAAGAAGAAAGGCTAATCAGAAAAGCCGGAGATGTTCTTAAAAGAATAAAACCTGCATGCGACTCGCCAAAAATTAGAAAAGGTGTAAAGAATTGACTCTTTGAACTAGAGGAACTCCAACCGTATAGGGCATTGCCGGAGGAGCTGGCTAAAGGCCGAAGTGGACCAGAAGGCTGAAGAAGAGCAGAAGGCTAATGAAGCGCTGTGTGCTAAGCCTAAAGAGCTCGAGAAGATAGCTCCACCGTCAAACATCAATAAAAGAATGGTGTCTAGCCCAATCGAAGGAGATCGGGATAAAAAAGGGAAGGAAGAGACATTTGATGGACGTGGAATGCTCGATCAGCGATTCCAGACGGTACTGACAAAAGGAGCGAAGAAAACTGCAAAGAAACTCCTTCAAAAAGTGACAGAAAATAAAGTTCACACGGACGCCCAACAAGAAGAAAAACCTGATGCGAAACAGGAGAGAAAGAAGCCCCGACGAAGATCCCGACAGCAGGTACTGCTCGTACAACCCCAAGATGGCCGATCCGATGCAGAAGTGCTGCGGAATATCAGGGAAAATATAAGGCCCGAAGCCACCGATACTGCCAATAAAGCAGTACAACCAACGCGTTTGGGCCACATACTTTTCAAATTCAGAGCAGTGGCCAATAATAAATAAGCATTCTACGACGCAGTAAAGAAAGTCTTCGGTAAAAGTGCAACTATTCCCTCACTCGAGCCGATGGCGACGATCGAAATAGAGAGATCAACAGGGAGTTCCCTAGCGTGGGCAGGATCAAAGCAAGGCTGACATTAGAAAACCAAAGGGGATAACGCATGGCCATAATTGACTTGACCGAAAAGGACGCCGAACAATTTCTGAATAAAGGCAAAGTAAGAATATGGAGGGTTCTCTGCAGGATACGGCGAAGAGCAGTGCCTCTTCAATGTTTCAAATGAATTGGCTATATTCAAACCGCACAAGTATGCAGAGGACTCGATAAGAGTTCCCTATGTTACAAATGCGATGAAATGGGATATAAAAGAAAAGAGTGTACGAAGGAGGAACACTTCATTCTTTGCAAGGATGCTGATTCAAGACATGATTTTGGGCAAGTCTTGGGAACTGGGAAATGTCGGTTTTTCCAGGTAGCCCTATCAAAGGCAAAATCAAAACTTCGATGACCCGCATCCTGCAGCTAAACCTACACCGTAGTTCAATCGCCCAAAATCCGTTTCAGCAGTTTACAAGGGACATGAAAGCCGACTTTATGCTGCTGAGTGAGCAAGACCATGATAATAGTTTGGCATCATGGTATCCTGATGAGACTGGTACTAACACCATCTGGGAACAGTGATTTACAAGAAGGGAGCTGTGTACGGGAGGATCGTTTCATATGGGTTTGGTGCTCAGCGATCCCGTTCTTAAGTGTGCACCTAACGTACGGTCTCGAAGGCAGATGGCAACGTGCTCGTTGGGGGAGGACTTAACGCTAAAACAATCTAATGGGTCATGCCTCGAACAGATCCGCGGGGAAAACGAATCCTAGAAATGGCGGCCAAGACGGGGCCCCCCGTGCTGAACACCGGAAATACGCTGACTTTCCACCGTAGTGGCTGTGAAGGAACCATACCGGATGTGACATTCCCCTCGGAGCCCTTAGTACGGAACAGACACATAATTAGTGCATTCTCCTTGAGATCAGCGATGTTGTCTCCCGACGTCCGTGCTCCCGATCTACTACAATTGGGCGGAGCATCGGAATGATCAACGTCGAGAAGTTCATCGCGGTACTCGCGGTAGGTGCTCCGCTGCGGTGTGCTTCACAACAGAGGACAGAAGAACTGGCAGCTCAAGACGTGGTGAACTCAACTATGAGCATCATCGCGACTGCTTGCAGCGCTTCCATGCTTCGTCAGAAACCTCGGCATGGCAAGCCCCCGGTGTACTGCTGGCCGACTGAAATCACTGAAAAGCGAAGGAAGTATCATAAGTTTCGGCGTGAGGCTCAATGGGCATGGAATTGTAGCGCATGCAACTAGGTGGCAGTATATAAGTCGGCCCGAAAATGCCTTCGCAAATCGATTAACAACTGCAAGGCTTGCTGCTGGCAAGATCTACTGGACAATGTTAACAAGAATCCGTGGGGCCTTGGCTACAAGCTGGTTTTGCAGATGCTTGGTGCCTGACGGACGCCTTGCATACATGAGTGAAAAGATGGACGAGGCAGTGCTGGCACTCTTTCCCCGCCATCCCGTCCATGTTGACGTCGAAACTGGAAAAGGCAATCCTATTATTAACAAGGAAACTCCAGATCCAGATGGTATCCCAGTCGAGGTGTTGCAACTTGTCTATTACCATTGTCCTCATTGGCTGCTTAGCACATTCAACGCTTGTATACGGGGCGGGGCTTTCTCGGTACGATATAAGGTGACGAAGTTTGCGCTGATCAGCAAGGGGAAAGAAATTCTCGGACCGCCGTCTGCATACCGCCCGTTATGCATGCTAGACACTGCTAGTAATGTGCTAGAGAAACTCATTAAAAGAAAACTCACTGACGCGATTCGCGCTGCTGAGTACCTGCCGCCTTATTAGTACGGTTTCAGAGCAGGACGTTCTACTATTGATGCGATTGCACAGGCGGTGAGCGCGGTCCATAAGGCAGAGGCACATAGCCCCACCAAGCAACGGATCCCCCTGTTGGTGACACTCGGCGTTAAGAACGCTTCAACTCCGCTAGATGGGTGGATATTCTGGAAACCCCTTTTCAAGCTCTACAGTATTTAATGCGGCTTTTGAGGGACTACCTGAAGGACCGAAGCTTGCTTTACGACACGAAACAGGGCCTACGAAGGATGGAAGTTCCATCGGATGTTGCCCAGGGATCTGTCCTTGGTCCGAACCTGTGGAACCTGTTTTAAGACAAGCTACTGAGACTGAAGGTTCCAGATGAGTCGCGCTTGATCGGCTACGCGGATGATGTTGTGGCTCTGGTCGCTAGACGCACCGTTGAACAAGCGCAACTTAGCCTAGGTATGCTAATGCGCTGAGTGAGAGACTGGATGACTGCTCGTGAGTTCATCTTCCACTGAAGAAAACCGAAGTGGTGATCTTGACAAAAAAAAGAATCCCTAGAGTAAGGATGATGAGTATTGGAGGCATGCGAATCGAATCGAAGCCATCGGTGAAGTACCGGGGGCTACTGATCGACTCAAAGATGAGTTTCTCTAAGCAAATTAGGGCAACGGCCGAGTAGGCTGCTTCGGGAGTATCGGCTCTGAGTCGACTTATGGCCAACGTAGGGGGACGCGACCCATCAAGAAAACGCCTCGTGACGAGTGCTTAAGGTCAGTGCTACTGTACGGAGCTAGAATATCGGGCGACGCTCTCAGTAAGGAGGTTTACCGAAAACGCTTGGCATAGGTACAGAGAAGAAGGGCACTGAGGATTGCATCTTCGTATCCGACGGTCTTTGATTCGGCGAAGAGATTTATTGCAGGTGTGATACCTGTTGCCCTCATTGCTAGAGAGCGCCGCACTTTTTACCTGCGTCGAAACGAGAACGCGCGGGAAGTGGTTGTCTGCGAGAAGAGGCGGCGCTCACTCAATGATTGGCACTAGTCTTGGGTGAATTGCACGAAGGGAAGGTGGACTGTACGCCTCATCTCGGATGTGAGACCGTGGCTGAATCGAAGGCATGGTGAGACTGACTTCTATCTCGCCCAGGTTTTGAGCGGGCATGGGTGTTTTTAGTGTAACCAGCACAAGATTGTTAGGTCCTGGTCCCCCGATTGTCGGTTTTGCCCAAGAAAGGAAGACAATGCCTGTCACACATTTTTTTTTGCGTGCACCTAATGGGACAGGTCGCGATGGGACCTCTACAGGGAGACGGGAGAGCTCACCCGGAAAAATATAGTCGTGATGATCATCGAATCAGTTGACAAATGAAACCAAGTGACACATTATGTTCGGACAGTCCTAAAAGATAAAAGGCACTCATAGCAGCCGGGGCTGGGGATCGCTTGGCTGGCAATTCCTCCTCCCCTCTCCTCTTCCCCTAGAAGAGGGATCCCCCAGCTTGAAGGCGCCTCACGGCGTAATCAAATGCGACCCGGTTCGAAGCAATTTGTCAAACCACGCTGGGTCCTCAGGTTGACAGGGGAGGTGTTTAGTGGGTAGTTCAGTCGCTTGCGAGTATCAGAGTCCCACACTCTGTGCGTAAATGCCACACAAAGAAAACGAAAAGCCAGTCAATGAATGAATGTGTGCGATTCGCATTAGTTCGAAGTTCTTCAAAATTTGGCTGAACCACGTGCCGACTGAAGATAAGGACGAAGAAATGATGGAAAGGTTCTACAATCACCTAGAAAGACTAGTCGACTCATAGCCTACGAACGACACAAAAATAATTCTGGGTGATTTCAACGTTAAGGTTGGTAATGAGCTATCTCATCGGGGGACAATTGAAGGATATAGCCTCCACGATGAAACAAATGACAATGGCCTGCGCCTGCTTGACTTTGCATGCAGCAGAAATCGAGTCACGTTCGATTTGCTCCCCTCATCGATGCATACATAAAATGTCCTGGGTATTACCGGATGGCAACAATAAAACCAGATCGACCATGTTCTGATCCAACAACTTTGGGCCTGGTACATACTTGACATCCGTACATAATGAGGAGCCAATTGTAACTCCTCGCCAGAAATCGGCCCGATTTCTTCGTAGTATTCGTCTTCATCATTAACGTCATACGTATCCAAATCTGGGCTGAGTCGGTGCCATGGTTTCATTTTATCATTCGTTGACACAGAACTGAATTTTCGTTTCTGATCATCCTGGAGGCTTTTGATAACATAGCGATCGTTTTTCAAAACTTGGGCCACTTCATATAGCCCGCGATACTTTGGCTCCAATTTATGGGAACCCCCGGTTGCTATTGGTATGTTCTGTATAACCACTAAATCGCCTTCTCCGTATAAAACAGGAGTCTTATGTTTCTCGTCGAATCTTATTTTCCATCGTTGCTTTTCGGTCATAATACGCTGTGCAGCCTCCTACCGAATTTCGCTTATCGACATATGATTATTGTCACCCGTATCGTCCTGTAGTGCTTGGATGGTACGGCTCGCTGTTACATCCCTCAAACGAAAATCAAAAACTATCTGATTAGGTGTGAATCCGGTCGTCGAGTTGATTTGAGGATTTAGTACCCATTGTAAACTCGGTAGAAGCTCGTCCCATTTTTTACAATCCGTCATCGAACATCGTAGATATAACAATATTGATTGGTTAACACGCTCAACTTGACCGTTAGCACGTGGAGTTCGCACAGGCACCTTCACGTGATGAATATCATACGTTGCACAGTAATCCTCGAATTCTTTCGATGCAAATGCCGCCCCTCGATTGCTTATAATACGGATTGGTGATCCAAAGAATGACGTGATATCCCTCAACATGGTAACTTCTGGTCGACTGTTGGCTGCTATCATGGCTCGAACCACTGAGAATTTACTGTAAGGATCCGTTACTGTGATTATGTATAGATTGCCTTTGTTACTCTTAGAAAATGGTCCTAAGTGATCAATATGCAACACGTTAAAAGGTATAGGTTCAACCTGTTCATAAAACAAGCGACCTTCGGTTTTTCCTGCTGGTACTTTATTGAGACAACATTCCGAACATGAAGCAATGTACGACTTCACGGAGTTGCGCATTCGAGTAAACCAGAACAGTTCTTGTATCCTGTGGACCGTTTTATCAACGCCAAAATGACCGGCATCGTCATGATAACCTTTACTAGTCTCCAATCAATCTTCCTTTCTTAAGAGTGTAATCGCACTTTAATTGGGCAAATTGAGCTGATTTTCGTACTCCATCAATTATATCCAAATTATTTTCCTTTATGTCGGGTCCTGTCGCTGTAACGATATCAACAAGTTGCTCTGATCAGGTTTTTGTATCAGTTTCACTTTATCTGCTATTGTTGTCGCTTCTTGCGGTTGTTCGTGTGGTCGAAGACTTAATGCATCGACATGGTTCATATTGTTTCCTGCTCGATGTACCACATCAAAGTCGAATTCTTGGAGTTTTAGCCACCATCCAGCAATTCGATTGTTAAGGGAAATGGTCAACTTCATCGTCGATATTGCATTACAATCGGACACCAGTCGGAAGCGTTTTCCAATCAAATAAAATCAGAATCGATCTAAGGTTTCAACGATTGCCAGTACCTCTAATTTGTGGCTACTGTACTTCGTTTCAGCATCGGTGCAATGTCTACTGAAATATATTACTGGCCGAAATGGTTTCTCCTCCGTAGATTGCATAGAGACTCCACCGAGACCAATAGAACTGGCATCGGTGTGTACCTCGTGCTCAGTCCGTGGATCATAAAGAGCTAGAACGTGTTCGCTACAGAAACTAGTTTTCAACTCGTTGAAGCTCATGTCTGCGGTCTTGTCCCATACGAAGGATTTCTGTTCCTTCGTTTTTAACAAATTCGGTAGCGGCTTAGAAATTTTTGAGAATCCTTCAATAAATTTGCGGAAGAACCCCGCTAATCCAAGAAATCTTCTGACATCGGTCACATTTTCAGGCGTTAGAAATTTTTAGATAGAATCAATTTTCTTGCTTCCAGGCTTCATTCGGTCTCTATGTTTGCAATGACCCAAGAATGTTTACTTGGATGTAAAAAAAAAACACACTTCCTTCCGAGTTTTGAGGCCCTCAGTCGCCGTCACACTGGGGATAAACTTCTTCGATATAGCTTACGATATTTCTTGATTTCATACAACGAATTAAGTCGATCATGACATTTTGGAAAATCATCGGCGCATTAATGAGGCCAAAATGCATTATTTTGTACTCAAAATGACCAAGATGAGTCACAAATTCGGTGTACTGACGTGATTTTTCATCCATAGGAATTTAATAGCATCCAGAGAATAAACGGAGTGTCGTGAAGAACTGCTTTTGTGCGAGTTGTTAGAGCTGTTCCTCAACAGTTGGCATTATGTTCGGCTTCTTCTTGGTAATAGCGTTTAACGCACGAAAGTCAACACAAAGACGATCCTTCCCATCTTGCTTGGGAGCCAAAACAATAGGCGAAGAGTATAATGAATTACTTGGACGGGTTACGTTTGTGGCCAACAATTCATTCACAATCTGCTCAATCTTATCTCTTTTAGCCAATGGTATACGATATGGTCGAGCATAGATAGGCGTGTCGAACGTCAACTCGATGCTCATTGATTTTGCCTTGCATCGACCCATTTCAGCCGTAGTCTTTGCAAAACAATCACGGAAATCATCAAGTAGCACCCGCAGTTCGGTTGCTTTGGCTGCAGTTAAATTTCTTTCCATGTCGGATATTTCAAGACATATACTTTCAACGTAGCACTCGCCATTTTCAATAATTATTCGATGTGAAACTTCGTTCAACGCATCCAATCCCAAAAGCAAACTATTTGGTATGAAGTGATCGGGTACAACATATAGGTCCACGCGTACGATTGATTCGTCTGTTTTAAATGTCGCTATCATTTTGCTAGTACATTTGAAGCATCCACCTACAAATCCGTTCAGCTCAATCGACGGACACTTTATTAAGTTGTACGTACGCGCATGATTCTCGCACGAGAGATCGATTACTACCCAAATCTATAAACGCGTCCAAAATTTTTCCATCGATCTGAATGTTTTTCACTATTTGGTTTTGTACGGAATATTTTGAATGTAACTGCCGGATATTCGCGTTATTCCCATATTCCGGTTTATCTCGACTTATGCATGTATCCGCACTGTGTCCCGTCTTTCGGCATGTAACACATCGCGGTTGTCGTTGGGACAAAGAACAGTTCACGGAAATGTACCCCGGCTTATAACAATTATAACAAATACACTTTGACACGTCGTTTGTATCGGCAACAATCGCCGTCGACACAGACTTATTAAATATTTTCTTTGACACAGAGTTCACGTTCATCAGGCTTACACTTTTTATTTCAGTATGTGATTTTCGCGTGACCGGTATTTATATCTTACTTTGGTTTGTTAAATTAATTTTAAGGCAACACAAAAAGTCCTTAGTTGTTTTGAATGTAAAGCACGCGATAGCGGTTTGCATTGGAACGTCGTTTAAACTTTCATGCATATATCTTATAATGGCTGCGTCACTAATCCCCGCATATCTACCTTCCGCGCACATTCGATAATAATAATCTGTATATGGCTCATTTGAACGTCTAACGTTTGCCATCATACGAAGATGTACCTCGGCTACATTTTCGGTATACACGAATTCTTCTAAAGAGCTTGCAAATCACGATGCTTTTGAAAATACCGCTTCATACATCTAGCTACAATTTTGCTGGCCCTCGAACTTTCGTTTGCACTGTAAACAGAACAATGTTTTCATCCCGTGAATATATGGATGCTAGTGGCTTCACACGAAAAACAAATTGTTGCGCCGTCAGTGATGTGCTTAACGTTGAATCGAATTCTGGCATTATTTCAATAACGTCGCGCGAATTGTGGGACATGCTTTGTCGTACTGGGACTGCTTGTCGTGTCGGATACGGCGACTGATCTTCATCTGTCTGCGGTGGATCTAGATTCGGTGTTGATTCGATCACAACAGCCTCATTCAACACGTTTTGCCTGTCGTTCGTCGGAAAACCAAGACTAGAGGTTGATGCCGTATTCAAGTTTGGCAACACGCCATAGTTTATGCCTGAAATAGAGTTTGCAAATCCGCCAGCAATACTCCGTACCCGAATATTTAATGTTGTGAGAGTTTGCACGCTTTCTTGCAACTTTATCGCTTCTTCGGATGCACGAGAGTTCTCGGCTAAAATTTCAACGTCGTCTTCATTGACGGCTTCCGTCAGACGTCAAATTAATTCGGGTTTGTTGCCTCTTGTCGGCAAATTTCGCGAACGTAGCTCATGTTTGAGTTCGTTAACTGTGAGCGAATCAATACGAATTATGGTGTCCGGCATTTTTAACTAAGAAATATGGCGGCCACGCACGAAAAAAAAATTTGACGCGGCAATTGCGTTAATATTCACTATTCAAAATGTCGCCTAATCAATCGAAAATACGCAGCGAGCAGTTACGGGATGGCTAACTGTTATTAAAAGCACACAATATCCAATAAAGCGAAAATTCCGTAGCATCCCACGTCTGAAAACTGTCAGGAATAAAAGGACTGTGGATGTTAGGGAATTGCTTTAATTAAAAGATAGCACTGCTTTGTTTTAGTAATGAATATTGACTATCCTTCACCAATTCACATTAAAAATATATTTTACCATTATATCATAGGATACGTTATTCCTACCAACCGCTTACTTGGTTCGACTCGACTCGACTAACTGAGTTCCTCGCTACGGTGGTGCCAACTTGGAGTGGGCAAGTAGCGAAAGAGATAATTAAAATTTAGAAAAGAAAATGATATTATGATCAATTGAAAAGCTTGAAGCGAGGGTATCAGCCCAAGACTACGCTCTGTCGTGATGACATCGGTTACATCATCGATGATAAAAACAGGATTAAGAAAAGCGGGGCATCATATTTCCAGAACTTTCTTAACCCTTCCCACAGCTCTAGAACGTCGGAGCTAATAGATATTCCCGGAGAGCTTCCATTTGCCCCACCATTTCCGAATGAAGTTTGTTTCACCATCAAAGCGCAGAAGAATGATAAAACACTGGGCACTGATGAGACTCCTGTGAAGTTTATAAAATATGGTGGCAGCGGTGTTCAGAATGCTATTCATAAAGTCATCCAGCACATTTGGCAACAAGAATAAATGCGGAACAAGTGGAGCCAATCAATTATATTCCCTATCCACAAAAAAGGTTACAAGCTACACTGCAGGGAGTATCAAGGTAGCTTTAAAGCAAGGAGATCGACGATGGATCATTTGTTTACAGTCAAACAGGTACTTGAGAAATGCTAGGAGTTGAACATAGACGTACATCAAACTTCGATTTACTTTAAGCAAGCATTCAACAGTATTAATCGTAAAGTACTGTACGAAATAATGCTTTACTTTAGTATCCCAGCCAAATAGGTCCTCCTTACCAAACTGACAATGACGTCGACAACCTCCCAAGTTCGCATCAAAAATCAACTCACCGACCCCTTTGACGCAAATATTGAGCCAAAGCAGGGAGATAGGCTGGTCCCACTGCTGTTCAGTTTGGCTCTGTTGTATAGTATGTCATCAGAAAGCTACCTGTTAATGCAAGAAGTATGAGTCAAGTAGTCGTTAACAACCACCAAAGAGGTTTTGCGGCAAAATTTGGAAGGCCACAAATCGATGAGAGTAAAACAATTCTCATGATGCAGTCGAGGAGAAATACCTCAAATATCCAAAATATCACACTTATTGAATACGAGTACAATATCGAAAATGTGGGAGAATTTGTGTATCTGGACACCAAAATAACAAGAACCGGTAGCGAAAGAGACGAAATACTGTAGTGAATAAGGTAAAGTTCAAATGTCCGTAAAGGACTGCAGCGATGTTCTGCTGCCTCGGCAGAAGAAGATGGAGATATCTGCCGAGAATGCCCTTGTCTGGGGACGCGTGAATGCGCTGGCAGGCTAGCATTGCGGTGTCGTGGGGCGGGTTCATTCCCCCAGCACAAGGACCCACTAAAAATTTCTTGGGGTCGAAGAAAGACAAGGCAACCGGGGCCGCAAAAAGTGTAGGTAACTACACGAGGGACAACTGACTTGTTCAAGGAACAAGGGTAATAAGTAAAAAGAATTGGAAGCAGGGTGACCTCGTCCTTACCCGGAGAGGCTCATGGCCCACTAATGAGAGAAGGGCAACCCGGTGGTGATGGAGCCCCTTCGCACCCACCCAACCGGATTAATATCCATATTTGTTGCAGTGGCCAGGTATTCCTCTTCTGAGTGGAAAACTCATACAACTTAACTTGCATAAGTCTTCCCATCAGAAGATAAGTACCCCGATGACCAATTTTATTATTTTTATTATTATTTATTATTACAATTCGATTGCATAACTCTATGCCATAAAGAGGCACTCTGCTTGGGCCACTTAACCCGCGACGTCACCTGAAACAAAGAAGACTATATTGTACCCGGTGGCTGGCTCATGTTTTATGAGGAAAGCCTGCCACCGTACCGGGTCCTATACTCGGTCCAAAGGAAGCAAAATAGAAAGACCGGAGCTCTTATTTAATTCCACATTTTGGCTCTTTTATTATCTCATAAATAGGTTTCTGATACAATTTTTTTTTCAATTCTGACCTCAGTTTAGTCTTTTGTAACAGCCTTACTGAAAGAACAATATGCATTTCCTGTGGTGACTCACTCTATAAAAACGTCTACTCGAGTATGACCGATTTTTTTTTGTTTTATACGAATTCATTACTAACGAAACACGACTACTTTCTTCCTTTTTGGTTGTTCTTTTTCTATGCCAAAAAAATCGTTTGTTATGTTTTAAATTTACTTGATAATTTACAAAGGTTAATTATCCTCAATCAATTTAATTCCTGTCTAAAGGCTAATTTCAAGACATACTTTATCAAATTTATAAAGCAAAAAAATGAAAAAAAACACGCAGGAAAAAAATTTGAAAACGAAAGGGTACTTACCGAGACCTCCTCCTACGAGCGCTCGTGTTCGGGGCGGGCAAGGGCCTGCAAACTTGTATTATTTTGTTTTCATTTAAATTCACGAGCGAGTTATCATAACTTAACACAAACATTTAGAAATAAACACTTATAAATTTAATGTGTAATTGTTTTATATCATCGCGTTCAATTATTTTTAAAATTCAAGCTTAAAAATTTCGTTTTAGGGTTTTGTACTAAAATACAAAACCCTATTGCAATCACGACCTGTGTCCGTCTGTCCGTCCGTCCGTCCGTCCGTCCGTCCGTCCGTCCGTCTGTATGTCACAGCACTTTTTCTCCGAAACTATAGAGGCTACAGCCATGAAACTTTGTGGAAAGATCAGAAGTGATGACCTCTTGAAAGTTCATTGGTGGGACAAATTTTTAAAGGGGTTTAAGGGGGGTCTCCCCATATAGGGAAGTGACCCCCCAAAAAATTTTTTTCACCATTGGTAGTCGAGTAGGGTGTCATTAGAAAGGTCTTAACGAGATCTTTTCAAAACAAGTCTTAAAATTGCCTTACAAGTACCGAGGGGGGCAGGGGAAGGGGAAATGTACGAACTTTTCGCGTACCCCCCCCCTCGCGATTGGACACCTTCCATCCGAAAAATCTGAAAAAAATCATGGATGTAGGCCTAAATGA
The DNA here is from genome assembly GCA_963969285.1 of Odontomyia ornata. Classification (NCBI taxonomy): domain Eukaryota; kingdom Metazoa; phylum Arthropoda; class Insecta; order Diptera; family Stratiomyidae; genus Odontomyia; species Odontomyia ornata. The sequence goes on from OZ017740.1 coordinate 302,986,686, forward strand.
GTACAACAACAACAAATACATGAGAAGTCGAAATTCACTCAACTTTGTTAGTAATAGTATGATTTATTGATTTTATGTTTTCTTGAACAAAATCTAGACGGTACCCTTAAATTCAATGAAATTTAGCACACAGATGAAAGTGAAAGTTTCATAAAGATCGAATAATATTTAACGAAGTTATAGCGATTTGAATTTTCCTGCATTACTATGGAGCCATATGCGCTATGGAGCCATATGCGCTTTTTACCGACTTAGAAACTACAGCTTTGCTAGGATTCGCATGAAAATTTCAGGAATGATAGGTATCATGAAGATGAGTATATACAATTGAAACAAGTCGGAAAGGCAGGAGAGAGCTCCTAGCAAAAGGGCTTTGTAACCATTCTAAGATTCTAAAAAACAGGCCATGAATCAATGATTACAGTACAGAGGAGTGGCCCCTGAAAAAAAATTTCATGAAAGGTAGCCGATATGAGTATCAACTGAAAGTTCTCTATGAGAGCTTTTCAAAACAGTTCTTAAACTAACAGTTTTTGCTTCTGTGGGGCAGAGGGGGGGGAAACATGAAAAATGTGTTTCGTCCCTCGCGAATGGACACCCGTGATCTTAAAAAATCTGAAATAATTATCAAGGGAGATATTTGTGGGTATAACTATAACAAATACCTCAGAAGTCAAAATTCTTTCAACTTTGCTAATAATAGTATGATCCTCGAACATGACATGTTTCTTGATTTTATTCGTTACTGGTTACTGCATTTTGTAAGTTGAGTACAAAACCCTTCTGACATGAGCATAGGTCTGTCTACCCAACTTGTTTTTTCTTAGAAAACTTGATCACTAACTTTCCTTGTCTACTATGAAACTTTCCAATATAAACGTTCTAAAAAACCCCAATAACAGACATTCTGTCTACACCGTTTGATTTGCCAACTATAGTCGACTTAATATTGCCAGCGAACACCATACGGTCAATGATTATTTCCTTCTTCGGTAATTTTTCGATTCTCCACTTGCTGCGCTTCACATTAACCAGGAATAACACGTGGTCCGCGAGATGAATTTACAGTTAGAATCAAAATTAATGAATGACAATATATCTTAACGCTTTTCCTCAGTATGAATGATTTTTCTTGAAAACCCGGATCAAATGTACTCTAAACAAAACTGCCGGTTGATCAACACGATCGACGAAAAGTACATCTAAGTGAGTGAATTAAGTGTAATTGCTTGAAGAATTACGCGCAAACTCAAATCAACGGATACTGAACACCACATATGCGATCGGTTATTCATAACTAACTGAAACTTTATACTTTGGATTAACTTAAATTTCAATATTTTCAAGAAACACGGAACATTTATTAAATTCACTGCCATTGTCGTAAAATGACTCCGATCCAATCCTCTAAGTCTTCCCGAGCTCTTTTTCGTTCCACTCGTTACTCGTCTACACTTGTTCGCGCACAATCCCGTAAACGTGCATTTCGACCTAGGGACATTGTCTCACCGTACGGAACATTCCCACGATTTCGCTAACTCTAGGTGCTGTAATTCTTCACTGCACTCCAATCACTTCGCGATTTCCCCGGTCTTTCTTTATTTATTTGATATTGTCGCGTGTTATTGGTTCGCGGCCTATAATTTTAACGTTCCGGGAAAGTGAAAACGCAATGTCTTTTAATTTAAGTTAAAAGAGTTTATTTAATTCAAGAAAATGCACAATAATCAGTTTAACACTTTCACTAATTTTAATTTTCACTATTAAAATAAAATCTAACACTTGTCCATAAATTTCTTATCGCAATTGTCTTCTAAATCACTTCACTATTACGAAACACACTTCCCACACACTTTCGCAGTTCTTATCGCGGTCGAATGAATGATTCCCCCATTCATTCAGCTCGCCTTTATATAGGGTCTCTAAGTATTCACCCATTTCTCGCATATTGGCGAACGTTCTACCGAGAGGTACCTGGTAGGTTCGAGCAAATTAATGAATGGAGTGACGTCGCTTGCAGATGTTGATTATGCTTGTTGAATTTACTCGTGGGTTCGAGTAAATTCATTTGTTGACGTTCTTAATGATGATGAAAATAATTGCGACAGTAGCTCGCAGAATTATTTGTACATGTAATTATTTGTACATGTAACAATATACAAATTCCGCGATTATTTTCGCGTTTTCTTGTTGTCCCCGTCCCGTTTTTTCGTCGTCTCGGTCGCCGTCGATTTCTCGCGCCACTCCTTCTCCTTCAATCTCACCCACAAAAAAACTTTTCGCTGGCGCGCGGGAACTCAAGTACCGGCGTCCGCGCTGTGTGGCGGTTTCGAGCAGACTCCCCCGAAATCTCTTGGCGACAGCACCAGCAACACCAACCGGTCCTACTCCCGCTACCGCCACCGCTATTCCTTCGCTCAATCCTTGATTGTTTCGGAATTTGTTAAGACTTGAAAGTTAAAAGCGTGTATGTGTCATGTTCGCAATTGACAGAAGTTATAGCGATTCACATTTGGCAATAAAAATAATTGTTTGGGAGGAAAAACATCTCAAATGTAATCAGTTTTGGTGTATGTGTTAATTGTATGTTTATTTTCTATACAAAATATAATAACAGAATACTTTATTATATTGCGAAATAACAAATTTGCGCGATGCTCTCGAGATTTGATCTTGCCTATCTATTCCGCTTTGATTTTATCTAAAATTCTTGCTATGAATATCAGTAGGCAGTATATTTTTGTCTATTTGTCATTAAACACAATTGAACTTTACTCTTTAATGGAAGATTGTATATTTGCAAAACATTTCGAATTTCTTCGTTAATTAAGCTTAATAATACTTTATAACGTTTTACTTTAACACTTTACTCTATTGTGTACCTGCAGAAAGTGGTTGGGCCTGAATTATGTTGCAAAGAGATATTGGTTGTTGTCACAAATTAAATTTTAAATGATCAACAAAACATGTTGCATATTGTACACTTAAAGTTCAGGCCACGATAGTCGAATCATTTTCGCTATCATTAAACATTATAAAAAAGGAGATAATTGCAATAAGTCGGAAGGAATTAAAAAATACTACAATTAATATCTTTAGTATAGATAAGAAAAAGTAAAAAGGGCTTAACATCTTTATATCTTCACTATACTTTAAATTCTTCATTTTATTCTTTGTTGTTTTTGGGTTTCATCTTTTTCTGTAGCTGGGAATTGGATTCTAGTTTTGTTTGAAGCTGCTATATAGATGTGATTTTTTTTTGTTTTTAAGGGGAGGCGGGGTGAATTTGTTGTATACTTTCTTCTTGTTACATTTATAAATATATTGTTTAATTTTCGTGCGATAGGCTGAATCTGCGACATTCATTTAATCGAAGTTTTACTATCGTCTAGTAGAAGTTGCTCATCATCTTCTTTACTTCTTTTAAGTTTGCTTGATTAGAGGTAAATCAGTATTTATCAGTAAGCCTGTGCCTCTTTATAATCACTAGGGTCCATAGTGTAGAATTCTTCCAGTTTCCATTGTAGGATCTCGAATGTTGGTCACCACATTGAAGCGCGGGTGACAACCGGGCGGACAAGGCATACGATATCCATGTTCGACTTGTGTTAAAACTTCAGCGTTTGTCATACCAGGATATGGAATTCGTCCGTATGTTACTAATTCTGTTAATAAGATACCGAAACTCCACACATCCGATTTAATGGAGAGTTTGCTATAATTGGCTGCTGAAATGCATGAATTTGTTAGCTGTACTGCACGGTTGGTGGATATAGGTAGATCGTGTCCGTGTGTGCTGACTGGAAGGTGGTCTGAAATGGTCAAGTGGCTGCGACTCATCAGTCGCCGTGTACTGGAATTTGCGGATGTTTATGTTGACAGTGCAATGTGCCGTGCTCAATTACTACAATACGCCGACGAAGACAGCTCGTAAATAAAATATTTTAGTCAGTTTGAATAAACTTGAAGACCAGCTGCATACACAGGACAACAGAGCTCGAAGTATGCATATCTGTGCTAAAACCTGTGATATGTTACTGGTTTAAAACATGGACCCTAACCCAAGTATCCACAAATATTTTGAATGCCTTCGAAAGACTGAGTTGAATAATAGGAACGATGCTAGATGGTGACCAAAAGCGAATTCGATATGACCATGAGCTATATGAAATTGTTGAGAAGCCAAAGGTCTCAACGATTGTAAGTCTGCATAAGCTCCAATGGACTGGCCACTTGATTCATATGGACGAACAATGGATACACAAAAAGATATTCCTTAGGAGAACTGAAGAACGGAGGCAAATAGGGAAACTGTTGAAACGCTGGTCTGACTCAGTTGACGTAGACAGTTCATCGCTGCTCGGATTTCGAAATTGGAGGACGCGGTCAATGGACCGAGACAGTTGGAGGCGCTTGTTGCAGGAAGCGAAGGCCCGAGGGGGGCTGTCGTGCTACGAAGAAGAAAAACATTTTCAAGTACCCATTGTTCGCATTTGAGTTTGAAAAATAACATATGCATTACATTTTGAGCGTTATATTGACCATATCCCCTCAAATCCCGTTACAGTTGTCGAATGAGATACCCTAACAACAAATCTCAACGCGAAGGTTCAGATTTGGACTTTTGCGCAATGGACAGTTCTTCTTCTTCTTAGCACTACAGCCCCTCTCGGGCCTTCGCTTCCTGCAAATAGCGCTTCCAACTGTCCTGGTCCATTGACCGCGTCCTCTAATTTCGAAATCCGCGCAGCGATTAGCTATCTTCGTCGACCGAGTCAGACCAGCGTTTCCTCGGTTTCCCCACTGGTCTCCGGCCTTCAGTTCTCCCAGCGAATACCTTTTTGGGTATCTGTTGATCGTCTATACGATTCATGTGTCCAGCCCATTGCAGCTTCCGCAACCTTACAATCGTTGAGACCTCCAGTTCGCCAAAAATTTCATACAGCTCATGGTTGTATCGAATTTGCCATTGTTCCCCGTCTAGTTTTCAGTGGTGTCATCCAAATGCGCCACTGTTGGGAATCCAAATTAGTGGGAAGAATTGTCGCCTAGGAAAAACTCAGGCCTGTGACCTATTGGTGTACACTCTGGTGATTTGTGTTTGTCGCTTGGCGGCCCATTTGGGGTCCTTCTGGCCTAAAGCGAATTGCGCCCACGCTCGTCTCCGAACGAGCTACCGGGACCATATGCCCTAGCCAGAGCATCACCGGGGCTGGACGCTAACAGTCTATCTCATAAATTAGAGGCAATTCGGCGAGTTTGATAACTTTCTCGTATTCAGCACTATTTTATACAAAATTAACTTCAACACGACTTGCCCAGTGTCATAGATCTTCTATTTCTTTAATATTTGTTAAACCTGCTGTACTTTTCTATCATATCTATCAGAAAACTAACTAATCATATATAGCTAGTCTCCTTTCAAATAAAATTGATTGCAATGAAAACATCGGAACGACCTCATATACATACATCAATGTACCTGCAAAATTGTATCTCTGTTTCTTGACAGAGACATTTTAATGCCCAAAAGGAGAAAGCGTCACGAATTGCAATTTGTTTCAAATATTTTTGCTTTTCTCCGTTTGACTTTTTGACGCTTACCGCGAGATCTGTTTTGGTCGATCACACGGTGCCGGTGCACAATTCCTAGCCCAAACTCGTAAGTCGTTATGATTCATTCAAAAGTAAACTGCAGGGAAAACCGCACGATAATCATCATTTAACCCAACAACCATTCATCATTTATCCCAGCATCAAGTGATCAAGATCGAGGAATATCTCTTCACTATTCGCGAACTCCACCACATCACAGTTATGTTTTGTATTTATGATTTTGCACTCCTTAATTTGCTATTGTCATTTGGCGGGCGAATATACAATATAGTATCTTGTATCTGAAGAATTTGTATCTTTTTTTTTCTACTTCATCATTTAAAATATCTATTGTATGAATTCTATTTGGGTTTTGTTTGCCATGGTCAATTATTGTTGTGCTTGTTGTGCAGATTGTTGTTTTGCTAATGCGATTAAGGCAGACAAGATTTCGGCTTTCTTTTAAACAATTGGGGAAAATTGAAGTCAATGAGAACCATAAAACATAATGAACGATAGAAAGACATCTTGAATGGAGGATGCTGCAAACCTTGACTGCTGTGATGTCCGGTTGAGATAAATGATGAATGTTTCTTGTTTACGCGAGAAAGCACCAATTTACCAAATGCCCTTCGATTGAGATCTGAAAATCTGTTTGAGTATCTTTTGTTTCAGCTGAAAGAAATCATCGTTGAAAATAATATTTAGTAGTGAATAAGGCAAAAGATCGGTGAAACAAATTAGTATCGTTCAGCACAAAGTGAAACAATGACTGATTTCTACGCTAGCAACAATGAAAGCTTATGAAATCGATTAACAAAAGATTGGCGTGGCATTGATGGGAGGTCCGCGACTCGCGGTCCCTTAATTAGTTTTTCTTGTGAAGGGCCCCGACGCTTGGATGCAGTCGTCGTCGCCGACCACCTTCATAAACTCTGGCGTCTTATGGTTTCAGGAAGTAGCGTGCAGTCGTTTAGCCGCTAATTAAGCCCTAAAGATTAGCATCAGCCGCGCAATCGCTTTCGCGTTGACAACAATTATGTTGCAACATGCAACATTCAAACTTCAGCGTCGTTTTGCCTTCATCAAATTAACTTTCAGTTTGCTATTGTTGTCATTTTAAGGGAATAGAGAAAGTTATAATTGTCCAATCATTTGCTGTGCGCGGTGTAACAGAAATTTCTGCTTTGCATTGCTCGACGCGGCGATGCGGTAATCTTTCTTATTTGAACCTTTTGCCATCTTGAGGCGTTCGTTCAAACATTTGTGAAGCGCTTAAAATTAATATAAGGTCATTTGATTGGCGTGACGCCTTTCCGACATAAAACCATTTAAATTTTAAGCTGTATATTATTGTTTATTTCCATTTACCGACCTACATAAGAAGTATTAAGCACGCGACATGTGTGATGGAATTAATTATGCGGAAATCCTTTTCTATCTAATCTAAATGGAAAAGGTAATTGCTCGACAACAAACCTAAATTCCACAAATATCTTTTCCGCACTTTTAAAAAGCCCATTACGAAGCGATCAATCTGAATAAATTTAACCGCTAGATCAATTGATCGTTCCTACGAATCGATTTATTGATTGTTTTGCGCGTACATGCCTTGCAGAACTAGAAGTAGAAACGAAAACAAACGCAAAAATCACAGCAAAGATGGAGCCGCTCCAACAATAATCTAGGCAATATGAATTACTTGAGAAAAATATCCAATATTAATCGGTTTTATTATTTACAATATTTTTAGTTTTTTTCTTCTTATTATTTCTTTGCATTTTCCCCGACCAATTTCGCAATGCCTGCAGCATTCGCAACAAATCTCCTAATACCTTGCAACCACCGCGAGATATAGATACGCGAAATCTGGAGTATCTTTTTGTGTTACGGATTAATTCATAAAGAGATTCCTACTCGTGCTGCGGCTCAAGATAGATAGGGGCTTGGTCATTTGTAATCATTAGTGACCTCGTAGCAGTAAGATTGCATGTTGTAAATGGCGCAGAGAGAAATGAATTGTATGATCTCGAAAATGCCCTTGGAATTTAATCAATGATATCTTTATTTGTAATGGAGGATAATCGCTGCAAGTGTGTTACTTTGTTGTTAAGCATATTACGATAGGAATTGTGAACGGAATGGTACTTTATATTCAGTTGCATCCTAAGGGGATAGTGCTCGTTAAAAGTTAATTGAAAATCATCTGAAGAAAAGATAGAGGAAAATGTTGTAATTTAGGACTATTATGAAGAGGAATTGAGGTAATATGAATTTGATGCTAGTCAAAGTCAAAAGCACTTCATTCAATACCAATCGTTATAAATTTTAAAAGAATATAAATCAAGTTCCAAACAATAAAACTACAAAAAATGGCAAATTCAAATTAATTAAAATTGTTACATATTTTTGAGTCAATTTGGAAAAGGAGAAAAAACAGCCAACATTATTCAAAAATTACTTATAATACTTTCTTTTTATTCACTTTATTCCATAAATACTTAAAATTAAATATAGTAATTCAATTGTCACCCCTAACCCCTGGGGTGCTCCGGCAACGGGGGCCCAGCGGTCCCGGCTTTGCTCGCCGCAGACGGGCGTGGGCGCCAACTCACTGCTTTGGCCTAGCCCCCCCCCCCCCCACACTTGACCGCGCAGTTTGCCGAAGCTCGTTAAACGAACACATCTTGAACAAAACGAATATCGCTACTCGGGGGTCCCTATCTCCTCCAACCAACGCGACACCACTCAAACACCAACAAAAATAAAAACAACCACACTGACGAACTCCCGCGCGCGATATTTCCCCGAACCAACCGTTACACTTCCTGAAAAGAACAATTTCTAAAATTTTCCAAGTGAATTTAGTAGAAAAACAAAGGAAAATCCCACTTTCTTTGATATTAAATAAAGTTTATCGACAAATAAGATTTATCAATGAAATAAGATTTTTCATCAACCAACCTCGTCACCTAACCTATCTACGAAGGAGGCCTCCTGGTAGGATTCTCGTCGTCGACTGCACGGCGAAAAAGATCGTGCGCTGACTCGAGCAATGGCCAATAGATGAGAGATACCCTTCTCCCGATGGTGATTGACGTTGACAACAATTTTGCTTAATTCTGTTTCGTATTCCTTTCCTTTGTTTCCTCCCCTTTTTTTCCTTCCGATTTCTTTTAAGCTTCCGCAAACACTTTTTCTTTCTGCCGTCCCACTACACGTTTTGATCCCCAAAGAGAGGGCTTTTCTTTCGTCCCTCGCCCTTTTATCAGCTCGTCTCCAACGGAGCACCGCTAATTTCGGAGTGAACCTTATAGTTCTCCTTTTCTTGCCGAAATTGTAACCCGGTTCGTGCGATTGGGCAATTCCATCGTAATTTTCACCACACTTCAACTAGTGTCTTCCAAATTCGGAGTCACAGATATTTTTTTCGGAGTTGTCACTATGACGGACATTTGACGTTTGCCAAGTTCTGCCATGTTTTGGGCTAATAGATTTCTTAATGACTTGAAAATCCAATATTGTTTCAAAATTATTCAAAAATAAGCTGTTGTCCTTAACTATTTAGCTTTATGATTTATCTTCTGTTATACTACTGGATAATGGGAATCATGTTTAATAAGAAAAAGTGGTATTTTTTTTCCTTTCTGTTCCTATTGGCTAAGAGTGCAATCGCGCAAATTATAAAAACATTGTCACCCCAATTCGTCACCCCGGACCACTGGGGTGCTCCGGCAACGGGGGCCCTGCGGTCCCGGCTTTGCTCGCCGCAGACGGGCGTGGGCGCCAACTCACCGTTTTGGCCTAGGCCCCACACTTGACCGCCCAGTGAGTAAGGCGGTTTGCCGAAGCTCGTTAGATGGACGCACCTTGCATTAAAACGAATGGCACTACTCGGGGGGTCCCTATCTCCCCAGCCAACTCCACACCACTCAAACACCACAAAGGATACAAAAAAAAAAACCACCACTTTGTCGGATTCCCGCGCGAGTTACGGACGGTTCCCACACACAATTCACGTAATAGCGCATTCTAGCGTATTCACCTTGAAGACCTCGGATGACACCTGGAATACCAGACGATACATGATCGCAGAAGACGCTGACTAGCAACTCAGGTAGCCCTTCCGGCACGTGTAGTTAGATTTGCATTTTTATCCAACAATAGTTCATTTTTCGTAAATTCTCAGTTAGTTCAATTTTAATTGTAAACGAGTTAAGTCGGAATAAAATTAAATTCGAATTGTTAAATTTGTCTTTTTTTTATCAAACTATAACCGAATACTTATAACTGGCGCAGTCAAATTGAACTAAGGGCGGAGGAATTCCGGAAAAGTTTTTAATAAGACAAGTGAATCGGAGGATAACCGGTTTTTCGCGACAGTACATTGCGTTTGTTTTGTTATAACTTTTTGCAAGTGACGCGAGTTGAACGTTGCGACGAGCAGACTATAGACGAAAGAATATCGTCATCTAAGTTCCGGAAAGGATGGAAAGTATCCTGATAATTCTTTGGTAAGTCAGATTTTGGATTCATGTCCTCTCCTTACAAAATTCCTCCAGGAAAACCCTACTCTCTCCCAAAGACCTCTAGGCTTAGAAAATTTAACAAAATATCTAAAAGTGAAATTAACAGTGAAAAATTAAACGGTAGTGAAAATTCGGTGCAGTTTTGTGAAACTTCTCGCGAACTTAGTAATTCACTGTATCATTCAATAAGTTTAATAGATCTGAGTAAAATTAATTTGAGTATAGATATCAATTCGATAAATAATAATAATTTCAGTGGAAATACAAATAATATAAACGTGAACATGGCAAATCCAGGCACTAGTGCAAGTGGAATAACAGTCACTCCAGTTGACCTTTTCAATTCATTAAGAATTCCCGACGCCATCAAGGATTTACCAAAGTTTGATGGTAATCCTAGGCTGTTATTCGATTTTATTGACAATGTCGATGAAATCCTCGAGTTAATACGAGTGACCAGTGGAACACCCTACGGGCAACTTATGTTGAGGGGAATAAGAAATAAAATTGTAGGTGAGGCTAACGAGGTTTTGAATATGTATGGAACTCAGTTGAACTGGGACCAAATAAAAGAAAATTTGATTCTGCACTATGCAGATAAACGAAATGAAACCTCCCTCATACGAGATTTGCACAGCCTTAAACAAAATTCCGATTCGATCCAAAAGTTTTACGGTGAAATAGTAGAAATTCTTTCGAGCTTAATTAATCATGTGAATATTCACGAAAAAGACACGGGTGTGATATCTGCGAAGAAAAATCTTTTCTCAGAAATGTGTCTGAATACATTTTTGAGCGGCCTTAGAGAACCTTTAGGCTCCACAATTCGCGCAATGAAGCCGGAATCTTTGGCATCCGCCTTTGCGTGTTGTATCAAAGAACAAAATATTTCTTACTCTAAATCAGACATTAATAAAAATATATTGAACCCAAAACTGACGACTTTAGCCAAACCAAATTTTCTTAATTCATTTTCTCAATCCGTGAACCCACTCACTAACTTTAACAATTTTAAAGTGGCTCAACCAAATTCACCAAAACTTTCGTTACAACCATACGCACAGCCTTACACACCTTATCAAACAAGGTTCCCTCTACCGAAACCCATGTTTACTAGCCCATATCCGCAACCGTTACAACATTTTAGACCACAACATAATAATTACTTTAACCAAAATATTCAACGACCATTTGGAATGCAAAATAATTTTCAGAACCCCCAAGCAAGGTTCCCAATCTTTAATAGGCCTAATAATGCAAATCTCCAAAAACCAGAACCTATGGAACTAGGTTCAACAGTAGTTAAACGCGTTCAACCACAGTATAATCGTCCCCAGGATAACTTCTTTAGATCAACGGGACCGCCAAAAGTTATATCTAAGGAATTATTTAATATTTCAGAAGAAAACTACGCAAACAACATCCCCCTAGTGGAAGCTGTCCCTCCAACGAATTCTATACACTATGCTGACAACTATTATGAGCACCCTAACGAATCTGCCGAACCAATAATTGACTCAATTTACGCACCCCAACCTCAACAATACTATCATAACCAGTACTATTGCCCTAGTCCAGCGGAATCATCTACCCAACAATATGATACAAAAAATGTTGAAGTAGACGATGGAAATTTTGGTTGTCTGGCCTCCATCAACCCATCGGATACCTAGATGTGAATACACATGGTAATATACTCCCATATATCCACATTTCATCCCCTTTCGGACGACCCCTTAAGTTCCTAATTGACACCGGAGCGTCTTCCTCATTTATCAACCCCGAATATGTGAACCCCAACGACTTAAGGAAAATTAACCCAATTACAATCAATACAGTTCTTTCGAAGCATAAGGTTGAACATGAAGTCACTCTACCAAATTTCATAGAATTCCAACAAAAAGGCTTCCTGAAATTCTTGGTGTTTAAATTTCATGGATATTTTGACGGGTTACTTGGGATAGACATACTTAGTGTCTTAGACGCTAAGGTGGATGTCGGCAATAAGCGACTTATAACTAAAAACGCCATACTACCTTTGATCTCGAAACCAAATCTAATGTCCCCAAAGTACTCTATACCTTCTCACTCTAAATTAATCGTCAAATTACCAGTAGACGTAGAAAGTGGTGATATTTACATCAAACCTGTGAGAATATCCCAGGAATTATTTATCTCAGAAGGAATATACACCGCTAATAATTGGCATGCCTGGATCGAAATAGTGAATCGCTCCCAAACTGACCAAGTTTTACTTCTTGAACAACCACTAATGGTTGAAAATCTTGGCATTAATTACCATGAAATGAATAACCTGAATGTAAGTTATGAGGAGGAGAGTTCGCCTCTTACTCCTTGCGAGGACATTATTAACCTCCTGCGAGTTGAACATCTGAACCAAGAGGAACGGAAGGAATTGTTCAAAGTTTGCCGTGAATTTGATGGAATTTTCCTTAGAGAAGGACAAAATCTCACCTTTGCGAACGACGTTAAACACCGTATTAGGACAGACGACGAACTCCCCATATATACAAAATCATATAGATATCCATTTGTCCACAGAGAGGAAGTTCGTAAACAAATATCGGATATGCTCGCACAAGGCATCATTCGGCCCAGTTATTCCCCATGGAGCTCCCCAGTGTGGATAGTCCCCAAAAAACTGGACGCAGCAGGGAAGCAAAAATGGAGACTGGTGATCGATTATCGCAAACTGAATGAAAAAACAGTGAGCGACCGATACCCGCTTCCTAATATCAGTGACATTCTCGATAAGCTCGGAAAATCCATGTATTTCTCAACTCTTGACCTCGCAAGTGGTTTCCACCAAATTGAGATGGACCCCAGAGACATTCCTAAAACAGCCTTCACCGTTGAAGGAGGGCATTATGAGTACGTGCGCATGCCTTTTGGGCTTAAAAACGCGCCTTCAACGTTTCAAAGAGTCATGGATAACGTTTTAAAAGAGTTACAAGGAACTATTTGCCTGGTCTATTTGGATGATATAATCATCTACTCTACTTCCCTACAGGAGCATATTGAGAATCTCAAGAAAATTTTCCAAAGACTGCAAGATCATAATCTCAAAGTACAACTTGACAAGTCTGAATTTTTAAAAAAGGAAATAGCTTTCCTAGGGCACCTTGTTACAACTGAAGGGATAAAACCGAATCCCGACAAGGTGCAAGCAATCTTAGATTTCCCATTACCTAAAACACCAAAGGAAATTAAAACCTTCCTCGGACTTTTGGGATACTACCGGAAATTCATTCGGGATTTCGCTAAACTCACCAAACCCCTCACACGGTGTTTGAAAAAAGGACAAACAATTCAATTGACCGGCGAATACGTAAAAGCATTTAATGATTGCCGAAATATATTAATGAACGACCCTCTTCTCCAACATCCAGACTTCAGCAAACCCTTTGTCTTAACGACAGATGCCAGCAACTTTGCACTTGGTGCAGTCTTGTCGCAGGGCCCCATTGGTAGCGACAAACCCATCTGTTATGCAAGTAGGACCTTGACAGACTCGGAAATCAATTACTCTACCATAGAGAAAGAACTCTTAGCGATAGTTTGGGCGACGAAGTACTTTAGGCCATATCTCTTTGGTCGTAAATTCAAGATCGTAACTGATCACAAACCTCTCACGTGGATTATGAACTTGAAAGATTCGAACCTGAGGTTAGTGCGTTGGAGATTGAAATTGGAAGAGTTCGAATATGAAGTTATCTATAAACAAGGAAAAAAAAACTCTAATGCAGACGCATTGAGTCGAATTCCGAAAAATTTAGCGAGTTCCCATGTGACTGAAAAGGTGAAGGAAGTTAACATCAATGAAACTGATGACATGGAAAATGCATCAATGCAAACCACTGGAGGTACGACTGTACACTCCGCAGAAGAAAACCTTAATGATGGAATTCCCATCTCCGAGCAGCCCTTGAACGAATTCTCCTTACAAATTATTCTAGAAAAAACAAATAGACGGCCCCAAACGAACGTACAGACTCTTTTCAGAAATAAACAGCGCCGTACTATCCAGATGCAAGAATTCTCCGAACAGAATGTTATTGAATTGTTCAAAAAATTCATTCCCCCTAACCGTCTAACTGCCATCTACAGCACAGACGAAATCTTCAGGTTAATCCAGGAAGTGTATTCAAAACATTTTGCAGCGTCCAATAATCTCAAACTCATTAGGTGCACGGAAATAGTAAAAGACATCATTGAAAGTGATGAACAGGATTCACTCATAAACGAGTACCATCAGAAAAACAATCATCGTGGAATAAACGAGAGCTTACTACACCTTAAAAGAAAATACTATTTCCCCTATATGAAAACAAAAATCACTCAAATTATTAATAACTGCGAACAATGTCAGACTTTAAAATACGATAGACGTCCACAAAAACCTAAATTCCAAGCCCCTGAAGCACCTAAAAAGCCACTTGATACTATACATACGGATATTTATACAATAGATAAACAATATATCCTTACCCTTATTGACAAATTTTCTAAATTTGCCGCAGCTTACCTTTTACCTGCCAGAAATAGCTTAGCTATCATAAAATCCTTAAAACACTTCATCAGCCTCCACGGTATACCTGAAAACATTGTGACAGTAGTAACAGATCAAGGTACCGAATTCACCTCCACCATATTTAAGGACTTCTGTAACCAATATAGCATTAACCATCATATAACCTCATACCAACAATCAACTAGTAACGCTCCCGTGGAAAGACTCCACTCCACACTAACGGAAACATATAGGATAATCTACTATAAATATAAGGATAAAGATCCTGCTGACATCTTAAATGAAGTTATAGCTACCTACAATAATGCCATACATTCGGCAACTAAGTATACTCCATTTGAGCTTTTTTACGGTAGGACCTATAAATTTAATAATGGCTTACAATCTAGTAGTAAGCATGAATATTTACAACAATTAAGGGAATTCCAAACTAAACTGCAAGCGAAAATTAAGGCTAGATTAGAAGAGCAAACAGAAAAAAGATTAAAGAAATTGAACGAAACAAGAGATCCTCCCGAAGCTCAAAACGAAGGTTCAATAGTATTTAGGAAAGAATGCAGGAGAAATAAGCTCAGTCGTAGATTTACAAAACATAAAGTAAAAGAAGATAACCATGTAACTCTTATTACTAACAGAAACCAAAAAATACATAAATCAAAAATTAAGAAAAAACGTAAATTTCAGGCAAGCAATGCTAATATTCGGACAGAAGATGAGCATCCAAGACCTATCAGCTAACACTGGACTATTGCCGATTAAACTAGGGAACGCGAGATTAATAACATCCCATAGTAATCTCATACACATAATACAACTGGATAAATATGAAAACAGTATAAACAAAATATCTGATACACTTCGAACCTTTGAAAACAACTCTGAATTGACCGATTCTGTAGAGGTAACAAAAAACAAACTCACGGAAGTAAGCAACAAACTGTCCTCGCTAATGCCTCAAAAACGCATGAAAAGAGGCCTCATAAATGGTTTAGGGACAATAATAAAAGGTATAACTGGCAACCTGGATGCAAATGATGCTGTCGAAATCAATAAAGAAATAAATAAAATTATAAATAATGAAAATAAACTTAACACAGAGATAACCCAACAATCTAAATTAAACGGGCAAATGATGGAAAGATTCGAGAATATAACAAACCATATAAATCAACAACAAAAAGTTATAACAAGCTACCTCAACTACATAAATACTAATTCGAAAAACCAAATCAAAAATGAATATAAAACCCTAAAATACGCCCAGTACCTAAACCAAATAAATTATAATATTGACTTATTGAATGATCATTTAACTGGAATTTCTGAAGCTATCCTTTTAGCAAAATTAAACGTTATCTCGAAGATGATATTGAATCCACGAGAACTTACCGAATTATATCACATACTAGATAGACAAAATATAAACATTTCTTCAACTGAACAGATCTACGAGTTGTTAAGTCTTCAAGCTTACTCTAACGGTACCAATATCATTTTTAACATTAAAGTTCCTATAATGTCAGAAGAATCCTATTCCCTTTTCCATATCATTGCCCTACCAATCCAAAAAACCAAAACAATACAGACCAAACCTTACCTTATCATGAGTTCCCACCACATTCAAAATCTTGACGAAGAGTGCCACAACATCGAAAAAACGTTCTACTGCCTACGAAACGAACACTGGAAGCCAGTACAAAATTCTAAATGCATTGCAAGGATAATAAGGAATGAACCAGCCCACTGTGAGCTTCATGACCGTGCTAAAGATATGGAGATCTTCCAACCAGAACCAAACCATCTCATCTTTTTGAATGTTCCCGAAACGTACATCAACACAACATGCGGCCCAAACAGGATCAAAATAAAAGGAACAATCCTCATCCGATTCAAAGACTGCCAAATCACAGTAAATGAGATTACATATAACACTCAAAAGCTTACCTATTGGGATGAAATAAATATATACCCCACAATATTCAACGAAATTAACTTCACATCCAATGATGCACACCCTATAAAATTCGAAAGTCTAGGAAACTACCAGTTTTCAAGGACTACCGCTACTGGAATCCAAGGAAGCTATCTCGGCGAACAATACTTACTTGAAATGATGCTGGCAACGATTGGTGCAGTCATCATCACTATCGTCATCCTTTGGCTATTATTGCATCAACGATCAAAATCATTAATAGTTCATGAAAACATTTTACCTACCAACGAGCCAAATAGTATAAAGTTCTTATGGCCGATGCTTCAAACCAAGGGCGGAGGAGTTACGGACGGTTCCCACACACAATTCACGTAATAGCGCATTCTAGCGTATTCACCTTGAAGACCTCGGATGACACCTGGAATACCAGACGATACATGATCGCAGAAGACGCTGACTAGCAACTCAGGTAGCCCTTCCGGCACGTGTAGTTAGATTTGCATTTTTATCCAACAATAGTTCATTTTTCGTAAATTCTCAGTTAGTTCAATTTTAATTGTAAACGAGTTAAGTCGGAATAAAATTAAATTCGAATTGTTAAATTTGTCTTTTTTTTATCAAACTATAACCGAATACTTATAACTCGCGCGATATCACCCCGAGCCAAACTTTACACTTCCTGTGGAAAAAAAGAAGTATCTGAAATTCCTCCTGTGAATATAATACAAGGAAAAGGAAACAAAGCAAATTCCAGTTACTTTTACCTTTAATTAAGGAATTGACTAAACAAAAAAATAATATTACTTTTCTTTCTTTATACAATCAAAAAAACAACAACTCTTACTCTTCCACCTATCTACGAGGAGGCCTCCTGTTAGGGTTCCCGTCGTTGACGGCACGGCGAAAACTATCCCGCGTTGTAGTGGCCAATCTTTGTTTCCTCCTTTTTTTTCTTCCTTCCGATTTCCTTCGAACTCCCGCTTTTTCATACATTCACGTTTCGAATCCTTTCTCAATGTTCACTTTTAATTACTTTCTCAATGTTCACTTTTGGTTACTTTCTCAATGTTCACTATTAATTACTTTCTCAATGTTCACTTTTAATTACTTTCTCTATGTTCACTTTTCTCTATAACTTTCACCACGTGCTGATCACCAAAAAAGGAAAGAGGGCTTTTCCTTTGTCCCTCGCCCTTTTATTAGCTCGCTCCCAACGGAGCACCGCTAGTTTCGGATCGAACCTTATATTTTTCCTCCAACGTGCTGAAATTGTAACCCGGTTCGTGCGATTGGGCAATTCCATCGCAATTTCCACCACACTTCAACTGGTGTTTCCGAAATTCGGAGTCGTAGATATTGTTTTCGGAATTGTCACTGTGACGGACATTTGACGTTTTCCAAGTGTAAACAGATGTTGTTTTGTTTATGTCTGGTGCGGTAAAGAAGCTGGCGGTTTCTCGGATTTTGGATGGATCACTGCGGATTATCAGATAAGTAGCACGTTTATACTTTATCCCTTGGACAAGACACTTTGTGTTTCTTTTTTCCTTCTTTTCAGGTATCCAGGTGCCCTGGTGAATATAATCTTCGCCATTCAGCGGTGTTGTTAGATCCGCTGTAGTTTGGCGGATGCTGCATCTTTTGGGGCTGGATATTTTGGGCCTCGCTTATTTTATCCATCAGAAGTTTAGTTGCTGATGTAAATGCTTACCGCTGTTAGGAGCAAGAATTGAAGGTTTATTCATTGTGTCATAAACGAACTGAACTGGGACTGTTGCTGTTAGTGATGGTAATTTGTTGTTTTTATATGTTTGGACAGCCAATTTGCAAGTCCTTTGTTGGCTGAATCATTATATTCTTGTATTACAGTCCTCACAGTCTCGGGCGATTGCCACCCATAGCGTCCGTTCGATGTTTCCTACATCCCCAGCACTCTGGATCATAGTCAACTCGTTCCTAGTGTTATTTTCCGGCTGATCAATTTCATCTTTTATAATATCGGGTATCGTCATTGGATCTATAGCTGACAAATTCACTTTCTTCGGTGTGGATAGCTTCGTCAGTTTAGGCACTGGATTTATTGGTTCCGATACGATTTCCGGCTTCTTCGGTCTCGAATAATCTTTACATTTACTCCTAATAATTGCTTTTCACGTATGGACGGTATTGTTGTTGCATTCACAACAGGAGTCGGTGTTACATTTGCAATAGCATTTCCACCGCTATCCACCAGCACGCCTGGTGGCTCTTGTTTCACATCAGAATTGTCTCTAGTGAGCAATCGGTCATTGTTATTAAAATCTGCTGTTGGAAGAACTGGTTCATACTGTGGACTTGCATTGGCTTGGCGTTTTTGAATTTGGTGGATAGTGGGTAGGTCGAAATGCTTTAAACCTTCTATTTTATATGCTTCGTATGGTTTTTTGATTTGTGAAGGAATTGCAGTAATCCAAACTAAAGAGAAAAATCACACAAAATCCCACCGTCACAACACACACTTTCGCCATCTTTCTTGCACTTGTTGATCGCAGATGATGTCGTTGTGGAGCAACCGTGCACCTACGGGAGTGGTATTGGGAACTTCGTCGAGCCTAGCTAAACTAATTTAAGCTGTTTATTTGATCTAGCTTAAGGAAATTTAAAATCTACTCTATTGGAAACGTTAGCATTAGAATTGATTATTTTCCTAACCTTACTAAAACTATGTACAATACATAATTTCCCTACCCCAGTTTGGCTCGAGGGTGCATCCTTCGGAACACGTTTCCCGGTGGTGGTGTTTAAGTGGTAGTTCGGTTGGCTACCGTCTCCAATACCCCGTAACAACATTATTATATTTGTAGGAACTGGGTATGAGTTTGAAGCATTTGTTTTTGGAAATAAATTTTAACTTTTACCGGGCTTAATAGTATGCGAAAGCATTTCTTCTTGCGTTAATTTTGATCGGAATCCGGCCATAGCATCACAACACTGCATCGCCATCTCAGCAAGATGTGTGAACATTTGGAATTAATTTTCTGTCTATGTTGTGCGAACGAAGTCAGAACCGACCTCTCATCGGTTTTAGACAAGAAGTCTTAGTCGTGCCAACGAATGGTACCAATCAGTTAACCAGTTCGTGCACCCGTAATCCATTTCGCGGTGACCGCTTGTCGGCCAGCTAGATCGGAGAGGGTTTCGGTCGCAGGTCTTAAAATGGATTACGCACAATTACGTATTTCAGCCACCATTAAACGCACGTTTCAAACGCGTCGAAAACACAAACATACGGAAAAGAAACCTACTTTACTTTATTCTGTATTCATTCATCAATTCAGTCAATTACAAAAATCTAATTTCCATTTCACGTTCCCGAATTTTACCGACGCGGTACCGAAAAATATACTACGTTAACTCAATCCCGAAGAACTCTACGCTAAGAAAAAAAAAGCAAGACAAACTAAGGTACCGCACGCGACGCGAAACCGGCCATCCACCGATTTTTCAAAACCCTACCCCCTTTCCCGGCATACTTACCATAAACTCCCACTGCCTCTGACGCAAACTGATCAACAGTAGCAAGGTTCGCTGCTGGCAAGACCTAGTGGACAATGTGAACAAGGATTCGTGGGGCCTTGGCTATACGCTGGTCATGCGGAAACTTGGTGCCCTACGGAAGCCTTGTATACATGACGCGGAAAAGATGGACGCGATAGTGCGGGGACTCTTCCCCGCCCATCCCGTCCGTATTGACGCTGTCCATGTTGTAACAGCAGTCGAGTGCCACTCTTCACACAGGTGAAACTGGAGGAGGCAGTCCTCTCATTGAAAGGGAGGAAGGCTCCAGGTCCAGATGGTGTTCCAGCTGAGATATTGCAGCTCGTCTATCACCATTGCCCTGACTTGCTGCTCAGCACATTCAACGCTTGCCTACGGGACGGGGTTTTCCCGGTACGATGGAAGGTGGCGAGGCTCATGCTGATCAGCAAGGTGAAGGGAAATCCCGAATCACCGTCTGCATACCGCCCGTTATGCATGCTAGACACGGCTGGAAAGTGCTAGAGAAACTCATCAAGGGAAGACTCACTGACGCGATCCGTGCTGCTGGGGACTTATCTCCTCGGCAGTACGGCTTTAGAGCAAGACGTTCTACCATTGATGCGATTGCAGAGGTGGTGAACGCGGTCCAAAAGGCAGAGGCATAACGTCGCACCAAGCGACGGATCGTCCTGTTGGTGACACTCGACGTCAGGAATGCATTCAATTCCGCTAGATGGGTGGATATTCTGGATACGCTGGAAAATTCTTTTCATGTTCCAGAATATCTCATGCGGCTTTTGAGGAACTACCTAAAGGACCGAAGCCTGCTTTACGACACGACATAGGGCCAACGAAGGATGGAAATTACATCGGGTGTTGCCCAGGGATCTATCTTTCGTCCGGACCTGTGGAACGTGTCTTACGACGGGCTACTGAGACTTGAGATGCCAGATGAGTTGCGCTTGGTCGGCTATGCGGATGATGTTAGGCTAGGTATGCTAACGCGCCGAGTGAGGGACTGGATGACTGCTCGCGGGCTCAGTGTAGCACTGGAGAAAACCGAAGTGGTCATCTTGACAAAAAAGAGAATCCCTAGAGTAAGGATGATCAGTATTGGCGACTTACGAATCGAATCGAAGCCAGCGGTGAAGAACCTGGGGCTACTGATCGACTCGAAGATGAATTTCTCAGACCAAGTCAGGGCAACGGCTGAGAAGGCTTCTTCGGGAATATCGGCTCTGATGGCCAACGTAGGGGGACCCAGCCCATCAAGAAGACGCCTCTTGATGAGTGCTGTAGGGTCAGTGCTACTGTACGGAGCAGAGGTATGGGGCGACGCTCTCAGCAAGGAGGTATACCGAAAACGTTTGGGACAGGTACAGAGAAGAGGAGCACTGAGAATTGCATCTTCGTATCCAACAGTCTCTGACTCGGCGGTGAGAGTTATTGCAGGCGTGATACCTGTCGCCCTCCTTGCTAGAGAGCGCCGCGCTATTTACCAGCGCCGAAACGAGGATGCGAGGGAGATGGTTGTCCGCGAGGAGAGACGGCGCTCGCTCAACGATTGGCAGCAGTCTTGGGTCAATTGCACGAAGAGAAGGTGACTGAATCGAAGGCATGGTGAGACTGACTTCTATCTGACCCAGCATTTGAGCGGGCACGGGTGTTTTCAGTCTTACCTGCACAAGATCGGTAAGTCACGGTCTCCCGATTGTCGGTTTTGCCCAGGAGAGGAGGACAATGCCTGTCACCCATTTTTTGCGTGCACAAAATGAATCAGGCTGCGAAGAGCCTTCTACAGAAAGACGGAAGATCTCACCCCGGATAATATAGTTGCGGTGATGCTCGAATCGGTTGATAAATGGAACCAGGTGGCACATTATGCTCGGGCAGTCCTAAAATATAAAAGGGACTCACAGAAGCCGGGGGCGCTGGGGCTGGGGGATCGCTCTTCTGGCATTTCATCTCCCCCTCTCCCTTCCCGCTAGGAAAGGGACTCCGCCCAACGGCGTAACAAAACGAGACCTGGCCCGAAGTAATGTGTCAAACGGTTCCAGGCTGGGTTCTCAGGTTGACAGGGGAGGTGTTTAGTGGGTAGTCCAGTCGTGCATGGGAGTCCCACACTCTGTGCATAAATAGCTATCACCTCCCTACCACAAAAAAAACTGCCTCTGAAAAAGAAGAGCCGCTGGAAAGGAAAGTCGTGCTTACTTTAGCAATTCATGTTTAAATCTTCTTGTTTAATTTCGATTATAAGCATCTAGTTTCTGTACAAACATTTCTATTAGCTATATCTTAGTATTACGAAGCTTTTGACACACTGTTTTAAATTACACTCTACTACTCAAATGCAACTATTGTATGATGATTTCGAAATCAGTCCTGTACATTAATCTGCTACAGGCAAGACTACGTTACTCGCCGAAAAATCAGCGACGTCTGAATTCTAGGGGAAAATAAGTTTTCAACTAATTTTTTTTTTCTTGACAGGTTTCCTAGATTATAACATGTTAAAAACAATACTGATTTATTTACTTTAGAATAGAAAATGTCATCACTATTTCAAGGATGGAATATTTTTAACGAAGTTTTTTTGAACACTACAATAGGGTCTCTATTAAGCTTGAAATGCCGTACCATCCCATACTTTTCTCAATAACAATTGTGTTGAACGGTGTAACGCTACAGCTATAGCATGATCAAAAATTCTTAAAACTCTGCCTCGACATTGAATGATTTTTTTAAAAGGGCACTTGGTTAATTTAAAACTAACATTTTTTTCTTGTCTAGTTTATCTAGATTTAAATTTTCTTTCTTGCAAAAATATTGTATTGCAACCAAATAAACAAATTTTTTTTTATTGTTTACGCAGCTCGCCTACGCTGTAACATAGATTTAGTTACCAGTAATTATAATTTTACACCTTGCGACTTCTACCTTTGGGGCCAGGTGAAAATAAGGTCTATGCCAACAACCCAGCGTCGATTTAAGATCTCAAAGACGGAATTTGTGAGGCTATCGAGGACATAGGGCAGCCACTTTGCGATTTGGTTATGGGAAATTTCATGAAAAGGATATGGTCCTGTAAGCGTGGTCATGGTGGTCATTTGTCTGATGTTATTTTCCACTATTAACGGCATACCTTCTTCTTTATAATGAAATAAACATCCGATTATTTATATTGAAAAAAGGCATTTTTCTTTTAATATCAAAATAATACCTCTTATTGGAAAACCCTGTATAATTCGACCGCTCCTCAGGGCTGATTGAACGTATACCGCAGCGTCATATGCCATCTCCTAGGCATAACAGAAAGTGTGCAGCTGGACTTGCGTGTGTTTCTCGCCTGCACTGACGTGTCGAGAAAATCGGGTCTCCTGCAATGACGGCAGACTGTTGCGAAAATCAGACCATTGAATGTGGATTGCTGCTGGTAGTACTGCATTCCAGTCCAATTCTAGTCGCCATAAGCCGTGCAGAAGTAGCTTTGGCGACTACGATAACAGGTGCCAGAATGCACAATGGGTCGAACAACCTGGCTATAATGGACGCGATCGTCCGCTTGGAGAACTTCGTCTCGGTCGGCTCCAGGTTGATCTGAATCGGGAATACGTCGGCCTTTGGACGTCAGATAACTCCCTAAGGTTTTGATATAGCCCTCAGATAAACTACTGAAATCCAGCTGGATCTGTTGGTCCTCAGGTTTAATCTGCTTCAACAATTGAAGATGGTTGGCACACTATTTCCGCAAATGCATGCCTGCACTCGAGAGTATGGTGCGTAGCTCCGTTTCTCTCTGAAGTGCCTCCTCCAAACTCTATGCCCCTGTCATGAAGTTGTCAATATAATAACATTCTTCAACGTGCTGATGCCCGGAGGACTTCTCTGCTGGTTCCCTTATGCTAGAACCTGCAGACATTTGGTAGCTACATATGGGGCACACGTTGTGCCGTATGTTACCGTCTTCAAATTGTAGTAATGCAATGGTTGTGTTGAACTATCTCTCCAAATCATACTATGGTACCGGCAATCTTCAGGATGGAATATTATCTGCGGTGACGAAACTGGGCATTCTGAAGCGCAGCAGTATTGAAAAAAAGGTCATCCTGGACAGTAGGTACTGTATAGAGGACGTGATTCAAAGAAATATTTGTGGTCGTCTTACTGGATGCAGCGAAGATCACACGCAGCTTAGTTGTAATACTGTCCGGCTTCAGGGTGCAATGATGGGGCGGGAAATATCGTAATTCCTCACGCTGTTGCGATGTCACCTCTTCCATGTACCCAAGCTGAGCTTACTCCGGAAGCCTTACCAAGAAAAGCCCGTTGAGATATTTGTCATTGTCTGACTAAAGTGCGCTTCGTATGCCCTTTCAGTCAACGTAAACATGTGCTGTGGATCGTGTACTTCCTCGACCTCCCAAAATTGCTTGATGAGCTAGTTCAGTTTGGTATCTTCTGTCAGAACTCCGCATGTCACTGGGTACGCTGGAGACGTAACCGTCTTTCCTGCTACAATCCACCCAAGGAGCGTGTTTTGGAGCACTGAGAGTTCCAGGCCCAACTTTATTTGCCCAATGGCTAGGACTTCGTAGAAATGTTCGGCACTCAGTAATATGTCGATGCGCTCCTTTCGGTGAAATTCACGACCCACCAATTTTATGTTTTTGGGAATATGCCGTCCTCATATGTTCAAATTTTGAGAAGGTTGAGGTGATATAATCTTGTTAGGCCTCCAGCTGCGTGGCATATCCAGTCAATCTGGACCTTAGGCCGAGATTCACCCTACGGTGTGCCTTCTCAGTACTACTGCCTACCCTTCCGATGAGTGCAAGGTGTGTTGTCGACGGACCCAATTTTTTGATGATTCGTTCGGTCACTAAGTTAAGTTGTGAGCCCGGATCCAGCACAGCTCGACAATCCATCGTGTTACCATTGCTGCAAACCAGCCTGACGACGGCTGCGCTCAAAAGTAAACATCCCTTGGATCGGAGCTCCATCAGAAATTAACTGAGTGATCGAACGGATCGTCAAGAAATTGGATCAATCGTCTACACCACACCTTGCACTCATCGAAAGGGTAGGCGGGGCCTCCAATGTTGTGTGTCGGGACTAAGTTAATTTTTGAACCCGGATTCAGCATAGCTCGACAATCAGTCATCTTACCATTTCTGCCATTCAGCTTGATGACGGCTCAAAAGTATATATCCCTTGAATCGGGGCTCCATAAGAGTCGGTAAAGCGAGAGATAGTGCTTCTGATTGCGTCCTTGAGTCCTGTTTCTGCGTTGTCTTGCCCGAGGGTATCGTCTAGGCCTGCTTGGGCTTGTTGCCTCCAGTCAGATGTAACAGTGTGTTGTGGTTCTTGGAACGTTCCTTACAACTCCCGGCAGCGCAGCGGGAGGCTTGATGTCCTTCTCGTAGGGAATTAATACATACGACCACACGAAACTAAATCTCTTTGAGGTGTTCATATTAAGGAATTCCGGGCAGTAGTAAAGCGGGTGATCCTGCTCACACATCAAACACCCTGAAGCAGTCATGGCGGCCACAGTCGATTTGGTAGCTTTCCTACGATTGATGTCCGGCTCCTTCGTTTTGCAGCCGAGTGTCTCGAGAGCCTAAACACCTTATTCTTAGAAGTCCAATAAGCCGCTTCAAAGGTGGTTACTCACGTGGGTTGGACAACGATTGCTCATAGAGCGCGTGCGTCGCTCCAACTTCCGGCTTAGCACATGTAGCAGCATCGGATGCCAGTCACTTGTGGACAGGCCTCTGAGACACCCTTCTGCGGTGACATGTAGAGTCTATATCGCTGCCACTGGCGGCTTCTCGCCCGCGTTAAATGGTTCCTAGAGATAGTTAGAGTATCTCATTATCTTGATCGAATGTATCGGAACTCCACAAGGCAATATGGTCAGTACCACGCTTTGGCCGTGAGTTCGTCCATTCAGCTGCGATACTTTCTAATTGTAAACCAGCACGTATCATAACTGAACGGGCTTATAGTTCGTCCGTTCGTTGTCCCCAACGAAACTCGAACCAGGGACCTTCGGCTTACTGGGTGAGTGCCCTAACCACTACACCACGCGGACTTTAATTTCAATTTACCAGCAGTCGTCGATTATTGATTCGCTTGCTCAAAGTCCTCCAAGCGGCATCGTAGTTTTCATCCGACAATGTAAAATTCCGGACCAATGACTCAGCCTCTCCTGTGAGGTTGGCCTCGAGGTACCACCGTTTTTGGCAAGAGGACAACGGCTGGTTATGCACCATTTGTAGGAACATGTCGTGGAACTGTCGCCAATCCAAATAATTTCCAGCGAAAGTAGGGAGTGTTATCTTCGGTAGTGGCGAACCGGGGGCCGTTACAGGCGGACCTGTCGAGGCGGGTGTGGCGTTGAGCTTCTCCAGTTTTGACTCCAATTGGATCAACCACTCCTGCACAATCTTTTCCAATTGAATCTGCTGCTGCCATGTTCTCAAAGATTTGCAGATGGAGTTCGTCCAGTTGCTGCCAACCTCGTTGCACTGTTGCGATCTTGGCCTTGTACCAGGTCCGTGTGACCTCCGGCTGCTTCAAGCGGTCAACCGTCCTCCTCTGAATTTGCCATTGCCTTGTAGTGGCGAAGCATCCCTGCAATGTCGTGCTAATGCATCTGCTGCCTGGAACTTTATGCGTCTCCCATGTGGCTTCTAGTCGTCGTAGTCGCTCCGAATACTACCCGGCTTCTTATTTCCGAGTTAACGGATCCTTCTTATAATTCGATATGTAACTTTCCACCGCTCTAGCCAATCCTTTTAAGCCTTCGATCAAACGACTACGTTTGCGAGGTCGTAGAGAATTACACTCATTCGGCCCAAGACAAGAGGTGCGATTCTGCAGCAATAGCTGATAATGATTGATTTCGCCATACTTTACGCTATAGCACGTTGCTGGCCCGTCCCGTTTCCAAGAGTCTGTCAACTCTTCTTGTTTATAAGGACAAGAAACGTGGAACTGAATGCTTAAGGTTACCGACCCTTGAGCACTATTCAGCCATCTAGAGGGTGGTCCAACTAAAACTCACGATGTTAATTGTAAATAAAACAAAAAGTTTTCAGAGAATTATATTAATATTTTTTATTATAATAGAAGGACTTATGACAGTTATGTGTGAAACAAAATATCGCTCAAATGCACGCTACGGCTACAGTGGTATACTTCGACCTGATGGTACATATTTTCAATGTCTCTGAGACATAATTGAGGTTCAATGTCGTTAATGTGCTGAATTATCTCATCCTTTGGCTCTTGAATTGTTCTTGGCTTATTGGCGTACACCTTTTTTTTAAATATCCCTTGAGAAAGAAGTCCAACGGTGTCAAATCACATGATCGTGGCGGCCAATTAACATCGCCCCAACGCCCATTGAATTTCTCGCGCAAAAGAGCCATTGTTTCGTTAGCTGTGTGGCAAGTGGCACCATCCTGTTGAAACCACATATCCTCCAGGTCCATAACCTTATTTTCTGGCCACAAGAAGTTCGTTATCATCTCGCAATAGCGAACATCATTCACGGAACTGCTTGGCCGTCCCATTTTCGAAAAAGTACGGCCCGATGACGCCACCAGCCCATAAACCGCACCAAACAGTCACTCTTTGTCGATACATCGGCTTTTCAACGATCACTCGTGGATTCTCATTTGCCCAAATGTGGCATTTTGCTTGTTAACGAATCCACTGAGGTGAAGGTGTGCCTCGTCGCTGAAGATGATTTTCTTTGTAAAGTCACCATTCCCTTCTGTCTGTTCAACCAACCATTCGCCGTATTGCCGACGCTTGATGTGGTCAGTAGGCTTCAGCTCTTGAGTCAATTGAACCTTGTAAGCGTGTAAAGTCAAATCTTTATTCAAAATTCGCATCAGTGATATTCATGAGACGTTCAATTATTGGGCACGACGACGAGTCGAGGTTGACGGCTCTTCTGCCACACTATCGCGAACAACAGCAATGTTTTCCGCAGAGCGAACTGGGCGAGCATGCACAGGTGATTTCACATTTCCTACAGACCCGGTTTGCTGAAATTTGCGCACAATTCTGCCGATTGTGAACACATTTGGTCGATTATGCTGACCAAAAAAATTACGAAGTGCACGAAATGCATTTTGATTTGAACGCCCATTTTCGTAAATGGCTTCAACAACCTTAACCCGCTGCTCGATTTTGTACCCCTCCACGGTTGAATTTGTCAAACACTGAAACAAAAAAATGTCAAATTAAGTTGGGCGAAAAACTTGACGTTAAGGCGCGACTCACAATTAACATCGTGCATTATGGTTGGACCACTCTTTATGAAGATGTTGGGGTTGGCTATAGGTGGTTTTTTGAGCAAATGTACAATTTATGCTTTCGTGATTGGTAAACAAATGCGGATCCTTAGTCTGTAAGGAAATGTCGGAGTCGGAATCAGCTTTAGTCACGAATCCTTGCATTGGTCCTTAAATATATCGTTGCATTTTCTAAGGGTTTAGAGCAGTCTGGTCTATAGATTTGATGACCTGGAAGCTCCTCAAAATTTTAACGGAGCCAAAACGAAATTACCCAGGTTATTCAGCAGGCATTCTGTGACCATCTCCAAAAGCCTGGCCCCAACGCCTACCAACTCTTGCACGGATAACTTCCTCCTAGCGGATAGTTCAATGAAGCCATACTATCCAATAGTTTCTACATATGGAGTGCAATGAATGTTTGCCTGAACTGTTGAAAAACTTTGTTCAATTATAAAATTTTAGTAAAAGAGGTCATCCATAGCAAATACATGCCGCAAGTTTATGATAATAATTCTTACAAGTTTCTCTCTTCAAAAACCATTACCTCATCTCTATTATGACCATATTACGCACTTTTTACCTTATTAGTTCCACTGTCTGATCGTAAACTGATGGCTTTGCCAAACTTATTACTCTCCAGAAGTAGAAAAAAACCTCTTTACACACTGTCTGAAAGATCTTCCGGTAAATTGTTTTCATTCTACACAAAAAACTGTTTTTGTAGTTGTTGTTAGTTCCGATTTAAGAAAAAAATTATCTCTACAAAACTATCTTAAATCTTTTCGAAACGTCTTCTCAGAAGCATCTATCTAAGCCGTTGAATTTTAAGTGTGTAAGAAGGTCATACATCACAGCACAATAGAGACGATAGGTCTTTCTTGTTCCGTTCGAAACATAACTAACAGTTTCAGCATGAGCTCTAATTATTCGCACTTATGTAGCGTGTTCCTTCCTCATGCATATGTGCATGTGTAACCAACCACCTGTAGCGGTACCAATATCTTAATCTTTTCTTAAGTAAGTTGTATCCGAAGATTTTCTCGCTAGGAGAATTAAAATGTTTTAATAAATGAGAAATCGTGGCAACGTTTTCTTTGTAATTGCTATGCTCCTTGTTGGCATGTTGTGTGTAATTATTGAACCTTCGATGGAACACCATTTAATATGAATATTCTTTACATTTACTGTTAATTTGAATGGAATCATTTAACCAATTGCGTTTTAACTACTGACCCCCATTCGAAGGAGAACAAATCAGCTCAAAGGTTACAGTATTGTAAAATTATGCTCACTTATGAGCAATGGTTTGGTGGAGTTCATACTCGTAGATGCGAAATTCTCAGCAGAATCTAAATGTTTTGGAAATATCAATGAAATCAATAAACCGTAAGAAGAAAAGCGATTATAAATCATCAAGCAATTGATATCATAAGTACTTAATCGCGGAAAATGGGTCAAAGCTATGATGCATTGAGTGTGACACTCTCAACAGCTAGAGAGCTTTGTGTATGATATACCAAAATATGACGAGAGTGCAAAAGGGCTGAACTTTTAACCTTTGAGTTTTCTTCAGGTTTTGTTTCCTAGATTGTGCATCGTTTTGGGGGGTTTGTGCATAAGTGCATTTTCAAAGATTCATGAACTTGAATCGTTTTCTAGTGGGTTGGAAATCTCAAGAGAGTGTTCACACATTTCCTAGTTTCTTCATTCTTCCAATGGCTGGCTGAGTTTGAAAAGAAAATTGCTTGGTTAGTATTTCATAAAAGAGAGTTCATAGAACAGTGACCAGATGTTTGATCCAGATATGAAGAGAGGATAATAAAGTTTTTGGTTTCTTAAAGAAGAGTTCTTTGTGCGTGAAAATTTAGAATGCTACAATTAGGAAGTTTAAACTGCAAGTCAACTTTGTTGACATAAAGGAGGAGTTTACGCTCGACTTGCTTACTAGTTGCAAGATGCAACTGCAAGTGCCGGAAGTCTCCAGTGACATGGAGATGGATAAGGATGGAAGTTCCACGGACACGTAAAGCCGGAAGCTAGAAAGAGGCCCGCAGGGTCTCCAACGCAAGAGCCTACTTCAAAGGTATCGAAGAACCTTGAAGTGAGGGAGCGGGATTTTCTCCGGGTCAAAAAGGTGGCGAAAATAGCTTCCGCTAGTTTCTCGGGGATTATAGCCAAGCCGGGTGGATGGCCGGGCCTTGAGAGGAATAAAGGGAAACCGAAGCCCCAGCAGCCAAGTGTGGCTGCTACCAAAACAGAGAGCGTGCCTCCTTTAGTGTGCTATAGGCTTGACCTGCAGACTTTCAGGGATAGCATCAAAAGGGCATGCGCACGAAACTCTGAAAATGAGCCAGAGTTCAAGGTGACGGTGAACAGCACCTCTCGAACTTCGCTCCACCCTAAAACGGCTGGAAATAATACCAGCCTTTTTAATTTTCTGAAGCGTGCAAAGGTGGCTTGCTACACCTACACCCTTCCAGGAGAGAGAAAATTGACTCCTTCTCAAAGGCGTGCACAGCTCATACGACGAAAATAATGTCGTGGGTGAGCTGAAGAAACGTCTCGGGGAAGATATCCTTTCAGCAAAAAGGTTCTCCACTATAACCTCTTGCAGGGACGCTTTTATCCTTCTTAGTCCAGTTCAAACCGGACTTTGAAGTGAAGAATGCAATGGACATAAAGTTCCCATTGTGCCAGAAGATACAGTGGGAGCGTCTTCAGAAAAATTCCCTTCCCAGTGCTTCAACTGCCAAAGATTTGGCCTCGTCGCTTCTAACTGCGGACTCGAAGTTAGATGCGTAAAATGTGACAAGCAGTATACGAGTAAGTCCATTGAATGGCCAATCTCGAAAGACGAGAAAAAAGACGAGATCTTCTGTGTCAACTGCAATGCTAAGGGGCACGCCGCGAGTTTCAGAGTTTGTCCTAAAGCAAAACAAGTTGAAGAGAGTAGGAAGAATCTCCACAATTAAAAAAGAGGAAAGGAGGGATTTCATCACCGCCTCCATCAAAAATACTGTACATGACGGGGTCTGGTACTCTAGCCTTTTGCAAGGTACAAAGAAGCAGCCTGCACCGCAGCTTATACGGCAAGAAAAACTCCAATCAATGCAGCAACCTCAGCAGTCGCAGAATGTTGGAAATATGGTTTTGAGCACTGGCTGCCAACAATTTTTTCGGATGTGACTTGTTCACACTCATGCGCAAAGTATACTCTTTCATCCCCCACTATAAAAAACTCACTGACCCTAGTGAGAAAAAAGCTGCGTCCTTAGAATTCACCTTCAAAGTGTGTTGTCGTGATGAGTTCCATTAAACTCTCCAGCCTCAACATATGTTCTAGCTCCACGCTATAAAAGTAATTTCGTTCAAGAATACTTGAACGCCCGTAGACCAGACATCTTGATTATGTTGGAAACAAGGCTCAAAGAAAGACACAGTGTACATCTGGGAAAATACAAGATCATCAGGCGTGATGATCCAGAGGGAAGTCTTGGAGTTGCGGTGGCCTAAAAGTCCAAAGGCACTACCTTCCAAGTCTGAAATCTCCATGCTGGGAGGGTGCACCTTTGCGTTCGTGGGGATCTATGTTCGACATGGATACTCGGTGAGAGACCTCATTGACGACTTGGAAACAGTGCTTACTCTGTGCAAAAAATTTGATTGCTATGCCATGGGAGGTATTTTAATGCGAAGCATCCCTCGTGGCGAAATATCGCATCTAATGTCTATGGAACAGCTATCTCTAATTGGTTTCAATCAAATATGGATCTCATACTGATTGCCCCGAAAGAGCCTACCTTCTGCCGAAGCTCGTCTATTATTGCCTTCTTCGTTGTGTCTGCCAATCTGGTAAATCTCTCCCACAGTTGGAGGAATTTCGAGTGTGGAGTTTTTGAAGCCGAGTCTGACCATCTTTAGGTTGAGCTGACCTTAAGAGTGAAAAAGGGTGTCAAACTTGAGGTTGCAGATCCTCAACTTTTCATTCCATACAAGCAAATCGATTGGGGAGCAATAAGTGCTGACCTTGACGAAAAATTCCAGGAAAATTTCGATCAATAGATCGATAAATCTTTCTATTCCTGAAATCGATGAGCGAGTCGCATGTATAAATTCAACCCTGGATACGGTCATCTCAAAGATCTCCATTAAGAAATCCTCGACAAACTACCTTTATCGTGATTTACCAGAAGACATCTTGGAGCTTCATCGTAGACGTAGTCGGCATAGAAAGCTACTTGCAGGAATCTACCACCGCAGTTCAAATATGGTCAACTGGGAGTATGAACGTATTCAGCTAGTGGTTACGTCTCCAAACCGAATGATCTCGAGGAGAATCATGAGTTTGGCTAACGAGCGATTTGAACAGGCCCTGGAAAGTATCAAACTAGGTCCCTGTATGTGGTCGTCACTTATCATCGATCCATGCTCATATTAGATGACAAAGCCATCGCTGACTCTATCGCAAAACATTTTGCGAAAGTTCTTCAAGGAGAGAAACCAAGTGAGGACTCTTCCATTACTTCGTTAGTGAGTATCACCACAACGAAGTTCGATAGGGACAATGAGCGATTGTGCTTGACCAGGTTCTCTGTTTCAAATCCCTCTGACGCACCAACTGGCCATGGTCTATTTGTCAGTCCTGAGAGACTCACTTTATTGGCACTGG
Source organism: Odontomyia ornata (assembly GCA_963969285.1). Taxonomy (NCBI): domain Eukaryota; kingdom Metazoa; phylum Arthropoda; class Insecta; order Diptera; family Stratiomyidae; genus Odontomyia; species Odontomyia ornata. Next base: position 303,019,795 of record OZ017740.1, read on the forward strand.
AGCAAAATTCCAAAAAATCAGCAGGGATTGATGGATTCTCTAGTCATATGCCTGAAAGGCTTCCCCATGTTTTCTTTGTTCTCCTCGGGATTATTCTGAATAACTGCACTAACATTTGCTACTTCCCTCAGCAATGGAAATGTGCAAAAATATACGCAGTACCCAAAATGTCGGGCACTATTGATGTAGTCGATACTCGTCCGATTTCGCTGCTTTCAAATATTGGTAAGCCGCTTGAAAGGGTAATACTTGAAGGCATCATACAATTCTCTGCGGGGGAAGAATTGTACCGGAAAGACAATTTGGCTTCAAAAAAGCTCACTCCACGGTGGATGCTATGGCCGTATTCCAAGCCGATATAACGAAAAGCTGACGCAACAATAAGCTTGTTGTAGCTTGACTGGTCGATGTGGAGAAAGCCTTTGACTTTGAATGGATCAATGGGCTTCTCTACAAAAAGATAACTCTTGGCTTTCCGGCTCATATTGTAAAAATTATAGGTAGCTTCATCAGGGGACGAACTGCCTTTGCGGTGGCTGGTGGAGCTAGGTCAGACCCATTTTGTATTGACTCGGGGGTCCAACAGGGGTCTATATTAGGCATATTGTTAAAATATAGACCCCTGCCTAATATAGACCCCTCTGGGACCCCCGAGTTTTCTTTTTGATTAATAGGAAATGCGCGAAAAACTGTAAGTAAACATTTACTCGAAACATTTTTCCCCTTTTTCCATCTCCATGCTTTAATGGGTCAAAACTAGAAAGAATTGATGCCTTTGGAGCCAAAAATAATTTAACGTAGTACAAGAATGTGATAAGCTCACTTGAAATCTCAGTGTATTATGTCAAAGCATTTAAGTGTTTAAATTTAAAGCATCTTTAATTTTCCTAACATACTAGTAGACTACCTTGAAACAAAATGTTTGAAGTAGTTTTGACTTTTTTCATCTTAAATCGTCTAAAAATCACTATCAATTCTCAAGAATGCAGTGATTTTAAGAAACAACAGTTCTCCACAACTTAGATAAATTTCAGTTCAAATAATTTATTATTTTGCTCATCAATCAAGTATGTTGCGACCCAAGTTTTCTTAAATGTAAGAATTGCCAGATTTTCTAATTAAAGCCCAGACATATCTAGGATAGAGAAACAGTTCAGTGAATGTGCAGTTCTAACAAACAACGAACTACAAAAATACACTAAAAAGGTTATACGTTGAATTAATTGGAAATGTAAAAGACAATTTCGTATTATGAAGTAGGGGAATGGGGGGAAGCCTGATAACGGAATCGAAATAACCATGTCGCCGGAATAGAGGCTCGTATCTAATCGGCGAATGACTAGAAGATATAGCCTCTGCGATGAAACAAATGGCAACGGCCAGCGCCTGATTGACTTTGCATGTAGCAAAAATCTGGTCATACATTCGACTTGCTTCCCACATCGGCGCATACACAAAATGGCCTGGGTGTCACCAGCTGGGAACACACAAAACCAGATCGACCATGTTCTGATCCAACAACGTTGGGCCTCGAGGATACTTGACGTCCGTACATACCGAGGAGCCAATTGTAACTCCGATCATTACTTGACCATTCTTTGGCCGTTTTTTGGTATACTTTTGGAAACATGAAAAAAAAACGACAGTACCCCCTGCTGGCGACGAAGTCACGTAAGTCCAGCTTACAGTCGTTCCTGGAAACGGGCACATCTTCCTGATCGTGTGATCCTCTCCTGTGGCTGATGATTTGGAGTTTCTCGATTTGGTTCCATTACTGTTTCACTCGTTGGAACTCCACCGTCCGGTTGTTCTCTTCACTTTTGTCGGCGATTTCATCGTTCAAAACGTAGGCTAGTTTGAGTCGGTCAATCGATACGGTAACATCTCGTCCACGAATGTTGACGATAAACGTCTTTTCAGATCGAGAAACTACTCTAATGGGACCAGTTGCATCATATGGCAGCTGAAGTGGCCTTCTTGGTCCATCGTGTCAAACAAATACGTATGGAGTGGTCGCTAGATCTTTGAGGACAAATGTTGATTTTTCACCATTGGTTGAACGAAGGCATTGTATCTGTTGTCGAAGTTGGTTGGCGAATTCGGTTACATTAGTATCCCGCGCATCTGCCTTTGTTTAGAAGTTCGCCGTAGACTATTTCAGCCGATGTTGCTTCTAAGTCCAAGCTGCGCCAATACCCAGAAATAGCAACAGAAGTATATCCATCCATCTAAGGTTGTCGTAGTACTTAATAGCGGCATTGAGTTACCTATGAAACCGGTCGACCATTCCATTTGCAGCCGGGTGATATGTTGTTGTTTTGAAATGATGTTCAATTCTCTGAACAAGTGTGACTCAAATTATCTACCTTGATCAGTCGTTATTTGCGATGGTAAACTGAATCGGGCAACCCAAATCTGTTGAATACGGTGGTTGCTCGATGGTGTTTATTGCGGTTTTGGCTTTAGGTTCGGTCGCAATAAAAAAAAAATCACAAAAATCGCAATGCATTACTGAAGTGTACCGACTTAAGCAGCTGCTGTAAACAAACTGGTTGATAGATTGCGCTCATATTTGGCATAGTAGTTAAGGACAGTTCTACCAACTTACCAAAATACATTTTTTTGAAATATCGGGGAATTTAAATTACAATTTCCAACCAAAGGTGTCGAAACGAGTCTGCTTACACAACAAAGCAAGACCCGACGGCTTTTCAAACAAAAAGAGAATTGGCTTGTGGATTCGAAATTTACAAGAATTTGAAATGTTTTATACTGCCCAATCTTTTGAGAGACTGCCACTTCTGACTTTCCCACAAATCTTGAGCCTTCTGCCTGCTATATTTTCTGGAAAACCTGCTGTGACGCATGGATAGACCGACAGACGGATAGACAGGACGCGACACTAGTAGGTCCTTGTAGAAAAAACTTTCAAAGCTCTCAATCGGACACAGCAATCGGGGATGTCGATATTGCAACATTACTGTTCTAGCGATCCCTCTTCTTCCCTCCCCGCCCGCTAGGGGAGGTATGTCCCAATCTGAAGACACCATGACAGTCTTAGAGAAGTAATGTGCAAAGGGCTTCAATCTAGGCTTTCAGGTTAATAGGGGAGGTGCTTAGTGGTTAGTCCAGAGGCAGTCTGGGGGCCCCACACTCAGGGTCTTCCTTCACCTCCCAACCACAGAAAAAAAGGTGGAATAAGTGAACACCAATCAATCCGATTTTTCAGATGCTAAAGTGGCTCTTCTCGAAAACATCATTTAAAAACCTGGCAGTTGTAAAAAATCAATGTACTGCGACTATTATTTGAGAATACTATTCAAAAATACAAAATTCCGATGCAAAATGTGTTGATTGGGATCGACTACATGAGCTGATAAGTCCCGCCGGGATTTTTAATCAAAGCAAGCGTTATAATTCCTCAACATTCCTGCTTTCGAGCGTCATACACTTGGTGTAGCGATTTTTTAGCATTTCGATGCCATTTCTGTGTTAAAAACGACCAAACCTTCGAAATACACCTCGTTATCCGCAATGACTTCATCACCAAATCTGAATCGCATTCCCTGAACCCATGGCTTGAGGTTTGGGAACAGATAAAAATTGCTAGGGGCCAATCTGGAGATTGCGGTGGGTGAGCACCCAATTCGCATCGTAATTAGTCCAAACTGGCCATCGTTTTCAAGGACGTGTGTGACAGTGCGTAACTTATTTCTCCACCATATTGGGCCGTTTTTTCTTTATCATTATCAATAAACTTAACTTCATTAACTGCTTGAGCTATAATAACGCAGAATACTTGATGAGTAACGTTATACCGCGCAAGAGTTGATTATTGTAAGCTGGTCGGTGACTAACCCCTTCATGCAAAGAGAGGTGACAAAATTTCAATTTCATTTGAAAAGTTAAATAATGCGGCGAAAGAGGAAGGAAAATCAGATTTCACGGTACTGTATAGTTAACACATTGTATGCGGGAAACGAGTAAACTCGTTCTATACCGATTTATGGTAGAGCGCGGGAGACGAGTTAACTCGTGTTTTGTTGCTAAGCGGTAGTATGCGGGAAACTTGTAAACATGTCCGCCGGGTGAGGTGGGGACTGCGCGTTATCTATTGTGAGGTGTACCCTACGCATCTACCTGCCAATACATCCTTTCTCTAGTCACTCCGTTATACTGCTTTCGTTTGGACGTCTTAGTATCGTGTTTCTGAGTTAATTCTGCTTTTATAAAATATTTCATATTATTTTGAATTATCGTATTTTCGTACAAAATACCTAACTATCGTTGTATATTGGTACAAAAACTATTTTACTTTGAACTGCCACTAGTTTTTTTTTGTGATAAACTATTTATAAAAGTTATTTTTGCAACTCTGACAGACTGCAAAGTCAGACCGTTATTGAATTTCTTTCTTCCGAAATTTCGAGAAATTTATAAGCCTATTCAGCAGTTGTCTCTAGACGAAGGCATGGTACCATGGAGAGGGAGATTGTTCTTCAGGGTTTATAATGCAGGAAAAATTATAAAGTATGGGATACTGGTGCGTATGGTGTGCGAGAGCAATACTGGCTACATATGCAATCTTGAAATATATTGCGGTGAAGGGAAAAGATTAATTGAAACCATTACTTCAGTTATATCTCCGTATACAGATTTATGGCACCATGTTTATATGGACAATTATTACAATAGCGTACAAAACGGAGAGATACTTTTGGAGAAAAAAATTAAAATTTGCGGTACCATACGAAAAAATAGAGGACTGCCAAATGATTTAAAAACGACTTCTTTGGCAAAAGGCGAAACGACATTTTAGTTCAAATGTTGTAATCCAAACAGACAGTGTTTCTCATATCCAGTATCCACTCTGGTAAGATGAGAGAAAGTCACAATATTGATCAAGGCACCAAACAAAAAATTATAAAACCAAATGCCTTGATTGATTACAATCGATACTTGAAAGGCGTAGACCGGGCGGATCAATATCTTTCATATTATTCCATTCTACGGAAAACGACCAAATGGACCAAGAGAATGGCCATGTACCTCATAAATTGCGCATTAATTAATTCATTTGTTGTGTACAATTCGGTGCATTCGAGAGATAAAAAAAAATACCAAATATTTTTGAAGAATATAGCGATCCATTGGTTAACCGACGAACTTCCAGGAGAAGAGCCTGCTGATCCTGTGCCTTCAACATCCAGGGCCCAAAGTAGTAAATGGGATTCACCGGGAAGGTTGTCAATGAATATGAGAAGACACACTTTAGAACCTCTTGTCGGAACGGGTAAAAACAAAAATATTTTACATCGATTTCATGTGTGTGCCGCTCATAAACTGCGCAGTGAAACACGATAAATGTGCAAGTTTTGCAATGTACCTCTTCACAAGGGCAAGTGTTTTGAACGCTATCACACGGTGAAGCACTACAGTTTTTTTATAAGATCTATTCAAAATTTCGTGATTATATTGCAATTTTATGTGAATAAAGTAATTTTGATGGTAAGAGAATGTTTTTTTCTATATTTATCTAGAATGTAGTAATGATGTGTGGATAAAAAATAGAACAACCCATATATTTTATAATGAAGATTTAAAAAGTTCTTTTCTTAGTAAGATACAAAAAGTTTCATGAAAAAATACCAATTAGTTTGAGAGATATGATTTTTTTATAAAAGTCTAATTTTGGCGCGATAAAGTCAAGAAGCACCCGCGTTACCCGCATATAAAGTGTTGAAAATATTTACCAGCCCCAAGAAACAAAATTATGTATACGCAAAGTATATCACCCTTTTCTATATTTCGAATGGAACAGTCTTGAACTTTTTAAATCTGAACATTTCAGTATCTTATCTAACCACATGAATATTACATAATAAACTGTCTCCAAATATGAATATTATTTTCTTTTTATTACTGCAATTACATTTTGAAGTTTGCCATTTACATTTCGCACAAAAAAAAAAACATTTATATATCTACATGTTCCATATCATAACTTTGAATGTATCTCTGTTGTCGCATATCTTTCACTTATAAAAGATAAATAAAACAGCATCACATACATCAGCAACATTTGAACATCTAAAAGACATTTCGCTTGATTACTTCCTGCACTCGCATATGTGTATTCGAGTATGCACTCAAATGGATATTTTTCAATATACTAGTAGTGATTCCATTACGTTGCGTAGATGTTCAGTTACATTCGTGAAAAAAGATGCCATCAGCATTAAACGGATAGTCTGCAGACATTTAAAAGATATTTTAAAGCAAAATAAAAATTGGTAGTAAAAAAAAGTTAAATCATGCAAAAAAAAATCATGCGAGGAAATAAAGTAAACGAAAATAAAAAATAAAGCAGTAAACGATAAATTTAATCATTCCCTCATATCATATTTAAAGTATATCATGTGAATATTTCATAACTTTTATAACTTCACGGTAAGCTGAATCTTCATACCGTTGCGTAATTAATTTTTCATACACTCATATGTGAAATGATGGTAATAATTTTTGTAAGTTTATTATAGCTGGCGCACTTGTCCTCTTTTTATTTTGCTGCTTTTCAAGTGAGTTATGGAGATTTGTCCATAAAATTTCATAAATTGCTGTTCATTTGTGAAGTTGAAGGAGAATCTCGTTAATTAATGTAAATCCTATTGATGAAAATTTCAGACATTTCTAATTTGTCATTATTATTTCGTATGAATGTATGAAAATGCTTGGCAAAGACCCAAAAAAGTTGTTAATTCCAAATAAAGAGTTCCATCACTCAAAACCTTATTTTTTAGTAAGAAAGTTATTCAAAAATAAAAATTGGATGATGAATTTAACCCTATATATATATATATATATATATATATATATATATATATATATATATATATATATATATATATATATATATATATATATATATATATATATATATGTATATATATATATACATATATATATATATATATATATATATATATATATATATATATATATATATATATATATATATATATATATATATATATATATATCGACGCTCTAACAGCAGCATGATAGCATGATAGACACCAAGCATATGTCTGAAGTCCTCGTTTTTATGGTGGCTGGCTTTTATCGGCTTTCATATTGAAACTATCCTCTTTCTATCCAGTTCGATGGAATGTACCCCGAAATTCATATCATCATAATATCTGCTTTCATTAGTATGATCGGATATACGGTAATTCACAAGGAATATTAATAGTCCATAAGACCCTTTTCTGGTTTGCCATATCTTTAAGGGGGCTCTCTGTAAATACTGTTACATGTACAAATAATTACATGTACAAATAATTCTGCGAGCTACTGTCGCAATTGTTTTCATCATCATTAAGAACGTCAACAAATGAATTTACTCGAACCCACGAGTAAATTCAACAAGCATAATCAACATCTGCAAGCGACGTCACTCCATTCATTAATTTGCTCGAACCTACCAGGTACCTCTCGGTAGAACGTTCGCCAATATGCGAGAAATGGGTGAATACTTAGAGACCCTATATAAAGGCGAGCTGAATGAATGGGGGAATCATTCATTCGACCGCGATAAGAACTGCGATTGTGTGTGGGAAGTGTGAAGTGATTTAGAAGACAATTGCGATAAGAAATTGATGGACAAGTGTAAGATAGTTTTCATAGTGAAAATTAAAATTAGTGAAAGTGTTAAATTGTTTATTGTGCATTGCGTTTTCACTTTCCCGGAACATTAAAATTATTGGCCGCGAACCGGAAAACACGCGACAGTGGTGTCAAGAAGTGCGAAAGAAAAATTTTGAAAGTGAAAATTTGAACATTTTTATAGTGCACAATAGTAAAATTTAAAGAAACATTAAAAATGCCACGAAGCTTAAACTTAAAAATTAATGAATTGACCATGTCGGAGCTTAAGGAAGAGTTGGAACAGCGAAACCTGGCTACGCAAGGTACAAAGGCCACACTGATTGCACGCTTGCGTGACGCGATCGAGTCGGAAGGCGTGAATCTGGATTCGGGTGAGCTCTCGGATGCGGAAACAGGCGCAGAAGGTGGAGAAGTAGAAACACCCAGAAAATGCGCTGTTGCAAATGTTAATGCTGATGTCATCCAGTCTGACTGCGAAGCTAGATGAACAGTCATCCAATTTAACTACGAAGCTTGATGAACAACCAGCGAAGTTAAATGAACAATCAGCGAAGCTAGACCAACAAGCGATCGAAATCAAGGCAGATTTTCAAAAACAGTCCACCGAAATAAAAGCGGAGCTCGGCAGCCTGAACAAACAAATTAAAGGCGTCGAGGAAAAGGTTTACCAGGTCGAGGAAAAGGTCAGCCAGGTCGAAGAGAGAATGAACCATGAGATGGAAAAAGTGAAAAAAGAATTGGAAGCAGCGAAGGCAGTAGTAACTATTTCACCAGCCCCGCTTATAACCGCAGCGCAAAGCACATCCAGAAATGTGCAAGCACCAATATTCGATGGGCAAACGGTCTGGAGTATTTACAAGACCCAGTTTAAAGCTGCCGCAACGGCAAATCACTGGAATGAGCAGGAACGAGCAACTGCATTAATTCTTGCTCTAAGAGGCCCAGCTGCCGAGCTTTTGCAGACGATCCTCGATGAATTGCACTCAAACCCGAATGCTATAATGAATGCGCTCGACATGCGTTATGGAGACGATCATCTAAAGCAGATTTATCGGTCACAGCTAAGTCATCGGATGCAGAAGTCTGGTGAAACCCTACAGCAGCTAGCCCAAGACATTGAGCGACTAGCACTTTTAGCTTACCCAGCCTACGACCCAGAACATCGAGATGATGCAGCAACAGAAGCATTCATCAGCGCACTAAAAGACCCAGAATTGCAACAAGCCGTGCGTTTAGCTCAAAAGCAAACGGTTAAGGACGCATTGGCTTATAGTCTGAACTTTGAGGCAGCGAAAAACGTGACTCATACCACTGCCCGGGTTCGTGAGGTAGTGACAGACGAGTGCAGGTGTGAGCGCGTCGAAATTGAGCGAGACCCGCATGTAAATGGTGCGCCTAGATGCTGGAATTGCGGAGAGAAGGGGCACCTACAAAGAGACTGCAAGAAGCGAAGAAAACCGAGCTATTGTCCAGGGTGTGCAGCTAGAAGGAGATCCAGACCGAGTCAGGAGCCCAGAATGGAAGCCCTTCAAACAGAGGGGTCGGGAAACATGTAAGAGCCAACTTCGTGGGGCAGAGGTTGGCTAGGAGGATCGACGCCCCCAGCACCACCATCACCGTGTCAAGACTACATCGTGGAGAAGCGGACTTCTGCCTTCCAGGTCAAGTTGACGGAGAACATTGCATCAAAACAATCGACACTGGTGCAACCCGATCGATTATCCGACCAGGCCATGTAAAGCAATAACAACTTCACAAAGGCAGAATTTTCACACTACGGACAGCTACGGGAGAAACTGCACCTGTTCATGGAGAGGTCAACCTCCAGATACAGTTGGGAGACCTTGTGTTCCGACATAATTTTCTGGTCGCGAACATTATGGATGACTGCATTCTCGGAATGGATTTTCTGCGACCACATGGAATCACGTTGGACTTGGGAAAACGTGTCTTGAAATGGCAGAATGTCGAAGTACTGATGGAGGATCCCAGCGTCCAAATCCCCAAGATGAATGTAGTGGTATGTACTGACACTGATGTACCGAATTCTTCCGAAAGCATTGTATGGGCCAAGCTTGATGGTGATTCTGGAGACCACCGATCTTACCTGATAGAGCCAACGAAGACGTCCGCATTGCGCAGTTTGATTGTAGGACGAAGCCTTGTAAGATCTTTAAGGAACGGATATGTGCCGGTTAGAGTCCTTAACACCGCAGATTCAACCACGAGCATCAAAGCGGGAGAAGTCATCGGCAGCTGCCAGCCTGTTTCCACCATCACCTCTTTGGAAGCTACTCACAACCATCATTGGAAAAGGAGGCAAGACACAGAAAAAGCCAGGGAATCCACGTCTGCAATATTGAAGCAAGTCAAATTGCAGGTGCAGCTATTCAAACGAGCCTCTGATCTGGTCACCAAGTACAGTGACATCTTCTCAACAAGCCCGGATGACCAAGGCCGAACGAGTATGGTAACTCACGTCATAGATACACAGGGAGCCAAGCCGATTCGACAAGCACCGAGACGTCTCCCTATAGCCAAACAAGGAGAAGTGAGCGCGCTGATCTCGGACATGGAAAAACAAGGCGTTATTGAACCTTCTGTCAGTCCATGGGCCGCGCCTGTAGTTCTAGTCAAGAAAAAGGATGGTAGCACTCGCTTTTGTGTCGACTATAGGCAGCTTAACGACGTCACTAAGAAAGATAGTTACCCACTCCCACGCATCGATGACATCATGGACACTTTAGCCGACGCAAAATGGTTTTCTACACTCGATCTCAAGAGTGGCTACTGGCAGGTAGAAATTGACAAGAAGGACCGAGAGAAGACCGCATTTTCAGTTGGGACCGGATTGTGGCAATTTGTTGTGATGCCGTTTGGGCTTTGCAATGCCCCAGCCACTTTCGAACGCTTGATGGAATATGTGCTACGTGGTCTAACCTGGAAAACCTGCTTGGTATACCTAGATGACATCATCGTCATCGGTAGAACGTTCGAAGAGCATGTGCGGAACTTAGAAGAGGTTTTCTCCCGATTACGACCGGCAAATTTGAAACTTAGTCCCGAGAAGTGTACTCTTTTCGCAGATGAAGTAAAATACCTGGGACACGTCGTATCAGCAGAAGGGGTCAAAACAGACCCTGAGAAAATTGAAGCCGTGAAAAGCTGGCCAACACCAAACAACAAGCGCCAACTACGAAGTTTTCTGGGTCTGGCGACCTACTATCGAAGATTCGTCAAAGACTTTGCCAAAATAGCTAAGTGTCTCCATCAGCTAACCGAGAAAAATCGTCCGTATGTCTGGAATGAACAATGCCAGACAGCCTTTGAGACCCTGAAGGAAAAGCTGTGTGAATCACCCGTGCTGGCGTATCCGAAACCCGGAAAAATGTTTGTAGTTGACACCGATGCAAGCAACGGTGGTATTGGAGCTGTACTCTCCCAGCAGATCAATGGCGAAGAAAGAGTCCTCTCTTATTACAGTCGAGTTCTCTCAAAAAGTGAGAGGAATTACTGCGTGACCAGGAAGGAGCTATTGGCTATAATAGAGGCCACCAAGCGGTTCCACAAGTATCTATATGGCCAGAAATTTGTTCTTCGAACGGACCATGCATCACTGAGATGGTTGCTCAACTTCAAAAACCCCGAGGGACAAGTTGCGAGATGGATCGGAAGATTGCAGTCATACGACTACGAAATTGTTCATCGGAAGGGCGGAGTTCATGGAAATGCTGACGCCCTATCCCGCCGTCCATGTCCAGCTAACTGCAAGCATTGCCGACGGATTGAGGAAAAGGAACCGCTCGTTGATCTGCGATTGATAACGGCGGAATTCGATGAAGGTTGGTCATCGGAGGAGATTCGAAACGCCCAGTTAGCCGATGAAGACATCGGGCCATTGCTCGTATGGAAGGAGACGACTGGGCGACCTGAGTGGAAAGACGTTTCAATGCATGGCGCAACCCTGAAAAGCTATTGGGCACAATGGAACTCCCTTCAGGTGGAGGGTGGCGTACTCAAGCGAAAATGGGAAACGGCGGATGGTAGCTCCTATAGGATGCAAACTATACTTCCCAAAAGCCGAATCCACGATGTGGTTAAGGAAATGCATGAAGGATCCTCGGGAGGCCATCTAGGTGTTAACAAGACCTTAGCGAAATTGCGGGAAAGGTTCTACTGGCTCCACGCTCGAGAAGACGTAGAGGACTGGTGTCGCAGATGCACAATTTGCGCTTCCGTCAAAGGCCCAAAGCGACGACTGAGAGGACAAATGCAAACCTATAACGTAGGCGTGCCATTCGAAAGGATTGCTGTTGACATCGCAGGACCCTTTCCTGAATCCGATTGGGGAAATCGATATACGCTGGTTGTAGCCGATTATTTCAGCAAGTGGCCCGAGGTCTACCCCATTCCCAACCAGGAAGCAACTACCGTAGCTGAGCAGCTAGTGGTAAATTGGGTCAGTAGGTACGGCGTACCTTGCGAATTACATTCGGATCAAGGCCGAAACTTTGAGTCACTAGTTTTTGGCGAAATGTGCGAGCTGCTCGGAATACGGAAAACGAGGACAACACCGCTGCATCCCCAATCCGATGGAATGGTCGAACGTTTCAACGGCACGCTCAATAAACACCTTGCCGAGATGGTTGACGAGAACCAAAGGGACTGGGACCGACATATCCCACTATTTTTGATGGCGTACAGAGCTGCCGAACATGCATCGACGGGCCAAGCCCCAGCCAAAGTCATTTTTGGAAAGACTATTCGTCTGCCAGCCGATATAAAGTTCGGAACACCCCCTGAGGAACCCCAAACGGTCTCGGAGTACGCAAGTGATCTAAGACAACGGTTGAACCAGATACATCGGACAGTGCGGAAACACCTCGAATCGGCTACTGACCGCATGAAGACCAGGTATGATCTAAAGGCTAATTCTACTGGCTTCCAGCAAGATGACTTGGTGTGGCTTTATAACCCGCAACGGCGAAAGGGTAGGTCTCCAAAGTTGCAGCATAATTGGGAGGGACCATACCGAGTTACAAAGCGAATCAACGACGTCGTATACCGAATACAGGAACATCGTAAGCCGAGAGCTAAAATGAAAACCGTGCATCTGGACCGTCTTGCCCCATATTACACCCAGGGAGAATTGACTACAAATAGCGACACATCTTTTCGGGGCGAAAAGAACTGAGATGGGGGCAGTGTTACATGTACAAATAATTACATGTACAAATAATTCTGCGAGCTACTGTCGCAATTGTTTTCATCATCATTAAGAACGTCAACAAATGAATTTACTCGAACCCACGAGTAAATTCAACAAGCATAATCAACATCTGCAAGCGACGTCACCCCATTCATTAATTTGCTCGAACCTACCAGGTACCTCTCGGTAGAACGTTCGCCAATATGCGAGAAATGGGTGAATACTTAGAGACCCTATATAAAGGCGAGCTGAATGAATGGGGGAATCATTCATTCGACCGCGATAAGAACTGCGATTGTGTGTGGGAAGTGTGAAGTGATTTAGAAGACAATTGCGATAAGAAATTGATGGACAAGTGTAAGATAGTTTTCATAGTGAAAATTAAAATTAGTGAAAGTGTTAAATTGTTTATTGTGCATTTTCGTAATTTAATAAATTCTTTTAACTTAAATTAAAAGACATTGCGTTTTCACTTTCCCGGAACATTAAAATTATTGGCCGCGAACCGGAAAACACGCGACAATACTTTCATTGGTTTCCTGTTCAATCTCCTCGTCCTGGAAAATGTTGATCCAGTAGGAGTTCTAGCCGTTCCCTGCTGTTACTTGGCAATGATCCATAACCCCTTCAAAATATGCTCTAAGTCACCCTCACTCGTCTTTTGTTGGCTTTCGTTATTTATTGTTCGCGTTGATTTTGCAGTCAATTCAGTGAAGCCAAAACTACTTGCCAACTCACTCCTCTAAGCGCTTCCATGTCGTTCTATTGCACTCCTAAAACAAAGATCATACCTTAATTACTAATCCTCTCTGGAAGGTACTCGTATTGCCATTTTTTCGCCTCTTACCTCGGGTCTTGAAGCTTCAGTAGCAGCTTGTAAACTTGCTGCAGCGTTTGTTCCCTCTCAGGTGTAAATACTTTGACAGTACCTCATTTCTGGAAAAAAACTGCAGTTCTTTATCCAGGGTGTGTCTCATTTTGGTGAAGGCAGTCTTCAGATATGTTCATCATTACGATTCACAACCCGATACTTTCGGTCTAATTCTCCTAAACGTCGAAACATGTAGCAGTTTTCTGTGGAGATGTTCGAAAAGAATCTTTTTCAAGATCGTCTATAGCTCCATTAGTCGATTCTCTTAAATCTTTCCTAACTCATGGAGGAAGTCCATCTAACGTAGGTACGGTGTTCCAGTTGAAGTAGGTATCGCAGTCGTGACATCCTGATATAAATTTCTAGTCTATCAGATACGGAACTGACCTTCTGTTCCCTTTTACCAGTGCGTTATTCATCATAGAATTGTGATATATCATTTTGGGTGCTTTTTTACCCTTCAATTGCATATAGCTGTCGCTTTTTTTTTGCTGGTTCCAGGGCTCCGAGCGACCCTCACTCCTCCGGTTTGTTTTGATTTCAGAGTTTTATCTGGCCTTCCATTTAAGCATCCTTGATAATACACACGACTACGCGCTAACGCGGTAGCCGCCATTCTGCTTGTTTTGTTGCGAGTGGTCATCAAATGCAGCCCTATTACGGCAGTATATACTCTTGACCAGCTAGATCTTTGTCCCGTCACACATGTTTTCCATTCCCCAAGGATAAATCTCCCTTATTTGCGGAGCGATGCTTTGATATTTGGTTATAAAATCAAAAAGTTTTACATCAGTATCTGCTGATATGAGCATAACGCGATGGTATCAATAGACGGGGTTGCTACAATGTGCCAACCAACGCTACACGAGGGATGCGGTCTCAGTTCAGGAAACCTTCAACACAACTGGTTTGTGTTCAAAACTATCTGCCCGCTAATCTGTAACGGGCTCCTCTTTGCCCATTGTACGTTCTGCTCTGCTTTTCATGAACTCTGCCTGAGCATCACTTCTTATGTTCTGTGTCTCCTATATCCTCGCTTCAGGTGCGTTTGGCAATATCCCCAAAGACTACTAGTTTCAGAGTGTTCTCTCAGGGTTTAGCAAATTCACCTGCGCTTTGAGCTCTGAAATGCAACTATTTTTTTTTACTTTAGCACTTCTACAGCTCCTTTCAGGCCTTCTGGTCAGTACCACGCTTTGGCCGTATGTCCTTCCACCCACCTGCGATACGTTCTGATTTTAAACTAGCAAGTATTATAACTGAACGGGCTTATAGTCCATCCAAAAAATCACTCGAAATAAATCTCTTGTCGCCAACAGGATTCTACAACTATGCTGCACTCGAATTCATGTCGCGTCGAGAAAAGTAGCCGTGAACAACATTTCCCGACCCCTCTGCATATATCACCTTGATGTTTCAATTCATATGCCACAGAAGTCAACGACTGCCAACACTCAACCAATTCACTTCTATACACCCAAAGTCCATCGTTTCCCCTTCCTGCTAAGCCTAGGCCACTTCTCGCCCTTGCGGCCATCATGCCTCCAAACCCATTCTTTCCCCTCCTAGTACGCTTCCGCCGTTTGTCTGGCCACCGTGCTCCAACAACCCACATCTTTCTCATAATCCTTCGCTTCCCTTCACTACTAGGTTCCTTTCTGTCGGTTCCACTTCTCCCTTGTAGCCACTATGTATCCAGGTACATCGTCTTCTCTGTCTACTAGACTTCCGCCATTCGCTCCATTCAACTTCACCCTTTGGCCAACATGCACTGCTAACCCACCTACACCTCTGGGTTCATTGTTTCCTTTTCCTGCCAAGCTGACGCCGTTCGTTCACATCCACCTATTTTTCCTGCCACCATGTGAGCAATGCAACTTTGCTTCTGACTTCGTCGCATTCAATGTGCTCCCATCTGGCCACTCCGTCGATTCTTTTGTTCCCCGGTACTTCGGTTCCTCGATTCGTCCGTTCTTCTGTAAATTAAGAGTCTTGCTCATCTTCAATTTGCTGTTTCCCTGTCTACTAAGCTGTGCTTTCCGAATAATTCCGTTCTACGTTAAATCTTTCGCTCCCTCTTTACAGTGCCTTGGGACAGTCATCATGGATGTACCAAGGGCACACCCGCTTGGTGGTGTGAATACTTTGTTGTAGCTACCACTTATCTTTACCCCAGCAGATAGGGCTGAACCCGTAGGAACTCTAAAAAGTCCCCTGCATTATAGCCACCAAAATCTTTGAAGCTCATATGAAGGGTGCACATATTCGAGCCTGTCTTTGTTTATTTTCTCGAGAACCTTGCATCATGAGCAATTTTTTGTTAGTAACACAGCAGACTCTTCTTGAAAAATACGATGCCCTAAGTGACCCGGTAAAACTTGCAGTTCTCCTGTAAGCACTAATGTAGTAGCATGGACCGGAGTTTGGAAATCGTTGTCGAGCCCTTGTCTTAGAATCGGAACATCTTGATCGGTGTCTCCCAAAGTAACATTCGAAGTCACTCTAGCCGAAAACTTTCTGGATCTCAGGAAAGTTTGCCTCAAGAACAAGTTCGTATATAATCGTGTTTTGCAATTCATTTTCAAATGTTTTTAAGTGCGGTTTAAATGATCTCGATATCTTAAAGTCAATTATTCTGGCCAACTGGAGAAGCGCCAATCAGTGCGGCTAAGACTTTTAGCTCTTAGAAATTTTGAGCCATACGTAAATTACTTTCACGTCACCCATTCGTCTGCATCTGCATTTTTTTTCTGGCGCTTCTTAGCCTTCACTATCCGCAAACTTTAGTATTTCATGCGAAAGAACAGTTGGTGGTCATAAAAAGCCAGTCCGCTCATAGTCTGATTCATTAAGTACTCGTATTATAGCATCATCTACCTCAAAAGTTACTTTAACCTGTTGTGCAGAAAATAAACTTGTTAGTATCCAAATCCGTCAAAATAATGAGAACCAGTAATGAAAGAGACGAAATACGCCGAAGAATACAAGTCGCGAATAAAATATTTTATTCAGTGTTGACGATCTTTCAGACCAGCTGCATACACAGGAGAACAAAGCTCCAAGTATACAAACCTGTGATAAGACCTGTATTATGCTATGGATGTGAAACATGGACCCTAACCCAAGCATTCGGAAATATATAGAACACTTTTGAGCGACGGGTCCTGAAGCGAATAATCGGAGCGAAGCTAGACGGAGACCAATGGTAAATTCGATACAACCATGAGCTGTATGAAATTTTTGACGAACCGGAGGTCTCAACGATTGTAAGACTGAGGAAGCTGCATTGGGCTGGCCACATGAATCGTATGGATGAACAAAGGATACCCAAGAAGGTATTCGTTGAGAGAACTGAAAGCCGGAGGCCAGTGGAGAAACTGAGGAATCGCTGCTCGGATTTTGAAATTGGAGGACGCGGTCGATCGACCTAGGCAGGTGGAGGCGCTTTTTGCAGATAGCGAAGGCCCGAGAGAAGGGCTGTAGTGCTACGAAGAAGAAGAAGAATAATTCCGGGATGCACCGCAAATTTTATGACAAGCCGTATCAATACTCACAACGTAACACTCTTTCGGAACTCCGGGACTCCGTCTCAGCAAACCGACATCGCCTAAGACGTTTTTGGTTGAGTGAATCTTACGACATACGGAAGCGATCAAGTGAAAGCGGGAAAATGTCCAGATTCTTCTATCTTTGTGATGAAAATGATGAACTCTAAATTGATGAATACCTCAAACATTTCATAATCTACCACAGAATATTTAAGGGCCTTCAAAACCTCCCAGACGCCAAAGATTCGAGTTAATCGGCTGACGACGATGAGGACAGCTATGACGAAGAAGATTATAAATACCACAATCCAAGTTTATACGATGACGACAATGGTAATCACATTGGCTATCAGAAACAAAATACTGCCCACGTCGTGCCTCATACAGGAAGTTTACACCACCGCGCAAAACAAATTTTGCAATAAAGTTGCATCCCATCAGCCAAGTTATAAACTTCTAAAAAATATACAAATCGGGCAAGTGCAGAGAAATACGATCTTTGTACGAATATGTCTGGCTATAAAAATAAATGCATTGTTAAGAATCCACTGCTTATCGACTCCTTAGCTAATATAGCTAGCCTCGAGCATTCCCTCGGCGATGTCTGCATCGGAAATCAGAACAATACTGCGCGTAACTTTAGCATTAAAGTCGAATGGCAAACCAAACGCAAAATGAACACCACTATTTACAAACAGAACGAATGGCATTTGCAACCAAAGCAATTTGACATTGTTCGTTGTTGGCTACGAAAAACTTGGTTTGAATATTAGAAAACGCTGTGAGGTTGAGCAGCCGTGGTGGTTGCTGTAGCCTTGAACTTGGGTTCTTCACCTCATGAAAAGAGCCGTTGCCGACGAAAGTGATAAAAGAACTAAGGGCGGTCGGAGCGGTCTCTTTTACGGATTCTTATTGGTCAAGGCAAGGCCCACAGTTATTGAATTTTTGGAATTTTAAGTAAAATCGGTAAAAGAAACGCCTTAGTCGCTATATAAACATTTTGGTGACCCCGATGTGATCCTTGCAATCACTTGAAGACTTAGATTCTTCAATAGAATTCATTCGGTGATTTTCCCTTTGTTTTGAGCTTTTATTTTCACAGCCTAGTGCTGTGTGTCATTCCTTGGGTCAATTGATTACCAATGAAAATGGAAGACCTAGTTGAGCAGCAAGACCAAACTGGCTTTGAGATTGAGCGGTTAGTAACGAATTACCGCAAGGATGGTCCTACCAGTAGAACGATGACCTGTTTGAATAGAAGACTTGCCGAGTTGGAAAAACTTTGGGAGTTATTCCATTCAAGACATCAGCAGCTTCAAGTATACGCTGCAACGTCATGATGAACCATCAGGGCCTAAAAAACTTCGACTAAGAAATTTCAGCCTGCAGATACTACTGGTTGTACTCGTAGGTTTCATTCTACCAGTTCCTGCCACGTCGGTTAAAATCCAACCATTTGAAACAGCGCCTGGCTTATACGTCGAAAATCTAGGACCAGCTCATTTGGTCCTTAATGAATGGAACCTGATCATATATTACGACCTGACATCATACTGGAACGAGCTGGATACGATCAAGGCAGGAATTAATCAACTGCTTTTTTTAAATGAGCTACTGAATCACGATACGGCGTGCCAAGACATTATTCAGCAGTTCCAGGCATTGGTAAGAGAAGCTGAAAAAATTTACCCGTTGATGCAACGTGATACCCGCGACAAAAAAAGACTAATAAAACGGGGTCCGCTCAATGTGGTAGGAAATATAGCTAGTGCTCTCTTTGGAGTTCTTGATGTAAGTGTAATCGATCAACTGGAGGAAAGTGATCAACACCTGTTTGGACTAATAAAAAACCAAACGTCAGTAATCAATTCTACAGTAAATATTATGCCTGAGGCGCAAGGACGTAATGAACAACGCCTAAATGAACTAGAAACGGCTATGAACAAAAATATACAGCTAGCAAACTATCCAGCGCAGGCAAAATGTGATCCCGACTTTTACCGTATCCGCCACTCGGTTGACGCTAACTTTGAATAACTTTTTGATACAAATCATGGCAATTACAGTCCACAATTACAGTCTACAATTGCATCCACAAAAGAAAATCTACCCACCACTATCCGATTGCCAATATCTTCAGGAGACATGTCTGGCTTCTACAGGATAATCACCCTTCATGGATGTTCACTGAAAAAGAAGATAATATTTCTATTGGAGATACCATTAGTATCCTATGATCAATACGAAATGATCCACTTCATAGCAGTTCCAATGATAGTAAAAGGAACTTTTAACGGAAATAGAGTTTCGCATAGAATTTATGATTGTAAATTCACATCGAGACACCTAATATCCGACCACAGAAAACGAATTGACGTCTTGTAGATCTGCCAGCGAACTCAACTAACTTTGCAATCAAGTTCGACCGTTATATCGACGAGGATCCGTAGTAGCGGCATGTGAAATTAGTTTCGTGAATCAGTCGATCAGAGAAAATAAATGCCGTCTTCAAAAGACGAGCGAACTAAAGAGATGGATTCCTTTAACAACGCCCAACCACTGGATCTATTATATTAATGAGTTCTCTATAGTCAACATCGACTGTGGGAAGATGATATCATCAATATCATTGAATGGCTCAGGAATCCTTGAAGTACCAGAAGATTGCTCGTATTAAGGAATAAACCTCCTTGGTTTAATTCACACTTAGCCAACTTAAAAAATGTAAAAAACAAAGCATTCAAAAAATTTAAAAGATCAAACTCTGAGGAAGATAGATTCTACTTTTTTCAAAAACGAAACGAATTCGATTATTTGCACAATTTTCTATGCAATCAGTACTTATTTAAGATTGAGAGTAATTTGAAGGCAAATCCTTCATCTTTTTGGCATTATATCAATTCTAATCGCAAAACAAATGGATTTCCGTCGAGCATGGAGTTTAATGGCGACAAGTCTAATAATTCACTTGAGTAATGTAATCTTTTTGCTAGGTTTTTTCAGACTGTCTATGAAAACTATGATGGGTTTTCTTCCACTAATTCAATAGCTAGTTTTGACTATCCTAACGTCGGTATCTTAGACAATGTTGATGTTTCTACTGAGGATGTACTTTGCTCTATATCAAATTTAAAACCCAGTTTTAAGTTTGAACGTGGTGACTTCCCTCCAATATTTTTTAAACGTTGTGGTGACGTTATAGTTCAGCCCATTGCTTTTCTGTTCAATCTTTGCTTTAAATCAGGTATTTTCTTAGAGTCTTGGAAAACTTGTTATGTTATTCCGATTTTCAAATCTGGTGACCGTAATATCATAACTAATTATAGAGCCATTGTCAAACAATGTACTTTTCCGAAATTATTTGATCATATAATTAAGAACAAATCATTTGATCACGTTAAAAATGCAATATGTGTCTGCCAACATGGATTCTTGCCGGGAAAGTCAACTTATACTAATTTGGCATTAATCTCAAGCGACATTGTTGATGCATTAGAATGCTATATGCAATTAGACGTGGTCTATACTGATTTCTCCAAAGCCTTTGATAAAGTTGATCACAATATTCTGCTTTTAAAATTAAGTAAATTGGGCTTGTCTGATGTTTGGCTTAGATTTATAAAAAGCTTTTTAGTTAACAGAAAACTTGTCGTGAAAATAGGTAAAACAACTTCTGAGATTTTGATAGATGCCACTTCTGGCATTCCTCAAGGCACACATTGTGAGCCACTACTTTTTCTGATTTTCATTAATGATTTACCAAAATGTTTTAAACTCTCCAAATAATTAATGTTTGCTGATGATGTGAAACTCTTCCTTAAAATTGCACAATCATCTGATTGCCACAAACTTCAGAGTGACCTAACGCGTTTCCTTGATTGGTGTACTCTTAATAATCTTACTCTAAATTTCAACAAGTGCTCTGTTGTAACATTTTCTAAAAGCATCAAGGCTATTTCCTATAATTACATGCTCGGCGATAACGCATTAATACACAAGCAAGAAATTAAAGACTAAGGAGTATTATTCCACTCTAATTTTAGTTTTAACTTTCACGTTGATTATATTATTTCGAAATCTTATGCTATGATCGGGTTCATAAAGAGAAACACGCAAAACTTTAAGGACCCAATGACAATCAAATCATTTTATGTAGCATTGGTTCGCAGCGTCATTGAATATTGTTCCATCATTTGGAACCCTTTTTATGTTGAATATTCGAATCGGATTGAACGAGTTCAACGGAATTTATCTAGATACGCTCTCAAAAAGATGTATTGGCCCAATGATCTCCCAGCTTATGATGCTCGACGTAAGCTTCTTGGTTTGCAATCTTTAACTGACAGACGAACCTCTTATTCTCTATTATTCGTTTATAATATTCTTTCAGGTAAAATAAATTGTAGTGAATTACGAGATCGTTTCGTTTTTTATGAGCCTCCTAGATCACTGAGGACTAATAGACTGTTCGACATTAAAATTCATAAAACTAATTATGCGGCTAATGAGCCTATCAATAGATTCATTCGTCTTTGTAATAACTTTGCAAAAGGGGATGGATCGTAGTAGTCTTTGCGTATAGACGTCTTTTAAATCGCTCCTGTCAAAAATTTTCAAAAATTAAATTAATTTTTTAAAAACGTTAGTCCGAAGTTAATTTTTATCGGAAAAAATCTTATATTGTCGAAGTAATCGACTCAGGAAATTTCTATCGAATATTTTTACTTCGATTGGTAACGAAAAACAAATTCACAAAGAAAATTTCGCCGCTGGTATGGAGGAGCCCGACGGCTTCCCACCGTTGGGACAACCTGGGGAAACGACGAATACAAAACTGGCGACAATCACCAAAAGAAAACATAACGAAGAAAACTCCGTAGATGGAGGGTGCAAGCTGCAAATAATAGCGGACAATCAACAAATGGCCAAATTGCAGAAAGAAAATGATGAACTAAGGCAAGAGATACAGTCTCTCAAGGATCTTTTCAAGAAAGGGATGAAGCCTCAAAAGACGCAGCCGCAAAATCAATGGCAACAGGCAACAAAGCCGAAGAAAAGTGCAAAGCAAGTAAATCCAGAGGAAGTTCTAAGTGCTTGTGGCACCAACGAGGGCCAAAATTATTTTGCAGCGCTCGAGGGATTAATCGAAGAAAACATCGGAGGTAATTTTAATCAAGATAATGACGTTAATTTTATTCAATATTTAAAGAACAAAAATAAGGAGAAAAAACCAGCCCGCAGTTCTGCTGGTTCCTCTGAAAAAGCTTCCAACAAGACAGAAAAAGTTCCGCCGATCAACGTGTTCGGACAAACCGGGAAAGATATGGTTCGGCTATTGGCAGCCGAAAATAAACTGGCCAATTTCGAAATAAAAAGAGATAATGCCGAAAAATTAACTATAAGGACGAAATCACTGGTTGATTTCAAGTCAGCAAAAGATGCGCTGATTTCTGGGGAGGTTCCACACTTCACCTATACCCCAAAAAGTGAAAAAAATCAGACCTTCTTGTAGAAGGGTTTGGACAGCGGAGAGGATACGGTCGATCTTCTACAGGTGCTTAAGGACGCTGCACCAGATATTGATTTTGTTTCAGTCAAAGCCTTTGCGACAAGAAGGTCGACCGTAGAAAGGAAGAATTTACCACTTTACCTGGTACAAATTGCAAATAAGAGCAGTCCAAGTGCCCTTCAACAAATAAGGTACTTGAATTTCAGAGTGGTGAGGTGGGAACGCCTCCAGAAAAGAGAGGTCAACCAGTGTTACCGGTGTCAAAGATTTGGACATTCGGCTGCCAATTGTGCCATGCACTATCGTTGCGTTAAATGCAAAGACGTTCATGCTCCCAGTGAGTGCAAATTGGCTCAGACGGAGCCTAAAGAAAAATTATACTGCGTTAACTGCGGTGTTTTTGGTCACCCAGCATCATATCGAGGATGCTCCCGATATCAAGATGCAAAAGTTAAATTTGCTCCAAAGCAAACACAAGTACACCGTAATATCATACCTTCCAACTTCGTCAAGCCCGGAGTATCATTTGCACTCGCCGCTAGAGGACCAGCAGAAAATGCTGGAAATAATGTAAATAATGTAAGTGGCAATAATGAGCTGCTTCTCAAAATTTACCAGCAGCTTAATTCCTTATCGGAGAGAATCGACAAACAAGATTCAAAAATTAACTTTGCTTTTCAGCGTTTAGGTCTTTCAAATGCCTTATAATAACTTGTCATCCAGTCATATTCCCATGGATAGGCTTCGCCTCATATCGATCAACGTCAACTCTATTGTTGCTATACATCGACGTGATTATCTCCTTGAATTTGTTGTTAAGCAAAAGCCTGACATCATACTTCCCACTGAAACCCACCTCAATTCATGGCATTCCATGGAATTCAAAGATTTTGCATTCGTAAGAAACGATAGGGTAATAGGTGATGGGGGAGGTGGCACCGGGATATTGGTTAGAAGACCCTATTGTTTCCAAAACATTGAAAAAGTCGAATTCAAAAACTTTGAATTTCTTGAAGTGTCCGTCATCAAAATTTCACTGCCAGGTGGGGATAACCTCTTCGTTATCTCTGCCTATGCAACTGGTCAAAATGTTCTCAAGTTCAAGGAGGAACTCAATTCCTTGTTTGAAATACTGAAGTGAACAGGCTGCATAATTATTATATTTTTGCCGGTGACCTGAATGCCAAGCATACATCATGGCTAAACGCCACCAATAATCCAAGAGGTGTATTCCTGAAATCATGGATAACAGAGAACCAAATTGACTACAGGTGCAACTTATATGGGTCGGAGTTCCCAACCCTAGGACAAATTCATATTTAGACCTCTGCATTGCTGACGCAAGACTTGAATTCAGCTTTAATAGTCCTCAACGGAAACTGCAGGTGCTTCCTTACGATAGCGACCATAACGCAATCGTAATGGAAATCAATCATCAAAGCGATGATTTCTTCCTCATTCCAGTTCAACATGAAAATCATCGGTTGAATTTCAAAAAAACAGACTGGGGAAAGTTTCAAAAGAAGTTTAATCGGGAGTACCAGAAGCAATGTCCCGCTTCTGATGATGGCAACGCTTGCTCGATGGTTCCTAATAACAGAAATCTAACTGACGATGAAATAGATCTCTATTTGACGAAGTTAGAGAAGCTGACGTTGGAAACGATTGAGAAAGTTGTTCCCAAGATTAAACATCGAAACAATATGGAAGGATATGAAACACCAACCATCGCAAGGTTGAAAAGATTGAAAAGCCTTCTTCTCACCCGCGTCAACAATATTTATCGACGATTTTTGGATTACAACCATCCCTCGTTGGCTTTGTTGAAATTACACCTGAAGAATGTCCGGAACTTAATCCGTTCATACTTCAGGAGTGAGGTCAGCAATCAATGGGCGGAAAAACTGAGGGGTATTAGCCCACAGGACCCAGATGGCGTTTTCGCGAAAGTGAATAGCTTATTCCGCAGGAAGTCTCGATTGAAGGTATCGAATCTTGAAGTCGCTAGTGATGAGATAAATCTGCTCGATAGAGCTGGTATCGAAATTGATGGTACGACTCCGGATAGAAATGGAAACAGGATTATATGTGATGGATTGCAGAAACTTGCCCTGATTGGAACACATTTTGAATTGGTCCATCTGCCAAACCCAGAGAGAAGGAATGAAATATTTTCGGAGGTCGTTGAAGCAAAAGTTTCCGACTTCAAATCAAGCCTGAACGGCCAATCAATTCTTCATTTCGATGAAACATTAACATCTGACCTCATACCGAGCTTGAATCTTATTGATTATTTTGTCAGCTATGAAGACTTGTGTTTCTTATTTCGCAGAATAAACAACAAAAAATCATGTGGTATTGATGGTATTCCAAACATAGTTCTCCGACATTTGCCTGAGGTTGCTATTAGGAATTATTGCATATTGTTCAATAACATGTTGAGCAATTCATATTTCCCAAATGAGTGGAAAAGGGCTAAGGTATTTCCGATCTTGAAGAAAGGAAAAGAATCTTCATGCCCCAAAAGCTATCGCCCAATCAGCTTGCTGCCTAACATCAGCAAGGTGTTTGAAGTGATACTCAACAGAGCATTAAACGCCCACATTGAGAAATATGAGTTGATGCCGAATTGCCAATTTGCTTTTCGTGCCAGGCATTCGACCATACATGCAATAACGAAAGTAACCTCAGACATCTGTTAGAAACTAAACAACAAAGAATGTGTTGGAGCATGTCTCATTGATATGGAGAAAGCCTTCGATACGGTGTGGTTAGATGGAATAGTTTTCAAACTTCTTCAGGACAGGTTCCCTAGACACCTTGTCGCCATGATGTGTAATATGTTATACGGGAAATCATTTGTTGTAACTGATGGAAATCTGACAACAATGCGCGAATTCAAGGTCTTGAATGGTCTACAGCAGGGAACAGTTACTGCGCCCCTGCTTTTCTCAATATTCATTCGCAAGCTATTGAACAGCTTTGATTTTAACGTCTCGCCAACGCGATCATTGGTAGCGTTTGCTGATGATCTGATCATCTATACGGCAGACCGAAAAGCTACAATAGTTCAGAGCAATCTTCAAAAAATGTTTAATGATGTGCAGCTTTACATCGACAATTGGCGAATGAAAATCAATGTGCAGAAGTGCGAAACAATTTTGTTTCGGACAACGCTGCAGGGGGCCAGTCAAGACCTGAAACGTAATTGGAAGAATTTCCACATTATGGCTGGTGAGGGTAGTTCAGAACGGGTTCCACATAAATCCTGTGTTCGATACCTCGGTGTTCATCTCGATCAGTATCTGTACTATACTGAACATGTCAAAATCATGCTCAGTAAAGCACTAAAAGTAGTCATGGCTCTTCGGCGACTCTTTCGTTCCAGATACATTGATCAAAAAGTCAAAGTTATTTGTTACAAGACCCTGGTTAGGCCAGTTTTGGCATACGGATGCCAGATCTGGTACAACCAGAGTGCTAGTACAATGGAAAGATTAAGAGTTTTCGAAAGGAAATGTCTTCGTGCATGTACTGGTTTGTACAGAAAGCCTGAGACGGATTGGAAGCACTATATATCGAATAGAAAAATTTATCAAACCGCTCAAGTGACAAGAGTCGATATCTTCATATTGAAGCTTCTTCGGAATCATATCGCAAGATCTGTAACTGTGAGTGAAAACCCTTGGATTTCACAGCCGTTCCACCCTACAGACGGGTATATTGTGACTTGCCTCACTACTGGCTTCGTTCCTCCAGAAGCATTCGTGTATTTGGACATGAATCGATATGCTTTTGATTCTGACGGCGTCCCAATCATATATCACATATACCGACGGGCCACCGATAAGAAGATAAAATATCCTCCGAATCTGAGTTCACGAGACCAACAATTCCAATGGAGATACTCATTTGCTAGATTCGTTGAGGCTGGTCGAGCTGAGATGGAGCAATCTAGGTATTGGTGGCTGAATGACAATGTCTAAATTATTCGTGTTTATTTTCTGTTTTTGTGCTTTTTCTCGTTACTTAGTTTTTCAGATTCATCTCATTATTGCTACATCTAGTATTGTTGTTTATTTGTATTATAAATTAGGTATAGGTTTCAATATAAGGTAATGTTTTTTTTTTGATTGAACTTATTTAGAATTAGGGTGTAACATATTAGGTATAGGATATAAGTTCATTGTTGTGTTAGTAGTATAAGTAATTTTTGAATAATGCTGATTGGTTTTTTCTCCTTTTTCCAATTGAATCAAAAAATATCTAATAACATTAATTAATTTAAATTTGCAAGTGTATTTTTTTCATTAAATGTGTTTAACTGTTAACGTATAAATTTGGAGAGCCATTCGGGCCATTAAGTTTTTTATAGTTTTTATTGTTTGGAATTTGCTTTATATTCTTTCTAAAAATGTATAACGATTGGTATTAAATAAAGCGCTTTTGACTTTTGACTTTTAACTTTGCAAAAGACCTTGATTTTAATTTAAACGAATAGCCTTTCAAAATAAATCTGTTTGCTTTGTTTAATTAATTTATGTATCAGTTATGATATTTTTGTATAGTCTGTAAGATATTGTAATCCATAGACCGAATAATAATAAATAATAAATAAATAAATAATAATAATAATAATAAATGAAGAAACCTTAACCATCCAACCCCATAAGATTTTTCCTTCCTCCTTTAACACCCATTTCATTTCCACTGGGAACAACATATCACATCTGCAATTAAAACCAAATCAGATCAGCTCAATTTAAATTTATAATGTTCCTCGCCAGTCGTTTCTTAAATCTTCAACTTCATCTAGTCTGCATCACCATCTGAAAATAGAAAAGGAAAAACACACAAAGAATCGTTGTTAAATAAACTCAATGAAGCTACTTATCTGTGATAAAGCAGCAGAAATCACTAATCCCGGTCACTTTATCACTTGAGACTTTTTAACCCTGCTATCGTATTTGTAACAATAACAAACAATTATGCCATTTAAAGTGAAAATACCAAACTAAATGTCATTAAGAGATTACAATTCAGAATAGTAGACTTGAAAGCATCAGAATATCGTAACATTCACAATGACAATTATGGTAAATAGTTAGATAGAGACAACTCAATTTGTTAAAGGTAAAGTACCGAAATCCTTTGCCCGAATTGCTTTCTTTTTTTGAAAATTTCGGTACTGTTTAGCAATTTAAAAGTAAGTTCAGTCGCATTTTCAAAATTGTATACAGCAGAACTATCGCTCTCGAAATTAGGTCGTTACGATTGCTAAATCGAATAAGTGAAATTGAATCGTTTTTTGCTAAGTAACTTGTTCCGCGTTTATTATTTTAACGTTCTTTTTTAAAATAAAGTTGCATTTAAAGTTTAGAAAGTGTTTTCTTGGTTTTTCGAGTTGCTCTGTATTAGAATAGAGACAATAATGCTTCTGAGCAGAAGAGCTTCTACCAGCTACAAATGGCAATAAAAACCCTACTAGATGCGGAATTACAACTCCCAAAAACCAAAGGTCAAGAAATGCATCTGTTTGCAGTAAGATACAGTGGAATCATCATTCATCAGCGGTCTAGTTTGAGCATTTTTAGCCTGGTATCATTGTTGTGGTCGACGTGAAACTCCGCCCCGACACCAGCTCTAAGATCGATATCAACAGAAGCCTTCAGTTTGCGGATAACAGGTTAAACTGCCGTTTAACGCCAGGAGAATGTTCAAAAACAACTTAAATATTATTAACGACTCAATAATCTAGAGTATTCCAGCATATAATTAAAAAGAACCTAAATTTAATCGTTTAAAATCTTATTGTAACATTCATCTCATTTAATTCCATTGTAAATTCAAATGCACACGCATTCCTTTAATTTAAATGCACATGCATTTCTTGGTCAATTCGATTCATTGTAATCCAATAATTGTTTCTAATGCATGTCGTGAATTTTTTTTAACCCAAGTGCTTTGAAATACTACACACAGAAAAGGAATATCATATAATTTGCAGAAATACGGAAAAGTCGCCCTTCTTTTGATATATTTTGGTGTTTTTTGATACATAGAAATTTTAATTTTTAGTGGCTGTTAACCGTTTGCGTCCTACACCAACCCAGATATGCTGCAAAGTGCAAATAATTTCTTAATGCGAAAAAGTTATATCTACAACCTGATTTTAACTAAAACTAAAAACAAATTGCATAAAGTTCTAATTCCATTAAAGATATTTACTACTTTTTATTCCGAACTACATCTTTATCTTTTGTTTTCTCATTACAGCCCAATAATGGATGAAAATTAAAATCCACGCACCTCAATCCGGTCTGCCACAAAACGGTAAGTAGATACATATTCAGGTTAAATGCTAAAACCATTAACTCGGACTCGCTAATTTAACTTGCACGTACTCACCCATACGTTGCATATGACTGCGATAATAATTAATTGATTACACTCGTAAATCTATGCAAATGAAGAATATACAATTGTATCAAAATTAATTAAAAATAAATAAGTGCTAAAGGCAATTTAAAGTTGCGGTTTTTCGTGGATAAGAAATGTAAAACTGTGCCGTCAACTTATGTTTTTTTTTAAATCTTTTAATGAGAAAATTATAAACCAATGATATTTAAAATGGGAACATGTGAAATTGATTGATCATTTAAATACTTATCAAATTAATTTTTCACGCGATTTTGATATCACTTCGCTGCTTGTAGTTTAGAGAGAGCTTTTACTTTGCTGTTGTTAGCTTAGCAAATTAGAAACAAAATGAATCGATTTTCAAATAAACATCTCAATCATGACCCAAATTTGGGATTGTTAATTGAATTGTAGTTTAGCGATTTCGCTGAAATTATTGCCTACAAGCAAATTTCACTTTCGTATCTTCATGATTCTTATTTTGATTGCAAACTACTTCGTATTTGTATCTCTCGGCTTCTTGCATTGCTTCTAACACTGGAAGCATAAACACAAACTGGTCTTCATTTTCGTTACTTTTACTTCTTTTCTTAGCCTTACGGAGAGAAGACTTCTTCATCAATGCATCTTGAGTCCAAATGCATCTCGATCTCATGTTTACATTTCCGGAAGATCGAATTATCTACGTCTTCATTTCAGTGTCTAATCAGATGACATATTTGATTAAGGACATAGCTAGTACATGCTTGATTGCGTTATATGATCCCAAAGGTGATTGTGCGCCAAAACCAAAAGAAGCATTGAAATGAAGAAGTTTGCAGGCCAGTCTGATGCAGACCAGCGATAACTGGTCACCTCCTAGACAAGCCGTTCGTAGCCCAAGGGAGTGTTATTTCTAGCTTCCACTTCACAGCAGTCAAGAGCTAGCCAGATGGAGCCTAAGAGGAAAGGAGGAACCAGTTCTCCCAACAGTGTCAGGCTCATGTGCGCTAGAGAGGTCTCTATGCGCAAAATTTGCATTTTGGAAGACCTTTTAAGATCTGCAGATTTACCTGAGGCTGCTAAAGTGCAGCATTCAAGCGAACGTGCTGGATTGGTTAAGTCACTCTAAAACTGAATTATAGTGAATGCATTTTAAAGACCGGTTCGAATTTAATTTGATATTCAATGGAAGAAGCAGGTTGACAAAAAAAAAAGTGAATTGTGAGAAAGATTGTGGTTGTTTTCTTGAGCTTGACCAGTTTCTTTTGTTTTATATAACAAAAGACAGTGGTATTGAAGGATTTTTTGCTATACTTATAAGCATTTGCTACATCAGAAAGCTTTCTATCTTATCTCTAAAAGAAAGCCACTTTTTAAATCAGAAGAATATTTCATAAAATTCCGATTGAGCAGTTTTTCAGATCATTTTACCCTCAATAAACTCCGTATCTTATAAACTTAACGCGCTCAAAACTAAACGATTACATCAAGGAATAAAACCATAAAATGCTTATATGTTCTGTAGTTATTTCATCTGATTCTAGGAGAATCCAAAGGGGCTTTAAATTATATTATTTCTAGTTAATCAAAATTATTGATCTCGCCCTCAAAATGGAACCCAATCGAAAGCAACCAAAATTGTTTGCTAATAAATTGACTATCCTACTAATCTTCTTGTAACCAATTTCAAACTACGGAAAATTGCCTTGAAAGTGAATTATTAAAAAGTTTTGTTAGCTTTGTTAAAATACACCAAACCCATAATCATTGTCGTCGTAGTATTACAGCCCATCTCAAGCCTTGGCTTCCCGTAAAAGTCACCTCCAGCTACCCCGGTCCATCAACCGCGTCCTCAAATTTTAGAATCCGAAATCAAAATTTGCTGTCGTCGTCCGTCAAGTCGGACCAGCGCTTCCTACATGTTCCACTTAGTCTTTGTCCCTCAGCTTTGCCGAGGAATACCTTTTTAGGTACTCGCCCTTCGTCCTTTCATTGTACATGGCAGACCTCTGGCTCGTCGAACAATTCACACAACTCGTGGTTGTATCGCATTCTCGTTTGGCACATAATACTCACCTTTCGAACGCGTTCAAAACATTTGTGGAGGCTTGCGTGGGGGTCCATGTCGCACATCCGAAGTCTAATCACCGATTTGTATACTTTTGTTTTAGATGAGATGTAAACGCTATTTACGCACTAAGTGTGGGACTCCCAAACTCACAATACATCTGGAATACCCACTAAACACCTAAACTGTCATCCGAGGACCCAGCCCGAAACCATTTGATAAATTACTTCAGGCTAGGTCACATTTTCTTACGCGTAGAGGCCCCTTTGAGTTGCAGGAATCCCTTCTTTAGCTGGCAGGAAGAAAGGGAATCGATTACTAGAAAAGGAGCCCTTCCACTCTCGACGCCCCCCAATGATCCATTCCGCCTGTTTTAACCGTCAGCACTGTCCGAGGGTAATGTACCAATCAGTTTAATTTGTCAACTCCGGAGAGAGCTCCACAATTACGCTGCAGAGATGATCACGCGACCTTTCCCATCTTTCGCTGGTGAAAAATGTGTGGCAGGCATCATCCACCACTCTTCTGCAAAACACGCAGTTCGGAGACCATGACTTATCGATCTTGTGTAGGTAAGACTGGAAACATCCATGCCCGCACAAGTGCTGGGTTAGGGGAATCAGTCCCACCGTGCACTCGATTAAACCACGGTCTCAAGTCAAGGATCAGGCAAACAGTCCATCTTCCCCCAGTATCGCTCTCCCAGGACTGTTGCACATCGCTGAGACAGCGCTGTCTCGCCTCCCTACCAAACACCTCTCTGTCGCTCTCGCTTCTGTGCAGAAGACGCTCCTTCGTCCCCCTGCAGATTTGTATACTTGCTTTCAAGATACTCAAAACTGTGTGAAACGTTTTGTATGCAAGCTGAATTCTAATCTTTATTTCCACCGTTTCACCACCATCGTTTACCAACTTAGAGCCAAGATGAATGAATTCGTCGTATTTTGTAGGCTAAATTCGTTAATTGTTATATTTTGTCTAATGAGCATGTTTTTTCTGGGTTAAATCATGACTTCCGTTTAGGACTCGTTGACTTGTAACCTTACTTGCTTTGGTTTCTGGTTCAGCTTAGGTAAGAGTTTTTTTGCAGATGAAAAGGACCGTGATAAAATATTGATATCATCCGCATAAGCTGCGATTTGGCTCGATGTATAGGGTAATGTGCCTTTCATATCAGTAGCCGTATTATGTTCTCTAGAGCCAGATTAAATACCAGTGGGGCTAGCCCATCAGTCTGTTTTGGTTCGACTTTTGTGTCAAGAAGCACATGTGGGTTTGTTGCTGACCAATAATGCATATTTTGCTTATTAACAAAGCCATTGACCCAGAAATGAGCTTCATCGCTGAAGATGATTTTTTGATGAAATTCTTCATTTTCTTCAGCCGAAATCTTTTCCATCTTGTTTTCGTTTTGGCGTAGGTAGATAGCAAGGTTCTCTAGCATCTCTTGCACCACTGAACCCAGGACTGTCGGATATGAAGATAAATCTTTAGTGCTTTTCTTTTATGTACCACTGTCAACCTTTCTGTACAGCCCCTTGATGAGAACAGTGGTCCATATTTCTGTTGCGTACTGTTGACCTGACTTTATGGATCTCCTCAAAAGTCACCTTCTTGATGCGTTTTCCATTAGAGTAAGAGTTGATATGCTTGAATCAGTTTTATCAGCGGTTGCCCTAATTTACTAAGAGAAACTCATCTTTGAGGTGATTAGCAAAACGCAAGGCACTTAATGAATGGTTTTGATTTATTACTGATTGTCTTTCTTCTGGTAACTCTCTTCTTTATCAGGGTGACCATTTTGATTTCGTCTAGTGCTAGACTGAGTTTACGAGTAATCATCTAGTCTCTTTTCCGGCACATAAGCATATCGAGTCGAAGTTACACCTGTTTCATGAACTATTCAGCAACTAGCACTGCAAAATTATCTGAAAAGTCGATTGAGCAGGGCTCACCCACCACCTCTTGTCTCAGTAGCCCATCGTACGATAAATGATACAATAAATCTTTGAGCAGCACCCGATGCAACTTCCATCTTTTGTTGGCTCTGCATCGCATCATTGAGCAGGCTTTGGGCCTTCTATTAGTCCCACAAAAGCTGCGTAAGATATTCTGGAACTTGAAAAGGGTTTTCCAGCGCATTCAGGATAATGACCCATCTCGTGAAGTTGAAGATATTCCGAAAGTCAAGTGTCACCAGCAGGATCACCCATCAGTTAATTGCCACTGCAAAAGCAACTGCTATCCAGCAGTATGGATTTCATCAGTAAACCTTCCCTTGATGAGCCTCTAGAACTTTCCTAGCAATGTCTAGCATCCATAACGAGTGGAGTGCAGACTACGACCTGAAATTCCCTTTCTCCCTGCTGGTAAGTATGAGCCTTGTTACCTTCAAACGTTTTGGATAAGGTTTTAATGTACTGAGCAGCAAGTAAGAATAGTGCTGACAGACGAACTGCAACACCTCAGCCATCTGAACCAGGAGCCGTACTTGGTTTCAATGATACGGCTGCCTCTGCTAGTCCTAGTCACATGAAGAGTGGGCATGTTACCGCTATCGCAGTGGATAGCGTCAACACGGAAAAGATGGATGAAGAAAAGTGCTGGTACTATCTCGTCCATCTTTTCTGTTTCAATTACGCAGGGCACTACGGTATCGCATAACTAGCTTGTAGCTAAGACACAAGCTAGTTATGCGAAAAATGTGAGCAAAGATCACACGTATCTTTGCTCACATTTTTCACCAGATCTTGCCAGAAGTGAGCCTTACTGCTGTTAATCATTTTGCAAAGGATTTTCCTGACCAACTTATATGCAGTTAACCAGTTTCATGCCTCATTCCAGTTCCACGGTCGTTGAGGCTTACATCGAAGCTTGTGACACTCCCTTCTCTTTTCCGTTATTTTAATCAACCACTAGTACCCTGGGGGCTTGCAGTGCCGGGATTTACGATTGAGCACTGCAAGCAGACGTGATTATGCTCGTAGTTGACTTATCCAGGTTTTGAGCTGCCAGCCATTTAGTCCCCTGTGAATCTTCCAGCAAAAATTCGTTGGAAGCAGCATCATGGATGTCTTTCTTTTGTTGGATTCTTCCACCTCAGCTCGGTATATGATGTAATTAATGCCCCTGATTTCAATCGTCGCCATCGGCTTAAGCGAGGATACAGTTGTACTTTTACTAAGAAACATCCTGACTGCAGCGCATCATGCCTATCCATTATTGGCCTCTGCTCGAAATTTGAACAGAATGTAGCTAGACCAGGTTAGTCGCATTTCTATCATAACAGTTTTGATGCCTTTGAGCCTAGAGCTTCCCTCATCTTCTACAACATATCTGCATAAAATCGGCCATCCTCAGACTAAAAAGTAGTGCTGGCATCTTTGTGGTCGCTTCTCCCTATTTTTTCTTGCATCAAATACTTCTTTTCATTCAGCATCTATGAGAAATTTGTTTTCTGGGACATTTTGTAGTTGGTTTATGGCAGCTTTATTGGCTTTCTTTGTTAGTACTGTCTGAAACTCCTGGTTCAAAGTTTCAAGTCTATTAAGCATCTCATCTTTTCTCCTGTTAGCCCGGACTCCTTGAATTGGACTGGAGGCCCGTTTGCAATCACAACCTGTGTCTGTCTGTCCGTCCGTCCATAGCACTATAAAAGCTACACCCATGAAACTTTGCGAAAAGATCAGAAGTGGTGACTTTTTGAAAGTTCATGGGTGAACATTTTCTTCAAAAGGTTTTAAGGGGGGTCTCCCCATATAGGGAGGTGACCTTTCAAAAAAAAATTGTTCACCATTGGTAGCCGAGTAGAGTATCGTTGGAAAGATCTCAGTGAGATATTTACAAAACAGGTCTAGAAATTGCGTAATCACTACTGTGTGAGGCAGGGAAAGACACGATTGGACACCTTTCATTAAAATCATGAATGTAGGCCTTTATGAGCACAACAACAACAAAAACGTGAGAAGTCAAAATTCGCTCAACTTTGTTAGTAATAGCATGATTTATCAGTATTACATTTTCTTGAATAAAATCTTGACGATACCTTTAAATTTAGCGAAGTATAGTGGTTTGAATTTCCCTGAATTACTATGGAGCAATATGCGCTGTATTAGTATGGAGAAATATGGCTATTGAAAAAATGCGCTTTTTACCGACTCAGACACTACAGGTTTGCCCGGATTTACATGAAACCTCCAGGAATGAGAAGTATCATGAATATCTTTAAAAATTGATTCAGCAAGTGGTATCAGGAATCGTAAATCAAAATGGCGGCTGTTTTAAACGAGAAATTTGAATAATTTTGAGTTATTTTCCCCCAACTTCAACGTTTAAGGTACATGCTATTAACAATTGACCGAATTTAATGAAGGACTAAAGATGTGTACCTCCAATTAATACTTATACGTGAAACAAGTTGAGGAGGCAGAAGAAAGCTCCTAACAGAAGGGCCTTTTAACCATTCTGGGTTCGAGAAAAATTTTCTGATGCCATGAATCGATGATTTGAATTATTCACTCAATACTTACCGTTTCGAATGGTTAAGTGGCTTAAGTTTTCGTGTCAATTTGATCTTGTAACCATGCAGGCTAAGGTCCTCTCGCAAAATACGCAACAGTGTCGTTAGAGCGATGGCCAACTCTTGAGAATGACGTGGAATCGACTGATTTGGCTTATTTTGAATCGATGCGCTTACAACTGCGATATTTCCTTCGTTTCGAGTGGTATTACGTCTTTTTGGCACCGGAACATCCAAAAGTGAAAATTTGGACTCGAAGTTTAGCACTATAGCACGCATAGTCTGTCGGGTGGGACGATTATTGTGGCCCAAAATTGGAGTAAACGCGGCTACTGTGAGTTATTTTTATCTCTTATAGGACCGGCCCAACAAAATGTGCCGCATGGTTCCATTTGTCAACCGATCTTAGCATCACGGCGACTATGCTATTTGGAGTGAGCGCTTCTATTTCCTGGTAGAGGTCCTGGCGCAGCCTGC
This sequence comes from Odontomyia ornata, assembly GCA_963969285.1. Classification (NCBI taxonomy): domain Eukaryota; kingdom Metazoa; phylum Arthropoda; class Insecta; order Diptera; family Stratiomyidae; genus Odontomyia; species Odontomyia ornata. The sequence continues at coordinate 303,056,066 of OZ017740.1, forward strand.
CCCATCTTTTGCATACAAAACATGTGTGGCAGGCATTGTCTTCCTCTCCCAGACAAAATCTACAGTCGGGGGACTGTAGACCAATTTTGTGCAGCTGAGACTGGAAACACCCATTCGCGCTCAAAAACTGGGTTATATAGAAGTCAGTCTCACTATGCCTTCGATTTAGCCATGGTCTCAGATCCGGGATGAGGCACGCAGACACCTTCCCTTCGTGCGATTTGCCCAAGGCTGCAAACCGTTGAGTTAGCGCTGTGACTCGTCGCGGGCAACCGTCTCCCTCTTGTCCTCGCTTCGACGCAGGTAGATGATACGGTGCACTCTAGCAAGGAGGGCAACAGATATCCCGGCTGCAATAACTCTCACTGCTGAATCAGAAACTGTCGGATATGAAGCTGCAATCCTCAGTACTCCTATTCTCTGTACCTTTGCCAAGTGTTTTCGGTACATCTACTTATTGATAGCGTCGCCCCATATTTCTGCTCCGTACAATAGCACTGATCCTAGGGAACTTATCAAGAGGCATCTCCTTGATAGGTTGGGTCCCCTACGTTGGCCATAAGTCGACTCAGAGTCTCTACACCTGAAACAGGCGTTGCCCTGATTTGCTCAGGGAAACTCATCTCCGAGTCTATCAGTAGCCCCCGGGACTTCACCGTTAGTTTCGATTCAATTAGTATGTCTCCAAAACTGATGGTCCTTACTCTAGAGACCCTCTTCTTTTTTCAAGATGATCATTTCGGCTTTTTCCAATGCTACTCTGAAGCCGCCAGCAGTCATCCAGTCCATCACTCGGCGCATTAGCCTACCCAGCCTAAGTTGCGCTTGTTCAGCGGTGTGTCCATTGACTAGAGTCGCAACATCATCCGCATAGCCGATCAAGCGGTCTCAGTAGACCGTCGTAAGACACGTTTGACAGGTCTGGATCAAGGATAAATCCCTGGGTATCAGCCGATGTAACTTCTATCCTATGTTGGCACTGTGTCTTGTTATTTAAATCAGGTTTCTGTCTTTCAGATAGTCCGTCACAAGTCTCATAAGATATTCTGGAACTTGAAAATATTAAGATACGAGCTCATAGAGTTGAAGAGTTGAAGAGTTTGGCTCCATTTGGGTTGGTGGTGAAATCTCGGAATTGGGAGTGCTTGTCATTTAAGTCGCCTCCAAGAATGATATGGAGTTTTATGTTTGAAGGTGTAGACCTCATAGATGACACCAATTGTTGTAGATCAGTGATGCCTAGTTCTTGGTTTGGGCAGTAGATGGCTACACAAATAAAAATACAGCTTTTTGTTTCAAAGCAAATGATGGTATTCTCCACACTTAAGAGAGGGGAGGACGGAGAAGAGTTCACTGAGTTGGGGACGAGATTACCTGTGCCACCACCTGTCAAATCAAAACGGTCTGATCAGTGCAAGGGGAAATTTTTAAACGAGAGTGAAAGGGTGCGATGTTTGTTTCAGACAAGAACACAATATTTGGCCTGTATTGGTCCACAAAAGACTTAAGTTCAAACCGCTTTCTACTGCTCGCAATTGAATTTATGGTCAACTGGATAAACCTAAACTCCATCGGCACCAGAAAGAACTGAAGGAGTAAAAATCTTGTAGTGAATTGAACAAATATAAATACCCGTAAAGGATTGTAAGGAAAGTCTGCTGCCTCGGCGAGCGAAGGTGTTGGTGCTCGCTGAAATCAGCCTTGTCTGAGTACGCATTGCGGTGCTGTGGGGCGGACTCTTTTCCCCAGCACAAGGGTCCACTACAAAAGTCCTTTTTATTCAACAAAAATTAATGCCACAGAGTACACAACTCAAGACTAAAGTGATCCGCGCCATAGTTCACATCAATTTGTAATCCTTTTCCGCACTTTCCCCGCATAAATCATATCGAATAACAATACCGGAAGATTTGTCACGTTGCTCTATCGCCAATACAATTCGAAACAAGTCACACACTTTAACTTTCTTTATCTCTTTCTTCTTTATTTTAAATATTCCATTCAACTTTGGATCAGGTTTTCAAAAACTAAATTTTCGCGCTCCCACAAGGACGGACAAATACGTTTTCCTATTTCTTTCTTCTCGTCCCATTGAACCTCTTCGCGAAACTTCACTGCCGTTGCTTTCAGACGAATTAATCCACTTGGAATAAATTTTCTTTAGACAGCTCGAAGGAATCAAACGGTTGGGAACATGATTTTCGGATGTAGCCCGGCAACTCTCCAATTATAGCAACTGTCATCTGGTTCTCTAAAGCAACATCATGTACAACAACTACAGCAACTAGCACAACCGAAACATCTACAGTTGACATCTAATCAGCAGCAACCTGAACTTTTGCAGCCGGCTTCTATAACACCGCAACGTTAAGTTGGTATCGGGACTAACCCAAAGTCTTCATGCCCACCTGAGACCTCTGCTACAAGATTTGTAGCTCAAAGTAATGCTGATACCGAATTGATGATAAGAAATGTATGCCGGGGGCCCACACCTGGAGGCTATATGTCGACAAACATTACTGCGATGAAATCTGGCGCCCCACTGGCGTATTCGTCAAAAAGCTCTCTCCGATTCGTAAGTGGAACCATCCTGTGTCCTTTCGCCCCAGAAGAAACATCTTTTAGGCCTCGTAATTCATTCTTAACTTGCTATTACCAAAATGTTCGTGGCCTGAGGACTAAGACTACTGAATTTCGCGTTTCTTTCATCCTTTTTCCGTATAATATCATCTGTCTAACGGAAACATGGCTGACAGATGACATTAGTAATAGTGAGCTACTCCCAAACCATTTAATTTTCCGCAGAGATAGACACCGTGATGCTACTGGTAAGTCTGACGGAGGAGGCGTTCTAGTGGGTATACATGTTTCCCTTACTAGCAAATCCTGTGATGATTTCACTCCATCTTCACCTGTTGAGTGTATTATTGTGCTAGTCTCTCTATCTGACACTCTTTCCTTCCTTGTATCATCTGTGTATATCCCTTGTAACAGTCCTGCTATTGTTTGCGGAAATTTTTTTGCAGAATTCTCGAGCTACATTAATGCTCGTTTCCCTGCTACCCCTATATTGGTCTGTGGTGACTTCAATTTGCCCTCTATTATTTGGAATGATTTGTATGTTTCTATAGTTTCTGGCGGTAGCGTGTCTTTTGATCTTTCTTCTTTTATTTCCCTCTGTTCTTTCACCCAATACAACACTTTTCCTAATGCCAATAACAAATTGCTTGATCTTGTTCTTTCCAACTTGTCACTTCTTCTCTCATCCTTTGTCAAACCTGATCCCCACCATCCACCGCCCTCTATTGAGCTTGCTATCATATCTTCTCGTTTCTTGAAGAATTCCTCACCTTCCCGCCTTAATTTTTTAAAAGCCCAATTATCGCGCATGGAAGCTAACCTCAATGCCGTGAATTGGTATTCCTTCTTCAGCAATCTCCACACTGAAGATTGTGTTGATAAGCTCTATATGTTTCTTTCGTCCTTAATCTCGCAATTTACTTCTGTGTGTCCAGCAAGAAGACCTAAAGGTGCTCCTTAGTTTAATTCAGATGTTGCCATTGCAATTAAAGTTAAAGATGCTGCCCGCAGCAAATTCTTATCCAGGGGTTTCCAATTGACCTCGCTAAATTCAAAGAGCGTCGTGCCGCGGCCAAGAAAATCTGCAATTCATGCATATGTTAACCACATTGAAACTATGTTAATGCCGAATCAAACTCGTGCGTTCTGATGGTAATTTTAGTCTAGATGGCGTGACATCGTCTACACCTCAAGAATCTTGTGAACTCTTCGCTTCTTATTTTTCTTCCTTTTTCGGCAGGGCTAAGCATTCCCCTTCCTTCAACCAATCTTCTTACTCTTTTTCCTCTTCTGCTTTTTGTATAAACCCCTTGCAGGTTGAGCAGCTCTCAAATAATCTTGACAACAGCGCCAGTGTGGGCCCTGATGGCATTCCAAATTTTTTAGCAAAATCTTTATCTTCTTCGCTTTGTGTTCCCCTTTCAATTATTTTTAACTTGAGTTTATTCTGTGGGGTTTTCCCCTCCCAATGGAAAATTTCCCTCATTTTTCCTATCTTCAAATCTGGGGATCGTAATATTGTCTCAAACTATCGTCGTTTTTTCCTTCTTCCTTGTTTTAGTAAAATTCTTGAAAAGATAGTTTTTGATGTGCTGTATCCACTTGTCCTCCCATCTTTAGCAGACCAACAGCATGGTTTTGTCAGAGGCAGATCTACCCTGACAAATTTACTTTCTTTTACCCATCATATTGCAGCTGCCCTCGATCAACAACAACAAGTGGACATTATTTTTAGGGATTTCTCTAAAGTCTTTGATTTTGTGAATCACTCTCTCCTATTTGAGAAACTTTTAGGGTTCGATGTCCCTAGTTGCCTCTATTCCTGACTTCTTTCCTATGCTCTGAATCGTCAATGTGTAGTCACTTTTAACTCTTGCTTCTCTTCTTCCTTTCACCCGAGCTCGGGAGTTCCGCAAGGTTCAATACTTGGCCCCATACTATTTTTACTTTTTGTCAATGATCTACCTTCTGCTATCACATCCCCCTGTCTTCTTTATTCTGATGACTTCAAGATTTTTTGAGTTATTGATTCCCTGTTAGACGTGGATATCCTTTAAACCGATCTTCAGCGTCTTAGTGACTAGTGTGAATCAAACCATCTCTCCTTAAATGTTTCCGAATGCCATCAGATGATATTCTCCTGTAAAAAATTTCCTCTTCTCTCAACGTATAGGCTTGTTGATATCCCTTTTAGCAATACAACTTCCTTTAAGGATCTTGGTATGCTTTTCGATTGTAAACTGAAGTTTGATCTCCACATTGCTCTAATTAATAAGAAAGCCTCTCGCTAAAATGGATTTATTTTACGATCCGCTTCGTCATTCCAACATATCACATCCTGTATGTGCCTTTACTGCTCGCTAGTACGTAGTCATTTGGAGTACTGCTCCCAAATTTGGAGTCCGTATCCCAGGAAGCACATCGATGCTCTTGAGTCAGTTCAACGTAGATTCACACGGTCTCTATTCTTCAACTTCAACCTTCCTTACACCCCTTATGGCGACCGACTACATACTTTGAGCCTTCCTATCCTCTAGTCCACACGATCTTTCCTTGACGAATGTCTTTTGTTCAAGCTTCATCATAATCTTTCGCCTCAAAATGTATCCAGGCAAATAAATACATTCGACGCGGCTCGCCTTAATAGATCCTCGCTTCAATTTCAGGTTCCGTATGCACCTACTAACACCTTCTTCCACTCTCCTTTGCTACGCTTACCTCGTTTGCACAACCAGCGAAGTCTTGGTCCTGTACCCCAGTCTCTTGGCGTATTTAAAACTTCAATAAAAAATCTAATGTATAAATGCACCTATAAATCTTAATTTTTGATATCGTATTGTGATATTTTTTCTTTAATTTCTTCCATATTTTGTATTGGTATTTTGCATTTAAATATTGTATTAATTGACTTGTGATTGGACTACTAGTCTGTAAGTTGATTTTCTGAAATAAATAAATAAATTAGGTTCGATAGTAATATCGGGAACTACGAGAGTCATTCAACAAGTACTTAGCCTCGCCGCTCGATGGCGCTGCTATTACAAAAGAGTTTTACCATTATGCAGTACATTCTTTTAGTAGCCTACTGACAATGTTTCGGTCAATTCCTCTCATTAGTTTTATTTTGATAGCCTTTGGAAGCGAGCGTGTCGGTCGGTTATACAAAAATGGAAAAAGAACAATATCGTTCAGGGATGAGATTCTTGTTCTTGGAAGGGAAAACGCGCAGCGAATTCAAAGGTCGCTTGGATGCTGTGTACGGTGACTCTTCTCCTTCGATGGCGACCGTCAAGAATTGGTTCAACGAGTTTGTTCGTGGCCGCACGTCGGTTTTTCATGAGCCATGCCCAGGTGCCCCGAAAACGGCTACTACGGAGGAAAACGTTTAAAAAAATCCACGTTCTCGCGTTGGCAGACCGTCGATTGAAGGTTCGCGAGATAGCTTAGACTGTGGACATTGCAGGAAGAACGGTGCATCATATTCTACACGAAGAACTGTGCATGAGAAAACTGTCGGCGCGATGGGTGCCGCGTTTGCTCACACCGGAAAACAAGCGCAACCGTGAGACCACATCGGCGACTTGTTTGGCGCTGTTTCAGCGCTATACGGCGGAGTTCTTGCGTCGTTTCGTGACCGTCGACGAAACACGGATTCACTGGTACACACCAGAGACCAAGGAACAGTCGAAACAGTGGATTTCACCCGGCGAACGTGCTCCGAAGAAGGCGAAGACTGTTCGATCGGCCGGAAAGGTGATGGCCACCGTTTTCTGGGATTCGCAAGGTGTGATCCACATCGATTACCTCGAAAAGGGTAAAACAATCACGGGGCGCTACTATGGAGACTTATTGTGCCAATTTGACGTCGAATTGAAGAAAAAGCGGCCCCGCTTGGCGAAGAAAAAAGTACTGTTCCACCACGACAACATGCCGACTCACACCTCCGCCGTCGCCAAGGCCAAATTAGCCAAATAGCGCTACGAATTGCTGCCCCATCCACCGTACTCTCCAGATTTGGCCCCCGTGACTATTTTTTGTTTCCAAGCCTGAAAAAATCACTCGTCGGGAAAAGATATGGGTCGGATGAGGAGGTCATCGCCGCCACGGAGGCCTATTATGCAGCCCTCGAGAAAATGTATTTTTTGGACGGGTTGAAAAAGTTAGAGCATCGCTGGGCCAAGTGTATCGAGCTTAAAGGAGATTATGTGGAAAAATAAATTGCCACCTTTCCAAAATTTTCGTTTTTCTTCGGTAGGCTAAGTACTTGTTGAATGACCCTCGTATGTACGCGGAATAAGCGGTAAACTGGTAATTTTTGTTTCACAAGTGCAACCTCCTCCTATCGGTTTTCGACAACCAAAAGAAAAATAAACTCCCGACAACAGACCAAACAGATTGACGTCTCCTCTGTTCATGAAATTTTCCTCGACGTCTCACTTCGCGACGATTTGAACTCAACCATCTAACGCAACGACTATCCCGCTCCTCATTCCAAATGCGGGTCCTGCTTGACAATCTTCCGTGTATCTTGACGAGCCTCATCATGGCGGTAACGGAGGTCTTTCTCGTCGAGATAAGCTAGCAATTGCTTCGCTAAATTACGTCGCAAAGGGAGTTGCGGACATCAGTCTTTTTTTTAGTTTAGTTTTAATTTTTCAATTGTTTCTTTGGAAAATTTTTTCAAGTAATGGTAGTTACAGGGTTTAGTGCCGGCTAGAAAGTAACAGTATTAATATGTGGCATATCAAATTGCTCTCAACTTATTGCGTTGTTACTTTGATGAAAATTGTGTTTTCTCCGCAAAGGCCTTTCGAGTAGTTTGCCTAGGCGACTGCTCGATTACTACAATCTTTTATGGCCTGCATTTTGCACTGCACGCAGCTCCTTTAGCTTTGTAACCAGATTTGGGAGACTAACCCTGAACATGCTTTTGCCTTCCTTTTCTATGAAACTACAAGGCGCAGTGGACGGTCTTAATAGAAAGTGCTCGAAGGGCAGAAACATTAGCAATCGGGGTAGGTTTGGGCGCTTATTTGGCGCGGGCTTGCTTAAAGGTCGCATAATTGCGGTAGTTGACAGGGTGGCCTTCACCACCACAATTAGCACATTTGGGTGGCTCTTCTTTTTGCTTTTGGCAGTTACCAGGGCCATGAGCAAAACTGTATTTGACGTATCTATACTTAAGGCTGCAATTGAACTTCGCGATTTTTGATGGTCTTGAGCCATACCAGTATAGCAACCTGAATATATCATGTATGAATACGGGCAATGGTTTCCTTTTTCCGTAACCGTGACATAATCAAAAACAGAAGGAAAGAGTAACAAGTAAGACATTCAAATCATTCTGTATCTAAAAAATGCTTGCCTCCATTGCCTGTAAATAAACATGCAAATGTTAAAATGATTTCTTGTTTTTTTTATTCAATTTTTTCTTTCTTTAATTTAGGAAAGTCGATAAATTTTGAATGCACTGAGGTCGAATACCTGAAAACTTGGACCCACCAAGCAAAACAAAACACCGACAAAAGCAAAAACACAACTTTGTCGCGAAAGACAGGTGAAATTGTTTTTGCAAAATTATCGAATATGCACTCCATCAAATACTCTTGCAAAATTCATAAGAAAAGATACAAAATAGAGCTAACGGATAACGAATCACATTGGCAAAGATAAAAGTTTCATGAACTTAATTATCTTCCATTTGAAAACTACTTTACTTTGCACTGTGGACCATCATCATTTTCATTTTAGTTTGTGGAGGGTCCTCTCGAGTATATCCGGGCAATAGTCAAGTAGTCTAAGAGGAATAAGAAGTCTTAAAGTGTCCACTATTGCAAGACATTACCACCTACTCAGTTTTCTTATAATCAAGTCCATTGGGAAGGCAGCGAAATGGTGGAATGGAAATTGTCTGCGTTTTAAAGATCGCATCGTTTCCCTAAGAGATTAGCTAATGCAAATGAGTATATTGTTTCTTTAACAGATAATTACAACGCATGCATACCCTTGAGTGTATAGAAAATTGTCTAGCTGTGAATACAAGTGCGTGCATGCATGATAATTAAATTATTTAGCAGTTGGGAAATAGATATTTTCAATTTGCATAAATCGTGAGGGTTAATTAAGTGAAATCATGGGAAAAGAAGTTGGTAGTTAGGATTTGCATAAGCATTGTAAGGAGTAGATTGGCAGTTCTTAACTGTATCGGATAAATGTTATGGCAAGTCCTACCATATCTTGTTCCCATAAGATTTCCTTAATTTGAAATAAATTCACAAAACGTCGCATATCTATCGCATAATAAAAACCTTATACTAGTTTCTGAAGATCCTGCTGCAATTTATTCCACGAAGCAGCAAATAAGATCGAAATTCTTCAAAAAATTCATAGAATACCTGAACAATTGCGCGGTCTCTTTGAAAATAATTAGGTTAGTAATGTAAAGTCTGAATACCACTCGACATACAAGTACAATCCATACAAAACCACTTTTACCATTATCAATCTCTTTGCGCACTGAAAGCGAGTTTGGCCAAGTCGACCCAATTCCTTCACCGTACACATATGTGACATTCCTACTATCAAACGATCAATCTCATTGCACGGATTTTTTCTCTCCATATCAATCCACACAATAAATAATTTTCATTTCTCCAAGTCATGCTCGTCTGATGAAGCATTTTCATACTTCGCTTCAATCACTTGGAAGAAAATATTGCTGACATTCATTGGAAATGTTGTTTTGTTTTTATTCGTTTGTTTTGAAGTTTTTATGTTTTTGTATTGCCTATCGGTCGACCTGCCAATGTTGGACGCGTTATTTGCTTCCTTATGAAATTGATCATTTAACTATCAAGTCAAGAAGATAAGACAGTAAACGGTTTTTCTCTTGTCCGATTATGGACAATACCAGACAGATACATTGAATGCATTGGTCAATACGTCATACCATTTAGAGATGCATTGCAAAATGCATCTGAGATGCAGGTGAGGAGTGTGTTGATGTTGAGATATGTTAAGAAAACTGGTAGAGCTACCATAACATGGTTATCTGTTCAATAGATGATTATCATTGTTACGCTTAAAACTTGTTGTTATTATTGATGTTGATTGTGAAAATGGAGGTTAATTGGTTCAATAAATTCTAATGCAAATGACAAAATGATGTCATTATTTAATGCTTTGTAAAAAATTATATCGTGTATCTTGTTTTCACTGATTCCTTATATTTCGATAGATTCACTTTAAACCTGAATATGTTCCTCACCCCTCCGTAAGTAGCTTTCAGTCCCCAATCGGACGCGTCGTCAGGTGGCGGGTAGAGGATACCATAAGCGGCTAGTCGGTGGACCGAAAACCGACCAAGTCGAAGCACTGACACTTACGAGTAGTAAAGAGTTTTCCACTAAGGACATTACAATTTTATCTATTAATACCTGTCAAACACAGAAATCTTGAAGATATTGTGTTCAAATTTTATGTGGGTGTAGTGCAAGCATCACATTTTATGAATGAAATTCGATTTCGGTCATATGACAATTTTCCGCCACTCTAGCACACATTACGACCGCAACGATGGCGATTACGCGTTGGACGTTGTCTTTCACCTCGTCTAAAGTTGCCGGCTAGTCGGCATGGACCAGTGACTTAATATAGCCCAATTTTTTTTTTTTTTGTGGTAGGGAGGTGAATGCACAGAGTGTGAGACACCCATGCGCGACTGGACTACCCACTAAACACCTCCCCTGTCAACCTGAGAACCCAGCCTGGAACCGTTTGACACATTACTTCGGACCAGGTCTCGTTTTGTTACGCCGTGAGGCGCCTTCAAGCTGGGGGATCCCTCTTCTAGCGGGAAGGGGGAGGGGAAGAGGAAGTGCCAGAAGAGCGATCCCCAGCCCCAATACCCCCGGCTGCTGTGAGTCCCTTTTATCTTTTAGGACTACCCGAACATAATGTGCCACCAGTTTCCATTTGTCAACCGATTCGAGCATCATCGCGACCATATTATCGGGGGTGAGCTCTCCCGTCTCCCTGTAGAGGGCCCTTCGCAGCCTGTCCCATTTCATGCACGCAAAAAATGCGTGGCAGGCAATACCGGCAATCGGGGGACCGTGACTTACCGATCTTGTGCAGGTAAGACTGAAAACACCCATGCCCGCTCAAAAGCTGGGTCAGATAGAAATCAGTCTCACCATGCCTTCGATTTAGCCACGGTCTCACATCCAGGATGAGGCGCGCAGTCCACCTTCCCTTCGTCCAACTGACCAAAGTCTGCTGCTTATCGTTGAGCGAGCGCTGTCTCTCCTCGCGGACAACCGTCTCCCTCGCATCCTCGTTTCGGCGCAGGTAAATAGCGCGGCGCTCTCTAGCAAGGAGGGTGACAGGCATCACGCCTGCAATAACTCTCACCGCCGAATCAGAGACTGTCGGATACGAAGATGCAATCCTAAGTGCTTCTCTTCTCTGTTCCTGTGCCAAACGTTTTCGGTAGACCTCCTTGCTGAGAGCGTCGCCCCGTACAGTAGCACTGACCCTACAGCACTCATCAAGAGGCGTCTTATTGACGGGCTGGGTCCCCCTACGTTGGCCACAAGTTGACTCAGAGCCTATATTCCCAAAGCAGCCTTCTCAGCCGTTGCCCTGATTTGCTCAGAGAAACTCATCTTCGAGTCGATCAGTAGCCCCAGGTACTTCACCGATGGCCTCGATTCGATTCGTGTATCTCAAATACTGATCATCCTTACTCTAGGGACTCTCTTTTTTTTCAAGATGACCACTTCGGTTTTCTCCAGTGCTAAACTCAGCCCGCGAGCAGTCATCCAGTCCCTCAATCGGTGCATTAGCATACCTAGCCTAAGTTGCGCCTGTTCAACGGTGCGTCCAGCGACCAGAGCTGCAATATCACCCGCATAGCCGACCAAGCGCGACTCATCTGGCATCTCAAGTCTCAGTAGCCCGTCGTAAGACATGTTCCACAGGTCCGGACCAAAGATAGATCCCTGGGCAACACCCGATCTAATTTCCATCTTTCGTTGGCCCTGTGTCGTGTCGTAGAGCAGGCTGCGGTCCTTTAGGTAGTTCCTCGAAAGCCGCATTAGACATTCTGCAGCTTGAAAAGAGTTTTCCAGCGTGTCCAGAATATCCACCCATCTAGCGGAGTTGAAGGCATTCCTGACGTCGAGTGTCACCAACAGGACGATCCGTCGCGTTCACCACCTCTGCAATCGCATCAATGGTAGAACGTCCTGCTCTAAAGCCGTACTGCCGAGGAGATAGGTTCCCAGCAGCACGAATCGCGTTAGTGAGTCTTCCCTTGATGAGTTTCTCTAGCCCTTTCCCAGCCGTGTCTAGCATGCATCACGGGCAGTATGCAGACGGCGGTTCGGGATTTCCCTTCCCCTTGCTGATCAGCACGAGCCTCGCCACCTTCCATCGTACCGGGAAAACCCCGTCCCATAGGCAAGCGTTGAATGTGCTGAGCAGCAAGTCAGGACAATGGTAATAGACGAGCAGCAACACCTCAGCTGGAACACCATCTGGACCTGGAGCCTTCCTCGCTTTCAATGAGAGAACTGCCTCCTCCAGTTTTGGCTGTGTGAAGAGTGGGCACTCGACTGCTGTTTCACCATGGACAGAGTCAATACGGACGGGATGGGCGGGGAAGAGTCCCCGCACTATCGCGTCCATCTTTTCCGCGTCATGTATACAATGCTTCCGTAGGGCACCAAGTTTCCCCATGACCAGCTTGTAGCCAAGGCCCTACGGATCCTTTTTCACATTGTCCACTAGGTCTTGCCAGCAGCGAGCCTTGCTACTGTTGATCAGTTTGCGAAGGCATTTCCTGGCCGACTTATATGCTGCCACCTGGTTGCATGCCTCGTCACGGTTCCGCGCCCGTTGAGCTTCACGTTGAAGCTCGTGACACTCCTTTCGCTTTTCAGCGATTTCAGTTGACACTGGGGGCTTGCCGTGCCGGGGTCTTCGATGGGGCATAGAAGCGCACCGGCTCACCTGCTGTGAGAACCTTGACGAACCTCTCGACGTCCATCCTTCCGATGTTCCATCCAGTTGTGGAAGGCCGAGAGCATGGACGTCGGGAGACAGCATCACTTATCTCAAGCAGAATGTACTGATGATCACTAGCTGAGTAGTCCTCTAATACTTTCCAGTTGTGTATCCTCCGTACTAAGGACTCCGAGGCGAATGTCACGTCCGGTATGGTTCCCTCACAGCCAATACGGCGGAAAGTCGGCGTATTTCCGGAGTTGAGTACGACGACGGCCGTCCTGGCCCCCATTTCTAGGATTCGTTTTCCCCGCGGATCCGTCTAAGGCATGCCCCATTCGATTGCTTTAGCATTGAAGTCGCCCCCAACGAGCACTTTGCCCTCTGCGTTTGAGACAGCGCCCTCCAAAGCATCAAGCTTGGCTTGGAAAGATGATATCGATTCGTTAGGCGTTAGGTAACACTAAAGAAGGTGATCCCTGAACACCGAACCCACACGAAACTATCCCCCCGTCCACAACTCTCCGCTTGAAAATCACTGTTCCGAACCCAGATAGCGGCAGTACCAGTTTCCCCCAGCAGCAAGAAGTCGGCTTTCATGTCCCTCGGAAACTGCTCCAGCAGATTTTGGGCGGTTGAACTGCGGTGTAGGTTTAGCTGCAGGATGCGGGTCATTGAAGCTCTGATTTTGCCTTGGCTAGGGCTTCCTGGAACACCCAGCATTTTCCTGATCCCAAGACGTGTCCAAAATCAGGTTTTGGATCAGCATCCTTGCAAAGAATACATTGTGCCTCCTTCGTACACTCTTTTCTTTTATGTCCCATTTCACCGCATTTGTAACATAGGGAACTCCTATCGGGTCCTTTGCATACTTGTGTGGTGTGACCATAACCAAGGCATTTGAAACATTGAAGAGGCGTTGCCCTTCGCCGTATCCTACAGACAACCCTCCCTATTCGTACTTTGCCCTTGTTCAGGAATTGTTCGGCGTCCTTTTCGGTCAAGTCAACTATAGCCATGCGTTGTCCCCTGTTGTTTTCTGGTGTCAGTCTCGCTTTGATGCTTCCCACGCTAGGGAACTCCTTTTTGATGGCCTCTTCTACCTCGGCAAGGTCCGTCACGCAGTCAATGTCTCGTATTTCGATCGTTGCCATCGGCTCGAGCGGAGCTATAGTTGCACTTTTGCCGAGGACTTTCTTTACTGCGTCACAGAATGCTTCTTTATTGCCGGCCTCTGCTCCGAATTCGACCAATATGTGGCCCGACCGCGTTGGTTGTACTGCTATAATGGTAGTGTTAGTGTCTTCGGGCCTTACGTTTCCCCTGATGCCCCGCAGTACCTCCGCGTAGGATCGGCCATCTTGGGGCTTTACAAGCAGTGCCTGCTGCCGGGGTCTTCGTCGGGGCTTCTGCCTCTCCTGTTTTGCATCGGGTCCTTTTTGTAATTGTGCGTCCGTACGAACTTTACTTTCTGGTTAGTTTTGAAGGAGTTTCTTGGCGGCTTTCTTCGCTCCATTGGTAAGCACTGTCTGGAACCCCTGATCTGGTGCTCCACGCCCGTCAAGTGCCTCTTCTTACCTTCTTTTATCCCGATCTCCTACGATTGGGCTAGACGCCATTCTTTTATTGACGTTTAATGGTGGAGCAATCTGCGTGTCGCCTCTAGATTTCGCCCCAAGCGCCTCTTTAGCCTTCTCTTCGTCTTCGGCGCTTAACCAGCTCCTCCGATAGTGCCCTATGCGATCTAGGAGCTCCTCTAGTTCAAGGAGCCATTCCTTTGCTGCTTTGCTGATTTTTGGGGAGTCGCATGCAGCTTGTATTCTTTTCAGAACATCTCCCGCTTTTCGGAGTAGTCTTTCTTCTTCGTGTCGCTGGACCGCAATCGTACCTTGCAACCATCCTTGGGAGAGGTTATCGTATTCCGTTTCCGAGTGCAGTACTTCCGCCACATTTTCAACTTTGGCGGTGCATTCACGCGGTGTCTGGTCACTCTTTGCTTTTAGTGCCGTAATCTCCTCGTTGGCTTCTGGATTTTTCGTTGCAATGTCGCGATTTGCGACCCTTGCATCGGTCGCTTCGGTAACGATCGCAGCAGTGACCATCGAATTTTCGGCGCTCTTTCTGTTTTCTCCCACCGCTCAAACACCTGAAGTGTCCTGCAGAATTTCCCGTTTCTCCTTAATAGGACGCTCGGGCGTTCGCATCATTTTTTTGCTGCGCCCGAATGCCGCAGGAATCTCAGTCTGAACCAGACTGTCTGCTATTCTCCGTCTTTCGTCAGTCTTCACTGTCGTTGTGTTAGTCTTTGTTTTTGTCGTTGTTAGTACCGCTCGCGATGTACTGTTGACATCGTGGCTGCAACCGCTGGTTGCGTCGTCGTTATTATTTTTCGTTTCTTTTTCTGGATATTTGTGGCCGTTTGATTTTGTTTGCTTCAGTTTTGTTGGGTCCCCCCTCGGAGCCGCTATCTCCGTTCGTGTGTGTAGTCGCCTTTTTGGTCCAATGGTTGGCTTTGCAGAGCAGGGAGGCCATGCGAGGGTTGGCACAAGCCCTTATGGGGACAAGTGCTCAGAGCCAGACCAGCGCTAATCGGGAGTCCGTCTCAACCGAACCTACACCACCAACCCAATGGTGCGAACTTCGAACGTACTCCGAGGCCTGTCAAGGTTTTACCGGGACGGAGACGGTATGATAGTTGAATTGGAGCCGTTCACACATAAGTTTCACCTCGGCGCTACTGTGCAAAGCAACTAGGTCCAAACCATCACATCCGCCAGCCCAAAGCGTCATTTCCAATTCGTTGTCCAAAGCGTAGTCCAGATCCAATCAGAGTCGTTACCTGTCATCCCAGGAGGGAACCTCACGGCGCCCCCCTTATCCTCGGGTCCGTGGGGGCGGGGCTCCCCAAGGAATGCTAGCCTCCAAGAGTACTCTTGTCGGGAATTCCCTCGGGTACGTGGGGGCGGAAATCCCCAAAGAATGGTAGCCTCCAAGAGTGCTCTTGTCGACCGGCATTCCTCCTGCGGGGGGAAATTTCGCGTTGGATGTTGTCTTTGAGCTCGTCTAAAGTTGCTGGCTAGTTGGCATAGACTCAGATGAATAAGAACTGGATGGGCTAAGCTCATATAAAACACATAGGAGAGCATGCGACCGGTTTCTGCTCTCTTCCAAGGGATCTGTCTGTAATTTCCTCTCCGTCTGCCTTTTGCCGCTCACTTGCTTGTTCCAGAAGCTCAGTGAATTAAATTTGTCTGCCAAGTTGACTGATCCAAATGAGACGCCAAATGGCAAGTTTCAGCGCGAATTTTAACCGATTTTAAAACTGCGGAAAGTGTTCGCGATCTGAATTCATTCCAAATGTTTAAACATTCTATTGTGCTTTGTGATTCGAATAAATTTAACGTGTGATACTGTGAAATTAATTCACAATTTCAAAGTGAAATATCTAGTGCCTTTGTGTTAAGAATTGTAGTCGAAAAGGATCGGTAGGTGTTTCCTTTCACAGATAAGTAGTTAATATATTAATGTTTTGCATGTTTTCCTCATAATGCTGAGGGTTTTTCAAATAGAAAACAAATTTTTAGTATTGTATGAAAATTTATTTTCATTGAGCAGCAGCCATGCTTGATTGTGCAATTTGGCTCTCTTTTAGGTCGTAAACAAGAGCATAGCAGTAGGAAAAGTGGTCGCAGGGGTTGTTGCCACCACATGGTCACGTGGCTACCCACTCCAGTATTAATTAATTGCTCAATGGGCATAGACCAGTGACTTGATATAAAACCATAAAAAGACATCCAATGGCGTTAGATCCAATGGCGTTAGATCGCATGAACGAAGCAACCATCCGACTGGACCATTTATCGAGATAACATGTTCACCAAATATGCTTTTCAATAAATCGATTTTGAAGCGTGGTGTGTGGGTAGTGGCACCGTCTTGTTGAAACTACATATCGTTGATGGCAAGTTCATCCAACTCTGGCAACAAATAATCTTCCAACATAACACGACGGTAACACGACGGTCGTTTTCATCCAGGAAAAAATACGGCCCAATCACACCTCCGGCATTAAAACCCCACCAAACAGTAATTTTTTGCGGATGCAACGGTGTCTCAAGAAGCACATTTGGGTTAGTGCTGATCAATAAAGTTTATTTTGCTTAATACCAAAGCCATTGAGCCAGAAATGAGCTTCATCGCTGAAGATGATTTTTCGATGAAATGCTTCATTTTCTTCAAGCTTTACCAGAGCCCAATTGGAGAAGTTTCGGCGTTTCAAATGATGAAGTGGCTTTAGTTCAATTTAAGCTTGTAACCATGTAGGCTAAGTTATTTTCGCAAAATATGCCACAGTGTCGTCTGAGCGATGCTCAATTCTTGGAAACGACGCGGAATCGACTGATTTGACTCAATTTGAATTGATGCGTTTACAGCTGTAAAATTTCCTTTGTTTCGAGCGGTACGACGTCTTTTTGGCACCCGAACATCCAAAAGTGAAAATTTGGGCTCGAACTTATCCACTATAGAACGCAAAACCTGTTGGGTGGGACGATTATTATGACCGAAAATTGGAGTAACCGCTCTTAAAGTTGCGACCCCTGACTCAAAATTTTGCTGTTGCTGGTTCGTGAACTTTACCACGATAAAAATATTGACTTTAACTAACGTTTTGACATTGACAATTTATTAAAAAGTTTAAGGGTGCGTGCATATAAAAATACTAAATTGTTATGTCCCTAATCGAAAAACTATATTTAATTGCCATGGAACCAGGACAACAACTCCGGATCGGAATGGATAAATGGCTTTTGAAACTTGGAATGTAAGATCATTGAACAGACCAGGTGCACTGCGACAACTTCTGAATGAAATAATAAAACTATCGTTTTCGACGAATGTTCATAAAACTATCGTTTTTGGCGGATTATCGTAAAACTATCATTTTTGACGAATGTACATAAAACTATCGCTTTTGACGAGTGTTCGTAAAACTATCGTTTTTGACGAATGTTCGTAAAACTATCTTTTTTGAGGACTCTTCATCAAACTATTGCTTTGGACAAATGTTCGTAAAACTATCGTTTTTGACGAATGTTCGTAAAACTATCGTTTTTGTCGGATTTTCGTGAAACTACCATTTCAACAAATTTTCGTAAAATTATGACTTTTAACGATTGTTCGTAGAACTATCGTTTTTGACGAGTATTCGTAAAACTATCGTTTTTGACGAGTGCTCGTAAACTATCGTTTTTGGCGAGTGTTCATCAAACTATCATTTATGACGAATGTTCGTTAAGCTATCGTTTTTGACGGATGTCGGTAAGACTATCAGTTTTGACGAATGTTCGTAAAACTATCGCTTTTGACGAATGTTCGTGAAACTATCGTTTTTGACGAATATTCGTAAATCTATCGTTTTTGACGAATGTTCTTAAAATTATCATTTTATCGAATTTCCGTAAAACTATCATTTTTGGCGGATGTTCGTAAAACTGTGACTTTTAACGAATATTCCTAAAACTATCGTTTTTGACGAATATTCGTAAAACTATCGTTTTTGACGAATGTTCATAAAATGCTAAGTGTTGCTTATTAGGCCCTAATGCGGAAATCCCGATCAGTAGCTAAAGACGTTGTGTTTAGGAATTGATGGGGTAGTGCGTTACGTTCGGAATTGTGGCCTCATGGGATTTTCCTAAACAAATTCTAAACTGAACAAGTTTAAGCATGTCTAATTAGGCCCGCTCATGACGCAGTCGAGGAAAAATATCTCAAGCACACAAAATATCACACTTGCATTCTCGAAAATGTGGATGAATTTGTGTATTTAGGCGTCAAAATAACGAGAATCAGTAATAAAAGAGACGAAATGCGCCGAAGAATACAGCTCGCAAATAAAATATTTTATTCGGTTTTGGCGATCTTGAAGACCAGCTGCATAAACTGGAAAAGAAAGCTCCAAGTATACAAATCTGTGATAAGACCTTTGTTATGCTATGGGTGTGAAACAGGGACTCTAACCCAAGCATCCGCAAATATATTGAACGCTTTTGAGCGACGGGTCCTGAGACGAATAATCGGAGCGAAGCTCGGCGGGGACCAATAGCGAATTCGATACAACCATGAATTGTATGAAATTTTTGCCGAGCCTGAGGTCTCAAGGATTGTAAGACTGCGGAAGCTGCAATGCGCTGGACACATGAATCGTATGGACGAACAACGGATACCCAAAAAGGTATTCTTTGGAAGAATTAAAGCCCGAGACTAGTGGGGAAACCGAGAAAACGCTGGTCGGACTCGGTCGACAAAGACAGTTTATCGCTGCTCGGATTTCGAAATTGGAGGACGTGGCCAATGGACCGAGACAGTTGGAGGCGCCATTCGCCGGAAGCGAAGGCCCGAGAGAGGCTGTAGTGCTACGAAGAAGAAGAAGATTTGGGTCGTTTATTTTTCGTATTCTGATTGTTTGGAATTTCCTTTATATTCTTTTAAAATTAATAGCGATTAGTATCAAATAAGGCTCTTTTAACTTTGAATTTTGGATACTGCTTTGAATTTTGGATACTGCTTTGTCTCCCTTTAGACCAGCATCAACAGTCGGTCGTATTCAAAAGTTTACTGCGTCCCACATTTAAATCTGCTGTAATTTCGGGCGCAGTCAAGCGTATGTTGCCTTTGCTCTTTATCACAATGCTCGAATCTGCAGTTGATGTCGTAATCTCGGGTCTACCTGAACGACGTTTATTGGATGTTGTCTCTTGAGCCTCAAATTTCTTGATGATGTAGTGAACAGTTCAGAGTGGCATCTTGTGTAGCCTTAAAAATTCCCGAATACTTCTGGGGAATTTATTTCTTCAATATATTCCTTAGTTTTGTCCATTTTGTCCTAAAAGTTAACCAAAAATCAAAGTTTTTAAGCAAATGAAACTTTACATAAATGGATCAGTGAGATAAGTTAATAAATGCAAAACTGTTTTGGGCTCTGTAGTATTTACGTGAATGTTAAATTCTCCGTTATGGAGCGAAATATTAGTGCTCAGCTGGATTGGCCTTGCCTTGGGACGCGTGAATGTACTGGCAAGTTCGCGTTGCGGTGTCAAGGGGCGAGTTCTTTTCGCACAGCGCAAGAGCCCACTACAAATTATTTTTGCACTCCCGAATTCTAAGGAGAACGGTGTCAAAAGCGATTGGCTGGTGGTAAAAGTACCAATGTCCGAAGTAACCTGCCAATAGGGATTGCAAACAGAAAGCGACGAAATATAACTCATTGACCACTCGCGATACTCAATTCGATTTCGTCCTTGTGGAGGATGATCACGGCTCTTAAATAAGAATGGGGCTTCCAGATGGTGGCGGTGCCCCCACACACCCCTCCCAACCGGATCCAAATCCAAGAAATGCTGCCTTAGCCCACATCGGGTGTAGAAGGCCAAGCAGCCCTGCGAGAGCAGCTGTAATAATCAAAAACAAGAAGACCTCACCCGATGGCTAGCTCATGACCGGAGGGGGTAGCCAACGTGGTGGGTCCCATGCCGGGGCGAAGTTCAAACAATGGGAAGACCGAATTTTTAGTTTCAATCAACTACACATTTTATTCCATGAGAAGTTTTACGTTTTGAAAAAATTATTACAAATTTTGTTTTCGTATATCCTTCAGAGGGTCAACAGAATTCGAAACTTAAATGAAGTCCCCGCGTAAAAGTGCCTGAAATCTTGAATACTAGTTAGTTGGCTAAGATTTTCTCTAATTTATGTAAATGATTCGATGAGTCTGCTGGTTGGTCAGTATAAATTCCCTTGACTTCAATAATTTTATTTTCATATATTTTCTCAATAACTTGCTGCACTCCTTTATATGTGAAAAAATATGTTCGATTTGAATGTGGTTTTGTAAAATTTGTAGTAAATAGACACATTATTATTGGGAGGTTCCTTGTCATATATTCGCGGATATATTTGTATTATTTAATACACTGACTTTTTTTTAATCAACAAATACGTGGTGTGACAATTAAGTAATGAGACTGATTCCATGAAAAACGTATAATTAAAAATTACTCTACAACTCTGCTATTCCCTTCACAGTAGTCTCCTTGGGCAGCTATACATCGATTTTAGCGCGTTTTCCATGGTTCGCAACGTTTCTTGAACACTTCGACTGGGATGTACCCTCGTCACGGCCGCCTGGATGTCCGTAATCGACTCAAAATGGGTTCCTTTGACCACCGATTTTGTTCTAGGGAACAAAAAAGGTCACAGGGTGGCATATCGGGCGAATAAGGTGGCTGTTGCAACACGGCAATCCCTTTAGGCCAAAAACTGAGACACGCTGAGGGCGGTGTGGCACGGCGCGTTGTCGTGATGAAGGATCCACAACTTTTTCATCCCAAAATCGTCGGTTAAAATTTGTCTAACAACATTCGAACTGTTAAATGCTGATCTTCGCGGATTAGGGCGCGCACATGCTGCGCATTCGCGTCAGTCCGCCCCTCGGCTGGTCTCCCGCTCCACGCTTTCACGCCACTCCTTAAACTCTTTATGCCATCGAAACACCTGGGCACGACTAAGAGCACTATTACCATCCACTTTTGCAATTGTTACCGAAGCTCCTTTGCTCAATCTGGCACAAAATTTTATCGCAATGCGTTGCTCTTGATTTCGTTTCTCCATTTTCGTGACGAACGCCGCCAACATACGTCTACTCAACGCGACACAGCAGGCGAACTAAACAAGCTGGAGCGATGGTAAGTATATCAATAGAGAGGGGAAGGATGCCGGGGAAGGGGAAGGGAATTTAAAGGTCGCAGGTTTACCACAAGCGCAGCAATAAAATCAGTGTCATTACTTAATTGTCACACCTCGTTTATTCCACCATGGTCGTTTTTGTAATCCACTTTGCACTTGCAATGGAGAACACAGTTATATTAAAATATTGAATGTATTCCACTGTTGACACTCTTTACTTTTCCACCAAAAATATAGGGGCCTATGTTTTCTCATATTTCCTCATTTTTAGGGTTTTGTAAAATAATTTTACAAAACCCTACTAGTTTCGCGACCAGTCTGTCCGTCCGTCCGTGTGTCACAGCAGTTTTTCTCAGAAACTACTTAAGCTAGAAACATCAAATTTTGTGTGTCGGTGTAAAATGGTGATCTCTTCAAAGTTCAACTACAAAAAAAATTTAAAAGGTATTTAAGAGGGGTATAGGGGAGTGACCCCCCGAAAAAAAATTTCATTGACGGTAGCCGATATGGGTATCTAATGAAAGGTCTTGATGAGAACTTTTCAAAACAGGTCTTACTTTGGCAAAATTTGCTTGGGGGGCGCACAGGGAGGGGAAATACACGAAAAATTTGTGTCCCCTCTCTCGCGATTGGACACCTGTGATCCGAAAAATCTGAAAAAATCAGGAATATAGGCCTCGGTGAGTACAACAACGACAAATACGTTAGAAGTCGCAATTCACTCAACTTTGTTAGTAATAGTATGATATATCGATTTTATATTTTCTTGAATAAAATCTTAACGGTACATTTAAATTCAATGAAATTCAGTACGTAGATGTCTATTTATAAGATTGATCTATCCTGATAGTTTCATAAAGATTGAATCATACTTAGCGAAGTTATAGCGGTTTGAATTTTCCTGTATTACTATGGAACAATATGCGCTGCCTTTATTACTATGGCAACATATGGCTATGGAACAACATGCGCTTTTTGCCGACTCAGACACTACAGTTTTGCTAGGATTTACATGAAAATTTCAGGAATGATAGGTGTCATGTATATCTTTGAGAATCGGTTCAGCTAGTGGTATCAGTAATCGTAAAACAAAATAGTGGCTGTTTTTAATGCGAAGATTGAATAATTTTGAGTTATTTTTCCCCAACTTCAACGTTTAAGGTGCATGCTTTGAACACTTGATTCAATTTAATGAATGACTGAAGATGAGTACCTACAATTAATGCTCATAAGTGAAACAAGTCAAGGAGGTGGGAGAGAGCTCCTAGCAAAAGGGTTTTGTAACCATTCTAGGATTCGAAAAAATTGCCCATTAATCGATGAAAACAGTACAGGAGAGTAGCCCCTGAAAAAAAAAATTCATCAAACGTAGCCGATATGAGTATGAAATGAAAGTTCTCTATGGGAGCTTTTCAAAACAGTTGCTAAACTGTCCGTTTTTGCTTCATTGGGAGCACAGGGAGGAAATACATTAAAAATGTGGTTCTTCCGTCGCGGGTGGACACCTGAAATAATTATCAAGGGAGATACTTATGAGTATAACAATGCCAAAAACCTCAGAAGTCGAAATTCGTTCAACTTTGTTAATAATAGTATGATCTTCGTATTTCATATTTTCTCTAATAAAATCGTCTTTGACATGTTTCTTGATTTGATTCGATCTGGTGACTGCATTTTGTAAATTGAATACAAAATGACATGAGCGTAGGTCTGTTTACCCAACTTGTTCTCTTTTATATTACCGTCAATATACGTGGATATATATGTATTCAACTCACGAATTGGTTAAGGGTTTTATATACTACATCCCATAAATTATATGTGTGCCGTTTAATTTACGAATATGCAACTTTCAAAAGATCGTAAACGAATGGAATAATTCATTGTAGCATTCATTGTAACATTATTTTCAATATAGCGGGCCCAAGACTATTTTGAAAATCTAAAAATTTTTACTTCACTAAGAAAATAACACACACCAATCTTATCAGAATACATATGACAATACGCACCACAATTCATTTTCACTTGGATGTTTTCCCTTTTTCGTTCGATTATCCACTTTGTTAGAAAGTCTTTCACGTACAGTTAAAGTTACAGGGCTTTTAAATTATAACATTTTTGAATCTATTATCTAATTAGACCAAATTATTATTTACAATATACTAACAATTTGCCGACAATACAGAATGACAATGCGAAACTCGCAATCAAAACCAAATATTCCTTAAAATTCCCACCGACACTCCGTCGGTCTGCCCGTGATGGCGTTTTCGATGCAACTCCCTCATTGTTGCCCAGCACACAGCTAACAGTCGTCGATGAGATCTATCAAACTTTCCTTGCGCCGTAACGGGACTTTGCCAACCCGTAAATTGCAACATAGTATAATAAATATCCCCTAGTCGGAGATGAATTAAACGACTTTGTGGATTATGCCAAAGAAGTTCATCCATACTAAATACAGCTTTACCCGTCCGTCTTTGCAAGGTTTTTTAGAAACTACAATAATTTGAACCATAAAATTTTCTGACGAGTTAAACGTGTTGACCTCATTGAAGTTGGTTTTAAAAAAATTGTATAGGTTATTCAGGGGTCTCCCCTTTAAAAGCCTTAAACAATGTTTATACCAAGGAACCCAATAAGGTCTTGGAGAAAAAAATTTCAAAAGAATTATTTAATTGGCACTTTTACTTGAAGAGGTATTAAGGGAGGAGATATGTACGAAAACTGCCCCCCTCTCCCCCGCAATCATGGAGACAGCAAATACTTTAGAATTCAACAAGTTAATGAATTTTAACTTTTCTTCTCTATTTTTACATACATTACTGAACTAGGTACTATGAGGTAATTATCTTTAAATTTTTAAGTCTTAAGAGCATATCATCTGCTTGCTAAAGAAAGCATGCTTCCTCTTCGGTAGTCATATGTAATATTATACACTTCTGGGATGGAGCAATCAGATTGAGTTCTAAATAGAAGTTTAGCAATAACTTCCCCTAGCTTTGTTCAGTGTGCTAATATTTTTAACAACGTTCTGAAAATTTTTCGGGAAGGAGAAATATGATAGTGGTTGATGGGATAGTTTCCCGGAGAAGGGGTGAGGAATAAAATTTTTTGATACGTAATAAATTAGCAATAAAACATCGACTTATAATGAATGCTCGCTTCTAATGTGGATTATGTAGCTTTATAGGCATGTGTTCACATATGTTTTCAAGGGTTAAATTTGGAGGCTAGCATTCTTTGGGGAGTTCCGCCCCCACGTACCCGAGGAAATTCCCGCAGGGAGAATGCCGGTCAACAAGAGCACTCTTGGAGGCTAGCATTCTTTGAGGAGCGCCGCCCCCACGGACCCGAGGATATGGGGGGCGCCGTGAGGTTCCCTCCTGGGATGACAGGTAACGACTCTGATTAGATCAGGACTACGCTTTGGACAACGAATTGGAAATGACGCTTTGGGCTGGCGGATGTGATGGTTTGGATCTAGTTGCTTTGCACAGTAGCGCCGACGTGAAACTCGTGTGTGAACGGCTCCAATTCAACTATCAAACCGTCTCCGTCCCGGCAAAACCTTGGCAGGCCTCGGAGTACGTTCGAAGTTCGCACCATTGGGTTGGTGGTGTAGGTTCGGTTGAGACGGACTCCCGATTAGCGCTGGTTTGGCTCTGAGCACTTGTCCCCATAAGGGCTTGTGCCAACCCTCGCATGGCCTCCCTGCTCTGCAAAGATAACCATGGGACCAAAACGGCGACTACACACACGAACGGAGATAGCGGCTCCGAGGGGGACCCAACAAAACTGGAGCAAACAAAATTAAAAGACCACAACTACCCAGAAAAAGAAACGAAGAATAATAACGACGACGCAACCAGCGGTTGCAGCCTCGATGTCAACAGTACATCGCGAGCGGTACTAACAACGACAAAAACGAAGACTAACACAACGACAGTGAAGACGGACGAAAAACGGAGAGAATACAGACTGAGATTCGTGCGGCGTTCAGGCGCAGCAAAAAAAATGATGCGAACGCCCGAGCGTCCTATTAAGGAGAAACGGGAAACTCTGCAGGACACTTCAGATGTTCGAGCGGTGGGAGATAACATAAAGAACACCGAAAATCCGATTGTCACTGCTGCGATCGTTACCGTAGCGACCGATGCAAGGGTCGCAAATCCCGACATTGCAACGAAAAATCCAGAAGCCAACGAGGAGATCACGGCACTAAAAGCAGAGAGTGACCAGACACCGCGTGAATGCACCGCCAAAGTTGAAAATGTGGCGGAAGTACTGCACTCAGAAACGGAACGCGATAACCTCTCCCAAGGATGGTTGCAAGGTACAATTGCGGCCCAGCGATATCAAGAAGAAAGACTACACCGAAAAGCGGGAGATGTTCTGAAAAGAATACAAGCTGCATGCGACTCCCCAAAAATCAGCAAAGCAGCAAAGGAAGGGCTCCTTGAACTAGAGGAGCTCCTTGATCGCATAGGGCACTATCGGAGAAGCTGGTTAAGGGCCGAAGATGAACAGAAGGCTAAAGAGGCGCTTGGGGCAAAATCTAAAGGTGACATGCAGATAGCTTCATCATTAAAAGTCAATAAAAGAATGGCGTCTAGCCCAATCGAAGTAGATCGGGATAAAAGAAGGAAGGAAGAGGCACTTGAAGGGCGTGGAGCACTAGATCAGGGGTTCCAGACTGTGCTTACAAAAGGAGCGAAGAAAGCTGCAAAGAAACTCCTTCAAAAAAAGCCAGAAAGTAAAGTTCGTACGGGCGCCCAATTACAAAAAGGACCTGATGCAAAGCAGGAGAGGCAGAAGCCCCGACGAAGACCCCGGCAGCAGGCACTGCTTGTAAAGCCCCAAGATGGCCGATCCTACGCGGAAGTACTGCGGGACATCAGGGGAAACGTAAGGCCCGAAGACACCAATACTAACATTAAAGTTGTATGACCAATACGGTTCGGAGCAGAGGCCGGCAATAAAGAAGCATTCTATGACGCAGTAAAGAAAGTCCTCGGCAAAAGCGCAACTATAGCCCCGCTCGAGCCGATGGCAACGATCGAAATACGAGACATAGACTGCGTGACGGATCTGACCGAGGTAGAAGAGGCCATCAAAAGGAGTTCCCTAGCGTGGGAAGGATCAAAGCGAGACTGATACCAGAAAACAACAGGGAACAACGCATGGCCATAGTTGACTTGACCGAAAAGGACGCCGAACAATTCCTGAACAAGGGCAAAGTACGAATTGGGTGGGTTGTCTGTAGGATATGGCGAAGAGCAACGCCTCTTCAATGTTTCAAATGCCTTGGTTATGGTCACACCACACAAGTATGCAAAGGACCCGATAGGAATTCCCTATGTTACAAATACGGTGAAACGGGTCATAAAAGAAAAGAGTGTACGAAGGAGGCACACTGTATCTTTTGCAAGGATGCTGATCCAAAACTTGATTTTGGACACGTCTTGGGATCAGGAAGCCCTAGCCAAGGCAAAATCAGAGCTTCGATGACCCGCATCCTGCAGCTAAACCTACACCGCAGTTCAACCGCCCAAAATCTGCTGGAGCAGTTTGCGAGGGACAGGAAAGTCGACTTCTTGCTGCTGAGTGAGCAACACCATAATAAAAGTCCTGCATTATGGTACTCTGATGAAACTGGTACTACCGCTATCTGGGTTCGGAACAGTGACTTTCAAGCGGAGAGTTGTGGACGGGGGGATGGTTTCGTGTGGGTTCGGTGCTCAGGGATCACCTTCTTTAGTGTGTACCTAACGCCTAACGAGTCGATATCATCTTTCCAAGCCAAGCTTAATGCTCTGGAGGGCGCTGTCTCGAACGCAGAGGGTAAAGTGCTCGTTGGGGGCGACTTCAATGCTTAAGCAATCGAATGGGGCATGCCTTAGATGGATCCCCGGGGAAAACGAATCCTGGAAATGGCGGCCAGGACGGCCCTCGTCGTACTAAACTCCGGAAACACGCCGACTTTCCGCCGTATTGGCTGTGAGGGAACCATACCGGACGTGACATTCGCCTCGGAGTCCTTAGTACGGAGGATACACAACTGGAAAGTATTAGAGGACTACTCAGCCAGTGATCATCAGTGCATTCTGCTTGAGATAAGTGATGCTGTCTCGCGACGTCCGTGCTCTCGGCGGAGGGAGTGTCACAAGCTTTGGCGTGAGGCTCAACGGGCGCGGAACCGTGACGAGGCATGCACTCAGATGGCAGCATATAAGTCGGCCAGGAAATGCCTTTGCAAACTGATCAACAGTAGCAAGGCCCGCTGCTGGCAAGACCTAGTGGACAATGTGAACAAGGATCCGTGGGGCCTTGGCTACAAGCTGGTCATGGGGAAACTTGGTGCCCTACGAAAGCCTTGTATACATGACGCGGGAAAGATGGACGCGATAGTGCGGGGACTCTTCCCCGCCTTTCCCCTCCGTTTTGACGCTGTCCATGGTGAAACAGCAGTACGGTGTTCCAGCTGAGGTGTTGCGGCTCGTCTATCACCATTGTCCTGACTGGCTGCTCAGCACATTCAACGCTTGCCTACGGGACGGGGTTTTCCCGGTACGATGGAAGGTGGCGAGGCTCGTGCTGATCAGCAAGGGGAAGGGAAATCCCGAATCGCCCTCTGCATACCGCCCGTTATGCATGCTAGACACGGCTAGGAAAGCGCTAGAGAAACTCATCAAGGGAAGACTCACTGTCGCGATTCTTGCTGCTGGGGACCTATCTCCTCGGCAGTACGGCTTTAGAGCAGGACGTTCTACCATTGATGCGATTGCAGAGGTGGTGAACGCGGTCCAAAAGGCAG
Source organism: Odontomyia ornata (assembly GCA_963969285.1). Lineage (NCBI taxonomy): Eukaryota > Metazoa > Arthropoda > Insecta > Diptera > Stratiomyidae > Odontomyia > Odontomyia ornata. The sequence goes on from OZ017740.1 coordinate 303,084,219, forward strand.
AGGCATATAGTCGCACCAAGCGACGGATCGCCCTGTTGGTGACACTCGACGTCAGGAATGCCTTCAGCTCCGCTAGATGGGTGGATATTCTGGACACACTGGAAAACTCTTTTCAAGTTCCAGAATATCTAATGCGGCTTTTGAGGAACTACCTAAAGGACCGAAGCCTGCTCTACGACACGACACAGGGCCAAAGAAGGATGGAAATTACATCGGGTGTTGCCCAGGGATCTATCCTTGGTCCGGACCTGTGGAACGTGTCTTACGACGGGCTACTGAGACTTGAGATGCCAGATGAGTCGCGCTTGGTCGGCTATGCGGATGATGTTGCGGTTCTGGTCGCCGGACTCACAGTTGAACTAGCGCAACTTAGGCTAGGTATGCTAATGCGCCGAGTGAGGGACTAGATGACTGCTCGCGGGCTCAGTTTAGCACTGGAGAAAACCGAAGTGGTCATCTTGACAAAAAAGAGAACCCCTAGAGTAAGGATGATCAGTATTGGAGACATACAAATCGAATCGAAGCCAGCGGTGAAGTACCTGGGGCTACTGATCGACTCGGAGATGAGTTTCTCTGAGCAAATCAGGGCAACGGCTGAGAAGGCTGCTTCGCGAATATCGGCCCTGAGTCGACTTATGGCCAACGTAGGGGGACCCAGCCCATCAAGAAGACGCCTCTTGATGAGTGCTGTAGGGTCAGTGCTACTGTACGGAGTAGAGGTATGGGGCGACGCTCTCAGCAAGGAGGTATGCCGAAAACGATTGGCACAGGTACAGAGAAGAGGAGCACTGAGAATTACATCTTCGTATCCAACAGTCTCCGACTCGGCGGTGAGAGTGATTCCAGGCGTGATACCTGTTGCCCTCCTTGCTAGAGAGCGCCGCGCTATTTACCTGCGCCGAAACGAGGATGCGAGGGAGATGGTTGTCCGCGAGGAGAGACAACGCTCGCTCAACGATTGGCAGCAGTCTTGGAGGAATTGCACGAAGGGAAGGTGGTCTGCGCGCCTCATCCCGGATGTGAGGCTGTGGCTAAATCGAAGGCATGGTGAGACTGACTTCTATCTGACCCAGCTTTTGAGCGGGCACGGGTGTTTTCAGTCTTATCTGCACAAGATCGGTAAGCCACGGTCTCCCGATTGTCGGTTTTGCTCAGGAGAGGAGGACAATGCCTGTCACACATTTTTTGCGTGTACAAAATGGGTCAGGCTGCGAAGGGAACTCTACAGGGAGACGGGAGAGCTCACCCCGGATAATATAGTTGCGGTGATGCTCGAATCGGTTGACAAATGGAACCAGGGGGCACATTATGTTCGGGCAGTCCTAAAATATAAAAGGGACTCACAGCAGCCGGAGGCGCTGGGGCTGGGGGATCGCTCTTCTGGCATTTCCTCTTCCCCTCTCCCCTCCCGCTAGGAAAGGGACTCCCCAGCTTGAAGGCGCCCCACGGCGTAACAAAACGAGACCTGGCCCGAAGTAATGTGTCAAACGGTTCCAGGCTAGGTTCTCAGATTGACAGGGGAGGTGTTTAGTGGGTAGTCCAAGGGTATCCTCCATGGAAGTCCCACACTGCAAGACTCGGCGGGCGTAAATGCCTTCACCTCCCTACCACAAAAAAAAACAAAGGGTTAAATTTTGAAGCAAATAGTTCTTAAAACTAGAATTTAAATAAATCTACTTAATAGATTACGGATTTTAGCTCAAAATAGACTGGAAGAGGACAGTGAAATCATTGCCTTGGTAATGATAAGAAATTAACATTAAAATGTCTCAATTTTTGATTACGTTTCTCTCAACTATAAGGAAGTTGACTTGGTATGACAAATATTTAATCGGTAGAGCTGTTTTTAAACCAATACGTTATGGGTCGACCATCATGAATGTCTGGGCGTTTACAGTAAATTTCGAGGAAAAGCTCACACAGCAATCCAAATACCCCTTGACACAGAAAAATAGTTTAAGAAGGCAATTAGTGCCGGTTTTTGTAACATTGTGGAAAACCAAAACATGTTAAAACTCAAATGTTCGCCCAAACCGTTCAACTTCTCAAAACGTAACATCAAAAATTCTTGTCGCCTTCAAACTTTGCAAACCACTAGAACTAGATTTATATTTCTTGCATCACAACTGCCATTTACTTTAAACTCGATTAGCATCGAAAATAAACCCATTACCTAACCCATAAAATCATTATCGACCAAATCTTCCAACCAGTCACTCAGTCAGCCAACCCAAACTGAACCAAACCAACCATACCAAGCAACAAGTCAAATTGATCTTAAAATCGCAAATGGCGCACGACTGTTGCAATGCTACATCTAACGAAGAAAATAAAAAAAAAAAACACAGAAAAAAAATCTGCAAGACAGAAAAATAGTAGAATTGAATTCATTCAAGTGCACTTGTTGCTATTTTTCGAACCTATCCACAGACTCACATACGTAGCATACATCGCATAACATTAAACTCATTAAAAATAAACTCTTCAATAGACGCGAATAAAATGGAAAGGATATAAATACAACTTTAAGCTAGACTGGTAGCAAATTTAGACTGCAGAAGCTAACTCTTAGGATAAATAGCTCTAGTGGAATCTCCTCTTCGTGACGACGACGACAGCGACAACGGATGCGTTCTGAAGAAAGTCGTTGCACCACTCGTGCATGTTTTCATCGTAGCAAAGTCGACGACCACAAACTTTGCTGTATTATGCACGGAGTGTATCTATTACGATATGTGCAACGTGCATCCACGAGGTGTATCTATGCCTGCTCACTTTAGATACTTTGGACCGGGATGGCATTAAAGTGCAAGAGATACTCTCTGGAAGTGACTTGCGAGCAGAAAAACACTTACATAAATAAAATATTGGCTGAATTTGTCCTAGTAAAAAACTAGAACAAGTAGTTTTTTGTATTATGAAGAAATAAATGTGGCATGCTCATGAGCATGTAATAATTCACGATAAATTGGATGGGGAAGTGATGGCCGACAAATGGAGCAACGAATTGGAGCATGATTCAGAGAAGTGATAAGAAATCGACCTGGAAATTTTCTGTTTTCATCCATTCTTTTAAGACTATGATACCGTAGTTGTTTAGTACTGTCTTTATTTAAAAACAAAAGGAATAATTTCTACACTTTAAAAGTAAAAAGGTTTCCAGTAGAAAAATATTCAAAACTAAGAATTTCCAAACACCAAAGTAACCTCTCTTTCTTATTCCATGTACAATATTTTCTTTCGGAGATACTACCATATTCGAGCAGGCTTACTGCCCACCCTTTCAGGGTGGAAAATATTCGTATAAAGCCACACAAGCATTCCAGGTCAAATCTTTTCACATTTACCACTTATAGGGCTAATATCTTTCGTGTTTCTTAGGAAATTACATATTTATAAAATATTCCATTACAAGCATTCATCCATGAAATATGATACATTTAAACTTAATATCATTTAGGACGCTTTGCTCAGTGCATTCTGTATTGACGTTTCGTTAAGCTTATTTCGAATTCCTTAGTTTATAGAGATAATTGAGGAAAGGTCCTCTGCGACAGTTGACACCAATTTTTGTTTTTGATTGGGGTTTTGCTTTAGGTGCATAAAAATTTCGTATCTTTACATATATGAACGCACCCTTAAACTTTTTAATGAACTGTCAATGCCAAAACGTTAGACAAAGTCAACATTTTCATCATGGTAAAATTCAGGAACCAGCAACGTTTGGAAATTATTAAAAAATGCTACCGAAATTCTGAGTCGGTTTCATCGAAAATTCATCTTCAGCGATGCAGCTCATCTCTGGCTCAATGGCTATGTTAATAAGCAAAATATACATTATTGGTCAGCAACTAACTCACATGTGCTTCTTGAGACACCGTTGCACCCGAAAAAATTACTTTTTGTTGCGGTTTTCATGCCGGAGGTGTGATCGGGCCAAATTTTTTCGTGAATATAAACGACCCTCATGTTATCGTCAATGGAGAGCGCTATCGTGTTATATTGGATGATTATTTCTGGCCAGAATCGGATGAACTTGAGATCAACGATATGTGGTTATGACAAGATGGTGCCACTAGCCACACAGCACGCCTTACAATCGATTTATTGAAATTTATTTATTTTTATGTCCTTAATGGAAAACCGTATATAAGGTTATGCTTCTATTGTTCTCCCAATAAATACCGAACTATTTTAATATTCTCCATGCATTCATTAAACATTTCAACATGCATTTGAAAAGAGTTTAGCGTAAAAAATCTCGTTTACAAACTATAGTGATCTTTATGCTATTATGAAGTTAATACAGAGCTATGGCAAAAAGCGTCTACACGTTTGGATGTCCGAATAGACAATGCGTGAGATTGTAGGTCCTGCCAACATAATTGCCTATCATTACGCCTGGCAGTCAGAGTATAAGATGACGACAAGTATGCTGCAAAATTGAACTGCCTCGGCAAAGTACTCCCTCGCAAGTATCATTCAGATGACATTGATCGTTCGCACATCGCAACGCACGCGCTTCTGACTCGGCTGTAATGGTTGTCCTTACTCTAGACATTTTCTTCTGTATCAGGATGACTACTTCGATTTTCTCCAGCGCTAGACTGAACCCGCAAGTTTTTATCCAGTTCATCACATGGCGCATTAGAATACTATGTTTCGCTTGTTCAACTGTGCGTCCCGCAATTCGTGCCGTGACATCATCCGCATAGCCGATCCAGCGTGACTCCTCCGGTAGCACGTCTCAGTGAGTTGTCTTACGTGATTTTCCACAGGTGTAGGTTTTGGGCCGACCCTCCATCGTGTCATAGTACAGACTCTGTTCCTTCAGGTAGTCCATCAGAATACGCATCAGATACTCCAAAACTTGAAAAGGGGTTTCCAGTGCTTCCTGAATATCTGCCCATCTAGCGAAATTGAAGTTGTTTCTGGCATCAAGAGTTACCAGTAGCATAACCCGTTTGCTGTTCCGACTATGCGCTTCCGCTCTTTAGACTGCGCGAACCACCTCTGTAATCGCAACAATGAGGGAGCGTCCTGCGCTAAAGCCGTACTACCGAAGAGATGGGTCCCCAGCAGCACAAATCTCGCCCTTTGATGAGTTTTTTGAGCACTTTCCCGGCCGTGTCTTGCATGCATAACGGGCAGTATGCAGACGCCGAATCGGGATTTTTCTTCCCCTCGCTGATAAAAACGAGCCTCGCTACCTTCCATCGTACCGAAAAAACCCCTTAGACGCAGATAAGCAATAAATGTACTGAGTCGGGTGAAAAATTTGTTGTCAAGCTGCAACACTCCAAGAAAAACGGCGTATGGTTGTGGTACCTTCCTTATTTTCCGAGATAGAACTTCCCCTTCCAGTTCGATCCTCGTGAAAGTTGGGCCTTCCACAGGTGTGTTCTATCGTCGACTGCATTCACACAGACGGGAAATGTAAGAAACAAAACCCCTTCAATCTCGTCCACCTTTTCTGTTTCTTGTCAGCAGGGCACGGCGCCAAGCCTCTAGTGGCTAGCTTGTATCCCTGGCTCCAGGGGTCATATCGTTCGTGAGGTCGTTGCCAGCATTGGACCTTACTTTTGTTAATTAGCTTTCGAAGAGATTTTCTGGCCAGCCTGTATGTGTCTGCCTCCTCTCGTGTCCGTGTCTGGTGGGTTCTCGTCGAAGCTTCTGGCACTCCCTTCGCTGTTGTAATGGGCTTTAGGTAAACGACTCAGGTGGTAAAATGATGGATTTAGTCCGCGTGAGTTGCCAGCACCTCTCCTGCAAAATCGGCTGATATGCAATTCACACTGGCTCCAGTATCGACTAAGCCTACCAGTCGCTTTTCCAGGAGGTGAACTGACTCGTATGGTCGAACGTCATCCTTCAATAATTCGTCTAAGTGTATTGCCCGCAACGCCTTCCTCGACTGCCTGACCCTTCTCCAGAAGCTCCGCATCCGACGCGTGGGTCGCTTCCTTCGCGGAGGGCTATTTGTAACCATCTCCTCATTGAAGATGCGCTGACGAGTAGCTAGATAATTCCGCAGTCTGACCTGGAAGGGCTTAGCATGTCAAGGGACCTTCGTCTCCTTACCATTCCCCTGCGGGTCCGCCTCGACAACGTGTGACGTCGGCTGCGGAACTTCAGGAGAACTGTATTTGGCGGTGCGAGTCAGTAAAGTCGAGGTCGTATCTGGGGCTTGGTCGCAACTAGTAATAGGGTCGGTATTGGTTCGTTCGGGTTCTAGGAGTGCCGACGGGTGGTCGCGGCACTCGCTGGCAAGTTTTTTCATAACTGGCAATCAGCACAATCTGGTGCATAAGTTTCTGTCTTTCCGCACCGGTAACAGAAAATTGTCGGTTCCGCTGGACATGCCAGTGTTATTTCGTGGATTAGGTCCCATCATGCGAGGTTGTGGACGGAAGGTTCCTCGCCGTTCATCTAGCTGTTCTTGCCTACGGGCATGGAGGCGTAAACCCTGTACGGTGTAAATGGGCACATGAAGGAGACTGTTCTGAAGCTCCCAACGCATATCTTCCCTGATGATTTTCACCAGTTCATCCTCGGGCATGGGTGTTCGTAACCGACTGCTTAAGCGCAGTATAGTGATATAATACTGGTCGAATGGTTCGTGGCCGCCTTGCTTGCGTTTCCTCAGTTGTTCCCGCACCTCTCTTCCAGTGAAGCCGTTCATCTAGCTGTTCTTGCCTACGGGCATGGAGGCGTAAACCCTGTACGGTGTAAATGGGCACATGAAGGAGACTGTTCTGAAGCTCCCAACGCATATTCTCCCTGATGATTTTCACCAGTTCATCCTCGGGCATGGGTGTTCGTAACCGACTGCTTAAGCGCAGTATATTGATATAATACTGGTCGAATGGTTCGTGGCCGCCTTGCTTGCGTTTCCTCAGTTGTTCCCGCATCTCTCTTCCAGTGAAGCCGTCGTCAAAGCGGTTGCGAAAAGCTGCACAGAAAGAATTCCAATTGGGTTGTGCCATTGATTCCTGGAAGCTCCAGTACCACTCGGCAGCATCTCTGCTGAACAAGAGGTGTGCGTGTCTAAGGAAGGTCGAGAAGTCGCCTCTCAGTGTACTGATGACTAGAGCCTGAATTATAAACAGGAACCGGTCCACGGTGTCGTCGAGTTAAAGCCGGTGAAGCTTAGCGGCCAACTCTCCATGATGCGAGGCGTAGGGTCTCGCACTAGTGTCGATACGTTCGCGGGGTGAATCCCATCATCGATGGGCCTCCGATAACGTACCGAGTCGGGCATTGTAGGTATCAGTGAAGATGCGGTGCTATATTGAGGCCGATACTCGAGGGTCTGGGATCCATTCCCAAGTTTATTGGAGGGAGGGTCCAATGATCAACCGGTCTAGAGCGAGGCATAGCCGCACTGAGATTTGGCTCCCAGCCAGATGTAGTTCTTACGCGGCTGGGGGTTGGCTGATCTGGGTCTTCTGGAAGCCTCTCTCCCTTAACTGCAAGGGTTGTCCTCTCGGACAACCCTTGCAGTAAAGTCAGGATTGTGTCGTTGACGGAGTTGTGTGACAGCGCGGTTGAGGCCTCGGCCAGTACACCGGCAACAAGAACTTCTCCACCCACGGCTCCTTGGATGTCTGCGGTTCCTTCGCCACTGCTCCGCGCGTCGGGACGTGCGCTCCGAGGAGGACGTATATGGCAGTTCGTTCGATCGGGCGTCTGCATAAGGGACAGAGGGTGGACGTTAATAGGAGCTGCTGGACACAGGCACGGCGGAACAAGTGTCCGCACTCCAGTCGCACACTTGATGCGCCCTCGACCACGTCTTCGAAACAAATCGGGTTGTGCCGTTTCGGGACGGGTCCAACGTTTGTTGCTCCTAACTACAAAAAAAAATATAGGTATATAAAAAAACATCAATAAATTTAGTGGCGAGCTTTTGGCCATATATCTGGAGAAAAAAAATTTATTTATTAAACACTTTCCCTTCCAGCAGCGCCGACTCCTTCATAGAGAAATGAGAGGAAATGGTAGTCTGCCGAGAAAAAGGTGCTTCCGGCCGATTTACAAGAATTTTCCTCCAAACCCACGTACATTACAAAAAAAAAACGTTTCTAAGCTACGTTAGTTGACTCGACGAGACGAGTGGTAGCATTACCATAACAAGCTTTGTACGCGGTCAAAAATCCCGACACGTGGAATCATTCCGGGCTTTGCAACTCTAGCATAAGTCACCGAAAGTCGAACCGAAACCACTCGTCTATCACGCATAAAAAGATGAGTAGAATCCATCCACGATATAAAGGCAAGGTAGCCTTCTATTTTCTTGAGAGTCCAGGCCGATAGCAGAAACCTATCTGGCTGGCAGTTCCATCAAGAAAATAGAAGATCATTACAGGTGTCAACCTGGGACAATACATCGGTACGATTCTGTCGCGAAAAAAAATCAAACAAAGGAGAGCGGAAGCTACAACTCACGTCAAGCGATTGCAAGTGTGTGTAACACAACTCCACTGCTCCTGTCTGTGCATCTGCATCTGATCCAAACAAACGTGAACAATCACATAACCTCACTTCATCTCGAATTCGCTGAACGGAAATTCCCTGTTGGAAAGAATTGCTATGCTACAAACACCCACGGGCTAAGTGCTTCCAAAGTATGTATGCTCCGTAACCAGATCTACTGCCGCATATCTACTCTGCTGTAACTAACAAAACGCGAATTCACGAATTTTCATCTTCACAAAAAAAAAACAGTTTATTTAGTTGAAATTTAGCAATTTACTTAGCTACGCGTATTTACCTTCTTTCGCCAAATGAATTGAATAACCGAATATTGAAAAACCCGCTCGAAACTTCAAGGAATCCACGACACAACCAACACAATAAACAATAGTTCCAAACATCAATTTCTTTTTCCCTTTAGTCAAACACTCACCCTCACCATTTGGCTGTGTCAAACTCGACGACAAAACTGACGTGGGATGGAAAGTCATCCAAACGGAGGTGAGATGGGCAGCCACATAGTAGCAAGGTGCATGTGTATTGGTCGCCAGTGGCGTAGGTCCAATTCATTACATTGCTCAGCGATTTCCGTCAGTAAACTGAAGGCTTACCAAAATGGGATTTCCGAAGGGACATGAAAGACTCCCAAAGAGATATGGTGATACCACGCTCACGGCAGTAGGTCTAGCTTCGATGTGCCCACCGCGAGCATACCAGCGAAACTCCCACTGTCCATCTTCCCAGTTTTCCATCCGAAGGCTGGAGTCTGGGCTTATAACGCCGAGGGGCACCGCCGTAGATCTCAACCACTTTATATTGGTGGTCGCTGGCCGATTAGTCCTCTAGTACCCGCCAGTTGTGTACGCTCGTCACGAGGGACTCCGAAGTGAATGTCACATTAGGTGTAGTTCCCGCACAGCCCTATCGGCGGTGAGCTGGGAGGTTTCCGTTGTAAGGACATCAAGTGCGGTTCTAACCGCCATTTCTAAAACCTGCTTTCCCCTGTGGTCAAATTGAGGCATTTCTCATTTAATGGTTCTAGCATTGAAGTCTCTTCCGATGACAGTGCCCTCCAAGGCATTGAGTTTGACCCGGAAGGTTGAAATCGATTTGTTCGGCGTTAGATAAAAACTGAAAAATGTTGTTCCTAAATACCTCACCCGCACAAAACCTTCTCCCCCAATCATAGCCCTGCACCTGTTCGTGAGCGCTGCCTCAAACCCAGAGGATGAAGGTACTAGATTCGTCAGAGTACCAGGCTTGCGAGTTTTTGTCATGATGTTGCTCACTGAGCAACATAAGGTCGGCTTTCATATCCCTCGCAATCTGCTCAATCAGATTCAGTGCAAGTTCACTTGTAGGATTTGGCGCATCGGAGTATGGATTTTTCTTTGATTAGGACTCCTTTGTAAACCCTGGCCCTAGCACATGATTGAGATCACCAGCTTCTGATTTAGCATCCTTGCAGAAAATGCATTGTACCTTGACCTTACATTTCTTTCTTATGCGCCTCGTTTGACAACAGTTTTTGCACAAAGAGCCACTGTGTGTCCTCTACAATCATATGTTCTGTGCCCGTATTCGAGGCACCTGAAGCAGCCGAGAGAAATTGCTCTTCTCCGTATCCTGCAGATAACCCAACCTATTTTGATTTTACTCTTTGCTATGATTTGTTCGGCATCTTTATCGGTCAAGTCGACAATGACCATGCGTTGTCCACTCATGATTCCCCATGTCAGTCTTACTTTGAATTCTTTTGAACTAGGGAATTTCTTTTTAATGGCCTCCTCTACGTCGGGTTTATCCATGACACCGTCGAGTTCCCTGGTTTCGATGGATGTAATTGGCTCGAGTGAGGCAATGGTTACTTTGGCTCCAAGAACTTTTTGACTGCATCACGGAATGCTTCCCTGTTGGTGGCTTTTGATCCGAATTCCACCAGTACCGGGACCAAGTTGGCCCTAGAGCTCTTATGGCAGTTCTTGGTGTCATCTGGCTTCACGTAGCGCATCTACGTAGGATTTGCCTTCAGGTGGCTTGATAAGCAGAGTCTCAAATAGGCGTTTGCTTCATGGCTTATGTTTCCGCGTTGTATCGAAAGAATCGATGTTCTTTACTTCTCCGGAAGGCTTCGGCCGCTTGTTTTGGTAGCCTGACTTAGCACTATCTGGAACTTCTTGCCAGGATTAGGAGCTTCGTTTGGCGACTCGTTGTCCCTCCTTTTCTCGCAGTCACCTTCGATTTGGCTACCTACCATCCTTTTGCTACTGCCAGGAGCTGGAGCTACTAGCGCTTCACTAAAGCGCATGGCGTTTTGGCTTTTTCCCGCCTTAAGCTACCGAGTTTTTGTGTGTTACCTCCGCCTGTAGTGCGTGCGGTGACCCAGGAGCTCCTCTAGCTCGAGGTCTCCTTTGCTGACGTTTTTTTACGTCGCAAGCGGCTTTCAATTGATTGACAATACTTTCTACTGTCCGAATAGCCGCCAAGAACCAGGAACATTCTAGCGTAGCTTCTTAAAAGAGGCTCTCGGTTTTCGGCTCTCGTGCCTCTCTCCCTTCAGTGACGCCAAAAAGAGCTTCACCTAACAGAGGAATTCCTCCCTGCTTCTCCTTCGCTCTGTCTCCCATTTTTCTTGCGGGTTGTTCCAGTTTCCTCTGCTGTCGCACAGAGCGCTCTGGGGCGCGCATCATTTTTTTACTGCACTTAAAAGCCGTAGATATTTACGACCATGCAGTGCATTTTCTACAGTTCATTCGTCAGTTTCCCATGTGTCGATTTTTTAACCGACATTGTTGCCGTAAGGTTTGTTGGTTCCCCTATCGGAGCCTGTGTTATCTTTGCAGATATTTGCTGCGGCTTAATTTTTTGGGTTTGCTGGCTTTTCTCACGTTCGCTCCCTTGTTTCAATGGTGTTCACGTCAACGAGAGGGCCTACACCTGAATGGATTTTTCCTGTCGGGCCCGAGATTGCTTCTAGATATATCTGTTATAGAAGCTACTTTCACCACTTCTATAACATTGCAGACGCTGGATGACGACGGCAGGGAAATTGCTCGCTGACTACATTCTGACCGCCTACACCGTAAGTTTTTTTCTGCTTCTCGTCTTTCATCATAGTTTTTGATAGCATCTTACCTATCACCAGGGGTGTTCGCATAGTTAAAGGTTCGCCAAGCCTCAAGGCTACATTCGCGATAGCCCTTAGCTGCCTTCTCTCGATGGGTACGGTCACTTAACTGGGGCAATATAGCATCCTCGTTCTCGGCTTAAATTACATCAAAAGTAATACCAGCGCTTGTATCCGATGCTGTCCATGGAGAAATGTGTGGATTAAAAATATCTGTGAAGGACTGCAGCGATGGTTGGTGCTCGCCGAGATGGGCCTTGTCTGATGATGCGTGAATGCGGTCCCAGGCTAGCATTGCGGTGTCGCGGGGCGAGTCCTTTCCCCCAGCACAAGGGCCCACTACAAAAAAAATTCACATTTACGAATTTATGGATGACACGACTCGATCCGATGGTGTCGAGGCCGAGGTTACCTACTAAGGGTGGAGATTGTCAAAGCAAACAACAAACTGGGCCTGGCGAAAACAAACGAGACTTGGGAATATTTGGTCTTACCGACGACACTTATGGCCCCCAAATAAGAGTGGGGCATCCAAGTTGAAGCGATCTGGCAATAACATTACAGGGATATTAACTATATAACTTCATCAGAGCAAGATTTTCATTACGATCACTTGAATATATAAATATATTTGAGCTAGTTCACTTTTAAGAATTTTCAGCAAATCGTACTGGTAAAAAAAAAGTTTATTTCCGTTAACATTCTACTATTATATACAAGACCCCCTAAAAACTGGAAGCTACTACGTATTGCGTAAAATCTATGGATTTCTTGCTTAAACGATGTCAGTTAGATGATAAATCGAACATAATGGTGTTAACTTGCGAGTGCACCAACACAAATCGGATAGACCGCTTTTATTTTGTTGCCATTGAAAATGGGACACACATTTATCGACGCGTTTTAACTCCAGAATATCATATAAAAACTAATTTCATCCCGGATAATCGTTCGTCAAACATATGATATGTCAAAACGATGAATGATAAACCGTGACCGCAACAAAGACTGTCGACAACAATAATTCGCATTACCGTTTCACAATGATTCCCTACGTTTTATTGCATTGTTGACTTCGCGATCTTTTCACACTCACTATGCCTTTTGCTTTCAACTGGCATCACTTTAAAGCTTTAAAGGGATTCTTACAAGATACCACCAAGACGTAACCACGGAGCATACGATGGAGCGAAGGCAGGCCCGAGTAAGTGTAACTGAGATGACGTTATGTCTATGTACATATTTTGTCTTTCATCACACATGACTTCTAATAATGAATTTATCTTCGTCTCATTGAGATAATGGTGAGCATTTGCTGCACGTCTTATGTTAATCTTCCACTTAACTTAAATTTAGATAACCACTAACTAGCAATAAACACAATAAATACTATTGTGATAGAAATGCAATTGGGATCATCGCTACGAGCGGCAAAAAAGGCGAAAACCGGGGATATATCTACACATTTTTGTTAGTATACTCTCAGATGCAATGATAACGCATACACTATCCTTTAAGGAGCGCCAAACGCAGCTCCCCTGAACAAAATTTGCAAAACTCCACTTCTCAGTCTCTATTTAGCACCAAACTAAGAATCAAAAGGTTTCTTCAAATATTTATATAAAAGATCCACAAAGATTTTCACTTCTCAGATCATCACTAAAATAAACCGGTAGCAGTCCGCAAAACAATCCATCTGCCGACTTTAACACGACTCGGATAGTGTCCGTCGCGCGAACCAAATTCGGTTGCAGGACCTTTCACATTTGCGGTGTCGCAAAACACGCCGCACGACATGACCTCGACGTAAACATTCTTCGCGAGCGAAAATTTAATTGAAACGCGCTTCAAACTGGAAAAAATTAGAAGCTGCCATGCACGAAACCAAAAGTGAACTTGTCGGCTACTACTCCACCTCGTTCAAACGGCAGATCTCTCTACATGCGGCGATCAGCAACAGAACTCGTTCCTGTATCGCAACGAGGGTTTCTTGGCGAGCCCACTCATGCCGTCAACTCTAGTTTGCATTGCGGGACAACGCAATTCGTTGGTAAGTTGTGTTGCAAAGGGGTTGCCGTGATCGAATTTTAATTGTAAATTTAAATATTTATCTTTTAAATTACAATTAAAATTAGATCAAGCATTATGTTGGTTTTCGAGCAGTTTACCTAGGCGACACCTCGATTACTACAGAACCTTACAGAAACTTCCACGTAAGCCTCCAAGAATACTCCTGTAGACCAGCACTACCCCTGCGTGGATTGGATAAGTAATGGTCCGATCCACAGTGTGCGCTATGGAGTGAACGTGTGTCGAAATTGCTGTTGCAGCTCTTTTTTCTTGAGAACTTTGTCTATCTAGTTATGCTTTTGATGAAGTGTATGCCTGATACTGTCCATTCGGGCTGGCCTCTGGGTGTAGGCTGTGCCCTCCAGTTGTTCGTCTGAAAAGCTTGGTAGCAAACGGATAATAGAAGATTTTTTAAAATATTCGACATTGATACTTTTAAATTGTTTCAAATCGTTGACCCGCAAAAATTGCTTTGTAATGTTCAACGCCAATTTGAAGTACTACTTATTGCATTTTATTTCAAATAAGGGTTCAAGCTTGATTGGCAGAACACCAAAAAATTAGAAGGATGAGGTCGATAATAAGGAGGAAAGGTTGATGGTGAGGAAAATTTGATGATGAGAGACACAAATGAAGGTAAAAGTAGTTGTCAGTCAAAATTTTAAAGCAAGAATTATCTATCTGCCTGGTATTTCTGCGACCGGGTATGAAACCTACCATGGTGATAGGCTCCCCTATCAAAAGATCAACAACTGGTCTGTAGTCACTTTTCTGTGTTGTAGGGGCTCTTGCAGGATTTGGTAGTTGTTACACCTTGACTCACCTTATTAGAACTTGTGGTACGGTTGGGAGGAATGCAAGGAGGTACCAATTTCAACGGGATGCCCTTTTTTTCCGTGGTCCACGACCTCCCTCGTCGAAGGCGGGATTGCTCTATGTCACGCGCGGTGTAGGGATAGGAAAATAAGAGGTTTGTGTTTTTTTTTTTAAGTTGGATAATTGGCCTTTTGGCGTTTGATTAACAAACTTGAAAAATCGTACGCTTGGCTAAATTTTTTATAAAGCACCTTGTTCTGGGAGAAACAACCTGCCCTGGGGCACCGCAGATAGCTGGCTACCAGCAAGCATGTACGTCCCCAGGCATAGCCATTTCCGGCGAGCTTACTTGCTATAGCCTGCTGAGGCAGAATTCCATCCCTGCAACATTAGATTTAACTACCAAATATTTTTTTTTAAGAACTGTCTTAAATTCCTACGAGGTTTCCGCATATGAATAATTTTCCTATAATTATTACTAATTACAATTAATAATGCATTTATTGTAGAAAAATAATTAGATTAAAATATATCCACAGTTGATCCATGGTTCATGCAGAAATATCTTTAAGCAAAACGATCTTTATCACAACGCTTTAATTAGAAATGAAAGAAAAACTTAACAAAATGTGCGCGTGGAAGAAGCAATCATGAAATATTTGATGCATTCATTGTTTAAATCATTTCATTTTTATATTTTCCTATTTTTAATTCCTCAGCTAATTATATCCCCCACAGTATCCTCTATTAATCGTCTTAACTTGTGCATGTGAAGACTTATCCATGTACAAGTATCTTTAAACATTGAATCAATGATTATTGTTGCGGTTGTTTGTTTAATTGTTCTCCATATCGAAACAAATGCAACATGCACCAATTTCAAATACAGTTATGTTCTTACATAATTATCGTTTTAGAGAATATTGAACCTCGAGGGAGAAAATGTTGGCAAGCATTTCGTTGCAAATTTACACACCGTGAAAATTTTCCAAAAAATTCCGGGAATGTTGTGAGACGATCGCTGTGAAGAATTATTCTGATGGTGGCGAAAGATTGAGAAAATTCTCTTGCGCGTAAGATGGACGGATGTGTATACTAGAAAGAAGTTGAATATGTAGATGCTAAATGGGAAAACTAAATCGTATCAAGTCGCGAGTGTTGCATTCTGCTCGCAAATTTATGGATGGCAATTTTCCAAGAGTAGAAATTGATCGTGGATAGATTACGGAGAATTTCCTAATGGCTTCTTGTTTAAGTGGAAAAATTCCTAAGAACTAGAAAATTTTTCTTTAATGAAATATTTAAAAAGTGATCTTTAGTTTTAATTAAATTATACTGGACTGCAATCATTCCCTTTTCAGACTGTGTACAAGTATAATAGAAAAAATACCTTTGAACAGATATTTAATACTATATTGATTAAATAATATGTATGTACATATAATCCACTAAATAACCGTTTTCTTTAAGTTTAACTCAATAGCTGAAACTAAATTCAACTTAATGTGTGCAAAAATAATTTCATTGGTTGTTTTTTTTCTCTCCACTACTGTAAAGCCCTTGAGGACATGTAGTAATCGAGCAGTCACCTAGGCAAACTGCTCGAAAACCATCATATTGCTGATCCAATTTTAATTGTAAATTTAAAAAAAAGTAATTTTTTAAATTTTCAATTAAAATTTGGACACGGCAATCCCTTTGTAACGCAGCTTATCCACAAATTGCATGGTCCCGCAATGCAAACTACATTGGATAGATGAGTGGGCTCGTCAAGAAACCCCGTTGCGACAAGAACAGTCCTGTGGCTGATCGCCACAAGTAGGGAGATCTGCTTGGATGGATCCGAGAGTCTGTTACGGTTGCCACACAGAGCGCATGCCGCGAGAACCGCGCCGGTATCAAAGATTAGTTGAAAGTAGCGACCTTGAACCTGATGATACAAAAACAAAAAAAAAGTTTTGATAACGTGATGGTCCTGTTAACAAAGAACCAACTGTTGGAGGCACTCACCACGGCCGTTGTTGATACGCCGCCAACGGCCACAGTGGCGCAACTGAGGCTCTTCTACGATACACTAGAGCAAGTTGAGTGCGTAAGTTTCTCGAAAGCGACGATTCGTTGAAACCAGATGACACACCTGCCGATAATCATTCGCCCGAATATGAATTTGATGTTACAACACGTGGACCTAGCCTCGCTATTACGGCTGCAAAAACCGCTGGCACCACTGATTTCTCATTTGCGGCCCTGATCACGACAGATGCTGCCACAACAAACGCTTCTGATTCATCTTTTGCCACCCTGAAGACTACTCCGGCAACTACAATTACTGATTGCACTGTTACAACCGATGTCCCGATTTTTTCTATAACGCCCTCCCCCGCACCCGCTGTTATTGCCGATGAAACCACTGGACCTACGAAAACAACTGCTGTCCACGATGTTATAACCGCCACCCATGTCCCTGAAGCTGCTTTTTTGTCTTAACGACCCCCCTTGGCTAACGAAGTCATTGAAAAAGAGGCCATTGAACGAAAAATTGCGATTTTGAAGAAAAGGAAGGAAATACTCTAATTGCAACATGCGATTAGTCTACTCGAGGCAAGTAGTCAACCGACCCAGACTGCGAGCACTCGACATTATGACTTAAGTGACTTTAGCGGTCAAATAACTCAGAGGTGATGATCAGTATGATGTCCGGAGCTTCGTAGCCGATCTAGATGACTTTTTGGCAACCGCCAATACAGATGATCACTTTAAGCTGGTATGCCTTCGATGTCTCCTAACGGGAACTGCGAAAGCCTTTCTCAGAATCACTCGTGCCGCAGACTATGGAAGCCTCCGAACCGAACTGATGGTGGAGTCCGGTCGCACGTTCATTCTATAAGACGTCTACCGCCAACTGGAAGCCCGTAATTAGGATTAGAAGAAGGAGACGTGGCAGAAATATGTTCTCGAGATGCAAGCAATTGCAAAACCCGCCTGACTCACCGAAATCGAATTAGTTAACCTCATCGCGGACGGTCCAAAGGTCCGCAATGCTGAAGCATACTTACACTTACTTACAGCACGCACTGTCCGACCGTTGAAGGAGTTAATTGAGCGTCACGAAAGGCGCATTACATCCGCATTACATTATACCGCAACTTCCCGCCAATTTGCTGTAACTTCCCGTGAACCTGCTGCAACGGTACCCAGATCAACTGCTGCGAAATCTGTCGTTCCCGCTGTCCAGGAAAAAACGCCACGCTGTTTTAACTGCACCAAACGAGGCCACTATCAAAGTTTCTGCCCTTACGAGAAGCGTGCACCAGGTTCGTGCTTCAAATATTGGGAGATTGGACATCAACACCGAGATTGTCCGAATCCAAAGAAAGTCATGAGAGTTATTCGCAACAACAACACCGCTGCCTACGTTAACGAACCGAAGAACGATAGTGATCTAACTAACGATGAAACTAACAGCGCTATCAGCGCAACTAATCTGGTAAGTGTTGGTTTTACTAATAGTCTGGGAGAATACACAGAACTGGTAAAACTTTTGTCCCTTTTCGACACCGGCAGTCTAATTAGTTTTGTGAAAAGATCTGCAGTCCCTCGACTCATTAGCAATAAAACCTTCGATACCAAACTCCGTGGCTTAGGAAATGCAACGATAAAAACGTATGGTAAGCTCGATGCCTATATTAAATTTCGTAGACAGTGTAAAAAAATTCCTCTTTTAGTGATTCCAGATGAAACAGTATCACTACCCATAATCTTTACTGGGATTTCCTAAAGGAATTTAATATTTATCTTCATGAATTCAAAGATATGAATACCCAGAGAATAAAGCGTTTGAAAAAGACAAAAGTTATTTCTGTGCCTTCAAACCGACAAATAATAAAGGATTGACCGGTCCATGTGTTAAATACGAACCTCCTGAGCAAGCCACCTATGAACTGAACAACATTAGACCTACTGAAAAAAATTCGGCCAACGCTGGTGCACCCGTTAATGATCAGACCGAAAATAACTTTAGCATCTTTTCCTAGATGACACGGAAACCCTAGAAATAAATATGTCCCTGAGCAAAAACCACACTGAAGCCCTTAGAAAGACCATTTGCGCAAACTATTTGAACCCGATGAACACATTTTAGCGCCCCATTATTATCAGATGGAAGTTCACCTAAATAATAACACTCGGTTTCACTGCATGCCACGAAGATTACCTTACCACAAGTGAACAGAAGTTCAGGTGATCACAGAAGAGCTACTCAAGAAGGGGATAATTAGACCCAGTGATTCCCTATACACTTCTGCCATAGTCTTAGTTAGAAAGAAACGCGGTGAATTGAGAATGTGTGTGGACTGCATCGATTATTTGGCAGGAAATAAGTTCTTTTCAATTTTGGATCTGCGTAATGGATTCCATCAGGTTAGAATGGCACCTGAATCTGTAAAATACACAGCATTCATAACTCCAAACAATCACTATGAATACTTGTAGATGTCCTTCGGACTGAAAAATTCTCCTGCTGCATTCCAGGGCTTTATATGCGAAATATTTAGTGATATGCTCGAGCCTGGATCCATTGTCGTCTACATGGACGATATACTGATCGTAGGTTTGTATTTGAAAAGATCGAGTATTCAGGGTATTCTGTCAGTGCTTCTGGAGTGCGTCCAAGTGAGTCCCATATAAAAGTCATCAAGCAATATCTTATAGCGAAGAACCAAAAGGAACTTAAGACCTATTTAGGATTGCTCTTCCATTGTCGCAAGTTCATCCCATCATTCTCAAAAATAGCCAAATCGCAGCAACACCTCACCCGCGAGGGTGTAGCCTTCGAATTCACTGACAACTGTAATGAGGCTTTCATTGAACTGCGCACTAAGTTAGCCGCCACTCTATCATTAGCAATTTATAATCCGAAAAAAGAAACTGAACTTCATTGCGATACTAACTCCACTGGCTACGGAGGATCATTGTTACAAAGGTAAGCCGATAATAAGTTTCACCCTGTACTATTTTGTTCGAAAGCTACCACACCCGCTGAATCTCGTTGTCACAGTTTCAAACTGGAGACGTTGGCCATTATCTATGCACTGAGGCACTTTCGAGTTTATTTATAAGGCATAGCTTTTAAGCACATAAAAGATTATAACTCTCTGACGCTCACTCTTAACAAAAGACATGTAAATCCAAGAATCGCCAGATGGACGCATTGAGCCGGTGCTACACTTCTTGCCCTTCTTCAAATGACGAATCAACAACTGATACTGATTCTAGAGCTACTATTTCTGATGCAAAACAGATGACGGATCCTCGGTGCGTCACTTACGCTCTTAATCAGGCTTAACTTGACTTATCCTTAGACCATTACCCCGAATAAACCAAAGCCAGTACTAATGCCCCTCGGTGTCCTGCCCTAATGCCTGCTGTCCCTTATGCCAACACTGACGACCCTTCCATGTATCCTGCCGTTTGAATCAATAATTACGTACAAAACTCTTAATGAGAATGCTAGCATCTCCGCAGACGCACCACCCGGGAGCACAACTGATGTAACTGATCAAGTATGAGCCACTGTTGACAGCGACGAATTAGACTTTTTGATCCCAGTCACGCAAAACCGGGACGAACGCATTCAGAAACTTCCCGAACAACTAATCTTATGTCCAGTCCCAGGTTACCAGTTATTGGACGGTCTTGTCTTTAGAAAAAATGAATCACGACAAACGCAAATTTACGTACCATTAGAAATGGAGGAGAATGTGATTCGTTTGACGCATGAAAAGATTGTCACCTAGGGATAGAAAAAACTTATGAGCAACTGAAGAAACACTATTGGTTTCCGAACCTGAAAGGAAAAGTCGCAAAATTCATAAGAAACTGTGTAAAATGTATTATGTACTCGCCACCGCATCGTTCCAATGAACATAATCTCTATAACATACCGAAGGAACCAATATAATTCGATACTGTACACTTAGGCCACTTCTGGCCATTACCTACTATCAACTCAAAGAAGAAACACATATTGCTAGTTGTAGATGGATTTACTAAATATGTTAAACTGTATCCAGTTAACTCGGCAAGTACACGAGAAGTTATCAATAGCCTAGATAAATATTTAAGTTATTACAGTTATCTCAGACGCATAATAACTGACCGAGGAACTTATTTCACCTCTTTGGATTTTAGCACATACATCGCTAAACAGAACATCAATCATGTGAAAGTTTCCGTCGTCTCTCCACAAGCCAACGGGCAAGTGAACAGGGCGAATAAAGTTTTAAAACCTATGTTTGCCAAACTTAGTGAGCCCATTAATCATGCCGATTGGTCTAACCTTTTGTCCCAGATTGAGTTTGGCATTAACAATACCATCCACAGTACCACTAAACAGTCCCCTAGTAAACTTCTGTTCGGGATAGAGCAGAGACGTAAAATTGTGGACATTACCGCCCACCGTGAACCGTCCGAGGTTCTTAGTGATTAAGGTTTGTCGACGTTTCGTACCATGTTGTACGTTGCGGTTTTGCTGTTATTTGGACTTTTTTGCGACGATACCGAAGCAAAAGAAAGCATACTGATGTGACAATCAAGATGATTATGACAGAAAGACTGATGTTTGCTCCGTGTTGTCCAATGGTCGACCAAGAAGTAGTCTGGTAGTCCTCGATGATTTCCTGTTCTTGTTGAATATACGTTCCAAAGGATTCCTCGGATTTAATGATCTTTGGTGCTGAAAGATTAGAAATATTTTGTTGGTTTATTGTCTGATTGAGAACAGGTGGGTGTGGAAGCAGGTAGACGGAGAGGTTCCTCGTTGCAGCTTTCCGGCTGCGATCCTAGAGAGGCCGTCAGTAGAAACTTCAAAATATTGTTGCAAGTCATAGTTCACATCCGAAATTGCTGATGGTATATCAAATGCTTGGAACGTGTTGTTTCCGATGCTTTCTGGTACTGAAGTGGGTTTTATTAAGTAATACGGGCGCTTATCGATAATGGGAAGGAATGCCAATAAGTTGATACTGTTATCATCCGAATTGATTTGGATGGGTTCGATTGCCTGATATAAGATCTGCATATGATCTGAAAGCAGCGTTTGTGTTTGATTGATGTCCTGAAGAGCATCGTTTGCTCTGATGCATTCCCAGATGCTTGTTGGTGAAGCAATGGTTGATAGTAAACTAGAATACTTGCGGTGGACTTCTTGAAGATAGTTGTCAGCCTGCTGGTATGTAGCCAAGAGATGAATGCTGACTGTATAATAATCTATGGTTTTGCACCAGTGCCTCAGTTCAATGATTCGTTCTAAACCTTTTTGCAGCTGAACTCGAAATCGGTTTGGTTGGGTACCGATTCTGCCTGAGGTACTGTTGAGGGTTTTCACTGCCTTGAGCATGAGCTTGTCCTGACTGTTCATGGAACGTATGATTGTTTTTTGATTTTTAGACAAGCATTTGATATCCTTGTAGACCTTGTCGTTCATACCAAAGACAGCAGTTAAAAGAGTTCCTAGCAAACCTCTTTGCAGTCTGCTATGCAGCAGCTTTCGGGACGACATTTTATGGACAATTTCTTCTTTAAACTCTTCCAAGTGGTGGATTAGCTCAGAACATCCGATTTCACTTGAAAAGCTGGAGCTGGATTGGCAAAGACCACAAGATTTAGTTACGACCGGTTCTGTGTTAGCTTGATCATATTGAAGATTGGTCCAGGGTAGCATCAGCTGAATCTTCAACGATCCTCGGTGTATTTGTGCTGTTCCGAGGTGCTCGATGTAGAATCCAGGTGTAAGTTGTGTGATATTAACGCTGCAATTCATTTGTGGGAAGACACAACAGATTACTAGTAGGGAATAT
Source organism: Odontomyia ornata (assembly GCA_963969285.1). Lineage (NCBI taxonomy): Eukaryota > Metazoa > Arthropoda > Insecta > Diptera > Stratiomyidae > Odontomyia > Odontomyia ornata. The sequence goes on from OZ017740.1 coordinate 303,106,563, forward strand.
CGTAATCTTAAGGCTAATCCTGTGGGTTTTAATTTTTTCGGAGTTGGGTTTGCAGATTCACCCTTAGATTTCTTTGCGTAGTCTGATAAATATTCTGACCATGTATTACAGATTGGTGCGATTTTGGGTCGTTTCTTTTTACTCACTTCTGTAGTCGTTACAAGCGTAGTTTTTTTAGGTAGCTGCTTATGTTGGTTTGTTGGAGGCTCCGGAATCGTGTTGGCGAAGGGTAGACGGCAAATCTTGATGATAGGGGGTCTCGTGACTCTACGGTGAAGTTTGACGGACACAATGCGAACAATACCGTCTGATCCAGGATGTACGTCCGTTACTCTTGCGAGTGGCCAATGTGTGGAGAAAAAGTTGTCAGTTTTTACGAGGACAAGATCTCCAATCTGGAGGTTGGGTTGTGTCGTCATGCATTTTTGCCGTACTTGTAGTTGGCTGAGATATTCGAGCTTACGAGTACCTCACATAAAGGCCTCGAGTTTAGACAGCCTTCTATTTGTACTAAGAGGGTGTATCGCTCGTTAGCAACTTTTGACCAACTGCCCTTACCAAGTATCGTTTCATCGATTTTACTCAAGCTTCCCAGAGCCCAGCAAAGTGCGGGCCGCCGAGAGGAATGAATTCCCAGTGTGTTTCCTGGTTAACAAGAAGTTCCTCATAGTGCTTCGTGACTTCCTTGAATGCCTCCCTATACTGCCTTTCGGTGCTTATGAAATTTGTCCCGCAGTCGCTGTATATGGTGTGACATTTGCCTCTTCGGGCAATAAATCGTCGGACTGCCGCGACGCATGCCGTTGTCGATAGTTCGCTAACGGCTTCCAGGTTGAAAACTTTAATTGCCAAGCAGATGAAGACGGCGACGCATGCTTTCGTTGTTTAACCTCCACGTCCGCCATTCCATTTACTGGTTATCGGCCCGGTGTAGTCTAGTCCTGTCTGTGCAAAAGGTTTCCCCATTTGAAACCTGGGTGGAGGAAGTTGTCCCATTAACTGATTTCCTGGACATGCCATGGATTTAAAGCAAGTGACGCAATCCCTCATTATGCGCTTAATGAAAGATTGTGCGTTAACAATCCAGTATTGGTGTCATACGACTGCCAAAACTAGTTGCATTCCTCCGTGTAATGCTGACAAGTGATGCTGTTTCACAATTAATTCGCGAATGAGTCGCGAGAAATTATAGCCGGATGTTTGGCGTCCTCACTAATTGGTGCATGTTGCAATCTTCCTCCAACCCTGACGATTCCATCGGCGTCAATCCAGGGATTTAGGGTCTTAATGCTGATGCTGTTGGATACTTCCTTCTTGCTGCGTAATGTATGTAATTCATGTTGGAAGACGGGTTGGTTGGCACTTAATTTTCACTTCTTGTAGCTGTTCGAAAGATAAAGAACCTGTCCGTTTGTGGTTTGAATGGGAAGCGCTATAAGTAAATCGACGTATGTAAGCCCTCACTTTAAGAAGTTTTGGAAGTGACGAGTATCTCCCGAATATTTGTGGCTCCGGAGTGAGCTCAGTTGCAATTATTGCAAGTGAACGTGTTTCATCCGTAACAATTTCCTGTTCAATTGCTGCCAGCGTTGAGTTGTTCGTTATATGAATTACTGGATTGGTAAGCCAAACTGGCCCTTTCCACCATAGGGATGAGTGAAGCAGTTGTTCCGGATGAATTCCCCTTGAAGCCAGATCAGCTGGATTGACATTTGTAGAAACGTGATGCCAATCATTAGGCACTGACTCCTTATGTATAACGGTCACACGATTCGCCACAAACACCTTCCAAGTTGCCGCAGGTTTTTGAATCCAGGCCTAGACAACTTTTGAGTCGGTCCAAAAGTATGTTTTAATATTCGTCCACTTACATGCTTGTTTCACCTGTTTCATTGTTTCTAACAGGAGAACAGCACTGCTGAGCTCAAGCCTCGGTATTGATATCGTTTCCAATGGCGCAACTCTGGATTTTGCGCAAAACAAGATGGTAGATATGCACCCGTTTGCATCCAAAACTCATACGTAAATTGAAGCTTCATAAGCTGCATTGGAGGCGTCACAGAAACCATGTAGTTCGATGGTTGTTCCATCTAGGAATGCGAAGTTTTTCGAGAACTAGTAATTGCTTGCGGGTGTCGTTCCAATCTTTCGCTGCAGTTGGAGGAACCTCGTCATCCCATCCTAATTTTAGTAGCCATAATTTCTGAATGATGATACATGGTTGTAGCCAACCCAATGGATCAAATAGTCTCGCTGCCTCTGAAAGTATAGAACGCTTTGTTAGCTTTTGTTCTTCTGTAAACTGGACTTGGAATGAAAAAACATCTTCTGCAGGATGCCATTGTATTCCAAGCGTTTTAATTTCGTCTGAAAGAGCTATGTCTAATGGTTTTTGATTTTCTCGATTTTCCTCTGGACCATTTTCAAAGATGAAAACCTCCTTTGTGCGGCACTACTCTGAGTTCGGCTTGCATGTGTTTTAATTGGGCTAAATAATCTGAGCCAGTCAAAAGATCATCGACATAGAAGTCCTGGAGTATCGTTTCAGTGTTTTCTGGGTGGGTGACACGTTCATCAATTGCCAGTTTTTGAAGAGTCCGTATTGCTAAAAACGGTGCGCAGGCTACACCGTATGTCACTGTGTTCAATCTGTAGTGACAGATTGGGTCTTGAGTAGAGAATCTCCACAATATGCGCTGGTAGTCACGATCGCTGTCATAAATTCGTATTTGCCTATATATTTTTTCTATGTCGGCAGCAACGACATACTAGTAGTTTCGACATCTCTGTAGCAGATGAAGGAGATTAGCTTGTATTGTAGGACCAACATGTAACAGATCATTCAGGGATTTTCCACTTGTTGACCTCTGCGATGTATTAAAGACCACACGTAACCTTGTCGTGGAGCTCGTCTCCTTGATGACTTCATGGTGTGAAAGGTAGTAACAATCTGTATTCGGGACTTAATGATCTGGCACTTTTTCCATATGACCAAGGTCTAAATATTTTTTCATGAACGCATGATATTCCTTTTTTCGCTCGGGATGTGCAATGCGAACAGATTCCTTCAGTTCTTCTCTGTCTCTGTCAATAATCGATTTAAATTGCAGCATAACTGTGTATGTTCCATTTATGTTTCTACTCGTTTTTTCAGAGAAGTGGCTTTCAACTTGAGCATCCTCTGGCGCTGGTTGTATTGTGGTTGACGGTTCTTCAATCTCCCAACAACGCCTGAGAGTTTTATCCAGTTCTTCGGATGCTACGAAAGATAGAGAGCTCTTATCGGTTCGCATGCTGGCAATTGATCCGAAGAGAACCCATCCAAGTTTGGAGTTTTGTGCGCAAGGCTGACCATGAACGAACCCATTATCCAGTAAGTTGCCATAGACGTCCGCTGCAAGAAGTAGATCGATGTGGGATGGCCGGTTGAAACCGGGATCTGCCACTTTAATTTCTTGACTCGTGGAGATAAAGCAACATTGATGCTTGTGGCGGATAGAATTGCCGTAGTTTTGGGGATTATTAATGCCGGAAAACTCAAAAATGTATCGCTGTCCTTATTCCTGATCAATGCTGTAAGTTCAACTACTCCTCTGGATATTACGGCTTCTAAACACCCAATAGAGTGTGAATCCGAATAATTAGACTGCCGATTCTGTGATGAATGATCTTTGTGAGCCGATATTCAATAATGCTCGTAGCGTGACAGCTGTACCTTCACTATTTTTTACAGTCATGAGTTCTGTTGCAAGCAGTACTTGAGTGTTACAAAGAAGTGCATTGTGCGCTTGGGTCTGACTGGTGGTTTGTTTGGATGGAGTTGATTCCGTAGGCTTTAACCTATCATCTACACTTTGCAGTAGAGTATTATGAGCTTGGAGCAGTTTTTACAAGTTTTCTTGGATTTGCATTACTTCCCTGTATGTTGTTCGGAAAGACAGTTGAAACATAACTTTTTGTTTTTTACCAATTCGCGTCGTAAATCCACGGCTGCCTTCTTGAACCGTTTACGTTCAAACAACCGATGGAGGTTGGTTCACATAGCGCACCGTAATGTTGCCACTTGTGTAGTGTGCGTAGTAACCTTTTTTGGTGGTCTTGGTTCTGAGTGTGGCTTTGACAATGTTAATGATTCTAGCATTGTGAATCTTTGGGTAAGGAAAGTTATAAACTTCTTTAGCGTTGGTACTTCTGTGCTCTCGATTATAAACCTTTGCCATTCCGCTCCAGACTTTTTATTGAGCTTATTATTAGGATAAAATACTAGAGCGAGGTCAAACCCGTCGATTTTCAGTGTTTTCAGGCTTGCTTAAAGCTGATTGCTGGTGTTCATCATATCTCGAAGTCCTGTAACATGGTTTGCCTGATTTAAATCTGCACTCCACCAACGTTGCATAAGCTCCTACGCTTTGATCTTCATATTGTTATATCTTTCACACAATATTGACCATGCTGCATCATAATTTTCGTTTGCTATGTTTAAATGGCACACAAGTTCTGCTTAACCCTTAAGATCGCTGCGGAGATACTGCATCTTCTGCACATTTGACAAAACTGCGTTTTCGTGAATCATGCATTTAAATAGGCCACGAAAAGCTATCCAACTCCCGTAGTTCCCATCAAATGTTGGAATTGTAATCCGCTCCAACTGTTGGTTGTCACTTGTGTTCACAGCTGGTTGTGGCTGCCCTGAAGAACCAGGATGACGTTTGTTGATACCTTCTTTAAAGATCGTCTTGTATTCCAAGACCAAATCCTCTATATAGGCATAATCCTCGATATATTTTTGCAGTAAGCCTTTTTCTTTTTCCTCCTGCAAATGCGCATAGGTTTTAGCATGTAGTTCTTCACATACCTTCCACTGGTCTTCAAGACGCACTAATCTTGTGTCGAAGTATGCCAATGAGTGTCTACTGGCGCCATCCTTTTTGAAGTTGGAGATGACCCGATTGATGCTATCGAAGTTCAGCTTTTGTGCTGCTATTTGAGTGGCCAGTGTACTCTTGAATTGCTGATCTGATTAAAATAGCACACCAATTCCGTCTGAAGAATTGCTAGCTGCTTCCAGCTGTTATTGCACCCACTCTTATGCAGTGGTTCCTCTAAAATTCAACCTGTGGCTTAAATCCTTCTGCAGCGTTGAGAATGCGGTGTTGTTTGCCAAGTTGAACCTGCGAATGGCTTTGACTCTTCAAATTGAACCTGCGATCGGCTCGAATCCTTCTACAGCGTTGAGAATGCGGTGGTGTTTGCCAAGTAAACCTGTGATAGCCTTAAGACCTTCTGCAATGTTCAGCATTTGGTGCTGTCAAGTTGAACCTGCGATTAGCTTCAACTCTACAAATTGAACCTGCGATTGGCTTTTAGACCTTCTGCAATGTTGAGAGTGCAGTGCTGTTTGCCAAATTGAAGCAGCGATCGGTGTCCACTCCTTCTGTAGCGTTGAGATTGCGATGGTGTTTGCCAAGTAAACCTGTGATAGCCTTGAGACCTTCTGCAATAATGAGTAATCCGGCTCGACGGACCAATGTTCTGGAAAGTAAAAAGTCAATGAAAACACGTACTTTATGATGTCTCTTACCAGAATTAATTTATTATGCTACTATTTACATATTTATGCACATTTTATTTCCTTTCATTTTAATTAAGTCAAAATATTTTGCTGAATTGAAATGTGCAAGAAATTAACTGTCTCGATTGTTGACTCCAATAGAAAAAATTATTGATGGTTGCAGCTCGTGAGGAATTGTGCATTTTTTTTTTTGTAGTAGGGAGGTGAATGCTATTTATGCACAGAGTTTGGGACTCCCATGCGCGACTGGACTACCCACTAAACACCTCCCCTGTCAACCTGAGAACCCAGCCTGGAACCATTTGACACATTACTTCGCGCCAGGTCTCGTTTTGCTACGCCGTGGGCCGGCTTCAAGCTGGGGAGTCCCTTGCCTAGCGGGAGGGGAGAGGGGAAGAGGAAATGCCAGAAGAGCGATCCCCCAGCCCCAGCGCCTCCGGCTGCTGTGAGTTCCTTTTATATTTTAGGACTGCCCGAACATAATGTGCCACCTGGTTCCATTTGTCAACCGATTCGAGCATCACCGCAACTATATTATCCGGGGTGATCGCTCCCGTCTCCCTGTAGAGTTTTCTTCGCAGCCTGACCCATTTTGTACACGCAAAAATGTGTGACAGGCATTGTCCTCCTCTCCTGGGCAAAACCGACAATCGGGAGACCGTGACTTACCGATCTTGTGCAGGTAAGACTGAAAACACTCAACCCCGCTCAAAAGCTGGGTCAGATAGAAGTCAGTCTCACCATGCCTTCGATTTAGCCACGGTCTCACATCCGGGATAAGGCGCGCAGTCCACCTTCCCTTCGTGCAATTGACCCAAGACTGCTGCCAATCGTTGAGCGAGCGCTGTCTCTCCTCGCGGACAACCATCTCCCTCGCATCCTCGTTTCGGCGCAGGTAAATAGCGCGGCGCTCTCTAGCAAGGAGGGCGACAGGTATGACGCCTGCAATAACTCTCACCGCCGAGTCGGAGACTGTTGGATACGAAGATGCAATTCTCAGTGCTCCTCTTCTCTGTACCTGTGCCAAACGTTTGCGGTATACCTCCTTGCTGAGAGCGTCGCCCCATACCTATGATTCGTACAGTAGCACTGACCCTACAGCACTCATCAAGAGGCGTCTTCTTGATGGACTGGGTCCCCCTACGTTGGCCATAAGTCGACTCAGGGCCGATATTCCCGAAGCAGCCTTCTCAGCCGTTGCCCTGATTTGCTCAGAGAAACTCATCTCCGAGTCGATCAGTAGCCCCAGGTACTTCACCGCTGGCTTCGATTCTATTCGTATGTCTCCAATAGTGTTCATCCTTACTCTAGGGATTCCTATTTTGGCAAGATGACCACTTCGGTTTTCTCCTGTGCCAACCTGAGCCCGCGAGCAGTCACCCAGTCCCTCACTCGGCGCATTAGCATACCTAGCCTAAATTGCGCTTGTTCAACGGTGCGTTCAGCGACCAGAGCCGCAACATCATCCGCATAGCCGACCAAGCGCGACTCATCTGGTATCTCAAGTCTCAGAAGCCCGTCGTAAGACACGTTCCACATGCCCAGACCAAGGATAGATCCCTGGGCAACACCCGATGTAATTTCCATCCTTCGTTGGCCCTGTGTCGTGTCGTAGATCAGGCTTCGGTCCTTTAAGTAGTTCCTCAAAAGCCGCATTAGATATTCTGGAATTTGAAAAGAGTTTTCCAGCGGTGAATGTGCTGAGCTAACAATGGTGATCGACGAGCCGCAACACCTCAGCTGGAACACCATCTGGACCTGGAGCCTTCCTCGCTTTCAATGAGAGGACTGCCTCCTCCAGTTCCAGCTGTGTGAAGAGTGGGCACTCGACTGCTGTTTCACCATGGACAGCGTCAACGCGGACGGGATGGGTGGGAAGAGTCCCCGCACGATCGCGTCCATCTTTTCCGCGTCATGTATACAAGGCTTTCGTAGGGCACCAAGCTTCCCCATGACCAGCTTGTAGCCAAAGCCCTACGGATCCTTGCTACTGTTGATCAGTTTGCGAAGGCATTTCCTGGCCGACTTATATGCTGCCACCTGGTTGCATGCCTCGTCACCGTTCCGCGCCCGTTGAGCCTCACGTCGAAGCTTGTGACACTCCCTTCGCTTTTCAGCGATTTCAGTTGACCACCAGCCCACTGGGGGCTTGCAGTGCCGGGGTCTTCGACGGGGCATAGAAGCGCAGCAAGCAGTCGTCATGATGCTCATAGTAGAGTTCACCACGTCTTGAGCTGCCAGTTCTTCCGTCCCCTCCGAAGCTCCCTGCAGCGGCTCACCTGCTGTGAGAACCTTGACGAACCTCTCGACGTCCATCGTTCCGATGTTCCATTGTGCATTTGTCGCTAGTGAATATGCTGACATGCGTACTCGTGCGAAGTTCAATAATCCAATAGGAAGGTTATGGATGGTTGGAGCTGTGCAGAATTGATCATTTGTCGCTGATGGAGTTGCTGACACGCGTACTCGTGCGAAATTTAGGAATTTTCCAATTGCCGATGCAGGGTTGTTGAGGAGACAAATTGTTTTCAGTAGAATTGAAGGTGGTGACCTCAATGTAATGGGTGTATCTCAGACAACCAGTTTAATCCCTTTTGTGGATGCAAATGTTAACAGAATAATAATACTAGAATGAAGGAAAAAGATTAATATTTCGAGTAGCAAAAGAAAAATCTTTTATAAAAATGCAGCTCTAGATTGAACAGATTAGATTCATATTTTCATTTAAATAAGGGCTTTTTATCATATATTTTTTATTTCTTTCAGGTAAAGCTCAATGGATGGAAAATAGGAGGAACTACAAAACAAAAGCAAGGTAAGACATTCTCGTATTTAAACCAAGTCAGGTCACATAAAACTGAAGTATTTTAGTAGGCCTTTTTCGATTGATTTATATTATTCGCTATCCGAACGAAAGTAAGCGCACATATCTCACATATTAAGTGACAACATACTCGTATGATGGTTCATCCATAAAATGTTTATGCATTTCAATCATGCACTTGACCTACATCCAAACTACGTGTTGTCTGCCACTGACCATTTTGAAATGAACATTTTCGAATACCATTTCCGCATATTAAATATTTACACTCATTCTCGGTTGTATCCTCGTATCTTTTCACACATCCCATGTCGAAAACAATCATCAAGACGGACAGCTCCATCGCAGCATAAAATCTTAAGTTTTATTTTTTATCTTTTCTTCTTTTTTTGTGGAAATCTTTTGTTTTTATTGTTTTCGTAGTATATCTTGCGTTCGAATACTTCATACTCTACTTGTGCTCTGGTTTCGTGAACAGAATACAATCATCATCATCACGGTCTTCGTCATTTGGAAGAGAATATGATGATAGTCGTCGTCAGCCAGGGCAAACTATCCTCCAAATTGCGCATATCTTAGCGTGTCTGTCGTAGACTTTAGTATCTTTTTTAGTAATATTTCCGCGTACGATACACAATACAAGATGAGGCCGAGGAAGAAATATTTGTCAGAAGATAAAACCCCTTTTGGATGATTTCGCTGAGACTTTATGGACAACGATGAACGACATTAAATACATTCTTTAGAGAAATTTCTTAATCAAATGTGAAGTCAGCTGCGAGGTTTTTTCCCCCTCTTCTCTCTTCTCTTCTGGGCTGTATTTATTTCTTCGGGATGTAAGACGATGAGGCTAGAAAGTCTCCTCACATAATTGGGAGCTATAATGTCTACAGAATTTTAATAGACATGTTTGGGAATCTTCTAGTTAGGGGACATGATGATAGAACGTACCATACAACAATTAAGTGGACTTATTAGTTGATATCTTTAATAAAAATCAACTAAAATGATCCCATTTGACTTGTCAAACAATATTTCATCTATTTAATTGATATCTAGAAGGTTGACCGTAACAAACAATTAAAAAAGTTTATTTATTGGACATTTAATTTATTCTGAAACTTTATTCGTCCCATGATGAATTTTTTAACGCTCATTCAAAATAGCAAAAAGATATTGAACAAGCAAAAAACTAAAACATAAAAACTATCAAATGAAACAAATGCGTAAAACTCACAACAACAATTCAGTGATAGCGTTGCTGATTAGAAAATTTCACAAATTTATTCAGGGGCTTCGACCTCTGACTGCCCTTCTTTTTAAGTGGTATTTTTTTCGCGATAATATTCCCTCAATCAGCATCATCAAGAGTGAACGTTAAATCATTATGCTACATTTGAATATGTGTTGCATATCATTTGGAATACGAGAAATGGATGAATGGAAATTCACGTTCAGTTTCTAGTAAATAAAAATTTATGGCATTTTTCGATGAATTATTCATAAAGTTTTACAACTAGCAGTAGAGTAGTGGAGAAAAAGCGATGCACAAATCAACTGTAATATCTCGTGTAGTTTTTAAACCTATTTGAGTCAAGTCCTGTTAGTAACCAAAAAAGATTTTAAAATGTTATTCTTCAGATTGTAACCAAATTCAATTTAAAATTGTCATTCCTGAACCCAGGAATCGCTCCATCTGAAATTTGAAGAGAGCATCACTCAAGTTACCTACTAAACTATACTTAACTCATGGCACACGGATGCCAGCCTCTATATGTAGAAACGTATGATGTTCGTTTGTAAATCTGCAGAAGTAACTTTAAAATTCAGAAAACTCTTTGCAAACTCTATCTACTGCTCTTGAACTGACAAAAGCCAGTTGACTAGGACCAGGTTGGATATTTTTGACAGCGCACTGGCCTTTAGAGGTAGATGGTAATATTAGCCTCTCCTTATTTTTAGTTCTGGCCCTTTTCCTCCACGGAATCTATTCAACGCTCATAACCTCATCCCTTGAAGAATGAGCGAAGATTTGTCCAAATTTATCTATTACTTTCCAGGTATCTTCAATAAATATTATACTCAAACAATTATTCAATTCTTAACATATTTACAACACCCGCAGGGGGAGTGCCGGTCGACAAGAGCACTATTGGAGGCTAGCATTCTTTGATATGGGGGGCGCCGTGAGGTTTCCTCCTGGGATGAAAGGTAACGACTCTGATTGGATCTGGACTACGCTTTGGACAACGAACTGGAATTGAAGCTTTGGGCTGGCGGATGTGATGGTTTGGACCTAGTTGCTTTGCACAGTAGCGCCGAGGTGAAACTCGTGTGTGGGCGGCTCCAATTCAACTATCATACCGTCTCCGTCCCGGCAAAACCTTGGCAGGCCTCGGAGTACGTTCGAAGTTCGCACCATTGGGTTGGTGATCGGTTGAGACGGACTCCCGATTAGCGCTGGTCTGGCTCTGAGCACTTGTCCCCATAAGGGCTTGTGCCAACCCTCGCATGGTCCACCTGCACTGCATGGATAACCATGGGACCAAAAAGGCGACTACACACACGAACGGAGATAGCGGCTCCGAGGGGTACCCAATAAAACTGGCACAACCAAAAACCCTTAAAAAAGATTTAAAAACTCAAAAAAAGAATGCACAAATAACAACAATGCCGACGCAACCACCGGCTGCAGCCACGAAGTTACCAGCACATTGGGAGCGGTACTAACGACGATAAAAACGACGGATGATACAATGACAGTGAAGGCATATGAAAAACGGAGAATAGCAGACAGTCTGGTCCAGACTGAGCTTCATGCGGCATTCGGGCGCAGCAAAAAAAATTATGCAAACGCCAGAGCGTCCTATAACGGAAAACCGGGAAACTATGCAGCATGCTTCAGGTGTTCGAGCTGTGGAAGAAAAAATAAAGAACATCGAGAATTCGATGGTCACTGCTGCGGTCGTTACCGAAGCGACCGATGCAAGGGTCGTAAATCCCGATATAGTAAAGAACCATCCTGAAGCCAACGAGGAGATTACGGCAGGAAAAGTAACAGGTGACCAGACAAATAAAGCAGCGTTGTTTGATTGCATCACACACGTCGAAAAAGTGGCGGAAGTACTTTATTCGGGAACGGAAAGCGATAACCTCTCCCAAGGATGGTCACAAAGTACAATTGCCGCCCAGCGACACGAAGAACAAAGGCAATTCCGAAAAGCGGGAGATGTTCTGAAAAGAATACAATCTGCATGCGACTCCCCAAAAATCAACAAAGCAGTAAAGATTGGGCTCCTTGAACTCGAGGAGCTCCTAGACCGCATAGGGCATTATCGGAGGAGCTGGTTAAGAAGGCTAAAGAAGCACAGGAGGCGAAATCTAAAGGCCAAATGCAGATAGCTCTACCATTAGAAGGCAGTTGATGGGCGTGGAGCACCACATCACGGCTTCCAGACAGTGCTTACAAAAAGAGCGAAGAAAGCCGCAAAGAACCTTCTTCAAAAAGTACCAGAATGTAAAGTACCCACGTACGCCCAATCAGAAAAAAGGACCTAATGCAAAACAAGAGAGGCAGAAGCCGCGACGAAGACCCCGGCAGCAGACACTGCTCGTAAAATCCCAAGATGGCCGATCCCACGCGGAGGTACTGCGGAAAATCAGGGGAAATGTAATGCCCAAAGACACCAACACTACCATTAACGCAGTACGACCAACGCGATCGGGCCACATTCTGGTCGAATTCGGAGCAGACGCCGACAATAAGGAAGCATTCTGCGACGCAGAAAAGAAAGTCCTCGGCAAAAGCGCAACTATAGCCCCGCTCGAGCCGATGGCAACGATCGAAATAAGAGAAATTGACTGCGTCACGGATCTGGCCGTGGTAGAGGAGGCCATCAAAAGGGAGCTCCCTAGCGTGGGAAATATTAAAGCGAGACTGACACCAGAAAACAACAGGGGACAACGCATGGCCGTAGTTGACTTGACGGAAAAGAACGCCGATCAATTCCTGAACAAGGGCAAAATACGAATCGGGTGGGTTGTCTGTAGGATACGGCGAAGAGCAACGCCTCTTCAATGTTTCAAATGCCTTGGCTATGGTCACACCGCACAAGTATGCAAAGGACCCGATAGGTGTTCCCTATGTTACAAATGCGGTGAAATGGGACATAAAAGAGAAGAGTGTACGAAAGAGGCACACTGTATTCTTCGCAAGGATGCCGATCCAAGACCCGATTTTGGTCACATCTTGGGATCAGGAAAATGCCGGGTATTCCAGAAAGCCCTAGCCAGAGCAAAATCAGAACTTCGATGACCCGCATCCTGCAGCTAAACCTACACCGCAGTACAACCGCCCAAAATCTGCTTGAGCAGTTTGCGAGGGACATGAAAGCTGACTTCTTGCAGCTGAGTGAGCAACGCCATGATAAAAGTCCTGCATTATGGTATTCTAACGCCGGCGCCATCTGGTTTCGGAACAGTGATTTCCAAACGGAAAGCTGTGGACGGGGAGATGGTTTCGTGTGGGTTCGGTGCTCAGGGACCACCTTCTATAGTGTGTATCTAACGCCGAACGAATCGATATCCTTTCCAAGCCAGCTTAGTGCTCTGGAGGGCGCTGTCTCGAACGCAGAGGGCAACGTGCGCAGAGGGCAACGCGTGAGGCTTCAACGCTAAAGCAATTGAATGGGGCATGCCTCAAACAGATCCGCGGTAAAACGAATCCTGGAAATGGCGGCCAGGACGGCGCTCCTCGTACTAAACACAGGGAATACGCCAGCTTTCCGCCGTATTGGCTGTGAGGGAACCATACTGGACGTGACATTCGCCTCGGAGTCCTTAGTATGGAGGATACACAATTGGAAAGTACTACAGGACTACTCAACCAGTGATCATCAGTGCATTCTGCTTGAGATAAACGAAGTAGTCTCCCGACGTCCGTGCCCTTGGCTTTCTGCAACTGGATGGAACATCGGAAGGATGGACGTTGAGAGGTTCGTCGAGGTGTTCACAGCAGGTAAGCCGCTGCAGGGAGCTTCGGAGGGAACGGAAGAACTGGCAGCTCAAGACGTGGTGAACTCTACTATGAGCATCATTACGACTGCTTGCTGCGCTTCTATGCCCCGTCGAAAACCCCGGCATGGCGAACCCCCAGTGTACTGTTGGTCAACTGAAACCGCTGAAAAGCAGAGGGAGTGTCACAAGCTTCGACGTGAGGCTCAACAGGTGCGGAACCGTGAAGAGGCATGCAAGCGGATGGCAGCATATAAGTTGGCCAGGAAATTCCTTCGCAAATTGATGAACAACAGCAAGGCTCGCTGCTGGCAAGACCTAGTGGACAATGTGAACAAGGATCCGTGGGGCCTTGCTACAAGCTAGTTATGCGGAAGCTTGGCGCCCTACGGAAGCCTTGCATACATGATGCGGAAAAGATGAATGCGAAAGTGCGGGGACTCTTTCCCCGTCCATCCCGTCCGTGTTGACGCTGTCCATTGTCAAACAGCAGTCGAGTGTCCACTCTTCGCACAGCCGGAACTGGAGGATGCAGTCCTTTCACTGAAAGAGAGGAAGACTCCAGCTCCAGATGGTGTTCCAGCTGAGGTGTTGCAGCTTGTCTATCACCATAGCCCTGATTTGCTCTGCATCACATTCAACGCTTGCCTACGGGACGGGATTGTTCCGGTATGATGGAAGGTGGCGAGGCTCGTGCTGAACAGCAAGGGGGAGGGAAATCCCGGATCGCAGTCTGCATACCGCCTGTTATGCATGCTAGACACGGCTGGGAAAGTGCTAGAGAAACTCATCAAGGGAAGACTCACTGATAAGATTCGTGCTGCTGGGGACCTATCTCCTCGGCAGTACGGCTTTAGAGCAAGACGCTCCACCATTGATGCGATTATAGAGATGGTCAGTGCAGTCCAAAAGGCAGAGGCATATAGTCGCACCATGCGACGGATCGTCCTATTGGTGACACTCGACGTCAAGAATTCCTTAAACTCCACTAGATGGGTGGACATGCTGGATACGCCGGAAAATCATTTTCAAGTTCCAGGATACCTAATGCAGCTTTCGAGGGATTACAACGACAGAAGCCTGCTCTACGACACGACATAGGGTCTACTATGGATGGGAATTTCATTGGGTGTTCCCCAGGCATCTATCCTTGGTCCGGACCTGTGGAATGTGTCTTACGACGGGCTACCGACACTGGAGATGCCAGATGAGTCGCCCTTGATCGGCTATGCGGATGATAATGCGGCTCTGGTCACTGGACGTACCGTTGAACAAGCGCAACTTAGGCTAGGTGTGCTAATGCGCCGGATGAGAGACTGGATACTGCTCGGGGGCTCAGTTTAGCACTTGAGAAAACCGAAGTGATCATCTAACAAACAAAAGAATCCCTAGAGTAAGAATGATCAGTATTGGAGACGTACTAGTCGAATCGAAGACAGCGGTGAAGTACCTGGGGCTACTGATCGACTCGAAGAAGAATTTCTCTGAGCAAATCAGGGCAACAGGAGTATCGGCTCTGAGTCGACTTATGGCCAATGTAGGGGGATCCAGCCCATCAAGAAGACGCCTCTTGATGAGTGCTGTAGGGCGACGCTCTCAGTAAGGAGGTTTACCGAAAACGCCTGGCGCGGGTACAGAGAAGAGGATTGCTGAAGATTGCATCTTTGTATCCGACAGTCTCTTATTCGGCGGTAAAAGTAATTGCAGACGGGATACTTCCTTGCTAGAGAACGCCGCTGTATTTATCTGCGTCGAAACGAGGATGCGAGGGAGATTTCTGCCCGCGAAGAGAGACAGCACTCACTCAACGATTGGTAGCAGTCTTGGGCGAATTGCACGAAGGTACGGTGGACTGCGTCGAATGTGAGACCGTGGCTAAATCGAAGGCATGGTGAGACTGATTTCTATCTGACCCAGCTTTTGAGCGGGCATGGGTGTTTTCAGTCTTACCTACACAAGATTGGCAAATCACGGTCCCCCGATTGTCGGTTTTGCCCAGGAGAGAAAAACAATGCCTGCCCTAAATTTTTTGCGTGCATAAGATGGGACAGGCACTGGAAAGTTACTAATCCAGCCTTTATGTTATCCGGTCGTATACCCTCAACACAAAGTCTATAGCCCAAGTAATTAATACATGTTTTGAGAAGCTTGCACTTCGAATAATTCAATTTTAGTTTACCATCCATAGTCTTTTTGAGTACGAGGGATAAGGGTCTATAGTTTCGTTTGAAATCGACAGATCGTCTATGGACACTAATAATCGGTTAGCATCAATAAGCTCCGTAAATAAGGACCGAATAAATATTGAAAATACCGCCGGAGCGTTAGCTAATCCAAATGGCATGCGTAATTATTCGTACCGGCCATCACTTGTGAAAAATTTTGTAAACTTTCTTGATTCTAGACTCACTTTTATGTGAAAGAATCCGTTTCTTAAATCTAATTTAATAAAGAATCGTTTTTATCTCAATTTTCCTAGGTGATCTTCAATTACAGGTAACGGATGTCTATCCTTAATCGTGATTTTATTGATTTCCCGGTAATCAATTCAGAGTCTATATCTTCCACCCTTCTTCCCCACCCATACAGTACGACTACAGTATGGCGACGATCTTTCTTGAATTATTCATTTGTTTAATAGTTCCTGTATGATGTCGTCAGTTGCCAACTTCTCTGCAACTAATTGTCGCTTTGGAGAGCAGAATATAGGCTTGTCTGGCGTGACCGCTATTTTCATAACGTGCTCAATCACTGATTTGTCAGGCCATTTAGCATTATCGCATTCGATACTATCAAACCAATTCAAAAAATTTTCACCAATGTCGGTTGCGTTGTGTATTGGGAAAATCATTAAATTCATTTATGTTAAGAATTTCCATAAAATTTTGGCGTACCTGATCGCTTCTGCCAACTACATTTACTTCGAGAGTACCTATCGCGCAGTTTATTTTAACGTTGCAGTCATCGCGTTGCAGAAACCTTCTCCCCAGAATCAAATCACGTCGCATCGTGTCATCGGGTACTACAAAGAAGTCTGTTAGTAATTCGGATTTGTCAATTTTGAGTACTATATCTACTTTGCCCAGTATGACAACCCTCGAAACATTGATGCCTTTACGTTGGATTCGTAATTATTTACTTCAAAAACCACTTTTTTAGCTTTGATTAAACTTACGGGACAACCAGTGTCGATTAATGCGGAAGCATCCAACGGAAGAAGATTATCATATTGGAGAATTACGTCTTTTGTGAATTCATTCTTACGAATATTAACTGGATCTTGATTCATCGTTTGTTTCAGTTCGGACACATTGAAAACGCTCTCAGTCGCTTCGTCTATGCTATTTATACGAGCACTCCTTCTGTCAGGGCATCTTTCGGATAGATGAGATGTTTTACGGCGATGCTCGCATCTTGGTCGGCGCTGCTCCCTTTTGCAATATAACCTAGTTCGTTGCAATTAAAGCATTTCCTATCAATAAGCCGATTCGCCTTGTGCACCTCTCTCTCTCTCTCTCTCTCTCTCTCTCTCTCTCTTTCCGATTGGGTTCTGTGTCATTGGACAGTGACATATTTAGTTTTTTTTTCTTATTTTTTTGGCTAGGAGGTGAATGCCATTTACGCACAGAGTGTAGGACTCCCATGTTCGCAAGAAGGCGACTGGACTACCCACTGAACACCTTCCCTGTCAACCCGAGAACCCAGTCTGGAGCCGTTTGACACATTACTTAGAGCCAGGTCTCGTTTTGCTGCGCCGTGAGGTGCTTTCAAGCTGGCGGATCCCTCTTCTAGCCAGAGGGGAGAGGGGAGGAGGACTAGCGAATAACTCTCACCGCCGAATCAGAGACTGTCGGATACGAAGATGCAATCCTCAGTACGCCTCTCCTCTGTACCTGTGCCAGGCGTTTTCGGTATACCTCCTTACTGAAAGCGTCGCCCCATATTTCTGCTCCGTACAGTAGCACTCACCCAACAGCACTCATCAAGAGGCGTCTTCTTGATGGGCTGGGTCCCCCGGCATTGGCCATAAGGCGACTCAGAGCCGATACTCCCAACGAGAGGAACTCATCTTCGAAGCGATCAGCAGCTCAAGGTACTTCACCGCTGGTTTCGGATCGATTCATGTGTCTCCAATACTAATCATCCTTACTCTAGGGATTCTCTTTCTTTTTCAAGATGACATCTTCGGGTTTCTCCTGTGCTAAACTGAACCTACGATCAGTCATCCAGTCTCTCACTCGGCGCATTAGCATACCTAGCCTAAAATGCGCTTGTTCAACGGTACGTCCAGTGACAAGAGCCGCATCATCATCCGCAAAGCCGATCAAGCGCGACTCATATGGCATCTCCGTCTCAGTAGCCCGTCGTAAGACACATTCCACAGGTCCGGACCAAGGATAGATGCCTGGGGAACACCCAATGAAACTCCCATCCATCGTTGGCCCTATGTCGTGTTGTAGAGCAGGCTTCTGTCCTTCACGTAGTCCCTCCAAAGCTGCATTAGATATTCTGGGACTTGAAAATCATTTTCCGGCGTATCCAGAATATCCACCCATCTATTGGAGTTGAAGACGTTCTTGACGTCGAGTGTCACCAACAGGACAATCAGTCGCTTGGTGCGACTATATGCCTCTGCCTTTTGGACCGCACTGACCACGTCTAGAATCGCATCAACAATCGAGCGTCTTGCTCTAAAGCCGTACTGCCGAAGAGATAGGTCCCCAGCAGCACGAATCGTATCAGTGAGTCTTCCCTTGATGAGTTTCTCTAGCACTTTCCCAGCCGTGTCTAGCATACATAACAGGCGGTATGCAGACGGCGATCCAGGATTTCCCTCCCCCTTGCTGTTCAGCACGAGCCTCGCCACCTTCCATCATACCGGAACAATCCCGTCCCGTAGGCAAGCGTTGAATGTGCTGAGGAGCAAGTCCGGGCTGTGGTGATAGACAAGCTGCAACACCTCAGCTGGAACACCATCTGGACCTGGAGTCTTCCTCACTTTCAGTGAAAGGACTGCATCCTCCAATTCCGGCTGTGTGAAGAGTGGGCACTCGACTGCTGTTTCACCATAGACAGCGTCCACACGGACGGGATGGACGGGAATGAGTGCCCGCACTATCTCGTCAATCTTTTCCAGATTATGTATGCATATTTCCGTAGGGCGCCAAGCTTTCGCATAACTAGCTTGTAGCCAAGGCCCCTCGGATTCTTGTTCACATTGTCCACTAGGTCTTTCCAGCAGCAAGCCTTGCTATTGTTAATCATTTGGCGAAGGTATTTCCTGTCCGATTTATATGCTGCCACCCGGTTGCATACCTCGTCACGGCTCCGCACCCGTTGAGCCTCACGTCGAAGCTTGTGACACTCCCTTCACTTTTCAGCGATTTCAGTTGACCACCAGTACATTGGGGGTTTATCGTACCGGGGTTTTCGACGGGGCATAGAAGCGCTGAAAGCAGTCGTAATGATGCTCATAGTAGAGTTCACCACGTCTTGAGCTGCCAGTTCTTCCATTTCCTCCGAAGCTCCTTGCATCGGCTCACCTGCTGTGAGCACCTCGACGAACCTCTCGACAGCCATCCTTCCGATGTTTCATCTAGTTGTAGAAAGCCGAGAGCACGGACGTCGGGAGACAACATCACTGATCTCAAGCATTCTGCTTGATGATCACTGGCTGAGTAGTCCTCTAATACTCTCCAATTGTGTATACTCTCTAATAAGGACTCCGGCGTGAATGTCACGTCCGGTATAGTTCCTTCACAGCCAATACGGCGGGAAGTTGGCGCCGTTTCCGTCCTGGCCGCCATTTCCAGGATTCGTTTGCCCCGCGGATCTGTTTGAGGCATGCCTCATTCGATTGATTTAGCGTTGAAGTCTCCCCCAACGAGCACGCTTCTCTTTGCGTTTGAGACAGCGCCCTCCAAAGTATTGAGCGCTCCTGTTACGCCGTCTCATTGTGTGACAATAGTGCACCTCTACATTCAAATTCTTGAAACAGTTATTAATAACTAAGAGTAGCTGGTGCGTAAAGTGGGTGAAGACGTTGAAGTATTTTTGGGATTATCTAGATTAGATTACCATCTATGGTGAATAAATTTCGTTGTGCCCCTTCATTGAGGGACAATAGTGCACATCTATGCGGAATTATTAGAAAGGTTGTTAACGATGAACGAAAAAAAAAGGAATTCAATTTAATAATTTGGTAAATTCTAGCAGTTGCCCTGTTCCCCTTCCAGTTGCAGAGCACTCCGCAGCCATACAAGGGGTTAGTAATTAACGCATCTTTCTTTCTATTTTATTAGTGTTTGATTTTTCATTAAAATATAATAAATTAATGTTTTCTTTCATTTCCACTGAAGTCCAAACATGACACTTTTTACAACCTAAATGAATTATCTCATCATTTGTCAAGAAATATTCGAGACAGATTTTTCAAAACATGTTTACGCTAAATATTGACTAAATTTAAAGCTACAGTAATACCCCTAACTTACGCGATAGGTGGGACCGAGCGCTATCCGTGTAAGTCGAATTCGCGTAAGTCGGGGTACAATTTTGCATATAAAGACATACAAAGTATGTTTAATTGGGACCGGAGAACAAATAAAGCACTAATTTAGGAAATAAATGTGTAACTAATTGTAGATAATATGACAAATTATATTATTAAAAACTGTATAAACACAATCCGAAGTTATTTTGATGTAGAAGTTTTCATAAAATCTAACAAAGTTGTCTGACGAGTCAATAATTTTTTCTTCTCCCGTAATATCTCCTCGTAGCATGCTAGTAATTTTTTTATTCCTTGTTTTGTAACAGAAATGCGCTCTTCGTTGGAGTCTATGCTTTCTAAAATTGTTAACCCTTTTTCAATTGAACTGACGGCTTCTGTCAAGTTTCCAACTGTCATTTGGTCTTCTAATTGAACTGGGTCCAAAGAATCAAGATTCCAATTTCTTCCTCTTGTTCACGCATTTTTATGACCTCATCAATTGTAAGTTCCTGATTGTGTGAATCCAGCAGTTCTTGAACGTCATCACTATCCACTTCTAAATTAATTTGTCTACCAAGTTCGACAACGTCTTTGATCACATTATCATTTTCTCAGGCCCTGGCACTGATTCCGCCTCAATCTCAGCGGAGAAAAAAATGGACAGAGTTTTTCCAGACGCCATTTAAAGTTTTTTGTGAAATTTCATCCCAAGATTCTCCAATGATTCCCAAGGCATGTAAATCATTGAATTATTTCCAAAAGCCTTGAACAGAAAGCTCGTTGGTTTGTCTCATAGCTTTATGCTTTAGATGTGCCGTTTGCACATCTGCATAAAGCTCGTCGCGTGTAATAAGCTTTGAATGTTTTGGCAACTCCCTGGTCCATCGGGTGGAGCAAGCTGGTTGTATTCGGTGTCAAAAATTCGACTTTCAAACCTGGGTCGAAAATAGTTAAAGTAGCAGGAGGATGGCCTGGTGCGTTGTCGATTAATAGCATCACTTTAAACGGGATTCGTTTAGACTGGCAATAAAGTTCGACTTCAGTTATG
This sequence comes from Odontomyia ornata, assembly GCA_963969285.1. Taxonomy (NCBI): domain Eukaryota; kingdom Metazoa; phylum Arthropoda; class Insecta; order Diptera; family Stratiomyidae; genus Odontomyia; species Odontomyia ornata. The sequence goes on from OZ017740.1 coordinate 303,127,513, forward strand.
AAGTGATGGAACCAGTCCTCAAGTAGGGTGGCTGTCACCCAAGCTTTATGATTCGCCTTCCAAATCACCGGCAAACCAGCCGTAAGTTTGTTTTTCAATTCTCCTGGATTTTCTGAGGGATAAACTAAGAGAGGTTTTAACTTAAAGTCACCAGCTGCATTCGCGCCAAGCATCACTGCCAATCGACCTTTGGCGGCCTTGAAACCTGGGAAGATTTTCTCTTCTTTTCTTTTAGCCATCTTCTTCCAGAACAGGCCAGTCTCATCCACGTTGAATATGGTTTGGCTGGTATAGCCACCTTCATCTATCATAGCTTTGAGTTTCTTTGGATAGTGAGATGCAGTCTCTTTTTCGGCACTTGTCCCCTCTCCACTTTCTGCAATGCTATGCCAATTACAGCGACTTTTAAACCGGCTGAACCAACCATTACTAGCTTTGAACGCTTCATCTTTAGCCATCACCTCTGCTTCTTCTTTTAATTTCTCAAAAATTTGTTTACCTTGAAAGCACACCATGTTCTCATCTACAGGACAATTTTTCACACTTACTTGATTATCACACCATAATTTTAACAATGTTTCAATCTTAGCGATAATACCATGCCGTTTACGAATGAAGCTTGAATTCAAAGACTGAGCGTTTTTCACTGCTTCGAGAATTTTTTCTTTACTTTTTGTAATTGTTCTGACTATCGATTCCGGTAAATCAAACTTCTTTGCTAATTCGCAAATTTTTATTTTTGCAGTGTAGTCTTTAATAATGATAAGTTTACACTGCAAAGATAATGTTTTTCTTTTCTTGTTTGAAGCAAAAGAGTCCATAGTAGTGCGAGTCCATTATTCGATCTGTGTGATCCAGGTTGATTTGGATTTGGAACTCGTCAGTCTTCGGACGTCAGATGACTCCTAACTTCTTAATATAGTCCTCGTGTAAACTACTGAAGCCCAGCTGGACCTGTTGGTCCTCAGATTTAATCTGCTTCAAAAATAGAGGATGGTTGGCACAATTTGCGCAAATGCATTCCTGCGCTCGAGAGTATGGTGCATAGGTCCGTCTGTTTGCGAAGTGCCTCCTCTAAGCTGTCTGCCCCGGTCATGACGTCGTCGATATAGCAATACTTCTCCAACGTGCTGCTGCCTAGGGGACCTTTCTGTTGGTTCTCTTGCGCTAGAACTTGCAGACATTTTGTAGCTAGATACGGGGCACATGTCGTATCGTAGGTTACTGTTTGCGTTGAACTATTCCTCCAAATCAAGCCATGGTACCGACGGTCTTCGGGATGGAGCATTATCTGCCAATACATCTTCTCGATGTCGGCGGTGAATACGAAACAAGCATTCTGAAACGCAGGAGTATCAAAAAACAGTCATCCTGGACAGTAGGCCCTGTATGAAGGACATCATTCAGCAAAACGTTTGTGGTCGTCTTAGTGGATGCATCGGAAACCACCCACAGCTTGGTTTTAATGCTGTCAGGCTTCAGAACATAATCATGTGGAAGGAAGTATCGTAATTCCTCCCGCTGCTGCGACGTCATCTCCTCCATATGCCCACGCCGAATATACTCCTCCATATGCCCACGCCGAATATACTCCTCCGTGAAGCCCTCGTATGGAAGTCATAGATCAGGGTTCCTCTCCAGTCGACGCTCCAAGGCAATGAATCTGCGAGTGGCCACCGCTTGGGAATCACCTAACGCCTCAGGATCCTTGCTGAATGGGAGTTTAACCAAGAAACGGCCGTCGGGACGTCTTGTCATTGTCTGATAGAAATGTGTTTCGCAAGCCTTTTCAGTTAACGTAAGCTTGTGCTGCGGATCCTGTACTTCCTCGACCTCCCAAAATCTCTTGATGAGCTGATTAAGCTTTGTTATCTTCTGGCAGGATGCTACATGTCACGGAAGACACTTGAGATGTGATCACTCTTCCGGCTACAATCCACCCTAGGAGTGTGTTTCTTTGTCCAATGGCTAGGACCTCGTTAAAGTGTTCGGCACTTAGCAACATGTCGATCCGCTCTGTTCGGTGGAAGTCTGGATCTGCCAGCCTTGTGTGTTTGGTAATGTGCCATCCCGATGTGTTCAAGTTCTGAGATGGTCACGGTGATATAATTTTGTCCATGACGTAGGCTTCCAACTGCGCGGCACATCCTGATAATTTGGATCTTAGGCCGAGGTTCAGCTTATGGTATGGCTTCTCAGTACTACCAGCTACCCTTTCAATGAGGGCAAGGTGTGATGTCGATGATGAACCCAATTTTTTGATGATTCTTTTGGTTACTAGGTTTATTTGTGACTCGGATCCAGCACAGCTTGACAATCCGTCATCTTCCCATTGCTGGTGACCAGCCCGACGACGGCTGTGCCCAGAAGTACATGTCCTTGGGGTCGGGGCTGCATCAGAGTCGTCAAAGCGGGCGATGGCGGTTCTGCATTTGTTTGCGGTATCGAGTCTTGGTTCGGCGTTGTCGTGCTCGAGGATATCGTCTTGGTCTGTTTGGGCTTGTTGTCTCCAGGCAGATGTGGTAGGGTGTTGGGATTCTTGGAACACTGCTTGCAGCTTCTGGCCGCGCAGCTGGAAGCCTGATGTCTTTCTCGAAGGTACTGCATGCACAGCTTCTTAGCGCGCACGAAACTTAGTCTTTTTGTAGCAGTGATCCTGAGGAAATCCGAGCAGTAGTAAAGTGGATGATCCTGCTCACACATTAAGCACCGAGGCTGTCGTGGCGGTTACGGTCGACTTGATGGCTTTCCTACGGTTGATCTGTAGATCCTTTGTTTTATGGCCGAGTGTCTCGAGGGCCTGGAAACGCATTTCCATGAAGTCCAACAAACTTTTCAAGAGTGGTAGCTCGCACGGGTTGGATAACGATTGTTCGTATGATGCGTGAGTCGCTGGATCCAATTTTTGGATAAGCACATGTAGCAGCGATGGATCCTAGTCCCTTGTGGACACTTGAAGATCCTCCAGGCCTCTGAGACACTCTTGTGTGGTGTCATGTAGAGCCTTTATTGCTGCCACTGATGGCCTTTCATTAGCATGAGATGGCTGACTAATCAATTTGTTAATGAACGTCGCAACCAATAGTCGTCGGTTGTCGTACCTTTCCTTTAAGGTTGTCCAAGCCGCTTCGTAGTTGTTTTTTTTTCGAATCAAAAGCTCCGCTTCTCCGGTGAGACCGGCCTTGAGTTACCATAGCTTCTGGCACTTGGACATCGGTTGACTATGCATCATTTGCATGAACAAGTCATGGAATTGTTGCCAATGTAAATGGTTCCCATCGAAGGTGGGGAGTTTTATTTTCTTCAGATGCATGGCAAGAGGAGTCACAGGCAGAGTCGCTGAGGCAGGTGTGGCGCTGAGTTCATCCATTTTCCAGATTCCAGATACGTCTGGAATCTGGAAAATCTTGGGTAAGCTCTTCCAAAAGAGTGTGCTGTTGCACGTTAAAACCATACTGTTCAGGATCGTCATGGAGGTCGACGATCTGCAGGTGATATTCATCCAGCTGTTGTCAACCTCGTTCGAGGGTCATGAGTTTACTCCTGCACCAGGTCCGAGTGACCTCCTTTTGGTCCAAACAGTCGATGATCCCCCTCAATGAGGCTGCCATGACTTTGTAGCGACGCAGCATCCTGACCATACTGGCATCTCTTGGTGCTGAAGCTTCTGCAGTGTAGTCCTTGTTCTCACTATCCTGAATTTCGAGCCCTTTTAGTGACTGTTCCCCGGCTGGCGTGTCCACGTGTTTTTTGGCACGCATTTGATCGCGGAAGTGCTAATGGTAACGGAGGTAGTTGCCTTTGGTAGTGTTGTATATATGTTGGGTAAAATACTCTACTCCGGTAGGGATCGGATGTTACCATCGCCAAATTCAAAATCCTCCCACGCGGCCTCGAGTCACCTCAATCGCTCCGCATAAACCCGGCTTCCTGCTTCCTTGAGGGCGAATACTTCTTGTAGTTTGAAATGAAGCCTTCGACGATTCGAGCCAATCCTTTTAACATAGGTCCTCGATCAGGCGATCCACATTCGCCATCGCGTAGAAAGTCGGAAAGCGGTCGGAAACAGAAAGCGCGAATACACCACAACACTACACAAAACACCACACAGCACTTCACAACCTGTTCACCGGGGAAAAACAATTATTTATTTATGTACGGCAAAATAAATACCAAGTGCATCTCACCGGGGCCTCCAAATGCTTGCGCCGGGACTCCTTTGTCCCGAACTTTGATTTTATTACTTTTCATAGACTTTAACAATTTAACTTTTTTTCACTTTCTTTTTAACCATACAGAGAAACTGACTAACCAACAATTGAAACAAGACACATTAGGACAAGAATTCGCAGAATATATAACAACCCAACCAACAATTGAGCAAATGAATAAATTTTTGTTTCAAAGTATTGACAAATTAAACAAGTTGGGTAGACAGACCTATGCTCTGTCAGAAGGGTTTTGTACTCAACTTACAAAATGCAGTAACCAGCAACGAATAAAATCAAGAAACATGTCATATTTGAGGATCATACTATTATTAGCAAAGTTGAAAGAATTTTGACTTCTGAGGTATTTGTTATAGTCATACCCATAAATATCTCCCTTGATAATATTTTCAGATTTTTTAAGATCACGAGTGTCCATTCGCGAGGGGGGAAACACATTTTTCATGTATTCCCTTCCCCCCCTGTGCCCCACTGAAGCAAAAACTGTCAGTTTAAGAACTGTTTTGAAAAGATCTCATAGAGAACTTTCAGTTGATACTCATATCGGCTACCTTTCATGTCATTTTTTCTCAGGGGCCACTCCTCTGTACTGTAATCATCGATTCATGGCCCGTTTTTTGAATCTTAGAATGGTCACAAAGCCCTTTTGCTAGGAACTCTCTCCTGCCTCTTCGACTTTTTTCAACTGTATGTACTCATCTTCATGATACCTATCATTCCTGAAATTTTCATGCAAATCCTAGGAAAGCTGTAGTGTCTAAGTCGGTAAAAAGCGCATATGGCTCCATAGCCATATGTTTCCATAGTAATACAGGGCATATTGTTCCATAGTAATACAGGGAGGATCGTAGTAGTCTTTGCGTATAGACGTCTTTTAAATCGCTCCTGTCAAAAGTTTTCAAAAATTAAATTAATTTTTTTAAAAACATTAGTCCGAAGTTAATTTTTATCGGAAAAAAATCTTATATTGTCGAAGTAATCGACTCAGGAAATTTCTATCGAATATTTTTACTTCGATTGATAACGAAAAACAAATTCACAAAGAAAATTTCGCCGCTGGTATGGAGGAGCCCGACGGCTTCCCACCGTTGGGGCAACCTAGGGAAACGACGAATACAAAACTGGCGACAATCGCCAAAAGAAAACATAACGAAGAAAACTCCGTAGATGGAGGGTGCAAGCTGCAAATAATAGCGGACAATCAACAAATGGCCAAATTGCAGAAAGAAAATGATGAACTAAGGCAAGAGATACAGTCTGTCAAGGATCTTTTCAAGAAAGGGATGAAGCCTCAACAGACGCAGCTACAAAATCAATGGCAACAGGTAACAAAGCCGAAGGAAAGTACAAAGCAAGTAAATCCAGAGGAAGTTCTAAGTGCTGGTGGCACAAACGAGAGCCAAAATTATTTTGCAGCGCTGGAGGGATTAACCGAAGATATGGAAATCGAAGAAAACATCGGAGGTAATTTTAATCAAGATAATGACTTTAATTTTATTCAAACTTTAAAGAACAAAAATAAGGAGAAAAAACCAGCCCGCAGTTCTGCTGGTTCCTCTGAAAAAGCTTCCAACAAGACAGAAAAAGTTCCGCCAATCAACGTGTTCGGACAAACCGGGAAAGATATGGTTCGGCTATTGGCAGCCGAAAATAAACTGGCCAATTTCGAAATCAAAAGAGTTAATGCCGAAAAATTAACTATAAGGACAAAATCACTGGTTGATTTCAAGTCAGCCAAAGATGCGCTGATTTCTGGGGAGGTTCCACACTTCACCTATACCCCAAAAATTGAAAAAAATCAGACCTTCTTGTTGAAGGGTTTGGACAGCGGAGAGGATACGGTCGATCTTCTTCAGGTGCTCAAGGAGGCTGCACCAGATATTGATTTTGTTTCAGTCAAAGCCTTTGCGACAAGAAGGTCGACCATAGAAAGGAAGAATTTACCACTTTACCTGGTACAAATTGCAAATAAGAGCAGTCCAAGTCCCCTGCAACAAATAAGGTACTTGAATTTCAGAGTGGTGAGGTGGGAACGCCTCCAGAAAAGAGAAACCAGTGTTACCGGTGTCAAAGATTTGGACATTCGGCTGCCAATTGTGCCATGCACTATCGTTGCGTTAAATGCAAAGACGTTCATGCTCCCGGTGAGTGCAAATTGGCTCAGACGGAGCCTAAAGAAAAAATTATACTGCGTTAACTGCGGTGTTTTTGGTCACCCAGCATCATATCGAGGATGCTCCCGATATCAAGATGCAAAAGTTAAATTTGCTCCAAAGCAAACACAAGTACACCGTAATATCATACCTTCCAACTTCGTCAAGCCCGGAGTATCATTTGCACTCGCCGCTAGAGGACCAGCAGAAAATGCTGGAAATAATGTTAATAATGTAAGTGGCAATAATGAGCTGCTTCTCAAAATTTACCAGCAACTTAATTCTTTATCGGAGAGAATCGACAAACAAGATTCAAAAATTAACTTTGCTTTTCAGCGTTTAGGTCTTTCAAATGCCTAATAATAACTTGTCATCCAGTCATATTCCCATGGGTAGGCTTCGCCTCATATCGATCAACGTCAACTCTATCGTTGCTATACATCGACGTGATTATCTCCTTGAATTTGTTGTTAAGCAAAAGCCTGACATCATACTTCTCACCGAAACCCACCTCAATTCATGGCATTCCATGGAATTCAAAGATTTTGCATTCATAAGAAACGATAGGGTAATAGGTGATGGGGGAGGTGGCACCGGGATATTGGTTAGAAGACCCTTTTGTTTCCAAAATATTGAAAAAGTCGAATTCAAAAACTTTGAATTTCTTGAAGTGTCCGTCATCAAAATTTCACTGCCAGGTGGGGATAACCTCTTCGTTATCTCTGCCTATGCAACTGGTCAAAATGTTCTCAAGTTCAAGGAGGAACTCAATTCCTTGTTTGAAATACTCGAATTGAACAGGCTGCATACTTATTATATTTTTGCCGGTGACCTGAATGCCAAGCATACATCATGGCTAAACGCCACCAATAATCCAAGAGGTGTATTCCTGAAATCATGGATAACAGAGAACCAAATTGAATACAGGTGCAACCTATATGGGTCGGAGTTCCCAACATACCCTAGGACAAATTCATATTTGGACCTCTGCATTGCTGACGCAAGACTTGAATTCAGCTTTAATAGTCCTCAACGGAAACTGCAGGTGCTTCCTTACGATAGCGACCATAACGCAATCGTAATGGAAATCAATCATCAAAGGGATGATTTCTTCCTCATTCCAGTTCAACACGAAAACCATCGGTTGAATTTCAAAAAAACAGACTGGAGAAAGTTTCAAAAGAAGTTTAATCGGGAGGACCAGAAGCAATGTCCCTGTTCTGATGATGGCAACGCTTGCTCAATGGTTCCTAATAACAGAAATCTAACTGACGATGAAATAGATCTCTATTTGTCGAAGTTAGAGAAGCTGACGTTGGAAACGATTGAGAAAGTTGTTCCCAAAATTAAACATCGAAACAATATGGAAGGATATGAAACACCAACCATCGCAAGGTTGAAAAGATTGAAAAGCCTTCTTCTCACCCGCGTCAACAATATTTATCGACGATTTTTGGACTACAACCATTCCTCGTTGGCTTTGTTGAAATTACACCTGAAGAATGTCCGGAACTTAATCCGTTCATACTTCAGGAGTGAGGTCAGCAATCAATGGGCGGAAAAACTGAGGGGTATTAGCCCACAGGACCCAGATGGCGTTTTCGCGAAAGTGAATAGCATATTCCGCAGGAAGTCTCGAGTGAAGGTATCGAATCTTAAAGTCGCTAGTGATGAGATAAATCTTCTCGATAGAGCTGGTATCGAAATTGATAGTACGACTCCGGATAGAAATGAAAACAGGATTATATGTGATGGATTGCAGAAACTTGCCCTGATTGGAACACATTTTGAATTGGTTCATCTGCCAAACCCAGAGAGAAGGAATGAAATATTTTCGAAGGTCGTTGAAGCAAAAGTTTCCGACTTCAAATCAAGCCTGAACGGCCAATCAATTCTTCATTTCGATGAAACATTAACATCTGACCTCATACCGAGCTTGAATCTTATTGATTATTTTGTCAGCTATGAAGACTTGTGTTTCATATTTCGCAGAATAAACAACAAAAAATCATGTGGTACTGATGGTATTCCAAATATAGTTCTCCGACATTTGCCTGAGGTTGCTATTAGGGATTATTGCATATTGTTCAACAACATGTTGAACAATTCATATTTCCCAAATGAGTGGAAAAAAGCTAAGGTATTTCCGATCTTGAAGAAAGGAAAAGAATCTTCATGCCCTAAAAGCTATCGCCCAATCAGCTTGCTGCCTAACATCAGCAAGGTTTTTGAAGTGATACTCAACAGAGCATTAAACGCCCACATTGAGAAATATGAGTTGATGCCGAATTGCCAATTTGGTTTTCGTGCCAGGCATTCGACCATACATGCAATAACGAAAGTAACCTCGGACATCTGTTGGAAACTAAACAACATAGAATGTGTTGGAGCATGTCTCATTGATATGGAGAAAGCCTTCGATACGGTGTGGTTAGATGGACTAGTTTTCAAACTTCTTCAGGACAGGTTCCCCAGACACCTTGTCGCCATGATGTGTAATATGTTATACGGGAAATCATTTGTTGTAACTGATGGAAATCTGACAACAATGCGCGAATTCAAGGTCTTGAATGGTCTGCAGCAGGGAACAGTTACTGCGCCCCTGCTTTTCTCAATATTCATTCGCAAGCTATTGAACAGCTTTGATTTTAACATCTTGCCAACGCGATCATTGGTAGCGTTTGCTGATGATCTGATCATCTATACGGCAGACCGAAAAGCTACAATAGTTCAGAGCAATCTTCAAAAAATGTTTAATGATGTGCAGCTCTACACCGACAATTGGCGAATGAAAATCAATGCGCATAAGTGCGAAACAATCTTGTTTCGGACAACGCTGCAGGGGGCCAGTCAAGACCTGAAACGTAATTGGAAGGATTTCCACATTATGGCTGGTGAGGGTAGTTCAGAACGGGTTCCACATAAATCCTGTGTTCGATACCTCGGTGTTCATCTCGATCAGTATCTGTACTATACTGAACATGTCAAAATCATGCTCAGTAAAGCACTAAAAGTAGTCATGGCTCTTCGGCGACTCTTTCATTCCAGGTACATTGATCAAAAAGTCAAAGTTATTTGTTACAAGACCCTGGTTAGACCAGTTTTGACATACGGATGCCAGATCTGGTACAACCAGAGTGCTAGCACAATGGAAAGATTAAGAGTTTTCGAAAGGAAATGTCTTCGTGCATGTACTGGTTTGTACAGAAAGCCTGAGAAGGATTGGAAGCACTATATATCGAATAGAAAAATTTATCAAACCGCTCAAGTGACAAGAGTCGATATCTTCATATTGAAACTTCTTCGGAATCATATCGCAAGATCTGTAACTGTGAGTGAAAACCCTTGGATTTCACAGCCGTTCCACCCTACAGACGGGTATATTGTGACTTGCCTCACTACTGGCTTCGTTCCTCCAGAAGCATTCGTGTATTTGGACATGAATCGATATGTTTTTGATTCTGACGGCGTCCCAATCATATATCACATATACCGAAGGGCCACCGATAAGAAGATAAAATATCCTCCGAATCTGAGTTCACGAGACCATCAATTCCAATGGAGATACTCATTTGCTAGATTCATTGAGGCTGGTCGAGCTGTGATGGAACAATCTAGGTATTGGTGACTGAATGACAATGTCTAAATTATTCGTGTTTATTTTCTGTTCTGTTCTGCTTTTTCTCGTTACTTAGTTTTTTAGATTCATCTCATTATTGCTACATCTAGTATTGTTGTTTATTCGTATTATATATTAGGTATAGGTGTCAATATAAAGTAACGTTGTTTTTTTTTTTTTTTTTTTGATTGAACTTATTTAGAATTAGGGTGTAACATATTAGGTATAGGATATAAGTTCATTGTTGTGTTAGTAGTATAAGTAATTTTTGAATAACGCTGTTTGGTTTTTTCTCCTTTTTCCAATTGAATCAAAAAATATCTAATAATCTTAATTAATTTAAATTTGCAAGTGTATTTTTTTCATTAAATGTGTTTAACTGATAACGTATAAATTTAGAGAAACATTCGGGCCATTAAGTTTTTTATAGTTTTATTGTTTGGAATTCGCTTTATGTTCTTTTAAAAATTTATAACGATTGGTATTAAATAAAGCACTTTTGACCTTGACCTTGACCTTGACCATAGTAATACAGGAAAATTCAAATCGCTATTACTTCGTTAAGATCAATCTTATAAATAGTCATCTGTTTGGTAAATTTTATTGAATTTCAGGGTACCGTTTAGATTTTATTCAAGAAAACATAAAATCGGTAAATCATACTATTACTAACAAAGTTGAGTGAATTGCGACTTCTCATGTCTTTGTTGTTGTTGTACTCATTAAGGCTTACATTCAATATTTTTATTCAGATTTTTCGGATGGAAGGTGTCCAATCGCGGGGGGGGGAGGTACGCGAAAAGTTCGTGCATTTCCCCTTCCCCTGCCCCCCTCGGTACATATAAGGCAATTTTAAGACTTGTTTTGAAAAGATCTCATTAAGACCTTTCCAATGACACCCTACTCGACTACCAACGGTGAACATTTTTTTTTGATGGGTCACCTCCTTATATGGGGAGACCCCCCTTAAACCCCTTTGAAAAAATTTTCCACCCTTGAACTTTCAAGAAGTCACCATTTCTGACCTTTCCACAAAATTTCATGGCTGTAGCCTCTATAGTTTCGGAGAAAAAGTGCTGTGACATACGAAGGTCGTGATTGCAATAGGGTTTTGTATTTTAGTACAAAACCCTAAAAAGAGTATTTGATACTGTAATTATTCTGCTATTGCACATTAAGTCTTGGCTCTACTACAGTGGAGCCCGCTTAAATGCAATCAATTGTGGTTTGGAAATCTATTGCGTTTACCCGAGCTGTGCATTTAACCGGAACTCGGATATATGCAATATTGTGCAACTAACCGTACTTCGTATAGTTACACAATTATTGCATTTATCCGTTACGACCTGGGTTTGAAAAATAAACTCGTTTTAGAATTAAACAATTTCTTTTATTAAAGAAAGAACAGCATAAAAATTACAGCCGTTATTTTAAAAAGTAACGGTATAAAGTATCATACAAACAAAACAAATATAAACGAAAATTTATATCATTTAAGAAATTCTATGATCTTTGTTTGTTTAAAGCATATTTTAGTTGATTTCTTCAAAATGGCTTCCTCAATCAACTCAAGATGAATATTTTCATTATCATGAGAATACTTTTGGAGTACAGAAAATGCATATAGTGCGGCACCATACGAAGGAATAGTACTCATATTTTCAATTTCGGCAGATTCGTCATCTTCATTATCGCTTTCTGCTACGGTGTTGCATTCCGTCACTTCTGCCAGTATTTCTTCATGTGTCATTTCTCCGTAGCACTCTACATCTGTATCGCACAAGAGGTATTCTCTGAATTCATCTTCTGATATTGGTAAATCAATTACTTTTTCGACAAAGGCCATATCGAGTTCTGAAAGGCTTCCATTATTCAGATTGATGGACCCTGCCTTTTTAAAACAGTTTTGTATTGTGGTGCGAGCAACCAACCACCAGCATCTTTTAGTGAGTTTTAGCGCTTCCAAGACAGAAATTGTTTTTGAAAAATCTTGTAGCGAAAGTCCGTTTTCTAAAGCTAAAAGCTGCTGTCGTACTAGATATGTACGGTAATATGTTTGAAAACTATTCCTTGATCGAGTGGCTGAATCAAGCTGGTTGTTTTCGGAGGCAAAAAAACTATATTACTATATTACTTAGTGGTGCGTTTAACTTGTGGCAGCTAGCGTTGTCCACTATGAGCAAAACTTTTTAATTTTTTTAGTTTAAAATCTTCATTCAGGTCTTATAAAATTTGATTCCAAATAGTTTGATTCATCCAAGCTTTCTTCGAATTATAATAAGGTAATGGGACTGTCTTACCTCTAAAGGAGTGAGGTTGTTTTGCATTTCCGATTGTAAAGATATGTTTGTCAGATCCATTGGCATTACACATAAAAAGCAATGTAAGCCTCTGCTTCTGGACTTTTATTCCAGGAACATTGTCGTTTCTATAAACCGTTGTACCTTGGAAGTGCTTTATAGTATAAAGCTGATTCATCGGCGTCATAGATGCAGCTGCTTTCATATTCGGAGTTTAAGAAGGGCCAAACATTCTCCAACCAATTACTACCGGCTTGACGGTCAGCTTCAGCTACTTCACCGCTCGTTTTATGAAAGGAAACATTTTCACGTACCTTCTACAATGAAGCCATCCAGAGGTGGCCTCGAAACTATCAACGTTAAGCATTTGAGCATTAAATGGCATTTTCTCTTAACATCGGGCCAGTAATGATTGCGTTGTTGGCATTCATTTGTTGAAACCACTTGCTCAATGCTTTGTCCACTTGATCATGCGTAGCCTTTCGAAGGCGCTTCCTTTGGAGGTTGCCATTCTCGATTTCAAGCTGCTGATAGTGTTCTTTTTCTTTAACTATTCTTGATATAGTCGATGGGTGACAATCATACATCGAGCAAAGCTCCTTCCTTGATTTGCCTTCACTCAAATTTCGAAGAATTTCTGTTTTTTGCATTAAAGTCAGATTATTTTTTTTAATTTGTTGACGATCTGAAATTTTTTGAAAGAATTGATTTTATTCAAATCAAATTAAATTAAATAGTAGTTTTTACCCATTATAGCTCTTTGATGCACTTGTAAATAATGTACGGATGTACATATACAGTCTTCCACAAAAGTCAAGGTACAGTGATAAATATCATGAAAATTGTTTGATATTTTTATTTAAAAAACCTATAGTGATAAAATTTTTTTGGTATTACTTCAACTATAATCATTACACTTTAAATTCATGTAAAACAAAACGAAAATTCTGTCGTTTTAATATATTATTACATATGATGTATTGGAAAGTCAATGAATGAAGTCCACAAAAGTCATGGTACACCTAAAGAAAAATGATATAAATTGTAATTATAGTCTTGCATAGTTATTTGAATTATACTTTTCTTAATATTTTGTCGGATATCCTTTCATCTGAATTACTGACCTCAGTCTTTTAGGCATAGAATATACCAATTTTTTAGTAAATTCGCTGCTGATTCTGGCCCACTCCTCCAATATAACATCCTTAAGCTGCGCCTTGCTTGATATCACTCTTTTTCGGATTTTTGTCTCAAGCTCATTCCAAAGATGCTCTAAAGGGTTCAAATCAGGGCTTTGAGGCGGTGTAGCAAGCATGCGAGTATTGTACAATAGCCACATTCGAACTTTATGCGCAGTGTGCTTAGGGTCATTGTCCTGTTGAAACAAGAAATCTTCTCGCATACCTAATTTGGCTGCACTTTGTTTATGTTGTTTCGTAGAATCTCTAAATAAGAGTTCTGATCCATAGTATTTTCGATGAATGTCAGATTTCCAACTCCAGCTGCAGCCATGCAACCCCAAACCATAACACCACCGCCTCCATGTTTTACTGTTTTAATAGTGTTCTTGGGATTAAATGCTTCTCCTACTTTTCGCCAGACCCTCTTATGCCCATTTACACCAAATATACAAAATTTAGGCTCATCCAAAAATAAAACATTATCCCAAAACGTTATTGGTTTGGCAATATATGCTTTTGCAAATGTTATTCTTTTTTGTTTGTTTATGGAACTTACAAGAGGTTTTCTTCTAGGCGTACGAGATGAAAATCCAGCTTCTACGACAGCTCTACGCACATTTTCTGCGCTAACCTCCTTCTTATCATTAATTCCAAGAACATCGCAGATTTTTCTACAGCTTAGAAATGTATCTTGTTTTACCATTCGCGAAATTTTGCTCTTGTCCTTTGCGCTTAGTTTAGATGGACGACCTGTTCGGGGCACATTTTCCACTCTATTTTCCTTCTTAAATCGATTTATCACTTTTTGAATGGTTGACCGACTTCGCAACACTAGTTCAGCTATTTCAGATTATGATTTGCTCTGATTTGAATGCAGATTAATAATTATTTCACGCTCCTTAATACTCAACTCCTTTCGACTAATTTTTTAAAAATTTTATTAAATAAAAGATACACCACGAATACGGACGCGATATTAAAGACAGCGGCCTACGGTTGTTAACTCACTCTGATAATATGAACTTGGGGGATTCCCCTTTTTACAAATAACAGGGCATTTTCTGCAACTGTACCAAGACTTTTGTGGAGTAGAAAAGAGACATTGCCAACAAAAAATTTTTGTCTTCAATGATCATTATTGCCGAATCCCTTTAAATTTATGAAAACTTAAATTAAACAGAACTCGTATTATTACCATTTCATAACTTTTGGTTTTCAAATAAAAATATTGATTCAGTGATACAATTTTCAGTTACCGATTCTCTGTACCTTGACTTTTGTGGAAGACTGTATGTATATACGAGAAAAAAAACTGAAAGAATTCACTAGGCAAACAAACTTATTGCTGTAAAGACACCTTTGAAAACACCAAACACATTAATATGACCGTTCACCAACAAGTTATAGATTTGAATATGATAATGTGTCGCAAAATTATCACCAAAAAGAATAAGCAGAATTCAAAAACAAAGCAACCAAAAATTCAGTAAACAAATGACAATATATGCATGTGTTAAAAACTAACATGGGTTTGCATTTAACCGTATCTAAACACACGACGTGCCCTTAAATCTCCTGAAATTTCTGTTGCGCTTATAAGAATTTTGCATTTAAACGTGTTGCAGTTATCAGCCAGATTTTAGAACAATTTCTAAGTAAAAGGCAAGCGGCTTAGAAAATGCGTGCATCTAAACAGAATTTGCGTTTATGCGTGTTGCACTTAAGTGGGCTCCACTGTATTCAAGAAAATTTGCATTAATGTGTTTCAGTAGCGTTGAAAATAATGTCTTCAACTTTTCTTATCATGTTATTTAACTGTCCCAAACAGCTTGCATCAAATTAATAATTCCTCCTTCCATAAATCAAAAGTGCAGAACAGTAGCACCTCATCCATAATCATGCAGCACCCAACCGCACTGTTCTGCGATGTGTAACTCAAGAGGAAAACAACAATCTTATTTAAAATTCCGAATAAACTGCAATCCGCTACGATGAAAATCCCCCAAGACGGATTTTCACGAAAACTTGGCACACTCGAGCGAGCAACAAGTTAGCAGCAAGCTAGCTGGCTACTAGTTCTCCCTGCTGTACAAGCAGCCGCTGTTGAGCTCCTCACTAACTTCCACGCTAAATTTTAACGACGAAAAAATAAGTACCCGCGAACGTTGGACGATTCCGAGAGTGGAGTCTCGAGTCCAGCCAGTTCCATCTTAGCTTCGACTGGGGCTAGATAAAGTTTTTCGCGGCGGACAACGGAGGTTGCGCGCTTTAGTGAAAATTCCCATCGACATTTACGTCCGCGTACTCGAACTAGCGGGACAGTCGCGATCGCGCGATAATCCGTGCCTCCCCAACATTACTTGGCACTTTTCAAGATACTTTGCCTGCACCGTACCTGGACCCGATGCGGCTATTAAATAAATATCAAATCTGCATAAAGTGTTGTTAAACTTTCGCGAAATCCGCGGCGGCATAGAAACAGAAAAAAATTAATATCCGCACTTTAATCGCTTGTAATTTGTAATTCACAGCGTGTTGCGAATTCGATAGTGGAACGTGAGTCGCAAGCAGGCAGGCGGTAGTTAGCTGTAGTGGCCGCCGCAGCATGCAGGGAGCCCGCGATAGTGCCCGTGCCGCCCAGCCTACTCGTAGCCCAGCTAAGTCTGCTTCTAGTGTGGAAGTGCAGTCGCGCGTGTTTCGCTTAATTAGCGTGCTTTAGTGCGCCGCCATATCTACTAGATTGTTTGCATAGATACATGGTCGCGAAATTAGTTTCGATTTTCACTGCCCAGTAAGTGAAAATTTTCGTAAATATTTGGATAGCGCGTCGTGGACGTCGTCATCGTTTTCGCGGAGTGTTTTCGTAGTGCAAAAATTATTCCGAATTTTCACCATTCCGACACACCGAGCTGTTGGACAAGATCCAAAAGTGAGGGCATTTGGTTGGGCTGCGTCACTTGCATCGGAAAAAGATACATTCATAAATTGCCGCCTACGTACGTGTACCATACGTTGCCGCATGTGCGCGAGGGAAAAAACTGCAACGCTGAGATCACACGCTCAAGGGTAACTTGATACCGCCATTCATTTCGCGAGCAGTGCATTGTATGTAAACAGATGCTATCGAAATTTATCACACCTGTTTGTTGTCATCCACACATCTCGTCCGTTTGCCGTCACGTATCTTTGCATCTCATATTCGCGTGGTCATAAATTACTCAAGATCGCGGTTGCCTGCGCGGAATGGCTAGAAAAAAATGCAGAAAAGTGAAAAGTGCTAATCATAAAACGGAACGCAATTAGGAGTGAATAAAACGCATCCTAAATTACTGCATCGACCACTTAAGTGCTAAAAATCAATTAATTAAATTGAGTGTGTGCAAATTTGATTGTTTCATCGAATCAAGTGCACACAAGAAGAAGAAGAATCAAAAGTCGCGATGTGCGTGTTAATGCCACTAAAATTAAAACTTGCTTTTTGTATTCACGCTTAATTGTTCAAGTGACTTGAAACGATTTTTCTTTTAAATTTATATCGCTGCGTTTGCGTGTGAGCATTTTTCAGTGAAAACGTTAGAATTCCTGTGGCTGCTAAATAATATACGAGTAATCGTGAAAAGCATTAAAACTAGCAGAAATAGTTCGAGTGCAAGTTTCAACCTTCGCTACGTACATTTTTTTTTGATGGGGCTGTAAAGACGAGTCTTTAAAAATTTTACGTCTAATAAAAATGCACATTAACAACAGGTGAGTTTATTTTCCTTACAGTGGCAAAGGCACCTTTTTGTGCATTAGCTGTTAAGAGAAAAAAAAATTTTATCCTCGTACGCCCGAAAAATTGCTTAATTTCAGTAAAATTAAATTTCTTTTCTTCTTTCTTCGGCTTCGTTGTTTTTCTTCTGAGAAAAATTTAGGATGCATTATGTGAATTTATTGAGGTTGCAACCTAATGCCAAGCCCATTTTCCGAGATTTTTTTTTCTCTTGCGGTTAGAATTAATGTGCGCGCGGCATGGTGTGAATCAAAACGTTGATATTTGAGAAGATTAATGAGATTGGTTGTTGCTTCAATGAAATCAAATCAAATGCATTTGTATTGTTTGTATTCGGAAATTTTTTATCGATAAACTGGTCTTTCAAAATTAGTTGCGAAATGCAATGATTATCATAGCAGATACAGTTTTTTAATAGAAATAGAAACTATGAATATTTAATATTTTTTAAATATCAGATGCAAAAAAAACACAAATAGTTCGATTGTGAAGGACATTAAATACGCAATATTTAAATCAAAAGAAAGAGTCAAACTTGCAGCTCCTAGTAAGGCAAGTGATTTTTGACGCAAAGCTCATTAGAAAGGAGTTCTAATTCGACACACATAAATTAAAAACGACACAAGTATAATAAAAAATATGTTTCTGGTATTCATATTTGAGCGCTCGATTTTAAGGGGTGAAGTTGGATGTACGGTGCAAATTTCTTTCTTAAGTGCTTAATCTTTGAAACCCATGAAAAGGTTGTAATGTAACCTTCATCTTTAACTTGCAATTTTATTATTGCACAAAAAAATATTTGATACAAATTCACGTCAGTTAAAAAAAAATTCTGTTTAATGTTTGAAAACGTTTGGTAAAGAGGATTTGTTTAAAGTTATCAAGTCATAGATACAACACAAAGAAGTTAAATAAAGTCAAGAGCTTTTCATATTGTCGCGTGTTATGGTTCGCGGCCAATAATTTTAATATTCCGCGAAAGTGAAAACGCAATGTCTTTTAAGTTAATTTAAAAGAGTTTATTAAATTACTTAAAAATACACAATCACTTATTTGGTCTATTTCACAATTTTATTTTCACAATTAAAATCTAACTTCCACTTGTCCATAAATTTCTATCGCAATTGTCTTCTAAGATCACTTCACAATCACTTTTCTATTACTCGAACAATATCGCTTCCACACACTATCGCAGTTTTTATCGTGGTCGAATGAATGAAAATGATCCCCCCATTCATTCAGCTCGCCTTTATATAGGGTCTGTAGTCATTCAACCCAGTTCTCGTACATTTGCGAATTAGCGGGAACTTTCGAGCAGCGTGAATGAATGGAGCAGTGACTCACTTCCAAATGTTGTTCATGCTTGGTGGGTTCTCGTGGTTTCGAGTAAATTCATTTTGTTGATGTTCTTAATGGTTGTGGAAACAATTGCCTCAGTAGCTCGCAGAATTATTTGTACATGTAACACTGCCCCCACCTCAGTTCTTGTCGCCCCGAAAAGATGTGTCGCCAGTTGTAGTCAATTCTCCCTGGGTGTAATATGGGGCTAGGCGGCCGAGATGCACGATTTTCATTTTAGCTCCCGGCTTACGGTGTTCCTGTATGCAATATACGACGTTGTTGATTCGCTTTGTAGCCCGGTATGGTCCCTCCCAATTACGCTGCAACTTCGGAGACCTACCCTTTCGCCGCTGTGGGTTATATAGCCACACCAAGTCATCTTGCTGGAAGCCAGTAGAATTTACCTTTAGATCATACCTGCTCTTCATGCGGTCAGTAGCCGATTCGAGGTGTTTTCGCACTGTTCGATGTATCTAGTTCAACCGTTCTCTTAGCTCACTTGCGTACTCCGAGATCGTTTGGGGTTACCCAGGGGATGTCCCGAACTTTATATCAGCTGGCAGACGAATAGTCTTTCCAAAAATGACTTTGGCTGGTGCTTGGCCCGTCGATGCATGTTCAGCAGCTCTGTACGTCATTAAAAATAGTGGGATATGTCGGTCCCAGTCCCTTTGGTTCTCGCCAACCATCTTGGCGATGTGTTTATTGAGCGTGCCGTAGAAACGTTCGACCATTCCATCGGATTGGGGATGCAGCGGTGTTGTCCTCGTGTTCTGTATTCCCAGTAGTTCGCACATTTCGCCAAAAACTAGTGACTCAAAGTTTCGGCCTTGATCCGAATGTAGTTCACAAGGTATGCCGTACCTACTGAGCCAATTTAACACTAGCTGCTCGGCTACAGTAGTTGCTTCCTGGTTGGGAATGGGGTAGACCTCGGGCCACTTGCTGAAATAATCGGCCACAACCAGCGTGTATCGATTCCCCCATTCAGATTCAGGAAAGGGTCCAGCGATGTCAACAGCAATCCTTTCAAACGGTACACCCACGTTGTAGGTTTGCATTTGTCGCCTCAGTCGTTGCTTGGGACTTTTGACGGAAGCGCAAATCGTGCATCTACGGCACCAGTCTTCTACGTCTTCTCGAGCATGGAGCCAGTAAAACCTTTCCCGCAATTTTGCTAAGGTCTTGTTAACGCCAAGGTGGCCTCCCGAAGATCCTTCGTGCATCTCCTTAACCACATCGGGGCTTCGGCTTTTGGGAAGTATAGTTTGCATCCTATAGGAGCTGCCATCCGCCGTTTCCCATTTCCGCTTGAGTATGCCATCCTCTACCTGAAGGGAGTTCCATTGTGCCCAATAGCTTTTCAGGGTTGCGCCATGCGTTGAAACGTCCTTCCACTCAGGTCGGCCAGTTGTCTCCTTCCATACGAGCAATAGTCCGATGTCCTCGTCGGCTAACTGGGCATGTCTAATCTCCTCCGGTGACCAACCTTCATCGAATTCGGTCGTTATCAATCGCAGATCAACGGGCGGTTCCTTTTCCTCATCCGTCGGCAATGCTTGCAGTTAGCTGGACATGGACGGCGGGATAGGGCGTCAGCATTTCCATGAACTCCGCCCTTCCGATGAACAATTTCGCAGTCGTATGACTGCAATCTTTCGATCCATCTCGCAACTTGTCCCTCGGCGGTTTTCGAAGTTGAGCAGCCATCTCAGTAATGCATGGTCCGTTCGAAGAACAAATTTCTGGCCATATAGGTACTTGTGGAACTGCTTGGTGGCCTCTATTATAGCCAATAGCTCCTTCCTGGTCACGCATTAGTTCCTCTCACTTTTTGAAAGAACTCGACTGTAATACGAGAGGACTCTTTCTTCGCCATCGATCTGCTGGGAGAGTACAGCTCCAATATCACCGTTGCTCGCATCGGTGTCAACTACAAACATTTTTGCAGGTTTCGGATATGCCAGCACGGGTGATTCACACAGCTTCTCCTTCAAGGTCTCAAAGGCTACCTGGCATTGTTCATTCCAGATATACGGACGATTTTTCTCGGTTAATTGATGGAGACACTTAGCTATTTTGGCAAAGTCTTTGACGAATCTTCGATAGTAGGTTGCCAGACCCAGAAAACTTCGTAGTTGGCGCTTGTTGTTTGGTGTTGGCCAGCTTTTCACGGCTTCAATTTTCTCAGGGTCTGTTTTGACCCCTTCTGCTGATACGACGTGTCCCAGGTATTTTACTTCAGCAGCGAAAAGGGTACACTTGTCGGGACTAAGTTTGAAATTCGCCAGTCGCAATCGGGAGAAAACCTCTTCTAAGTTCCGCAAATGCTCTTCGAACGTTTTTCCGATAACAATGATGTCATCTAAGTATACCAAGCAGGTTTTCCAGGTAAGGCCACGTAGCACGTATTCCATCAAGCGTTCGAAAGTGGCTGGACCATTGCAAAGCCCAAATGGCATCACCACGAATTGCCACAATCCGGTCCCAACTGAAAATGCGGTTTTCTCTCGGTCGTTTTTGTCGATTTCTACCTGCCAGTAGCCACTCTTGAGATCGAGGGTAGAAAACCCTTTTGCGTCGGCTAAAGTGTTCATGATGTCATCGATGCGTGGAAGCGGGTAACTATCTTTCTTAGTGACGTCGTTAAGCTGCCTATAGTCGACACAAAAACGAGTGCTACCGTCCTTTTTCTGTACTAGAACTACTGGCGTGGCCCATGGACTGACAGAAGGTTCAATAACGCCTTGTTTTTCCATGTCCGAGATCAGTAAGCTCACTTCTCTTTGTTTGGCTATAGGAAGACGTCTCGGCGCTTGTCGAATTCGCTTGGCTCCCTGTGTATCTATGACGTGAGTTACCATACTCGGCCTTGGTCACCCGGGTTTGTTAATAAGATGTCACTGTACTTGGTGACCAGCTCAGAGGCTCGCTGCACTGGCAATTTGACCTGCTTCAATATTGCAAACGTGGATTCCCGGGATTTGTCTGCGTCTTGCCTCCTTTTCCAATGATGGTCGTGAGTGGCTTCCAAGGAGGTGATGGTGGAAACAGGCTGGCAGCTGCCGATGACTTCTCCCGCTTTGATGCTCGTGTTTGAGTCTGCGGTGTTCAGGATTCTAACCGGCACGTATCCGTTCCTGATAGATCTAACAAGGCTCCGTCCTACAATCAAACTGCGCAATGCGGACGTCTTCGTTGGCTCTATTAGATAAGATCGCTGGTCTCAAGAATCACCATCAAGCTTGGCCCATACAATGCTTTCGGAAGAATTCGGTACATCAGTGTCGGCACATACTACTACATTCATCTTGGGAACTTGAACGCTGGGATCCTCCACCGAAACTTCGACATTCTGCCATTTCAAGACCCGTTTGCTCAAATCCAACGTGATTCCATGTGGTCGCAGAAAATCCATTCCGAGAATGCAGTCATCCATAATGTTTGCCACCAGAAAATTATGTCGGAACGTAAATTCTCCCAACTGTATCTGGAGGTTGACCTCTCCATGAACAGGTGCAGTTTTTCCCGTAGCTGTCCGTAGTGAGAAAATCCTGCCCTTTCGAAGCAGTTGTTGCCTCACATAGTCTGGTCGGATGATCGATCGGGTTGCACCAGTGTCGATGGTTATGGTGCAATGTTCTCCGTCAACTTGACCCGGAAGGCATAAGTCCGCTTCTCTTCGATGCAGTCTTGATACAGTGATAGTTGTGCTGGGGACGTCGATCCTCCTAGCCAACCTCTGCCCCACGAAGTTGGCTCTTACATGTTTCCCGACCCCTCAGTTTGAAGGGTTTCCATTTTGGGCTCCTGACTCGGTCTCGATCTTCTCCTAGCTGCACACCCTGGACAATAGCAGTGGTACGAGTCACATTTTTCGCTGCCTCAAAGTTCAGACTGTAAGCCAATACGTCCTTAACCGTTTGCTTTTGAGCTAAACGCACGGCTTGTTGCAATTCCGGGTCCTTTAGTACGCTGATGAATGCTTCTGTTGCTGCATCATCTCGATGTTCTGGGTCGTAGGCTGGGTAAGCCAAAAGTGCTAGTCGCTCAATGTATTGGGCTAGCTGCTGTAGGGTTTCACCAGACTTCTGCACCCGATGCCTTAGCTGTGACCGTTAAATCTGTTTTAGATGATCGTCTCCATAACGCATGTCGAGCGCATTCATTATAGCATTCGGGTTTGAGTGCAACTCGACGGATATAGTCTGCAAAAGCTCGGCAGCTGGACCCCTTAGAGCAAGAATTAATGCAGTTGCTCGTTCCTGCTCATTCCAGTGATTTGCCCTGGCGGCGGCTTCAAACTGGGTTTTGTTAATACTCCAGACCGTTTGCCTGTCGAATATTGGTGCTTTCACATTTCTGGATATGCTACGCGCTGCGGTTACAAGTGGCGCTGGTGAGGTGGTTACTACTGCCTTCGCTGCTTCCAATTCTTTTTCACTTTTTCCATCTCATGGTTCATTCTCTCTTCGACCTGGCTGACCTTTTCCTCGACCTGGTCAACCTTTTCCTCGACGCCTTTAATTTGTTTGTTTATTTCGGTTGACTGTTTCTCCAGCTTCTGTGTGATGTCTGCCTTGATGTCTGCCTTGATTTCGATCGCTTGTTGGTCCAGCTTTGCTGATTGTTCATTTAGCTTGGCTGATTGTTCATTTAGCTTCGCAGTTAAATTAGATGACTGTTGTCGCTGCTCCTGCTGCATCAGCATCAACATTTGCATCAGCGCATTTTCTGTTTCCTTTGGTTTTGCTGTTCCTGCTTCTCCACCTTCTGCACCGTTTTCTGCATCTGAGGGCGCACCCAATACCAGATTTACGCCTTCCGATTCGATCGCGCCGCGCAAGCGTGCAATCAGTGTGGCCTTTGTACCTTGCGTAGCCAGATTTCGCTGTTCCAACTCTTCCTGAAGCTCCGACATGGTCAATTCATTAATTCTTAGATGTAAGTTTCGTGGCATTTTTATTATTTTGGCTTTTCGTTTTTGTGTTTTTTTCAACTGTTTTCACGTTAAATTTCACTATTGTGCACTTTAAAAATGTTTAAATGTTTTCACTTTTCGAAATTTTCTTTCTCACTTCTCGACACCGCTGTCGCGTGTTATGGTTCGCGGCCAATAATTTTAATGTTCCAGGAAAGTGAAAACGCAATGACTTTTAAATTAAATTAAAAGAGTTTATTTCATTACTTTAAAGTGCACAGTCACTTATTAATTATTTCACAATTTTAATTTTCACTATTAAAATTAAAACTTCCACTTGTCCGTAAATTCCGATCGCAATTGTCTTCTAAAATCACTTCACTATTACTTGATCGCTTTTCAATTCACAATCCACACACTATCGCCGTTTTTACTATCGCGGTTGAATGAATGATCCCCCCATTCATTCAGCTCGCTTTTATATAGGGTCTCCATCCGTTCAATGCATTTCTCGTACATTTGCGAATGTTCTGCCGAAGGGTATCTGGTATATTCGAGCAGATTAATGAATGGACCAGTGACTCACTTCCAAATGTTGATCATACTTGGTGGGTTCTCGTGGTTTCGAGTAAATTCATTTTGTTGATATTCTTAATGGTTGTGGAAACAATTGCCTCAGTAGCTCGCAGAATTATTTGTACATGTAACAATATTTATATTTCCTGATACACATTCATTTGTATTATCAGTACTACCACAATTCGTTCGTCCTAACTGACAATAATTCCGATTGTTTAAATGACTTATAGTACTGCTTAGCCAAGGTATTTGACTCAATTCTCTGTATCTGCGACATATATATATATATATATATATATATATATATATATATATATATATAGATATATGTATATATACATATATATATATATATATATATATATATATATATATATATATATATATATATATATATGTATATAAATATATATATATATATATATATATATAGATATATGTATGTATATATATATATATATATATATATATATATATATATATATATAGATATGTATGTATATATAGATATATATATATATATATATATATATATATATATATATATATATATATATATATATATATATATATATTGTGCATAGGAGGTGAATGCCATTTATGCACAGAATGTGGGACTCCCATGCTCATAAGAAGGCGACTGGACTACCCACTAAATACCCCGCTGTAAACCTGAGAACCCATCCTGGAACCGTTTGACACATTACTTCGGGCCGGGTCTCGTTTTGTCACGCCGTGAGGCGCCTTCAAGCTGGGGGATCCCCCTTCTAGCGGGAGGGGAGAGGAGGAAGTGCCAGAAAAGTGATCCCCCAGTCCATATTCCCCCGGCTGTTGTGAGTCCCTTTTATTTTTTAGGACTGCCGGAACATAATGTGCCACCTGGTTCCATTTGTCAACCTATTCGAGCATCACCGCGGCTAAATTGCATACATGATGGGTGGCCATGAAGTCGATACGGGCAATGAAATGCTCGTATCAGTTTCATGGCAATTTGCAACGCGATACTAACCTACAGCAAATATTGTTTCAATAGAAAATGCAAAACCAATTTTGAATTCAACATCCACGTCCCCGTTGGACTCCCAGTTCCAACGCCTCCAGTGTGTGTGGTAAGCTGTAACGTCGAGGAAGCGGTATAGGTTTCCTGGGTCATGGTTGGCACCGTCCATCTCTTGATCTGCACCAGAGGTAGATGATGAGCCCGGCAAGCGCAATGAGGCTCAGATATCCGACGGTATATTGGTGTATGTCATGAGTATCAATAGGGTTGTCCCAGGGCAAATCTTGGGCTTGTAGTTGACTTCGCAGGGCGTCGATTTCGGTGGAATACGTCTTGAATTGTGCAGGATGGCTGCGGAATGGTGTGTAGATTGGGATGGTGTCTTCCATGTGTATATGGTGCTCTCATGGAGACGATGACCCTGAATTGTCACTGCATCCTGTTTGAGGGTCCAATCTGGCGCCAGCTGCAGAATCCCAGACCATTGCAGCGTCAGTGTAGTCTTATTACTACTGCATACGATATGAGCAACGACGCGATTCGTGAAGGCATAAATCCACTCGTTCGAATGCGAAATGTTGGTCCAGAAAAAGGTTGCAGGCAACTCAATCAGATGACACTCGGCAGCGGACGGCATTCCTTTTAACAACGTCACCTCACACGTGCTCATGTTGGCCTCCTTGTGGTACAGTGGATGAGACTGTCGGCAGATGTGGGTGTCCGGCTCCATCCAGCTACAAGCCGAATACTCCGCTTCGCTCAATGGATTGTATAGATCGCGATGTGGGCTGATGATGAGATATGGCGAGGTAGGCAGTATAGCAATGAGGCAATCATGTCGTTCAATTGGTATAGGTAGCATTCGATACAGTTCAAACGTTGATGTACCAACGAGCGGAATCCTTAGTTCAAACATGATAAACTCGGCCTTCACCTTGGATTTGATAGACGTTAATTTGAATATCTTCAAAAAATTCTCCCAGGCCATCGGCAGGCGTTGATCCTCGGGCAGATGGTCCCTGATATGTGTCATCTCCGAACTAAGCTGTGCTTGTAATAGCAGCAGCGGATTGAAGTTCCCATGTTGGGTATCTGTTACTATGTCCATAATGGATGAATGAATTAGCTGCAGTTCGAGAGTGGTTAGGGTCAGGTGAAATAACAATGTAGTGATCAAGCTTATGACTCCTCCCTGACTTCCCGCTGGTTGAGGCCTCCTTGGAGAGTTTAGCCAGCTCCTGCTCTATCGCTGTGAATCGTTTCTGGGTCATTTTTTCGGTTTTTCCGAGGATATTCAACGTTGAGTCGATAATCGAAGCTTGATTCTTCAGCAGGGAGTGCAGCCTATTTTGATCCCCTTGCACAGCCTTGATGGTTTTGGACATCTGGTTGGCGTAGTCGTCATCTAGGATGCCAAATAAGGATCTAGCGAGGCCGCCCTCGGCATTTATCGCTCCTCTCTTGGTTCTGATCTTCAACATCTGGTTTACGCTGGAAAGCTGCTCTATCCAGTGATGGAAATGTTCAATCAAGTACAAGCAGTCAGTCTGGTGGGATTCCCGATCGCATCGCTGTTGCAACTAAGTCGTACCATTTAGCAGCATGTCTAACTTCGTCCAATACGGTGCCAGATCATAATAAACCAAAATCTTCCACTCGCTTGATGAGAAAAAGGCATGGTTCAGTGACTGAAAGTGCAGGCCGGGTTGGGTGCCAGTTGACATCACCTTGATAGGGTTGGTCATCACTAGAGGAATCAGCAGACAAGTCAACAGCAGTGACAAAATTGAAGTCCTCTTTCTTCTCGGATGATTAATTGGTTGGTGATTGGTGATGAGGGCGATTGTTGGAGATTCCACGCCAGAAGACGGTTGTGCCTCCGGTTCGAGTTCTACTTCTTCGGATGGTGTGTTCTCCAGCACTGGCAACGGAGCCAGCCGGTGAATGGGCCGTCTCACCATTCCTGTAGCAGTTTTTATGTGAGCCACTCTAACGTAGCCGTCTGCCCCTTCGTGGGTTTGTACGATAGGTCCCATCGGCCATCTCATGGTGGGTGTGTTGTCTTCCTCCACGATAACTATTGTTCCGGGAACTACGTTTGGTTGGATCTGTCGCCACTTGACCCGATGTTGGAGCTGTGACAGGTACTCACGCGAGCATCGATGCCAGAATTCGTTTCTGAGTTGATTTACACGCCTCCATCGGGCACGGAGACTGCTGGTGACTGGCTCCGCTTCAACATCCACCATAGCTGTGAGTGGTTCTCGGCGATGAGGAAGTACCCCGGAGTAAGCGCTACCAGGTCGTTAGGGTCATCGGACATCGGGATTAAGGGTCTCGAATCGAGGATGGCCTCCACTCCAACCACCAGGGTATGCAGCTCCTCATAAGTGAGAGTAGCCGATGAAACGCCTCGACGGAGCAAATTCTTAGCCGACGACCGCGGCTTCCCATAATCCACCAAAGTGAGGTGCACGAGGTGGGATGAAGTGGAAATCTATTCCTTGGTTACTGCATGAGCTGATCACCTTGTGCTGAGCCTCTGCCGAGTAGAGCGATGAAGACAATTCGCGTAGTTGGTTGTGCGCACCCATAAAGTTGGTAGCATTATCACAATACAGGTCCTTGCAGTGTTCTCGTCTCCCGATGAAACGCCACAGCGCGCCGATGAAAGCGTCAGTGCCGAGATCGCTCAGCAATTCTAAATGAACGGCCTTGGTGGCGAAGCAACAAAAGATAGTGATGTAACCTTTCCGCGGCCGCACACCTCTGCCACGGTAGTGTATTAGCAGGGACCCGCAAAAGTCGACTCCGGCGGTAATGACAGGGCGGGCAGGTCGTACACAAGGACCAGGCAGACTTCCCATAATTTGGTCGAAAAGTTGTGGCCTCGCTCGAATACATCGCACGCATCGTCGCACAATTGATCTTGCCAGCTGCTTCCCTTTTATAGGCCAGAAGCGCTGTCTTGTCATGGCAAGCAGCGCCTGAGCTCCAAGATGGCAGTTGTCGCGATGGATGTCTGTCATCAGCCGTACACGGCAGCAGCATCAGATGATTGGTCTCGAAAGGGAGCTGTGAAGCCTCCAGCCTTCCGCCAACGTGCAGAATTCCGTCCGAATCCAGAAAAGGAGCCAGCCCTACCAGTGGGATATTTTGGTTGACCTGCCTCTTGAGTTGAATATCCCGTAAGTCCTCGCGGAAGTCGTCTTGTTGAATGGATTTCACTATGACTACCAGGGCTCTGGAAAGTTCTTGACTTGTGACTGCTGGATTGCGCACTTGGGGAAGCTGAGAGTTTGGTCTGTAACGTTCCACAAAATGCAGCACGTAGGCTACTACCCGTTGCAGCCTTCGGAATGAGTTGCCGTGTTGAACCTCGTGCATGAAATGAATGTTCGCCTTGGCTGCCTTTAGTGTGGTTGCCTTGATTCGCTTTTTCTCCAACTCACAGGATCCTTTATGCTTGTACTCGGGCGGCCACTCCGCCTCGAGTCTGCTCAGGAATGGCGGTCCATGTAACCATAGCTCGCAACCACCTAGTTCAGCTGGTGCTAAACCACGGGATATGATGTCGGCAGCATTGTCTCGTGAAGCAACGTTACGCCATTAGTTTGATCTCGACAGCAGTTGAATAGTCGAGACACGATTTGCAACGAAGGTGTTGTAGGACGACGCAGTAGAGTTGATCCACGCTAACACAATTTCAGCATCCGACCACAAGACATGGAAGACATCTGTTAGGTTGAGTGCCGTTTTGACTAGGGAACCGTTAGCACTTTGATTGGGGCTACCCTTGATTTCCACACAGCAGCCGGACACTAACTTGACCACCCCTTGATGTTGAGCGGACGTATATAGCGGCGCCATATGCCTTCTCGGAGGCATCGCAGAAGGTATGTAACTGCAACTATGCTGGCTTCTCGCAGGTGCTAACGTGTCGGGGAAAACGAACTTTCTGCAATGATGGTAGCTCACTGCGAAACTGGGCCGACTGCGTGTGGATCCCGGCTGGCAAGGCTGCGTCCTAGTCCAGATCCAGACGCCACAATGCCTGCAGGAACAACTTGGCGGTCACAATAACTGGTGCCAGGATGCCCAATGGATCGAAAATCCTGGCGATGTCGGAAACGATCGTCCTTTTATTGAATTTTACCTCAGCGAGGTCTAGATTAATGTGGATTTGATATTCGTCCGCTTTCGGCAGCCAAATTACTCCCAAAGTTTTTATGTAGTCTTCCGATAGCCTACTGAAGTCCAGTTGGACCTGCTGGTCCTCAGCCTTGATTGGCTAGGAAGGCTAGGATGATTCGCGCACCACTTGCGCAAATGCATGCCGGCGCTCGCAAGTATTTTGCGCAACTCACTTTGCTTCTGAATTGCCTCAGTCAATATGTCGGCCCCGGTCATGACATCATTCATGTAGAAGTCATTCTACAATGCTTGGCTGCCTAAAGGAGCTTGATGCCGTTCTGCTTGAGCTAGAACTTGAAGGCACTTGGTTGCGAGATACGGAGCAGATGTTGTACCGTACGTCACGGTCTTCAGTTGATAATAACGCAAAGGCTGAGATGGACTAGTTCTCCAAACCACTACATAAAACTTGCGATCGTTGGGATGAAGCACTATTTAGCGATACATTTTTTCAATGTCGGCCGTGAAGACAAAGCGTGGCATGCGGAAGCAGAGCAAAATTGCAAACAGATCATACTGAAGCATTGGTCCGGTGTGTAGAAGATCGTTCAAGGAGATGTTCGTGGCCGTTTTACTAGACACGTCGAAGACCACTCTCAATCGGGTGCTACTACTCTCCGGCTTCAGAATACAGTGGTGTTTTTTTTGTGATAGGGAGGTGAATGCCATTTATGCACATAGTGTGGGACTCACATGCTCGCAAGAAAGCGACTGGCCTACCCACAAACGTCTCCCCTGTCAACCTGAGAACCCAGCCTGGAACCGTTTGACACATTACTTCGGGCCAGGTCTCGTTTTGTTGCGCCGTGAAGCGCCTTCAAGCTGGTGGATCCCTTTCCTAGCGGGAGGGGAGAGGGGAAGAGGAAGTGCCAGAAAAGCGATCCCCCAGCCCAAGCGCCCCCGGCTGCTGCGAGTCCCTTTTATCTTTTAAGACTGCCCGAACAAAGTGTGCCACCTGATTCCATTTGCCAACCAATTCGAGCATCACCGCAACTATATTATCCGGGGTGAACTCTCCCGTCTCCTTGTAGAGTTCGCTGCGCAGCATGTCCCATTTTGTGCACGAAAAAAGGTGCGGCAGATATTGTCCTCCTCTCCTGGGCAAAACCGACAATTGGGGGAACGTGACTTACCAATCTTGTGCAGGTAAGACTGAAAACATCCATGCCCGCTCAAAAGCTGGGTCAGATAGAAGTCAGTCTCACCATGCTTTTGATTTAGCCACGGTTTCATATCCGCGATGAGGCCCGCAGTCCATCTCCCCTTCGTGCAATTCATCCAAGACTGCTGTCAATCGTTGAGTGAGTGCTGTCTCTCCTCGCGGGCAACCATCTCTCTCGCATGCTCGTTTCGACGCAGATAAATAGCGCAGCGCTGTCTAGCAAGGAGGGTGTCAGGTATCTCGCCTGCAATAACTCTCACCGCCTAACCAGAGACTGTTGGATACGAAGATGCAATCCTCAGTGCTCCTCTTCTCTGTATCTGTGCCAAACGTTTTCGGTATGCCGCCTTACTGAGAGCGTCGTCCCAATCTTTTGCTCCGTACAGTAGCACTGACCCTACAGCACTCATCAAGAGGCATCTTCTTGATTGGCTGCGTACCCCTACGTTGGGCATAAGTTGACTCAGAGCCGATACTCCCAAAGCAGCCTTCTCAGCCGTTGCTTTAATTTGCTCAGAGAAACGCATCTTTGAGTCGATCAGAATTCCCGGGTACTTCGCCAATGGCTTTGGTTCGACTTGTATGTCTCCAAAACTGATCATCCCTACTGTAGAGATTCTCTTTTTTGCCAAAATGACCACTTCAGTTTTCTCCAGTGCTAAACTGAACCCGCGAGCCGTCATCCAGTGCCTCATTCGGCGCATTGGCATACCTATTCAAAGTTGCGCTTGTTCAACGATGCGTCCAGCGACCAGAGCCGCAACATCATCCGCAAAGCCGATCAAGTGCGACTCATCTGGCATCTCCAGTCTCAGTAGCTCGTCGTAAGACGCGTTCCACAGGTCCGGATTTCCATCCTTCATTGGCCCTGTGTCGTGTCATAGAACAGGCTTCAGTTCCTCAAAAGCCGCATTAGATACAAGGTGCGTTCGAAAACATACGAGACAGCTTAAAATAGAAACGACAGCAGCTTTTTTCTGATAAATTTGCATTTATTGCATTCATTTATTCAAAATACTCTCCTCCGGCCTCAAAACACTGCTTTGCGCGATCCAAAAGCTTTTCGAAAGAGTGTTTCAGGTTATTGACCGGAATGTCCTTGAGGATGTCGGTACAAGCCTTTCAGATGCCCTCTACGGACGCAAAGTGTTTTCCTTTCGTGGCTAAATCCAATTTTCCAAATAGGTAGAAGTCATAGGAAGCCGTATCAGGTGAATACGGTGAGTGATTGATGGTTAAAATGCGATTTCTAGTCAAAAAATCAGTCACAAGAGTGGATCGATGAGATGGTGCATTATCATTTAATAAGCGCCAACTTCCTCCTTCCCGGTATTCAGGCCGAATTCGACGAATGCGATGCAACAAACGCTTCAAAATGCTAGGATAGAAAATTGCATTGACGGTTTGGCCCGTTGGCACCAACTCCTTGTGGACAATTTCCTTGGAATTCCCCAAACGGGTTGTGGCTCGTCTAGGGCCTTCCATTCGGCACTTTGACGCTTGATTTCGGGTTCATATTAGAAACACCACGTTTCATCACCAGTTACAATATTGTAAAGGCAGCTCTCGTCTTTTCTCGCCCCTTCAATGATGTCTTTCGAATGTTCAATTCTTAGCAATTTTTGGTCATCAGTTAACTTGTGCAGAACAAAACGTGCACAGACTCTTCGTAAGTCCAAATTATCGGTTAAAATGTGATAAATCGATGTTTTGGAGATATTTAACTCCGATTCCATGAATTTCAATAGTGATTAAGGCTCATTTTTGATAAACTCACGCACAATTTCGATGGAGCTTTCGGTGATCACTGATTTTGAGCGGCCCGTATGTTCATCGTCATTTATGTGCTCACGACTATCTCTGAAACGTGTAAACCACTCATGAACTCTGACACGAAATAGACAATCATCGCCATAAACTTTTTTCATCAATTCAAATGTTTCGGTAAACGTTTTACCAATTTTAAAACAAAAGTGCCGCACTATCTCGTTCATCTTTTCCGCATCATTTATGCAAGGTTTCCCTAGGGCACCAAGCTTCCGCATAAATAACTTGTAGCCAAAGCCCCACGGATCCTTGTTCACTCTGTCCAACACAACTTGCCAGCAGCGAGACCTTGGTAATATGAATAAAAGAAAACGTTAAACAAAACTTTATTTTAAAAGTATCAAGATACAGCAAAACATATATTAAATAAATTATATTACTAATTCCATGAAATATAGCCAAAAATCGATAAACTGACGAAAACTTTCCTTTTGTTTGCCATGTTTTTAAAATGCAACTCGCTTGCTAACACAACTTGACCTTCTATTGGGTCTATAATTTAATTCGTGCGGTTTCCTAAGAGATGGCGTAACTTGTATAGTATTACATCGTTGCAATATTCCGAACCTGCGTTGGAAAGCTACTGTCATTGTTCGTATTTTCAGTGCATGCCATTCATGTGAAGCGTTAACAACAGTAATTTTTTTTCACTCAAATATGTCGAACTTTGTTCCTGAAAAAATGTTTTTGCGGGGACTTCTTCGTCATTACTTTAATATGAAGAAATCTGCAAATCTGAAAGTCATCGTGGAAGTTTATGGTCAACATGCTCTAGCTGAACGAACCTGCCAAAAGTGGTTTGCACGATTTAAAAGTGGTGATTTTAGCTTGGAAGATGATGAACGTCCTGGGCAGCTAAAAAAATTGGATATGAAGAACTGGAAGCATTACTCGATGAAGATTGTTGCTAAACACAAGAAAAGCTCGCAGAATCTTTGGGTGTCACTCAAGCAGCCATATATTCAAAAGCAAGGAAATTGGGTTCCACATGAACTCAAGCCGAGAGACGTCGAAAGGCGGTTTTGCATGTCCGAAATGCTGCTGGAACGCCACAAAAGGAAGTCATTTTAGCATCGGATTGTTACTGGTGATGAAAAATGGATCCACTACGACAACCCCAAGCGCAAAAAATCATATTTGAAATCCGGCCAATCAGCCAAATCAACGGCAAAGCCGAACATCCATGGCGCGAAGGTAATGCTCTGTATTTGGTGGGATCCGAAGGGTGTGCTGTATTATGAGCTGCTAAAACCAGGCGAAACCATCAATGGAGCACGGTACCGAACACAATTAATCCATTTGAAGAGAGCAGTAGCCGAAAAAAGCCCGGGAATTGCGACCAGACACGAGGCAATAATTTTCCATCATGACAACGCTCGGCCACACGTTGCTTTTCCGGTTAAGAACTATTTGGAAAACAGTGGATGGGAAGTTTTACCCCACCCGCCTTATAGCCCAGACCTTGCCCCTTCTGACTACCATTTGTTCCGATCGATGCAGAACGTCCTCACTGGAATACGGTTCACATCAGAGCAGGATATCAAAAATTGGCTTGATTCATTCTTGGTTGCCAAGCCGGCGCAGTTCTTTTGGGATGGGATCCACAAATTGCCAAAAAGATGGGAAAAGGTCATAGCTTTAGATGGGCAATACTTTGAATAATACTATTGTACAATTTTTTTCTTAAATAAACGTTCAAATTTTGAAAAAAAAACCGCACGAATGAAGTTATAGACCCAATAATAACAAAATTTTTGATGAAAATTATCGTTTTCAATAAAGGTTCTTATATTTTATTTGTAAAATAATATAGAATATAATATTAGGGTTTCGTGCGGTTTTCTAACAGATGGCGTAACTTGATTTTTATTCCAGTGATTCACCTCTCCTAATATGTGTTGGAAAGATACTGTCTTATAGTTTCAGAATCAGTATATGTCATTTAGCTGAAGGGTAAACAACAAAAGTTTTTTTTACTCTGAAAATGTCGGAGTTTGTACCGAATAAAGTTTATTTGCGGGGAGTACTTCTTCATTGAAGAAAAAGGCTGCCGAAAGTCATCGTTTTTTGGTGGAAGTGTATGGTGTGCATGCTCTAGATGAGCGTAGGTGCCAGAAGTGGTTTGCACGGTTTAAAAGTGGCAATTTTGACTTGGAGGACGATGAACGGCCCGACAGCCAAAAAGTTTGAAGATCACGAATTGGAGACATTGCTCGACCAAGATCCATCCCAAACTTGGAAAATCACTTGGCGTCGCTCAACAAACCATTTCCGATCGTCTAAAAGTAAGTTTTCACAATAAAGCTTCACTGTTCGAAAAAAATTAACCGGTACCCCTATTAATTCTAATAACTTCCATTACTTTCGTTTTCGAATGCATCTCTTTTCTCAGTTTTCAATTAGTTTCTTTTGCTTTTCAGCACAAGTTCATTTACTTCACTTGATTTCTTATAAATTTAATTTTTAACTTACAATATTATAGCTCCAAATGCATGTTGAGTGACTCCACTGATTCCTTCGCAATCCTACGTTGTTTTTCTGCCAGGATATCGTTTTTCGTCATCACGTTGGGTTGGCTACTAGATCGATGCTGAGGGCGGCTGTTAAATCCTTAACGTCCTTTTGCCTAGTTCACGGCTACTTTTGGGGCCTCCTTCCCTCAGACGAACACCGCTGTTGCTATTTTGTAACACTTGTGCACAATTCAAGTTATCCTTGTTTGACGGTACTTTTTATTTTCCCGTTATACCGAAGGATAATGTTTTGGCTCACTTTCCCAGTCTCAGGAAAGCGATTTAACGATCTACTTTAAGGCTTATTATCGACCAATATCCTTACGCGAGCACTTACTGTCTTTTACTTAGCGAAACTTTGCGGTGTCACGATCAGTAGCTCAAAGTCAAAGTCAAAAGCGCTTTATTTAATACTAATCGTTATAAATTTTAAAAGATTATAAAGCAAAATCCAAACAATAACAATAAAAAAACTTAATGGCCCAAATGGCTCTCTAAATTTGTACGTTATCATTAAACACATTTAAAAAAAAAACTATAGCAAATTCAAATCAATGAAGATTCTTACATATTTTTACAATTCAATTGGAAAAAGGAGAAAAAACCAACCAACACTATCCTAAAATTATTTATCATCTTAACACTACCGTGAACTTTGATCCTACACCTAATATGTTTTAACTTAATTCTAATAAATGCAATCAAAAACTTTATCTTATACTATAAAAAATCTATAACAATGTTCTTAACCTAAGCGTTAAACCTTACCTTTAACCTAATATAATAAACATAATATAAACCTAACCTATACCTAATTTTTAACAAAAATAAACAACAACACTAAATGTAGCAATAATGAGCTGAAACTCAAAAACTAAATAACGAAAAACACCAAAACTGAAAATAAACACGAATAATTTAGACATCGTCATTCAGCCACCAATACCTAGATTGCCCCGTCTCAACTCGATCAGCTTCAACGAATCTAGCAAATGAGTATCTCCATTGGAATTGTTGGTCTCGTGAACTCAAACTCGGAGGATATTTTATCTTCTTATCGGTGGCCCGTCGATATATGTGATCTATGATTGGGACGCCGTCAGAATCAAAAACATATCGATTCATGTCCAAATACACGAATGCTTCTGGAGGAGTGAAGCCAGTAGCGAGGCAAGTCGCTATATACCCGTCTGTAGGGTGGAAAGGCTGTGAAATCCAAGGGTTTTCACTCACAGTCTCAGATCTTGCGATATGATTCCGAAGAAGTTTCAATATGAAGATATCGACTCTCGTCACTTCAGCAGTTTGATGAATTCTTCTATTCGATATATAATGTTTCCAATCCATCTCAGGCTTTCTGTACAAACCAGTACATGCACGAAGACATTTCCTTTCGAAAACTCTTAATTTTTCCATAGTACTAGCGCTCTGGTTGTACCAGATCTGACATCCATATGTCAAAACTGGTCTAACCAGTGTCTTGTAACAGATAATTTTGACCTTTTGATCAATGTATCTGGAATGAAAGAGCTTTCGAAGGGCCATGACTACTTAAAGTGCATAGTACAGATACTGATCGAGATAAACACCGAGGTATCGAACACAGGATTTATGTGGAACCCGTTCAAGACTACCCTCACCAGCCATGATGTGGAAATCTTTCCAATTACGTTTCAGATCTTGACTGACCCCCTGCAGTGTTGTCCGAAACAAGATTGTTTCACACTTTTGCGCATTGATTTTCATTCGACAATTGTCAGTGTACAGCTGCACATCATTGAACATTTTTTGGAGATTGCTCTGAACTATTGTAGCTTTTCGGTCTGCCGTATAGATGATCAGATCATCAGCAAACGCTACCAATGATCGCGTTGGCGAGACGTTAAAATCAAAGCCGTTCAATAGCTTGCGAATGAAGATTGAAAAGAGCAGAGGCGCAGTAACTGCTCCCTGCTGTAGACCATTCAAGACCTTGAACTCGCGCATTGTTGTCAGATTTCCATCAGTTACGACAAACGATTTCCCGTATAACATATTGCACATCATGGCGACAAGGTGTCTGGGGAACTTGTCCTGAAGGAGTTTAAAAATTAGTCCATCTAACCACACCGTATCGAAGGCTTTCTCCATATCAATGAGACATGCTCCAACACATTGTCTATCATTTAGATTCCAACAGATGTCTGAGGTTACTTTCGTTATTGCATGTGTTGTCGAATGCCTGGCACGAAAACCAAATTGGCAATTCGGCATCAACTCATTTTCCTCAATGTGGGCGTTTAATGCTCTGTTGAGTATCACTTCAAACACCTTGCTGATGTTAGGCAGCAAGCTGATTGGGCTATAGATTTTGGGGCATGAAGATTCTTTTCCTTCTTCAAGATCGGAAATACCTTAGCCCTTTTCCACTCATTTGGGAAATATGAATTGCTCAACATGTTATTGAGCAATATGCAATAATTCCTAATAGCAACCTCAGGCAAATGTCGGAGACCTACATTTGGAATACCATCAGTACCACATGATTTCTTGTTGTTCATCCTGCGAAATATGAAACACAAGTCTTCATAGCTGACAAAATAATCAATAAGATTCAAGCTTGGTATGAGGTCAGATGTTAATGTTTCATTGAAATGAAGAATTGATTCGCCGTTCAGGCTTGATTTGAAGTCGGAAACTTTTGCTTCAACGACCTCTGAAAATATTTCATTCCCTCTCTCAGGGTTAGGTAGACGAACCAATTCAAAATGTGTTCCAATCAGGGCAAGTTTATCCAATCCTTCACAAATAATCCTGTTTCCATTTCTATCCGGAGTCGTACTATCAATTTCGCTACAGCCCTATCGAGAAGATTTATCTCATCACTAGTGACTTCAAGATTCAATACCTTCACTCGAGACTTCTTGCGGAATATGCTATTCACTTTCGTGAACACGCCGTCTGGGTCCTGTGGGCTAATACCCCTCAATTTTTCCGCCCATTGATTGCTGACCTCACTCCTGAAGTATGACCGGATTAAGTTCCGGACATTCTTCAGATGTAATTTCAACAAAGCGAACGAGGGATGGTTGTAATCCAAAAATCGTCGATAAATATTATTGACGCGTGTGAGAAGAAGGCTTTTCAATCTTTTCAACCTTGCGATGGTTGGTGTTTCATATCCTTCCATATTGTTTCGATGTTTAATCTTGGGAACTACTTTCTCAATCGTTTCCAACGTCAGCTTCTCTAACTTCGACAAATAGACATCTATTTAATCGTTAGTTAGATTCCTATCATTAGGAACCATTGAGCAAGAAATGCCACCATCAGAAGGGGGACATTGCTTCTGGTACTCGCGATTAAACTTCTTTTGAAACTTTCCCCAGTCTGTTTTTTTGAAATTCAACCGATGATTTTCATGTTGAACTGGAATGAAGAAGAAATCATCCCTTAAATGATTGATTTCCATTACGATTGCGTTATGGTCGCTATCATAAGGAAGCACCTGCAGTTTCCGTTGAGGACTATTAAAGCTGAATTCAAGTCTTGCGTCAGCAATGCAAAGGTCCAAATATGAATTTGTCCTAGGGTATGTTGGGAACTCCGACCCAGATAGATTGCACCTGTATTCAATTTAGTTCTCTGTTATCCACGATTTCAGGAATACACCTGTTGGATTATTGGTGGCGTTCAGCCATGATGTATGCTTGGCGTTCAGGTCACCAGCAAGAATATAGTAGTTATGCAGCCTGTTCAATTCGAGTATTTCGAACAAGGAATTGAGCTCCTCCTTGAGCTTGAGAACAGTTCCACCAGTTGCATAGGCAGAGATAACGAAGAGGTTATCCCCACCTGGCAGTGAGATTTTGATAACGGACACTTCAAGAGATTCAAAACTTTTGAATTCGACTTTTTCAATATTTTGGAAACGATAGGGTCTTCGAACCAATATCCCGGTGCCACCTCCCCCATCACCTGTCACCCTATCGTTTCTTACGAATTCAAAATCCTTGAATCTCATGGAGTGCCATGAACTGAGGTGGGTTTCGGTGAGAAGCACGATGTCAGGCTTTTGTCTGGCAATGAATTCAAGGAGATAGTCACGCCGATGTAAAGTAACAATGGAGTTGACGTTGATAGAGATGAGACGAATCCTATCCGTGGGAATGTTCCTGGATGATAACTTATTTTGAGGCATTTGAAAGCCCTAAGCGCTGAAAAACAATGTTAATTTTCGAATCTTGTTTATCGTTTCGCTCCGATAAGGAATTTAATTGCTGATAAATTTTAAGGAGCAGCTCATTATTGCCATTTACATTATTTATTTTATTTACATTGTCTGCTGGTCCTCTCGCAGCAAGTGCAAATGACACCCCGGGCTTGACGAAGTTGGTAGGTATCACACTGCGGTGTGCTTGACTTTGTTTCGGAGTGACTTTAACCTTTGCATCTTGATACCGGGGGCATCCTCGATATGATGCTGGATGACCAAAGGCACCGCAGTTCACACAATATAGTTTTTCTTCTGGCTCCGCCTGAGCCAATTTGTACTCGCCGGGAGCATGAATGTCTTTGCATTTAACACACCTATATTTCATGGCGCAATTGGCAGCCGAATGCCCGAATCTTTGACACCTGTAGCACTGATTGACCTCACTTTTCTGGAGGCGTTCCCACCTCACCACGCGGAAGTTCAACTACTGTATTTTCTGCAGGGCACTCGAACTACTTTTGCTGGAAATCTGGACTAAGTAGTGAGGCAAGTTTTTACGCTCCACAATCGATCTTCTCGTTGCAAGGTTTTTAACTTAAATAAATTCTGGTGCAGCTTCTTGGAGCACCGAAAGGAGATCGACTGTGTCCTCACCACAGTCCAGACCCTTCAATAAAAAGGTTTGGTTCTTTTCGCTTTTCGGGGTGTACGTGAAATGCGGAACATCTCCAGAATTTAAGGCAATTTTTGGTGCCTAAAAATCAACCAGCGACTTAGTCCGTATTGTCAATTTTTCGGCATTGACTCTTTTTATCTAAAAATCTTTTAGCTTATTTTCGGCTGCCAAAAGCCGAACCATATCTTTGCCCGTTTGCCCAAATACATTGATTGGTGGGACTTTTTCTTTTTTTTCATTAATCTTAACGGACGGACCAGCAGACAAACCTTTTGGTTTTTTCTCCCGATTTTTAATTTTAAGGTATTCAATGAAATCATTATCTATCTTAGACGTTTTACCTGTATCCTCTTCAATGTTCATCGTTTCTTCAAGACCAGCTAGCGCTGCATAGTAATTTCTGCGGTCGTTTGCGCCTCCTGCGCTGAGGACATGCTCTTGATTAGCTTCTTCCTGTGGCTTTTTAGTTTTCTTGTCTTCAGATTTTGAGTTTGCTTGTCGGCCTTTCTTGATTTCTTTATCTTTGTTGAACGTTAACGTTCCAACAAGTGCTTCTAACGATTTAACTCGAAGCTTGAGTTCTTCATTTTCTTTTTCGACTTTGTCAGCTTTCTCTTTTTCTTGGATAAGCTGTTCGATTTCGATAACCGATAGGATTGTCGGTTTTTCTGCTTTATTCTCGAAACTTCTTTTAAGCTTTTTTTCGCCCGTCATAATTGGCGATGGGCATGATCCTTCTGATTGATGGCTGAAGCCATCGGGCTCCTCCATCTCATTGCTTTTGCAGCGAGACTAGAGGGAATGTTCTCAGACCGGGACCTCCCTTGAACGGTTTTCCACTTTTGATATTTCTTCAGGAAATGAATTTCAGTTATTCGATAAATGCTCGAATAATTCGACGGTGATGGTTTTCCCAATAAAATCAAAATTTGCTTTTGACTGGCTCGTAAAAAAATATTGCAATTATTTGAAACTGACTTTTGCGAAAAATTAATTAATTTTTTTTTCACGATCAGTAGCTCCTCGTTGGGCGCCAGTTAAATACCCTTTTCGGTTTCTACTAAAAAAAATCCTCCACGAGCTTTATTCAATTGAATTTACAATCCAAGTGAAACTTAATCTAGTATCTATTAATGTTTATATCCGATGTTTTTGCTGATGCAGCGTCTACCTTGTTGCTCATTGATTTAAATTGTTCAATGCATTTTTAACCTGGCACGTGTTCTGCTCACTTTGCGGGAACGTGTTGGTAACTTAGACAGTAATTTCCTTCCACACATCCTTTAGACAGTGAAGATGACTCATATGAGTCGAAACGCCTCTGCTCACTCAAAAAAGCCAGGCCCAACGGCTTTTCAAGAAAATAAAAATATTACAAATTATTTGCTTAATGCCACAACATTACTAGCTAATATTAGCCGATATATGGTTGTCTCAACCTCATCAAATATTTTTAAAAAATTTTTTTGGAGGTTATGAAAATAATTTCCGATAATTTGTAAAAATTTTGGGACTAAGCTTATGAATGTGTCTCCATCTTTGTTATGTATGGAGCATCAATCTCCTGTTATGCTTTTAGTTATGCAGATATATCGTTTGAAATTAAGCTGTTTTGGCAGTGATTAGTACCAACGAGTACAGGCGGGACACGTTTCTCCCGACAACATCAAATTCTAAAACTACTTAGCACTATTCAAGTTGCATCACGTAGTAATGAACTGGCTGGCACAATCTTATTTGATCAAATTAAAATATTAAATCATTATTCGATTAAAATCATATGTCAAACTCCAAAAAAGTCGTCATCCATTTCCTGTCTTTTGATTTTTTTTCGATTGATGCTGATTAACAAAAAAAAAGATTAACTAAATAAACTTGAAAATTTCTGTGGAAACTCCAAATAAATTCCAAATATTTATTAAGCAATTGAATTCAAGAACCCATAAAAATCTTATAAATACTTCAGTTTTATTTGCTTGCGTTATCAGCGACCGGGCAAAGAAAAGGCCAATAAGCGCGAGACATCCGCTATCATTTTGCGGATTTCATAAAAACAATTTTCGGACCGAGTTGGATTGTGCGCATTTAGAATTGGCTCCACAAGAATAAACAAGAACATATGAAAATATTTTATTTTCTTTTGATTTACGAGTACTCGTATGTGTTCAAGACGCTGCAGAAGAAATAAAAACTGTAAATTTTTGCGGATTAAATTAAATATGAAATTTAATCAAATTGAATGCGCACCGCTCGGTAATTTTGTTCATTAGATGAATCCTACTTGAACAAATAGCTAACATTGTTGAATTTTATTAATTTTTACCACCCACCGAAATTCGTAGATACTTATTAAAGATACTTGGAATAAATTAAAGATAATCTCCGGCTCATAATATTTATTAATTATTCTTTATGCATTTAATTAGTATGGAAATCGGTAGCAGTAGGACGGTGACCTCCTCACGATCGCGCATAAATAGCACACGCAGAAAACAAGAATCTTTCTCGCAGGTGTGTATGCCAACGCGGTCGCGTACGCACGACAATTTTCTTGAAACGGCTACAAGTGAAAATTTGTATTTATACAATTATTTGGGACTCGGTGTTTGGCTGACTGCAACTTCTTCGTCTTCTTGTATGTGAAGATCAGCTCCAAGGTGTTTTTATTTGTTTATTTGCTAAACAAAACACGTTGTCAAACTTGTCTTGTGGATGGTAGCCGCCCGTACTTCGCGATAGTTAATGTAGGTTTTGTGTCTTTCAAGTCGCGGATTTTTTCTTTTCTTTCGCTATCGTCCATTCATAAATTATCGCTTCGTGTCGGGGATACGGAAATAGAATTCCGGTTGGCAAATGGGTCGATAAGTCGCCGCAATGAGGGTGGAATTAGATAAATTTCAATTGATAATTTGATAGATAGTCGCAATTAAACTTGTATTGAGTTTGAAAATGGAATGCAATTTGTGTAGTTTTGAGATTGAGATAATCTTTCTTACCACAGTTATTAATGCTTCAGCTAATGCTCGTTTTCCCCACACATTCCCAAGCACATCAGAGCGCAAGTTCGGATCAGGTACTTCAAAGTCATTTCCTTTTATAGCTAATCAACAATTTGAATATGAAAATTATGGGAACCTACGTATCCGGTCTCAATGATTTACAAGACATGGCGTGGAGATTTTATCCGCAATCCATCCTCCCGAGTTAACGGAGATATTGCATGGAAAATTCAATGGAACGCCTGCGGTTGGTTTGTCTTCGCCCTTGATCTGCAAGAACGAACGGTTGAAGGGCATTCACAATGACTTTTCAATTGTTCAATTTTCTCAACATCTTCCAAGGTTTCTTTTATCTTATTTTGATTTTGCTCTTTGAACATCTCTCACACAAATTACCTCATTTTTCCGGCTAAATTTTCAATTATTTATGCTGAAATGATAACACAACAATTTCAAGCATTAACAAAAATCCATAAAATCTAGTCTAATCACTTAATTGACCTTAGTGGAGATTACACCTAATAGCACTTTCTTAACATAACAGAAAATGCGTAAGAAAAGCTCTAAAAATCCATTTCATTGAATGAATCTATTTTTTATCTACTTCCCATCTTACCTATATCTTATGGAGAATAGAAAGATTATTTTTTTATTTTCTTTTCACTAAAAAAAAAAAGAAAGAAACGAAAAAAAGTGCGTAAAATCGAACGATCCAATTGAAAATTAGTTTTGCTTCAATGAAAGCCTTCCAAACTTCCTCCATGCTCTCTCCTCCACTCTTTCGCCTTCTTCATCTGTTGAATGGTCCAAGATCTGAAGAACGCCTGCAACGGCGCCTAAATTATTTTTATTTTTCTTGTTTGAAATTTTTATTTGTACTAAGTTTGTTTTGATGATTTCAATGTGAGTAGGTCTATTAAATGAATGGCCAAGTTTTTTTGTGCTTTCTTGAACTTCTGCATAACATATGCTCACATGGGTATGCGCGAATTGTTGGGGCGAAGTCAATAAATAGATTTGTGTCAATTTGCGAGTGTGAATGATATGCAAGAATAAATAGATGAATTGAAAATTGAACTTTTACTTGATATCCAGTCAATGTGAAATTAATTTCGAGTGGTTGGTGAAGAAGATGGATTTCAAGGCTATCGCGATTTCTTTTTCATGTGTTTAACAATTTTTTGATATGTGAGAAACGGTAACGAATTCTTCAACTAAAATCTGTAGGTTTCAATTGAACATAACACATCAATATATTTGAATTTAAATTAAAATTTCTCCCAAATCTTTCAAGATTCATGTCAATTACAACCGGAAATTAAACGTTCAGGTAAATGCTTGGTGAATTATCAGTAATTTCCAGGTACAAAGATTGTACGGAAACGTTTTAGAAGAAATTAAATTACATGTTTAAATCGGCCTACATGAATAAATTGCTTTTTGTTTTTTCGACAGAAAAGCGAATAACGATTTTTTTTCGGCAGAGCGAAAAATAGTTTTATGTTTTGAATTGTTTACTTCTAAAAAAAATCGTTTTTCAAGAGATCTTGCGATATGATTCCGAAGAAGTTTCAATATCAAGATATCAACTCTTGTCACTTTAACAGTTTGATAAATTTTTCTATTCCATATATAATGCTTCCAATCCATCTCAGGCATTCTGTACAAACCAGTAAATGCACGTAGACATTTCCTTTCGAAAACTCTTAATCTTTCCATAGTATAAGCACTCTGGTTGT
This sequence comes from Odontomyia ornata, assembly GCA_963969285.1. NCBI lineage: Eukaryota > Metazoa > Arthropoda > Insecta > Diptera > Stratiomyidae > Odontomyia > Odontomyia ornata. The sequence continues at coordinate 303,171,913 of OZ017740.1, forward strand.
ACGAGATCTAACATCCATATGTCAAAACTGGTCTAACCAGGGTCTTGTAACGAATAATTTTGACCTTTTGAACAATGTTTTTTTTTTGTGGTAGGGAGGTGAATGCCCATTTACGCCCAGAGTGTGGGACTCCCATGTTCGCAAGAAGACGACTGGACTACCCACTAA